>CAUIVZ010000012.1:19942730-20551872 GCA_961763995.1 Juglans cinerea | reverse complement strand
TTTTAATCAATTTTCTTACTCGAAATTTGCAGCAATCAGGATTCAAAATACATCCAGATCCCATATTATATGGCTGAAGGATCCCTCACATGCAACTGGTTCGTTCTAATTGGCACATAGACTGGCATGAAACCTCAAGAGTCTAAACTGGAGCATGGATCCACATAGTAAGCTTTCAAACTATATTTCTTCATATTTCATTGACAAGTATAAACCTCAAGAGTCTTGTCTGGTCTGGCTCAGATTCTTGCTTGCTTTTATCTCAACAGGGAAAGAAAATTACAACTTTCTCTCTCCAGTTCTGGAGCAACAACATAAGGAATTGATGATGCTCGCCAGGCATAATTGCAGGCGATTATTATTACATGTATGCAAAATAATTCAATTGAGTTATACCTATGAAGAACTTGAGCCACTTGACAAGATCTCCCCATCTTCTTCACCAAATTGATAATGGTCATAAATCTGTAACAACACTTCCCTGCATGGTACAACAGCCCCAAGCTTCATGCAAGCCAGAAAAGCACCAGAAAGCTTCCGATGAAGACTGTAGACTTCATCACGCGGCGGTGTCTGCCTGTGCTTAAGCATGGTTGCCCCAAGGTTTGAGAGGTTTTCCGTAACGTTGGTGGAACGGAAGTCATACCCACCTGGCTTCGAAAAAGGCAATCCCACCACAAAACCAGCTTGAACATAGGCATCGAACATTATCTCCGACTCCTTTCCTGTGAGGAACCCTAGTCTTATTGACATCTCAATGACTGCATCTCTATCACCATTTGCACATGCAATCACCTGATCAAACACATAATAATAACTCAGGAACATAGAGCTCGGTCTAAAAAAGGTATAATGCACTCAACTTTAATTTTTTATAAGGAAAAAAAAAAGCACCGGAAAAACCAGCAGCATTAATCCAAATATCTAGAATAAACTTGAAGGATTTAATTGTAGTGCATTGAGGTCTAAAGACTCAAGTTATCTATCGCACTGTCAACCTGATTCACCCCACTATGAATTAATGTCAAATTCCCCAGAGCCAAGTTCGGGCACTAGAGGGGCCTGCCACAACTGCTTATAGCCTGCATGAACCTATCTTATTAACTCACTTTAAACTGAAACAAACAACTTGGGGTCTACAAAAGGGTCTTGTCATGGAGGTTGAGAAACCCAGAACATTATAGAAACCTACATACACGTCTAGAACATTAAAATTTGTCATTACTCATCATGCCCAAGCTATTTATAAATTCCCCTTTTAAGTAGAAAAATGATATATGAAAGCAATCTTATCTACTTGGAGTGTTCCAGAAAGTAGGACAGGTGAGTCAACCTTAACACCTCATAATATGCTTTTAGATGCACACACAGGGTTCGACAAAACCTTAATCCTAACTAAATTGGGTCTTCCAAAGATTCAGAAAACCAAATATGTACACAAGCAACCAAAAAATAAGAGTGTCATCACTGCCATTATAAGGTTTAAGAGATAACGTAGACTGCTCTATTAGCTTCAACAGCCTTCTTTGCAGTGAAATTTAAGCCTGTATTGTTACTATTGTCTCTCCTTTTGTGTAATCTGCCATATCTTTTTTTTTTTATATAAGTAAAATCTGCCATATCTTATAGATGTATCAAGGAAATTGTTATTAAATGTGAACCACAGACTTCTGAAGGGGGAGAATCAAAACTTTAAACATTGATAAGCGCACATCCAAGAGAAGATGAAAACGAATACAGATCAGGGATAAAAAGTTAAGCCAGATATTAAGCTCACCATTCTTAAGTAGTCATCAACAAAACTTTTAGGAAAATCACGAGCAGCTCCAAAGTCGATGAGATTGATTAATTTTGTTGCATCATCATACAAGAAATTACTCCAATTAGGATCAGTCTGCACTAGGTCAAGACCAAATATAGACAAGACAAACATAGACCATAGTTAGGGGCAAAATCATCAGAAATACCGATGGGTAATAGCAGAGAATCCATGAAGTAACAACCATATCGACGGTACAAAATCATGCATGCCAACTAAAACAGATGCTTTCATTTTCGATATTACTAAGGAACTGAGTAGAGAAACTATCAAAGATGTAAATTGGACCAGATTGCTGTTTGGGCTTTAAGCTTCTAGTAACCAGAATCCATTCTTATTACAAACTTCCCAATAGACGAGGTCTTAACATTTTTTATTGGACAAAATTTCCCTAATACTTTACTCCATGCCTCTGCCAATTACATTATCTGATCCAAGAACTCCAAACTATTTGAAGGGGGTTCGATTTCAGATGATTAACTCATATAAATAACTGCAGCTATGAACAACCTCAGTAATTGATAGCAAATGCTCAAGCCTCAGGCGAGGCAAAATTGACCATGTAGAGGAGGAAGTTAAAGAAACTCAGACAAAAAAGTAAGAATGACTGCACATAAAACTATAGAAACTTCTTTTTGATAAGTAACTACACACAAAATTATAGAAACTTAATTACATGAAAAAGAAGGAAAGAACATGCCTGCATGAAACGGTATACAAATAACTCATTCAACGTGAGCTCCAGCAACTTTTTGCCAATATAATTACGAGTTTTCTGGTCCAGTAATGCCACTTTATCAATTGGAATTCCTGTAACAGAGGAAATCAATCCTGCGTATACTCCACTAATCATAAAACCGATTCTTTTATTTTGCTTATTTTTTCTTCTCAGTTAAATGATCAAACGGATTGTGCCAGCATCATGCCAATATAAAAAGAAGGATAAACCAGGAATAGAGTTGTTTAATATTTTCAACGTGAAACACAACAGGAAATACCATTTGCACTTGTTAAAATTACTGTTACCATATGAAGGAGCAAATATAAAATTTCATTAGAAGGAGAAATACAAATATATGAATCAAATATTGAAACAATTATTGGCTCAACATGTGGGGGCCTCCATAAAAACTAGCTGCCAATTACTTTATAGTGGTAGTCAAGCAATCATATACTTTGATGCCTTTTTAAAAATGCCAATTTGGCTAAATGGCAATTTTAGTTGATGGTTGCAACTACTTAAAGCATGAAGGTGGCTTTTCTGCCGGCATTTGGGTGCATATCACGTGTCCTGTTTAGCTTAAGAGCAGCTCAGATTTATCAGAAAAACCTTGGAGAAGTTTACAGTCTCTCCACCATAAAAAATTCCTTGATAAACTCCCCTCTTAACACCGTATGTTGTTTAAATACGATACTTCAGAAAAGAAAAAAGGGGAACTTTCTTATTTCAATGTAACTGCAGAAACTCCCCCCTCATTTTTCAGTTGGAGTCTTGAGCAGTTGAAAAGCTTGGGTTCAGATTGCACACATCTTAATTGAAGCAAAGCGAGGATGTAGTGTTATTACCAGAAACGAGTTCTGTACTTAAGACTTTTCTGCTAGAAATATTTTCCACAACCAATGGAACATAAAACCCCTCTGTGCCAGATAAAAGATTACGGAAGTGTTTTTGATTTGCTGCTTCCAATTTATAGTCACATTCACGAGCTAATTCTTCTCTTGCCACCTATGACAATTCCCACAAGAAGATAATCATAAATTTTAAACAGGTCAATAATATAATTCTTGATCTTTCTTAGCTTCAGCTAGCATCCTCCATGAAGCAAACTCCATCCCTAATCATTCAGTTGGAAAAGAGAAGATAACTGGGATTGCAAAGAGCATCAAGTTATTTTTAGTCTCTCAGAGATTGCATCTGGACGAATGTGGTGTTGAAGGCTAACCAATACTTTGACAGAAAATCAAGACACATGAATTTATGAATGCACATAAATATACCTACCTTCATAGCTCTGTCAAGATAAAGTCCTTCTGGAATTAGATTTGTATAATCTAAAAGAAGTCTCACGTTCTCTATGTCACTTTCAATGCTATCTGCAACACCAGGGTACTGAATTTTCATAGCCACTTGCATACCATCCTTTGTGACAGCTCGGTGCACCTAAAATTGTTGTAGAACTGTTAGGCTAACAGAAGCAACATCCTGAAAATATCACATCTTCTGATACCAATCATCTATAACAGTACCCCATTTTCTTCTTTCAAAGGCAAATTCGATAACACTACCTATGGGATGGGGTTCAGACTTGGGAGGGAGGGGGGTGTGATGGGACTAGCCCAGAGACTACCAAATATGTAGCAATGTCTTATCACCTGTCCTATGCTTGCCGCAGCTAGGGGTTCATAATCAAAGCTGGTCAACTTTGACGACCAGTCAAGACCCAATTCAGCATCCAACACTTGATTGAGCTGGCTCCTTGGCATCACATCTGCACCTTGGCGGACAATATCCAGAGCAGCCAAGATCTACACAGAATTGAAAAGGGTCAAGAACATAGTAAACACACACTCGGAGACACATATACGTAAATATCCAATATTTTTTTTATATAAGTAAAAATATTATATATATATATCAATATGAGTAACCAAGTACACTGGACGTATGCAAGAAAATACCTAGCCCATACTAGAGAGCTCCTAATGACCCAAAAAGCTCGTGAAAATTAGAAATCTATCTGAAATACACCAAGCCCGAATTGGAATTAAACACACCTCCCCATCCCCAACCCCGTTATTCCCTTGAGACTAATATTCCTCCCAAAACTCCCTCTACGAGGACGTCTTCATAAAGCCCTCTCTTTAGTCTTCCCTCGACTTGCTCCCTTAGCGTCGTAGTTGATTGCCCAAGAAAGACGCTTTAACTCCCCCTGCTTTTCTTAAAACTTGATTTGGTTTCAAGCAAGTGGCCCGCCTCAATCACAATGAGTAGTGCTTTAAATTGGTCTTCACATCCTCCATATGAAAGCCCCACAATATGCTGAATCTCGTTAACCTTATGCAGAATCCAATTCGATGGTGAACCCGCTATATTGTTTATCGAAGGAACATAAACTAGGGAAACAACATTATCCCTAGACACAGTTCCCAACTGCACTCTCGACCCTAGATATTCCTCCTCACAAGGCACCAACGACAAACCCATAATTTCCTCCCTGCCATATCCGATATTCAAATCTCGAACCTCCTCAACAGCTATATTGTTGCTATCCAATGTTGTTTGTCACCATTAAAGGTTCCTTCACCTCCGGCATAGGTGTCGTCGTTCCATTGACGAGGACATTGCTTGTAGGTGCCCCACCCCCCGATTATCATTTATGTGCCACTTTGTCAGACCCTATTGCTAGGGATGGCAATATATGACACAACTCGTTAACGCAACACGAACACGACACGATAAAAAGGGATTTGGATTTGAGCTTAATGGGTTCGGGTCAAAACGGGTTGACCCGTTAAAACACGATTGGTTAACGGGTCACTAACGGGTCAACCCGTTAAGAAAGTTGAATTTACATTTATATCATATTTGGGATTGTAACATTAATATTTTACAATGTGTGTTTATCATATTTGGGATTGTAACTTTAATATATTACAATGTATGTTTATCATATTTGTGTAATTGTGTGTTTATCATATTTAGTACTGTTGGGATTTTAATGTTGGTATTTTTATTGTTTAGATTGTTATTTTGGACTTGTAGTTAGTTTTTATTTTTTTATAGATATTGTTTATATTTTAATATTTATATAAAACCAATCAGGTCAAACGGATTGAAACGGTTCTGTTCAACCCATTAACGTAAATGGGTTGAAACGGGTCAGGTCGTGTCGTGTCGTGTCGTATCGTGTCAACCTATTTCGTATTCAGTAACGGGTCAAAACGGGTTGTATCGTGTCAATCCATTATCTTAATGGGTCGTGTTAGAGTTTGAGATTTTGACACAAAATCCTTAACGGGTTCGTGTTCGAGTTGACCCATTAAGTATAATGTACATGTCTTGACATGACACGAACACAACACGTTAACACGATTTGACACTCCTACTTACTCCTCCCTCGGGAGGCATAGAACAGGTAGGGAAACACTACCTTCTATTACCCCATTTTCATCTTCTGAAAGAGGCTTGTCTGCTTCTTCCAAAGTACTCAAAACCTTGGAAAGACCCCATCTTCAACTGAAAGTGAACTCTGGAAAAAGATACCAACCGCATTTGCAATTGGTGACTGAGGGCAGTCAGACAACAAGTTGCCGATGTCTTGAGTGATACCGGCGTCCGACAACCCTATCTATGATGGTGTCGAAATGTCTTGTGTCGGTGCACACAGACTTGATAAAATAGGAATGATAATAGATCCACATTTAGTTAAATTATTATTATTATTTTTTTATGTCGGGGAACCTTTCCAAGGCAGGGCCCTTCAGACCCACCCTTGCAGAGTAAACTCCGGTCCCGTGCACTACACCCTCGGAAGTTTCCCTATACTGAATTGGTTAAATCGTTGGCTTTTCACAAGGGGGTGTGGCCCTAAAGGATTGTTTGCACCCATGAGGTGTTGAACCTTAAACCTTGAAGGGAGTGATACCCCAAGACCAAGGCTTTCACCACTTGGGCCAACCTCTTGGGGTTCAAATCTAGTTAAATTACTACAATTGACAAACAATCCTTCCCATAGAACCTGACACTCATCTTGCAAGATGCCAGTTCGTTGTCACTGTGCTCAACCACTATCTTCAGATGTTAATATCATCCTAGCACTGCTGATCCAAAAGCCATCTTTTATTTTATGAGCAAGAAAAATTACAACAAATGGGGAGTTGAATACAAAGTTGGGGTCAAGAATTTGGGTTGGGAAGGAATGTATGGGAACGCTCCTAATGATATGTTGGAAGTGACTCATTTGGCTATGTTGTGTGCTGTAGAGTTGGCACTTTTTTTTATCTTTGAAGTCTTCCATGATATGGTGTCTTTGAGTGCCCATAATAGCTTTTACAAAGGGGGCAATTTTCCAAACCACAGTGAGACGATCATTTGTATGGCTGTGATAACGTCTACAGAGTCTCCTTCTAGGATCAGATTTTTCAAAAAGTTCAAAAGTCATCTGGCAGATTTACTTCATGGGATAACAAACAGTTTACAAATGTATTGGGTCCACTTGCTTTCAACCCCAGCTTCAGCTCAGAAATGCCGACACTTTGTAATTGATTCTCTTTTGTCTCTTTTTCTATTTTAGTGGGGTGTTTCTCTTGTATGCTTCTGTGTACTTGGGCTATGCCTTTCCGATTGTCAACAAAGACCTCATTTACTTGGCAAAAAAAAAAAGTAACTGATTCTCCAAAGTCTATGAGAAGTTAGAACAATTATCATTATCCATAACGAATTCTTCATTTGTTAATTCTATAATACACCTCATGATAAAAAGGAGTCTCAGGCAATCAAATTACATTGCATAAAGGAGAAGAATTGGAATACCGGAGGAGGGACAAGGGATTCGTCCTGTATACTCAACATCTGGCCTATTTTGAGTGCTGCTCCACGCATTCTGCAAAGCGCAAGGGCCAGACGCTGTGCATTTTGTTCAGAGAGGAATGGGGAGACCACAGATTGATTGTCTTGTGAGCGTGGCGTGCCAAAGACAAGCCTCCTGGCAGACTCCTGAACCGTTCCCCACGCAAGGCCCGCACCAAGGCCAGCAAACCTTAAATAAAAAGTTCAAGAATTTTAAGTCAGGAATCGATGAGCAAGATTTTATGCCACAACACAAATATATGATACACTAACCATAGAACAGCAAATCATATGATACAAGCGTGAGTAAGGCTATAATAAACATGCAGAAAAAAGCACTGACCCAAGCGCTCTGGAAAATGGAGTGGAAGGAACTCTCCTCTCCCTTGGCTTCCGCCTCTTAAATGCCACTTGGGCATTGTCCTTCTCCACCAAATCCTGGAGCTCACCTTCATTGACAGGCCTAAACCCGTCTCTAACATCCGAATTCTCCGCCGCAGAGTTAGAAGAAGAAGAAGAAGAAGAAGAAGAAGAAGCTTTTTCTATACTACTATCAGTATCACCCTGATCGTCGAATGATGAGGAGTTTTGTTGTTGTTGTTGTTGAAAGGCAACAGGCGTGACCACCTCCGAGGACGCGGAAGAATCGTCAGCGGTGGCGGTTGTGAAGTGAACGACGGAACCGGAATTAGAGGAGCTTGGGTTGGAGAGGATGCGGACCTTTCCCTTGGTGAGGCCAGAGATATCAGTGGCGGATAGAATGGCTTTCTTGATTAGGCATTGAAGATCTCCATTCTTGGCGGCTTCCACAGCTTGAGAACGCCCCACGACCTCCTTGGCGACTAACGATAGTCCATTCACGAGCCTACCCATCTCCTTCAGCAACCCCATACCTCGCACTATTTTTCGCCAAATTTCCTCTTCTTATGCTTTTGCATCCAAATTTCTCTTTAATATATCATTTTTAATAAATCATTTGATATCTTACAAATCAATTTAGCCACGAAAATGGTATATCGTGTAGAAGGTTAAGATAACATTTCGCTATACCATATAATTTGACTGACACTATATTGAATTTTTTAACAACTGTTTATCTATGAGACAAATGATATTTACAGTTTTAGAATATACAAGTCTCGCGCATTTCCTTTGAAAAATTTAAATAAATATAAGATCCACATAAAATAATTATTTTTTTAAAATAATGGATCTCACTTTTTTTAAAGGGAGTGAAAGAGCTTATACATCTTAAGATTGTATCTAACATTATTCATATATTAAACAATATATGGATAAAATAAATATTTTAACTACAAATGAATTACACAAAAGTAAATCTACAAAATGACGTGGCTTGATGTGGCACGTCAAAAATAAATATAATAGATCATATGAAGCCGCGTGAATTTATAAGTTTACTTTTGTGTAATCTCTGTATATATAATTTCTCTTCTAAAGAGATAAAAACGGATTGGTTGGACATGAATAATCTAATCCTACTTGAATGACACAAACTAGATCGACAAGGTTAATAATATTAAAGTTTGTTTGAAAACACAAATATTTTTAAATATTCTCAAACTACTTCATTATTATTTATAAATTATTTCACTATTATTTACAAATATTATGAAATATTCTTAAAATCTAAACTAGCCCTAAGATTAACCTTTTTTATGACCTACATTCGACTTGAATGACAAACCTCACAAATTAACATCCCTAGTCAAAAGATAGAGGAGAGAAGGATCATAAGTTATACATGGTTGTCCAAGCTATACACAAGTAATAAATATGAAACACCCGACTGACATTGGGATGGGCAACCGAATCCCAATTTGGGCTTAGGCCAAATTAAATTTTGGACTATCATTCTGTAGTACAAGAAATCCAGAGATCAAATTACAAATTATAATGATGTTTCTTTTTCAGAGGGATCACTATCTTATGATTTAATTTACATGCACATTTCATTCATAAGGGTCCGAACTCCAAGATCACCAACCAACCTATGATTTAACCCAATAATTATTTGGGGAGTATTCGACTTAACCCAATAATTATTGAGTGATCTTCTCAACAAGTCTCCTCTAACTTTTCTCTCAAGAGGAAAGAAGGGTGGAGTGTTGATAGTTTGTTCTTACTCAATAGAGTAAGTGAGGTGGATTCCCTTGTTCCGATTGGGGACTGAGGGGAAGATGGATGAATTGGAAGACAAATAGAAGCTACTACGACTATTAGAGGAAGAAAATTCATTGATAGACCTAAAAATAGAGCAATTGAGCGAGGTTATAAAGAAAGGGGAATTGAGTTTAGTTGGGGAATTATATTCGGATAGGGTAATTGGCAGTGAAGTGGTGCGCTCTACAATGGCTAAAACATGGATGCTCAGTAAAGCATTCACATTCCAAGAGATAAGTCCAATTTTATTCGTGATTACGTTTGAGAAGGCAACAAATCAAGATAGAGTTCTTGCTGGTAAACCATGGTTATTTGATAACAAATTGTTTATAATTAAGAACTTTGATAAACTAACACCATCAAAGTCCATGAATTTTGATTTAGAAGTGTTTTGGACCTAGCTTCATAATCTTCCTCTAGTGTGTATGATGAAGGAAATTGGGGAGCAGATTGGTAATACAATTAAAAGGGTAAGATGTTGATGTGAAGGAAGATGGCATAGGATGGGGGGACCTACCTCAGGAATCAGGATAAAGATTGAAATCAATTTGAGAAGACCTATTGCTCGGGGAAGAATAATCAATTTGTTGGGAACTAAGAGATGGGTACCATTGTAGTATGAAAAGTTGGCCAGAGTTTGCTTCAAATATGGATGTTTGGTCCATGGGAAGGATGATGTAGCAATTCTGATCCAAATGATCCACAATTAGGGTTTGGGAAGAACCAGTATGGAACATGGCTAAGGGTAGAAAAAAGTCATAAGAAAAGATATTTTACTCGTAAGGAGGAACAAGAGGAGTCGACGGAGGGAGGTGGGGTGCAAAGAGGGTGGGGTGCAAAAGGATCCAGCAGCGACGATGGGTGGTGGAAGGAAAAGTGAAGAGCCCACTGAGAGGAGAATAACAGAAACTGAAAAAAGTGGGAATTCAAAATTGAATTTAGAAGCTGCTAAAATCTTGGATGATTGTTCTTCTTTTAATTTCAAATGGATTGGAGAGGAGAGCAATATGGAGATTGTGATCATGGAAGGAACAACTGGAAACTACTAGAATTTTGAAACTGAGCAGAAGTTGGGTAGCGGTAATTATCTGGAGGAGAGTGAGGTAGAAGTTGATATTATAAAGAAGTGGGCTAAGGCCCAAACAAATAGAGATGGACTCCAAGGGCTTGGTATGAAGTTAGAAGGTAAACCCACTAACCTCTCTATAGTTATATCTGAGGCGAGGAGTGAAAAGCATTTAGGAGAAGGGGTAGCAGATAATGCTGTGAATAAAAGCCAGCCTACGAAATCATGGAAGAGACGTGCTCGACAACAAGGTATTACTACTAAACTTTGTATTGGTAAATTGAGTAAAAGAAGTAGTGAAGTGTTGGATGAAAACAGTAGTGAGGAAAGACCTGAGAAGTTTAGTAGAGGAAATGTGGTGGATTAGAACACTAAAAATACTGAATTATTGGCGGAGGCTATGTGGCAGCCCCGCTAAGCATTATGAATACCTTATGTTGGAACTATCGAGGGCTTGAGAATTCTCGAATAGTTCATAACCATTACCATATGATGAAGGATAAGAAGCCCAAAGTGATTTTTCTTAGTGAGACAAAATAACTTGCAACTAAGTTTGATATGGTGTAGAAGAAGTTAGCTTTTGAGTGATGTTTTGTTGTTGATCTGATAGGTAGGAGTGGAGAATTGACCTTAATGTGAAATGGGGCAATTGAAATTATTAATTTCTCTCAGTGCCATATTCATGCGAAAATACCTTATGAAGAAAAAAATACAAGCTGGATTTTACTGGTATATATGGTCACCACGCTAGCAATAAAAATAAATTGATATGGGAGCTATTATCAAGATTAAGGCCACAGTCAGATCAGGGCTGGTGTGTGATAGGAGATTTCAATGAAATCACCTCTCAATCTGAGAAGTGTGGAGGAAGGCAGAGGCCTAAAGGTCAAATGGAAGATTTTAGGAATGCACTTGAGGAAAACAGTCTAATTGATTTGGGTTGCAAAAGTGAGAAGTATACCTGGAGCAATAAACATGAAAATGAAACCTGTGAGGGAGTAAAAATTAAGATATTGGCCTTGGGCCTAGTAGGGGACAAGGGGGCAGGGAGGCACGCGGAGAGTGCTAAAAGCAAGGGCTAGGTGACTGTTGGGGATAATAGGGGCATGTCAAGGGGCATGCAGTCAGAAGGTTTGGTCGTACCTGCAGGAGCTGGCAGAGGGGAAGCAGTCAGACATGCAAAACGGGCTTGGCAGGCGCACGCGGGAAAAGGGATTCAGATAAATAAAGGAGGAAGGTCTTCTTCCGGGGGAGCTTCTTCTTCGTCTTCAGTTCTTCTTCCTCTTCGACCTCTCCTCTAACCAAAGAACATAGAGCTCCAGCGAATGTATCTCCTTTAGTAAATTTATATACAGCATCGCTATTGTACAATGAGATATGAGAGATCATGAAAGACTGTAAACAAGAATATTATAGTTGATTTCTCCTCTCCAAACACCCGTGGACGTAGGCATTAAGCCGAACTACGTAAATCCATGTGTTCATCTCTTTTATTTCGCTGCATTTATATTTTCTATTCACTGCCATGGATGTACGCACCGCTGTTGTACAGCCGCACCGGAACACTGTCGGGAGCTCCAAACAACACCGAACAAGGCCCAAGTCACCAAGTGGGCCGGGAATGACTCTTTCTCCCCTTCCGGCCTATTGAGCGATTTTTACCGCATCAATAGTGGCGCCGTCTGTGGGATCTGATTTCCTCTCTCCGTCGGAGGTGGGAGAAGGACAATTTTTCGGCACACTGAATATATCACCAGATGGACAGATGACACCCTCCCAGATGAGTATTTTCAATTTCTTTTAACGTTTACATTTATGAAAAATGGGCAGACGGTGAATAGCACACCAATCGGGTCGCCCATCTTCCAACTCTGGGAGTTTGATTTATGCACAGCACCCGAGACACTGGACTCAATGTGGGGACACCCAAAAACGAGAACAGTACACGGTGGCACTGTGCACTTAAGTGCACAGTGCCAAGCATGTCTACTGTGCATGCATGCACAATAGACCCGCACGTCCCTGTGCCATGCACGAGGTACGTACCGACTGGGTGCACGCCGTGCACCTAGTGGCGCTGCAACCCGAGGTGGTCGCCGACCACCCCATTCCCACGGCGTGGTTCCACACGAACCACGCCCGCAGCGCCCCCGATGGTGCCACGGCCCAGCCGTGGCACATCTCGGATGTGGCGTCGGCGGCAACCATGATGACCCGCCGGCACCATCTGATTCTTCTGGGCCGGTCTTCGACCGCCCGTTCCCCCACGACATGGTCACGCACGGACAGTATCCCCCCATGCGCTGGGCCAAGACACAACCCAGCTGTGTCACGGACTGAGGGGTGCAGACAAAGACCCCCCATGGTCTGCCAGCGTCCTCTGGCCACCCCAGTGGTGTCCCCAACACCCGCTGCTAGCACTCGGTGACCAACGGCCCTGCACCCAGGTGCACGTCGCCATGCACACGATGAAGAGCTCACGACCTCTAGCTGCGATCAAGGCTGCCCACCTGATGGTCACTACGTGAACTACCGGCTCTCTCTGCCCAGCCGTTAAGGCCCCCGTCCATGGGGGCGGTTCGCTGCCCACTCCGTGTGTACCTCGCAGTGTACACGGGAGTGCTGCGGCGGCACTGTGCCCACATGGAGGTCATCGGCTCCAGAACATAGCTCGGTGCTCGGGAGCGTCGCACAACATTTCCTTAGCCCGGAAGCCACGTAACTCGCACTACCGCTTAGCCATGGCACGGACACCCAACTTGGACACAAAGCCCGGACACCATCACCACTCAGAAGCCACGGCTCAGACACCCAACTTGGGGCCACTGGACAGCTCACCAACGACAAGGGACTCGGCAGCTCGCCATCATGGAAGCTCTCCTCGGCTAGGGCAGTCCCCCATTACATGAGACTTGAACATCACTACATGGGACTCGGACACCATGCACAGCTCGGGAACTCAGCCACTGAGCCCTCCTCAAGGGTCCACCATCAGAGCCCCTAACTCGGCAGCTCACTTGCACGGGCCTGGAAGTCACCAGCTCGGGAAATCACAACTACATTCACGACTCGGGAAGCTAACACCATGCACATCTTAGGAACTCAGCCATTGAGCCCTCTTTCATGGTCCACCATCGGAGCTCCTTAGCTCGATAGCTTACCTGAGCGGGCTCGGAAGTCACCAACTCGGAGGACAAGGTGAGCACGGAAAAGCACAGCTCAGGAAACCAACATGCATGGACTCCTCACATGCATGGCTCGGGAAGACTTGGCATGCACGGCTCGGAGACCACCAACTCTGAATACACAACTCGGGAAACCAACATGCATGGACTCCTCACATGCACGGCTCGGGAAGACTTGGCATGCACGACTCGGAATTGTCTGTAGCATGCACGGCTCGGAAGACACAGTTTAGGAAACCAACATGCATGGACTCCTCACAGCTCGGGAATCCTAAAACCGTGCACCTCATCCAGGTGCCATGCACTGCTCGGTTATGTGGGACTCGACAATTCGTCATTTGAACGGCTTGGACAACGTCTCGCCTACACAGGGCTCGGCACAATTCAGTTCGGACCAGCGAGAAGACTCGGCATGCTTCCAAATAAAAAAAGAAAACGAAAGAGAAAATGAGGGGCAAAGCAACAGACAGCTGCGGACAATTTTCGGCCAAGCAAGAACTGACTATAGCAACTAGAAACTTCCCGATATTATCTCACAAAATTCGTGTGAATTTATTTCTACTAACGAAATTACTTATTATAGTGCGAAAGCATTGACCATGTGGCCTCGTGCTCCGGCAAAGCAATTTGGCATGGACTAGCGCCCCCGTTTGATAAGATGAGTCCTGAAACTCGTAAGAAGACGAGTCCCTTGACTCGATAAAAGTCGAGTCTTTATACTCGCAAGAAGACAGATCCCTTAACTCGATAAAAGCCAAGTCCTTACACTCGCAAGAAGATGAGTCCCTTGACTCGATAAAAGTCAAGAACACTTGCAAAAAGACATGTCCCTTGACTCGATAAAAGCTTAGTCATTACATTCGCAAGAAGACAGATCCCTTGACTCGATAAAAGTCAAGTACACTCACAAGAAGACGGGTCCCTTGACTAGATAAGGTGAGTCCTTACACTCGCAAGAAGACGGGCCCCTTGACCCGTAAGGTCCCAAGTCTCCAAACTGGGCACCGACCCCCCGTCCAACAAAGTCAAGTCCTTACACTCGCAAGATGGCGGGCCCCTTGACCCGCTACGGGGTAAGGTCCCAAGTCTCCGAACTTGGTACCGACCCCCCGTCCAATAGAGTCGAGTCCTTACACTCGCAAGAAAACGGGTCTCTTGACTCGTGCCGAGTGCCACGCTAGAGCCATAACCATTGCCAGTGGGTTACTTTTGGGAACGAGCTTACGGAGTTAACGGGCCTCCTAGCTCCACAACCGCCATGTGCAGGTTACTTTGCACAAACTCCAATGCTAACACTAAAACGAATGCATCAAACAAATATACACTTTACAAATAAACATTCGAGCTCCACGTTTACGCCATATGCGGTCGAGCCAGCCTCACGCCATATCCGAGCTTCGCGCCATATGAGGTCGAGCCAGCCTCCCGCCACATCCGAGCTCCACGCTCACGCCATATGCGGTCGAGCCAGCCTCCTGCCACATCCGAGCTCCGCGCTCGCGCCAGATGCGATCGAGCCAGCCTCCTGCCACATCCGAGCTCCGCGCTCGCGCCAGATGCGATCGAGCCAGCCTCCTGCCACATTTGAGCTCCGCGCTCGCGCCATATGTGGTGAAGCTCCCACCTCATCCGAGCTTCTCGCTCGAACCATACACTGTCGAGTCCATCTCTTGCCTTAGCCGAGCTTCGCGCTCGCACTCTACACAGTCAAACCCTGAGTTCGAAAATATTTGTTGTTTGCGCCAAAGGAACAAATGAACAGGAACCGGCCTCTAGAATTTATTTCCCTACATACCCAGGCAGATCAAGTCGACAACATTTTTACCTCTAAAGATTCTCAAAGTCCTTACCTGCCCTTAAGAATCACGGGGTACTGTGAGGGAGTAAAAATAAAGATATTGGCCTTGGGCCCAATGAGGGAAGCACGCGGATAGTGCTAAAAGCAAGGGCTAGGTGACAGTAGGGGCATGTCAAGTGGCACATGGTCAGAAGGTTTAGTCATACTTGCAGAGGCTGGCAGAGGGGGCGTAGTCAAACATGCAAAACGAGCTTGGCAGAGCGGGAAAAGGGATTCAAATAAATAGAGGAGGAGGGTTTTCTTCCGGGGGAGCTTCTTCTTTGTCTTCAGTTTTTCTTCCTCTTCAACCTTTCCTCTAACCAGAGAACATAGAGCTCCCACGAATGTCTCTCCTTTAGTAAATTTATATACAGCACTACTATTGTACAGTGAGATATAAACCGTGAGAGACTGTAAACAAGAATATTATAATGGATTTCTCCTCCCCAAATGCTCGTGGACGCAGGCATTAAGCCGAACCACGTAAATTCATGTGTTCATCTCTTTTATTTCTCTGCATTTATATTTTCCATTCACTGCCATGGACGTACGCACCGCTGCCGTACAACTGCACCGGAACACTGCCAGAGGCTCCAAACAACACCAAACGAGGCCCAAGTCGCCAAGTGGGCCGGGAATGACTCTTTCTCCCCTTCCGGCCTATTGAGCGATTTTTACCGTATCAACAAAACCTTTACAAAGGAGAGACTAGATAGGGGTGACAAACCTAAAGTGGTTAGAACTCTTTAGAATAAGGGAGGTCAAAGTCCTAATTGCCAGATGTTCTGATCATAAACCTCTCTTCTTATCATTGCATGATGATAATGTGGTAAAGAGGAAAAGGAAGGGTATGTTTAGGTATGAATCAAAATGGGCATTAGAAGAAGGTAGTGGTGTTGTGATTGATGAAACATGGGATAGAAGCATAACCGAACATAACAATCTAAAAGTTATACAAAGAGAATTGAAGGCATGTAGAGGGGCTTTATCCAAGTGGAACCTACAACAGATTAGAACAAAGGAAAGAGATATCAGTGTGATTAAGTACAACTTAAGCAAGAACAGTTAAATGAGGGACCTCACAATGCTGCCACGATTAAAGAGTCACAAGATAAAGTTGGAATTCTCTTTGAGCAGGAAAATATAAAGTGGAGACAAAGAGCTAAGTGGAATTGATATCAGCTTCGGGATCAAAACACAAAATACTTCCATGCTTGTGCAAGTCAAAGAAGAAAAAAGAATTATATTAAGCAAGTTAAAGATCAAGAAGGAAGAATAAATACTGAGCAAGAAGGAATTGAAGCAGCTTTCAAGCAATACTTTTAGAACATATTTAGCTCATCAAACCCAACTCAAGAGGCTATAGCAAAATGTCTTGAACCTATGTAGAAGAAAGTAACTTGTGAAATGAATAGAGACATGCAGAAGGAATTCACAATTGAAGAGGTAGATGCAGCACTGAAGCATATGGCACCATTAAAGTCCCAAATACCTGATGGTTTAGGGGCATACTTTTATCAAACTTATTGGCACACAGTGGGAGAGAATGTATGCCAAGCTATTTTAAATTTTTTAAATAGGGGTAGTTTAGGTCATTGTATCAATTTTACATATATTGTTTTAGTCCCAAAAGTAAGTAGTCCATCTGTTGTTAGTGAGTTTAAACCAATTAACTTGTGTAATGTTTTATATAAGCTTGTGTCGAAAGTACTAGCTAACAGGTTAAAGAAGGTGTTGCCCTCCATAATTTCTAACTACGAAAGTGCATTTGTACTTGGGAGACTCATCACTGATAATGTGATGATTGCTTATGAAGCTTTGCACGCCATGAAGACAAGAATGAAAGGCAAAGTGGGAAGCATGGCTCTCAAACTGGATATGTCAAAGGCATATGACAGAATTGAGTGGAGGTTCCTAAAAGAAACTATGAAAAGGCTTGGTTTTGGAGAAAGATAGATTAAGCTAGTTATGGAGTATGTTACCTCAATGACATACTCTTGTCTGATAAATGGGCAGCCTGGTGAGGTCATCGAGCCAACGAGAGGGATAAGACAAGAGGATCCATTATTCCCATACATCTTTATTATCTGTGCTGAAGGTTTGAGCATATTAATTGAAGAATCAGAACAAAAGGGTGAAGCTAAAGGGGTTGTTGTTACAGAAGGTGGAACTAGCATTAATCATTTGCTATTTGTGGATGATTGTGTTATCTTTGGAAGGGCAACTACTAATGAATGAGTGAAGATACAAGAGATCTTGAATAAATATGAGAGGGCTTCAAGGCAGTTACTGAACAAGCAGAAAACAACCATGTTTTTTAGTTCTAATGCTACAAAGGATGTAAGGAAGCAGATTTTGCAAGAGGCAGGAATTTCAGTTTGTGGAAGTTATGAACAAAACTTAGGCTTACCTTTTATGGTAGGTAAATCAAAGTATAGTACTTTTAAGTTACTAAAGGATAAAGTGTGGAAGAAAGTATGTAGTTGGAAGAATACATTCCTATCTCAGGCAGGAAAAGAAGTTATGATTAAGGCAGTGTTGCAAACATTGCCTACTTATTCTATGTCTGTGTTCAAGCTTTCTTAGAGATTATGTGCTGAAATGTCTTCTATGTTACTGAGGTTTTGATGGGGAAAGAAAAATAGTGAAAGAAAGATTATTTGGAGAAGCTGGACAAAGATGTGTGAATCAAAGGGAGGAGGAGGGTTAGGATTTAGAGATTTGGAAAAGTTTAATGTGGCATTGCTGGTAAAGCAAAACTGGAGGCTGATGATGAATCCGAACTCGATGGTTGCCACTATTATGAAGGAAAAGTGTTTTAAACAGAAGGACTTGTTAAAGGCAAAGTTGGGATCCAGACCATCATTCATCTGGAGAAGCCTTTTCTCATCTCTAGAATTAATTCAAGTAGGTATGGTGTGAAGAGTGGGTAATGGGAAAACAGTAAAAATATGGAAGGATAAATGGCTGCCTAAACTATCTTCTAACAGAACTCAATCTCCCATTAATACTCTTGACATAGAATCCAAAGTTAGTGAGCTGATAGAGGAAGGGGGGGTTAGTGAATGGAAGAAAAATATTGTAGATGAAGTTTTTGGTGCAAAAGAAGCTGCATTGATTAAAAGTATTCCTTTAAGCAAATTAAACAAAGATGACAAATTGATATGGGGGCCAACTAACACAGGTATATTTACAGTAAAGAGTGTTTACCATTTATAGCACTCTAGATTGAGATCATATGGGAAATTTTCTGATGTAGCAGATAAAAAGGAGGGATTGGAATCTGATATGGAGACTAAATGTGCAGAACATTGTCAAGCAGTTCCTATGGAAGCCGCACATAATATACTACCTACAAGAGAAAATCTCTACAGGAAGAAGATATTAGAGTCAGATTTGTGTCCAGTCTATGAGAGGGAAACAAAAACTACAATACATGCACTTTGTAGTTGTCCTACTTCTAATGATGTATGGTGTGAGGGAAACAATCCAGTTCAAACATGGGTGAGTATGGAGATACATTTTTTGGAGCTTTGGAAGAGATTACATGAAAGATTAGCAAGTGAGGAGATTGAGTTGATAGCATACACCATGAGGAGAATATGGTTAAGAAGGAATGCCCTTTTGTTTGAAAACACATTTGACCATCCAAACAAAGTATGCAAGATTTTAGTCTAGCACAAAACTCCAGACATAATGGAGACCAGTCGGGAAAAGTAGAGAGGCAACAAACAAGATGGAAAAAACCACTTGAGTTGATATATAAAGTCAACTGGGATACTGCAGCTGATTCAAATAGTAATAAGGGGGGAATTGGAGTTGTGATAAGAAATAGTGATAGTGAGTTGATTGCTTTTGTGTCAAAACATAAACCACTCTATTACACCTGTTGTAGCTGAAGCTTGTGAACTTAGAAGGGCAGTAATCTTGTGTAAAGAGTTAGGCATACCTGATGTTATGTTTGAAGGTGATTCAAGGGAGGTAGTTATGGCTACAAATAGCAGAGAGATTATTAATACTAATTATGGGGTTGTGATTGAAGATGTGCAAAGTCTGCTTGAAAATATCAAAACTGGAACATTTGTTTTACTTATAGAGAAGCAAATAATGTAGTGCATTTGTTTGCTAATCATGCTATGTCTTTATATGGTGAGAGAGTGTGGATTGATGAGGGGGCTACAATCCCTTTAGTTTTGAAGGAACAATATTGTACTAATTAAATGCTATTCAATAAAGGCACCATATTGGATTTTCAAAAATAATTATTGTGTAATGTTAGATACAGTCATGCAATGTGTAAATGCTGTGCAATTGTTTTGAAAAAGTGTGGAATCTACTATTAAAAAATTAGATTTTTTTTTCATGTGAGTCCAATATTTACTCACTTTTTTCAAAAAGATTACCTGACACTTGCGCACTCACGACTGTAAATATCATTTCTCATAATTATTTGTAGCATGTAACATAAGAGTGTACAAGTAATACTAGATACAGTAATGAGTAATGCAACCACCGCACACTCATCTTGAAAGCGTTTGGTTCCATCATTAAAAAATTAATTTTTTCATATGGATCCCATATTTACTCATTTTTCTCAAAATGAGTGCACAATGCTTATGCATTCAATAACTACAAATATCATTTCTTTTTACTTTGTTGCCTCAATTTATCTTCCAGAGCATGCAGAATCCATTAGGTTTACATATATTCGTGGATAAGAACAATATTATCTCAACCAAACATTTCTTGAAGAAGCACTGGCCAAGGGCCCAGAATGAACTTGGAACGTGGGCCATAGGGTTTTCTTTTTCATACTGAGGCCCAAATATGCCATGTGAAAACCGATGGGCTTCATACTGGACCCTTGGACCCCAATTATTCGGGTATATAATTCCTCATGAGCTTGCCGGCAAGCAAGTTTGCGCGCAAAGCGAAGATCGAAGGCAACCAACCAACCATGCCGAGACGAAAAAGAGCTTCAAAAAAACACACGGATATCTCAAAAGCAAGCTCTGTTCCTCCTCAAAATCAAGAGTACGACACTTTTTCTCCCATGGGTTTCTTTTCTAATACTCAGTTCTTCTTCTTACTTGTTGTGGATGAATGCTAACTCTGGTAGCGTCTTCATATATGCAGTTGTTACGAAGGGGAACGTCTCGCTAGTCTGCTAAAATCGATTCGGAGGTTAAACTTCGAACCCAATACCATATTTCTATGTTTTGTTTTTCCTATTTTTCTGAGGTCTTGTTTGATTTAATTTGTTAATGGTATAATACTCTTATCATGCTTCAATTTACTCTTTCGTTGACGTACGTGAATTGGGTCTGCCTCTCAGTCCCAGTGTTGTTGTTGAGGCTCTATCAAATTTACGTCGTTTAGTCTATGAATTCAGATTCTCATTCACTAGTAGTCATTAATGTGATGGAAACATTGTACAGGGAGACAGAGACAGCAAGACTCTTGGATGGGAACTCCTTACCTGAAAAAATATGGTTCAAGGTTTGCTTTCCGATGTTTCGATTTTGTGTTTGGTTATACATTGTTAAGTTCACCATTAAAAGTACTTCTTCCTCTGATAGATGTGTGTCTCTCTTTGTTTTAGCAACAGTTCTCAATTGGGGTCAATGATGTCACTCGCGTCCTTGAACGCATGGCGCCAATACCTCAAGTGGGAAGCTATCCTGCTCAGCCCCATTCAATCAGCAGCAATCGTAAAGTGTCTTCATTTCAGCTTCAGGTTGGTCACCTTTTGATTGGTTTCTTGTGCGGTAAAATGCCTCGTTTTTCTAACATTGTGGAATCATATCCAAACTTACGGGATTAAAATGCAAAGATGGTGAATGTGATCTTACATTGTTTGGAAGGGAAATATTCAAATATTATTGCAGATTATTATAATTTCGACAAACTGTAATCTTAAGATTGACTAGTTCTTTTGGAACATAAATCCTAATGTGGTTTGGACTTTTCTTGAATTGTTGGAAATTGTATCGAAATTAATTTCAACTCGAGGTATGAGAATTGAATTGTGCCACCTAGAACAGAATGACATGACTGTTGTTTATAGTAGTTTTAAGAGAACTCAATTATAACACTGACTAGTCTTTTTGAAATATAAGTCCGAATAGATATGACTTGAAATTTTTGTTATGAAATCTAATGTAATATATCAAGACCTTGTTTGGATACTTCTTTAGTCTATCTTCTCTTCTGATATATTTTGTCGTTCTTTTGTGAGATGCCTCTCAACTTGCTGTAGTAGCGATCACTCTTCCTGCCCATTAAACATTCCTTTTCCAATACATATTTCTATTCCGACATATATAATGCATCTAGTTTTGCGTTTGTAGGCTGTGCTGCTAGCTTCTGACTGCAACCCTCGGTGGCTCACAAAGCATCTTCCAAGTTTGGCCTCATCAAGGAGGGTTCCACTGATCTATGTCAAAGATAAGAAGGGGGGCTCTTTAAGGTTAGGTGAAGTTGTAAAACTCAGAACAGCCATTGCTATTGGAGTGAAGGTAAATGCCACCAGTTACAAGGTGAACATCTTATTCTTCTTTACCATAATCTTGCTAATCTCTCGCTAAATACAGGCTAAAGGAAATGCCATTAATGAACTTTTTGGGAAAATTCTTCATGGCAATGAAATAAATCTTGAAACCAATTGCCTGAACACAAACGAAATGCCGGATGCAGCCGTCAGTGACACGTAAGATGCACAGACATGAAAGGAGTAATGCGAACTCATGGCAGAAAGGGAGAGCCGTCGGTCCAGAATCAGCTACTTGAAACAAACTCGCGCAGTTTGTTGGTTCGTGTGAGCTTTATAGTTTCTTTCAGGACCCTGAAAATGTGCATGTCAACTTTTTGCAACGATGTGCTTCTCTACTTGCCTCGGGGCTTCAAATTGGTCTTTGGTATATATTTATGTTCTTGGAAATCACAGGGATTCATGAAATGCTTTGAAAGCTAGATAGATATTTGATGTCAATGTTCCAGACTTGCATATGAGACAATATGGTTGGATTAGCCCCCTTATCTGTATGTTTTATATATTCAGTTTTAAGCACAAATATCATTGCTTTCGATAAAAGCATATTTGATTTCTTCTATTTCTACATCTAGGATCTGACCCCCTTTTAGAGAGAGAACCTCCCCCTCTCTAGAACTCCTCCAAACCGAAATCAGCCAGAGGGGGGGGGTGAGAGCTTCGGCTCCTCCCCCCTCCCTCCTCCCAGCACAGCACCTCTGTATGTTCAGGTTGTTTTCTTTTCCAGTCTGTGTTTTCTTTTGTTTTGGTTTTGTTTCTTCTGGTCAAAGCATGGAGAAGCACTGTTTGGAAGTTTTCCGGCGACCAAGAGGGGCCACGCGCCCTACTGAGGGTTTCCCCAGCCGCCGATCGTTCAGCCTGCCGAAGATCTCGCCAAAAGGAGCGGCGTGTGGTCCACATGCGCGGGACAAAGTTTGCGCGTGGTCCACACACACGGGTCAAAGTTCGTGCATGGCATCCACGCGCCACCACACAAAGTGCTCTGTAGCCGCCACACATATAAGTTTGACTGCCCAACACTCTCCCAGCGTGGCGCGTTCTTCATGCGCCACTACAGCCTCTTTTTTCAGTGTTTTGTTCAGTCTTAGTGCATTTCCAGTTTCTGTTTTGTTTGTAGATCTGTTTTTTTAGTATTTTTTATGTATTTTCAGTTCTGTTATTTTGTTTTAAGTAAAAATAAAAAGAAATAGGTTATTGGACTTGATGTCCATAGTAGAAGAGTCTCGCTCCTCCTTTGGAGGATGGTGGTTGGTTGCCCCTCTCCTCATTTGGAGGACGGAGGGTGGTTGTTAGCTCTGTTTTTACATAGTGGTTTTCTCTAAGACAAGGTTTGTCAGTAGAGAGTTTATAGAAGTGAAGACAATGCTCATCACAAAAAAAATTGTGTGCGGAGGAGCCCCAAACAAATGAGTAGTTTGGCTTGTAATCTGGATTTTTCCTTAAATTGGTTAGTCACAGATGTAACTTCGGTTTCATTGAATGAAATGAAGTCTATTTCCGATAAAAAAAAAACCATTATGACGAGAGAAAGTCTAACAGGAAGATGAGACAAAAATTGTAACAACAATATTATTTAATTCGTAGATCCCAAAAAAATAAGTTGTATTGTTTAGTGAGAAGTAAAAAATTCATGGAAGGTAACAACCTCCACCACATAATAGTTTAGGTAGCTGACCCCTTTGGTTGGTTCATTGACACAACCACCTTCCATTAACAGTCTGCCATAGAGTATGAATATCAATCTGGGTAATAGTTGATGTGCAGCTCGACCTACTTGATTCCCACTTTGAGAAAATCCAAACTTCAATGAAAAATATGTAATTACTATGTTAAAACCATGTGGATTTACAAACATCATTGTGGTACATATCTACTGATATAGATATAACTTAAGACTCATGTACTCACAAAAAGTCTGAGGAGCAATTAATTAAACGAGCACTTACATAAGAATGAACTCGAGCCTTTTTAACTTGTTCTTTGTGAGAGCTAGAGATCTACTAGATCTTATGCGCTAGCTTGGTTGCTGGTAAGTGATGAGGAAGACTACGCAGCAACAACTGGATCAGGGTCATTTTTACTCCTACCAATTTTGCCTGATTTCTCATTTTGTGTTTGCTGCTCATCCTTCTTTACCATCACGGGTTGAAACTGCCAACAAACCAAAAACCAAAATAATTAGAACAAAACAACCAGGTATATTTAAGCAGCATGATGTCATTATAAACCAACGAACCTGATATATGGAATATATAACATTTCTTCTTATTTGTGCCATCATGTCCAAGAAGAGATTATAGCCTTCAAGTTTATACTCAATAAGTGGATCCCGCTGTGCATACCCACGTAAACCTACAGCTTGCTGAACAAACTTGAGAGCTTGCAAGTGTTCTTTCCACAAACGATCAATGTTGCTCAAAATTAAGAACCTCTCAGCTTCTTTCATTAAGCCTGGTGCTTGTTTCTCCACAATATCCTAAAATAACATTCAATGAAAAATAAATAAGAAGTGATTGAAACAAGTGATTGACATGTATCACCCTTATATATCATATTCATAATTAAGCCAAAACATTGGAGTCCACACCAGGTGGACACCAAGCTTTCTGAAGTTTCCTGTCATCTGATTATGCTAAAAGAACACCACCTATAGCTAAAAGATCTGAAGTTTTGAAATAAAGTAGAGTCAGATTAAGCAGCCTATGATACCGACCTTCTTCTGCAAATATGCTTCACGACCACGAAGACGAAGGTAATCCTGCAATTCCCCGTAGCTAGAACACTTGCTCCTTAGCAAATCTGGGGTCAGATCATCCAAAAAATAGCAATACCTAAAAATACAGCAATACGATTGTCAGAAAAATTGGGGCAAGCAAAATAAGGAGATCCACCACACTATATAGTGTAAAATGAAAATTATTCCCACAAATTAGATAGAAATTAATGCTCAATTTACAAGATAATATCTCAGATTTTAACAATTGTATTTGGCTGGGATAATATTTAATTTAAACATATCTACAAGTTTATCAGAAACCAAAAGCTGCAACAAGCTGCAACACTAAAACCTTTTTTAGCCATCCATTAGAATTCTTGTTAATTTTGAACCAATACAAAAGCAAGGGTGCCTCTTACTGTTGAAGTTTTGCAATGAGCTTTTCAAAATCCCAGCTTTCCTTTGGGGCATCCGAGCCAATATTTGCCTATTCATTATAGAAGCACAAAAGAGATTTACTTGAGGATCGCATACATGTTAATTGTACCAGAATTTTTTTGGGTGGTGTAGGGAAAAAGTGGTGACCGAAAATCCTATATTAGAAACATACCTCTAAGATATCATCCATTGTCAGTTCAGCAAACTCAATAACAAGAGTTTGGAGATCATCAGATCCGAGTGCTCGTCTTCTCTCTTTATATACACGGTCTCTTTGGCTGTTTAGAACTTCATCATACTCAAATAATTGCTTCCGAATGTCGAAAAAGTAATTCTCCACTTTCCGCTGAGCTTCATCAAGAGCTTTAGTCAGCATCTTGGACTCAATTGGTAGGTCTTCAACTCTAAAAGCTCTCATTAAACCCTACAAATTGAAAAATCCACAATTTTGTTTTAAAATGATATCCTAAAGAAGCATTACCCACTATCCTGATACAACCATTTACCAAGAATTAAAGAAAAAAAAAACAAACAATTATCCTACTGCAACTACAGTTTGAACCTGAATTCTGTCTCCACCAAAAATCCGGAAGATGTTATCTTCAAGACTTAAGAAGAAGCGCGAACTTCCGGGATCCCCTTGCCGGCCACTTCGACCTCGCAGCTATATGAATACACATTGCAAGTTCAATTTTTATCAAGTTCTAGAAAATCATTCTCATGTTAAGAATATGTAGAGAGGAAATTTTCAAATAAAAAGGTGGATGAAGAGCCCTGAGTTTGATGGGAAAAACTAAACAATTTGACAAAATTAGACCTGATTGTCAATGCGGCGAGATTCATGGCGCTCAGTTCCAACCACATGAAGTCCACCAGCTGATACAACCTAGGGATTTGGAAATATAAGAAATTGTAATCAATACTTATTAACTACCAAAAAAAAAGAAATTGTAATCAACACTAGCAAAGAGAAGCAACTTAATTTTACTATGGAATATCAAAACTAACCTTCTTTCTCTCTTCCTCAGTGTAGACCTTGAATTCCTTAACTATTTCGAGAAAGGCATCACGCAGTTTGGCAATGACTTCATCCTGAGCAGGACCCTATAAACGCAAAGATACAAATATTTCAATTTGCGATTACATAGAAGAAATAACTTCATGGAACACATGAAGAAATAGGTCATATTTCATTCAGTTTCTAATTGTCTGTAATGTTGATCTGCAAAAGAAAAAAAATCGAAGCTACAAAGAGGTTCACCTTTTCACAACAATAAGATAGGCGCTCCTCAGCTTCAAGCTCACTTAAAGATCTCAGACCCCATGTTTTGACAGCTAATTGTACAGCTTCCTCAGCCAACTTGGTTTTTTCATTTGATAATTGGCATGGGAATAAATTTTCATTCACCTGGAAAATTATAAAATAACGAGTTCCAGGATTGATCATGTCACAGAAAATTGTAACTTTCAGAAAAATAAATTTACATATGTAAAATACAATTACAAATACCATGAACAAAACGAAAATCACACCTTCCATGTCTTCTTTGGAGGAGGTTTCTTCACTGATACAAAAACTCCTTCGGTTGGCTTAACAACTCTGTGATTATATTATATTAAAAAGGTTGTAATGCATGTCTAAAGATGCATCATCTAGTAGCTGATGCAGAATACATCTATCAGAAATTTCAGAGTAGAAATGGAGTTAAACAAGTCAACTATAAAGAGGCAAGGCAGGAAACTTGTGTAACATAAAAACCATCAGAAACAAAACATAGATTGAAGCTCAGATGATACCTTGGCATAAGCATCTCACGTAGCTTCAACCTTGCCATAAATTCTGCATTACCACCAAGGATTATATCTGTACCACGACCTGCCATATTGGTAGCAATTGTCACTGCCCCTAGACGACCGCTCTGTGCTACAATTTCTGCTTCTCTCTCCACATTCTCTGGTTTCGCATTGAGAACCTTTAAAATATACATCCATTAAAGTTCTCCACAAAGAAAAGACTTGAATGAGATGTTCAGTTTTATTCCCTGATTTTCAGAATGTATGGCTGTTGATTTAACAAATGAATGCACAAGCATGAAAAGTGATGTAAGTAAAAGACCTAAGATCCTACTTGGTTGATCCCCGTAAAGTTATTTGCAAGTCAGATTCCCCCAAGTTATAGTGCTTGTATCCCTAGAGATAAGAAGCCCCACCTCATGAGGAATTCCAGCTTCTTGCAATTGTTTTGCCAATAAATCACTCTGCTCGACGCTGGTAGTGCCAACAAGCACTGGGCGGCCTGTCTTGTGCATTCTAGAAATCTCTACCACAACTGCCCGCCATTTTCCAGTAGTTGCCCTGAAAACTACATCAGATTCATCCTGAAAGATGAAGAGATCATAATGAAATTGATGGACTTCAAATATTTAGATAAATTCTGTATTATCAACAAAACTCACATCTGCACTAAAAATATTTTCCAGGCATTTTTTACAGGCAAAAAGGGCACCAGTGGTGGGAGGGAGAGAGACTAGATGTTGGTATCTTCTATCTCCGCATGACCACAGTAGCATTTTAACTCACTAAGGAACTCTTCACAGGGGTTTAGACTGGCCTCCAGAGCGCCTGTAAAAGGGGGCTGATTCTTTACAGGCACTGAGCAGAGGAACTTGAGGCACTCTCTCAAGATGGAGTTGAGTCATGGTTTGACCCCAGCCCCACCAAAGGCAAAATGGTACTAAACTGGTGGCAGAAAACTTAAAAGTCAAAACAAAGAAAAAAATTGCCTCTCCTTTAAGGGAAATCTAATTTTTTCTTTTCATTGAAAAGAAAAAAAAATATGGTAGTATAGTTCTTCTTTGTTTGCCTCAGTCCACATAAAGTGATTATGCTTCACAATCTGCATTGCAATGATAATAACCAGCCGCACTGTTGATATTTCTTAAATGAATGGATCACTAGGAGATACCTTTCTTATCATAGGCTTGTTTGTAGGCACAATTGTAACTTTAAGTTTGTATATGCTCTCAAATTCTGTACTTTCAGTTGCAGCAGTACCAGTCATTCCACAAAGTTTCGGGAACTGCAATAATGAAAGGAAAAAGGCATTGGTTACTGAGGATAAATTTTCCCGATTCTTCAGCTAATGTAATGAGACTACAAAGCTCCAACCTGGAGAAAGAAATTTTGGTAGCTAATTGAAGCCAGAGTTACAGTCTCATTTTGTATTGGCAGACCTTCTTTTGCTTCAACTGCCTGGTGAAGCCCATCACTCCATCGCCTCCCCTAACAAATAAGACAAGCAATAGACATTATGTTGTGCTTTGAAGAACAACATCTTACTTTTTACCTTTGTTTTCCTCACATCCTTGAGATTTATATGTGTGTAATTCCATGGGTATTATAATTATGGTAGAATTATGTACAAGACCAATAATTTCAATTATGCAACAATAAGAATCTAATTCCTAGATTTATATTTTTGGCATTGGCACAACCAAAGTCGCTCATTTTGTACTCTTATGCTGCTACGATATTTACAAGCAACTGTAAGTTGAAGGAACTCATTGAAGTGCTTGCCACATGCAGTGTATTTTAGAAGGATTCTCTTCTGCTAACTACACCATCAAGTAAACTGTATATTACATATGCACAGAGCTAAACAGATTTACAGACTCATTAAACTCTTTAACCCAAATCTATCCTAGCATCATTGTTAATTTTATTGAAGTTAGGTCATGGAGAGAACGAAGATGGAAAATAGCAAAAATGGTAGGTGATTCAAAGATCTTCCCTACCCTCTTACTCTTGCAATATATTAACTTAGCTTTCATTTGACATTTATAGATGGGGTACACAAAATACAGTTATTCTTTAACACTCCCCCTTACGATGGAGTGGAGTATATATATCGTATAAACCCAGCTTGGAACAGATAAATGTCAATGTCAGCCTCAACAGGAAGGACCAATTAATGATTAGGGACTGGCTGCACTGTTCATCATTTGTACGAAAGAAAAATTCTTCTCATCAGCCACTATTCACTACCCCACACCCCACACCCTATGAAAACACCCCCACACTCTATGAAAATAAACAAAAAAAGTTGTAGGTGTGGGGTGTGGGAGTGAATAGTGGCTGATGAGTAGAATTCCTCTTGTAGGAAAATCCCCTTCTCTAGTTAGAAAATTGAAGTGACCTGCCCACATAAGCACCAGATTTTTTTTCCCAAGCAAATAATTCTTCATCACATAAGCCCATGATAAGTCATTTCCAGATGCTTAGAGAAATTGGTGGTTAAAAACCGAGATGTAGAAATCTCAAAAAATTTGGGGGTGAAATTGTTTACACCTTATTGTGATCTAAGAAAATAAACCACTCTCCGCCGTGTCTGCTGAGGGCAGTTACCTTTGTATGCATATAGAAAGAAGCATCAGGAAATACAGAGATTTCTACAATGAAAGAGAAAAGAAGTAGGTAAATGCAGTGCCTAAAGAATTCTGTATAGAATTTCCTTTTCAAAGAAAAGTCGTTTATATGCATGTCTGAATAAGTTAAAGGAACCATATTGGTTAAGATCTCAGATCTTTTTCAGAAATCTCTGAGGGAAGGAGAACGTGACTTCTATGTGAAATTCATTTCTTTCTCCTCTAGTGAAAAGGGTAAATGAAAGGAACAATCGACAATCATATGCAAAGCATCCAGTTTCACAAATTTCTCGACTTGCTAACAACTTTCTTTGTGAGACACAGAACCTAGATGGAGATTCACCTGCATAACTCGACCAGTAAACTCATCCACTATTAGAACCTCCTTGCCACGGATAATATAGTTTACATCTCTAAGAAATAATTCTTTGGCCTTTATTGCATTCAGAACATATAATGCCCACTGCTCTCGAGGATCATACAAATCCTTTACAGCCAGAATTTCTTCAGCATCTTCATAACCCTGTTCAGTTAGTAGGACTGTCTTCTGCTTCTCATCTACCTGCAACAACAACCTTGGTAAGAAAAAAATGAAAATATTTATATTTCTCCCTGATCCACGATGCATCTACTTGGCTATTAAGTCCAAGGACAATCTATTTTAAAAGTATTTCATAATCGAACCTACATGGGATCAACAAAAGATGGGTGGATATAGTTAAGTTACTGATGTAAACTTATGAACTTGGTTACCAGACAGATCAGACAGTGAATGGAAATGATGTGGGAAACTGAGGATTCTTATAAATACAGGACACAGATATTGCAAGGACAAACCAACTATAAATTACATATTAATGCATAAAAGTGAACCACACAAGTTTGCAAAATATAATCATATCCTTCTTCTAACACTTCTCTTTCTCATTCCACCTAAAAATCAACGTCTTACTCAAACACAAGTCTTTCAAGAATGGCCATTTCTATTTCTTCCCAAAAGGAAAATCTTTATTGTAGTTTTTGTTGCAATTTTATTCCCTTTTCGGTATGATAATAGAACAACTCTTCTCCTATTGATCCATTTTCTCCAAACAATAGCAGTCACACGTGTTCATGCCAAATCAAACTGTCAAATTATGTGCATGTCAATAGCATGTTTGGCACATGGACGGGCGTTGCGAAGTTATTTATGCCTGACACAGTGCCCAGCACCAGTGCAGAATCAACTTATATTGAACACTTCATGAGATGATTCTGATTCACCGTTTTTGGGTCCAATATTATTCGTTAGTCGAGGAAGAAAACCTGTAAAAAAATGAACATATATTAATTGAAATATATGCTTAGTAGTCTTACAGTGTAATGTATATCCCGTCCAAAGGCTGCAGCTATCTTTGCAGCTTTATAATAACGATCACTAGGTCTGTCTGCAGATCCAGATATGATGAGAGGAGTTCTGGCCTCATCAATAAGGATGGAATCAACCTCATCAATTACGCAGTAACTGAAACCCCTCATAACAAGCTCCTCAACACTCTGTACATTGCCAGAAAATTCCTTCAGCTAAGGTAGAAATGAAATTTAGCAAGCTTTAAATTGATTGAAATTCATGTAATCAAGTGATAATCGTACAAAATAGCACAATAAAGAAAGAATTACTTTCCGTGGCAAGGTTGTCTCTCAAATAATCAAAACCAAGCTCGCTATTGGTCACATATGTGATGTCACATAAATAATTTTCCCTTCTTTGTTCACTTGTCATGTTCTCTGCCACAAATGCATCCAGTCGTTAGCTAACAATGAAAAGCACATTTGGCAAGGCAAAATGTAGAAGCAGTAACCATGGACTATTAATGAAAAAAATATCAACTCCCCAGATAAGAAGAATGCAGATCAATACGGTTCAACAAGTCAACTAGAAGCATCCAACGACTAGAATCAAAATGAAAACTCGAAAGCTACTACTATTTTATAAATTAAAATATATGTATAATTGGACAGTATAAGAATATTTTCCACCGTTAATGTTTATTAAAGCGGAAAAATGATGGGCACAGATAACAAAATGAAAAGAAGAGTGATCTTCAAATCAGACACAATTCATTGACACTTGGCATTATTTTTTTTTTATAAGTAAAAATATTATATATATCAATAGGAGTAACCAAGTACACTGGATGTATACAAAAAAACACCTAGCCCATACTAAAGAGCTCCTAATGACCCAAAAAGCCCATGAAAACTACCCAAAATACATCAAGCCCAAGTTGGAATAAAACACACCTCCCCAACCCCAACCCATTGATTCCCGTAGACTAATACTCCACCCGAAACACCCTCTATGAGAACGTCTTCATAATGCCCTCTCTTTAGTCTTCCCTCAACATTTGGCATTATGCACTTGTCAATCATAAGAGGTGCTAAAAAATAGAATAAATTGCACGAGGGAGGAGAAATAAAAAATTTAATATGAAGTGGAAAACCCTTTCTATCTTATTACTAAAGCGCTAACATGCTTCACTGCAATCAAACTCAAGTTTCGCCTGTTGAGGCCATGGCCAACTCGAAGGGGCTGAAGTTCGATCCAGAACTTTTTAGTTGTTAAGTTATAGCAGCACCAAGCAACCTCCACAGGTACAATTTTTCATGTACTAAAAAGAAGTGAGAAAGCATATAACAAACTAGGGAAAGCCCAAACACATCTGGGTATATACCCCTAAAGGACTAGCAAGTTCACAACTCCTCTCAACTCATCTCATCTCATATAATCATTACAACTTTCTCAAATTCTCATACAAAATAAAATAAACAATTCAACTTTTTCAAATCCAAAAAAAAAAAATATTAAAAAAATATATTCTAACAATATTTTATTCAACTTTTAACTTTAATCTCAACTCATCTCATCTCATTTCATCTTATCTGTGAAAACAAACGAGGCTAATTCTATCTAATAAGGAATCGATTTGGGACAACAAACAAACAGCTCATCAAAAACAGGCACAAATGCACTTAAACAAATAAAATCAGAAACTTTAAAATAACCAATCCCCGAAAGATCACATGTGAGCATCCATCCATCTAAAAAAAATGCATGGCAATAGATATTAAAGCACACAGAACATTTAGTATGACAAAAATAAAAGAATGAGACATACGTTGGATTAGGCCAACCTTCAATCCAAGAAAACGAGGAACTTGACCAACCCATTCACAATCACGTCGAGCAAGATAATCATTGACAGTCACAACATGGACTCCTTTTCCCGCTAATGCATTTAGATAGGCTGGTAAAATAGCAACAAGGGTCTTTCCTTCTCCAGTCCTCATTTCAGCTATTTCTCCCTTATGAAGAACCATGCCACCTGCATAACTAAAGCTTATTGAACATACACTGGCCACTTATGACTATGCATACACAACCTTAAATATTGATGTGGATACAAGTGTTGAGGTTTAATATGGTCATCAGGCAAACTACACGACAAACCCCAAAATTCTAGATATGGAAGTATTCAAGCTACCACGCATTGACAATGCAGAATGTGTGCTTCTTGTTACATTGAGGCTTGACTAATCATAGGGGATAACATGGAACATTCAACAGACAAAAATGGTTCCTAACAGGCGAGCACAGGATTGTATATTAACAAAGTGTTTACCTATCAGTTGGACTTGAAAAGGAAGAAGTGGGAGAGAATAATTATGCATAGCAGTTTTACCTATCAGTTGGACGTCGAAGGGACGAAGGCCTAGCACCCGTTTTGAAGCCTCTCTGACAACAGCAAATGCTTCCTGCAATATAAGTGCCTCTTGTAATAGTCAAAAGCAACAAATATATTAGCTATAATTGGGGGCTCTCTATTATGGGCTAGGTGTTCTCTCTTGTATACACTTAACTGGTTACGCCTATTGATATTAATATATTTTTACTTATAAAAAAAATATATATTAGCTATAATTGGAACCACAAACAACAAGAAAAGCATAAATAAAAAGGAAAAAATTGCAAGCAAAATTCCCTGGTTCCTTCATTAAGACAATGTAAGCAATTAACATTTTGTACAGACTACATTTGTATTAGGATTTATAATATTCAATAACTTCTGGGTCAAATTACAATCGAACCCGCTCCAAACTTACGATTACACTATATGAAAAGACAAGAAAAAGTATTTTATTTAAAAAACAAATGATAATAACATGCAATAAGAGTTTATTATATAAAACTTACAGCTAAAAGGGAATCTAAAGATTCACCCCGCTGAGCTCGTTCTTTCAACATCAGCGTCTTATCCCTTAGCTCCGAATCCGACAATGCCGACATCTGAGCTTCCATTCCATTGATGACACCTACAATTGAGGCGTACTGCTGCCGAGTGGATTCTCCAGTGTCGTTCCCTTTGAATATCCCACCTAAAAGCCCTCCCAACGAAGCCATTGCACGCATCCGCCCGCTCCTACTACCTTTCAATTTCGGTGTTTTGGCTCCAACATCAAACATTTGAAGGTATTTCGACGACCCCAAGTGGGAGATTTGGTAGTAATCTTTGTGGGCGTGAAGGAACTTAGAAGAGGAAGGTGAAACAGAGAGGTAGTGGTAGTGCTTCACTAAAGGTGACAGAGAGAGTGAAGATGCCATTTTTTTAAATTTTAGCAAAAGCTAAGATATGGGACTGATTGGGTTCAGTCAAGAACAAGGAGTTATTGCAACAAGTAAAGAAACTTGCAGCTAAAAGTTGTGTTATGTTCGAAATCGTTGGTACTCTGTTTCATATTGCGTTTCTGTTCACAATAGAGGAGGCCGAGGCTTTGTTCCGGTTTGCAGAAGTTTCAATAAACGGAGAGAGAGAGAGAGAGAGAGAGAGAGAGAGAGGGTGCGGATAAGGCAAGGACGGACTAGAAATATCAACTGGTCTAAGGGTAATTTTCAACAACGATTAATGGTAGATTCTTAAAATAAATGGGGTCTCTTGAAATAAATAAATAAATAAATAAATAGATCTATTATTAAAAATACTTATATAAGTCTTAGGTGGATCTTATTTTTATTTTTTAAAAATTTGTATTAGATTTGATTGTAAAATTACTTTTCTACATGTAGAAATCATGTTCGCACTGTATCTTTAAGCTGGTTTGGAACGAGGTAAAACATAAAATTCTCGTCTCATCTCAAAATTATATATTTTTTAAATTTTTAAATAAAATATAATAAATAATTTAATTTTTTCAAATTCCAATTCAATTTTTTTAAATTTTAAAATAATAATAATATTAAAACATAATATTTTAAACTTTCATCTAAAATCAAAAATTCTCATATCACCCTCAAACTTGCTCACGTGAAAATTTTCAAAATTTTTTTATGGTGAGTTCGACTTTTTGTATTAGAGTTTGTGTGTTCTAATTTTTTTTTTAGAGAGACGGCTCATGATTTACACAATGTAACTGGTTTGTTTGTTTTTGTAGATTAAATGAGATGATATTAAAGTTAAAAAGTTGAATAAAATATTATTAGAATATATTTTTTTAATATTATTTTTGTTTTAAAATTTGAAAAAATTGAATTGTTTATTTTATTTTGTATGCGAATTTGAGAAAGTTGTAATAATTAAATAAAATTAAATGAGTTGAGAAGTTTCTTGAAAACAAATGAAACCTAACGTTAATCAATAAATTATGCTAAACTAAAAATCTATCTTCTTTAATGGCGTGGAATAATATTTATATTTTAAGTAACTTTAAGAAACATAAAAAATTAATTAATATGATTATTCGATTTTATTTTTTATTTTTTCCAAGTGGGGCTTTCCTAATTCCTACCCGGTTTTGTGTAACGGTGTTGAGTGGTATCCTTTGTGGATTTGACCTGGTTTTCTTCTGGAGTGGCAGTGTTACCCTTCCTTGGGATTTTTTATTTTTATTTTTTTCGTTTGAGAACATAACAATTTCATTCATAGAATAACGGAAATAGTTACGATGATAAACCATGTAATTACACATCAACATCTAATAAGACTCTAGACTAAATAAAATTTAGATATTGAGACTATCACTAAATTGTATTATTCACAAGATGAGTATGTCTCGCAAGGAAATTTACTTTGTTTTCCAACATGAAGTACATCAAAGTCCTCAAAAGAAGAAATAAATATTTGGATCTCAGATATTATATTTTCCTATCTGGAAAAGTTAGATTCCTTAGAGACAATAGCTTCAATCACAGACAAAGAATCTCGTTCCAATAACAAACTGGAAAATACCTAATGCAAGATCATCAGTAAACCCTTAAAAGCAACTAAAGTCTCAATGTCATCCACTTCAAACATCCAAAATTCTTTCTGATACAAAGCAAATAAAATATCTCATTTATCATTTCTTAAAATAGCCCCCACACACTCAGAATTAGAAGAACGAAACAAAGTACCATCAAAATTAAGTTTTACCGAATCTTGGAAAGAAGGTTTTCAAGAAAGAATGATATCATTATGTACAATCGATTGATGCAATTTAATGGTAGTGTACCCCTCGACATATGTCAAACAATTATCAGCCACATCATTAAGCAAACAGTTAGAATTCTGAAATAATTTTATATTCTTATATTGCCAAACACATTAAGAAATAGTAATAAAACGTGAAACTAAAATTATATGATATTGCATCAAAACCCCAACTCGATCAAAATAATTACCAACAATATCCAAAAAAGGCATAACAAAAGGACAATGTACAGCCATTAGTTTTTTCACATCTGGACAACCCAAAAAATTATGAGGCAATCTTCCACTACCAATGAGCAAAGAGAACAATCTGCATTAGAAATAACACTCGTCTTTAGCAGATTCAGTTTTATAGAAAGATTATCCTTATATGCTCTTTACTCAAAGTTCTTGACTTTATTCAGAAAATTTAAATTCCAAAATTGATGCCAAAAGGATGAAGAACCTTGAAAATCAAAACTACCAGCACCAACAGTATAATCAAATAATGTGACTGCAAGATGATATCCAGACTTTAGTGAATACAAGCCATTTTTAGTGTCAGTTCATACAAACTTATCACCCCAACCCCTTGGCAATAAAAGAAGCTGTACAATAGTGTTAGCAACAAAGGAAGAAATATAGATTGAATCAAATCCACATCCCAATAACCATTAGGTTGATGCATAAGCATATTAACTTTTGAACCATCATGAATGACATAATTAGGTGGAAGAGACTCTAACCAGAAAATTAAGAGCCATTTATCTCGAGTTATCCTTACATCGGCATGCTTCCCTATCCTCCAAATATCCCGAGCTAGCAAAAGAGATTTAGCAACACAAATACTCATCCATATATATGAGGGCTTACCACCCAAATGTGAATGGAAAAAATATTTGTAGAAGGGAAATACTTAATTTTACAGGACAAGAAGGAATTAGGATTTTAAATCAATGACAATCTTGTTTTACTAATAAAGCCAAATTAAAAAACTCAAGATTCTTAAAACACATACCACCTCACATCTTTGAAAAACACCTTTTTTTTTTTTTTTTTTTTTAATTTTGGCCAAGTTATCCTGTGATATGCTTGCGAACTTGCATTTTTTTTTCTCTTAGAATTATATATTTTTCCTTATCCAAAAAATGTCCCCATAGAACGTTTATTTTTTTCCGCATAACTTAAATATTTAATTTAAGAAATCTGGAAACAAATATATACACAATGTTAAATTACCAGATAAAAAATGGAAAAAAAAAAAAAGAAAAAAAACCGACAAACGACCAGAGATGGCACCCAAAAACATAAACAAAACTGTATAATATTACACCTATGTTGAGCAATGTATTTTATGGTATTTACAGATGCTTTGTCAAGCAGCTTGACAAGCTCATATGAAATTACACTTGACTCAAGCTCATTCCTTGTATGTCTAGTTTTTTAGCATTGCTGATTTCTTGGCATGCCAAACAGGTTGAGAAACTAGAAGAAATTGGTGCCAGAACCCAATAATCTAGTAACTCCGCCCCCAGTATGTCCACTTTTTTGCAGGCTTTCCAGAAGCAAAGCATTTAGTACCTGTGAAAAAATTCAGAATAAACATACAATCAAACTCATGTGTGTGATGAATCATTCAGAGCACATAAATGTCTCAGGGAAACTTGTTCATTCAGTGGCACAATGTTTGCATCATCCTACACTGTCACTGACATAAATGTCATATTTCATAAGGAATAGCCATTTTACAACAATGTTGCCAGACGTTGGAGCAAACATCCAAACCAAGTGTAGTTTATGTTATCATTTTTTTAATCAAGTATACCATACCATTGGATTAACATGCAACTTTCAGAAAATAACACAAGTACTATTGACCATGCTTTCTTGATCCTTTGGTGATGCAAATATTTTCCAACGGAGGGCAAAATATTTTCAGGAAAACTTTACCAGGCAATACCATCAGTAATTAGATCCCCCCAAGGGGGAACCAACAGTTGAAATATAGAAGCAGTCAGAGGGATTAGACAAATATCACAAGGAATAATTGAGACTAGGGGAGGGCAAAATACCCAACCCCAAGCACCAACGTGACCAATACTGACCCAAGAATGGTTCGTTTTTGCTGTTAGGCAGTGGTGGCTAACAAAAATAACGTTTCCAAAAAGGTCAGGGCAGCTGTTGGAAATAGGGTATAAAAAACTGACAAGCTCAACCAATCTGACAGCCCTGGCGCCTATTTATGGTGGTGGCAAGGTGTTGAGATCTCTCAAACACCACAACATTCTTCCACCAGATTACTAGTGGAGAGGTGTAGTAATCTGGTGGTAGTATCTCACACCCTCGCCACCACCAACAAACCGATCAATAGCAATCATTGTCTGCAATTCAGGACCCATCATTGGTCAGTTTGAGGAATCATACTGAATGGCTGACACCCATCAATTCACCCAGTGAGAACTGCTGCCAACCAGCCTGAAGGGGTTGATACCCACCTCTATTTGAGAGACATTTGAAAGTAACATTCTACATTTTTGTGATACACTTACACCGATGAAGGTTCCAGTCGTGGCTGCAATCAATCCCACATTGCTGCAGCACCAATTGACCAGAGATGGCCTTAACCACAACAAATTATCAATTCTATTCAACAATGATATAAATCAGAAAACGAGTGAACTGAACATCCAAAGGGTGAAATTAGTGCACATGTTGCGGTAACTAGCTGCAGCTATTGCCTAGCTAGTGACGACTCTAAGACAGACCATCATGGGCCCTTCAATTTTTGATCATCTTCAGAGGCAAGAACAGGTAAATTTGGAGCAGTATCAATTTGAGAAAAAGGGTGGAAGATTATATAAGTTGAGTTGACGTCCCAAAGTGGAAAAGGAAAGCCAATAAATGAAACAACCCTCGCATGATACATGGGGCCATGTACCTTCTGGGAGCTCTGGCTGGTCAAATGGGGAACAAAGGCTCTTAGCCGCTCCCATCTCACCTTTTGTCCTTGCCTTTACATCTTTCTCCACCTCCTTAAGAGTTACATGGCAAATAAATCATGATTAACCAAATTTATAAGAAGCACAAAAAGGGAAAAGAAAAAAAGAAAGAAAGAGGAGGTCAGAATAATGTTCACAGCCTCTCAAGAGACCATTCCGCAGTGTGCATGACAAAACAAAACTTAACATCCAAATTTGACAGTGTGGAATAGAGTAATATGAACTGAGAAACCTAAAAGAAATACATTTCAAGTATTTAAATGAGTGCAAATGTCCATTGAAAAAACTAAATACTTGAAATGTATGCAAATGTCCATTGAAAAAATTAAACCTATTTATCCATTATTCGAAGGACAAGAAATCAATGGAAAACCTTGAGATACTGTAGGACATATAAAACCATATAGGCAATTGCTAAGCTGAAAAATCAATATCATACCTCCTCATCACACCAAGGAGCTAAGATCAATTTCTTTTGGCTGAGTGCTTCCACAAATTCATCCCAAGTTCGTATGGTCTTAACGCATGCATCTCGCTTTTGTTTTGCAACATCAAATAGGTTATGTTGGATATTATTAAGCATTTCTTTCACATGCTCAACCAAGTTGGTTCTAGAGATGTCTATTTTCAATGAATTATCACGACGAACAGCTCGTACCTGTGAATAAAATCAGGGTGTAACAATTCATCTGGTTGATCGATTAAGGAATAAATATTAGAAGACAGTAGGTTCTGCAAATCAATGGAAGCAAGTAACAATGATAGAAAATCAAGATAGACTGGCTGACCTGACTATTTGCCAAGTCTTTTGGCCCAATTTCAATCCTTAGAGGAACACCTTTCATTTCCCAATGTGAGTACTTCCAACCAGGAGAGTAGTTATCTCTAAAGTCTGCCTTAGCACGAATACCGGCCCCAGACAAGATATCCACTGCAGAAGCACAGGCATCAAATATTCCCCGAGTATCAGCATCTTTGTACGGCACAGGAATTACAATAACCTGGACTGTTGCTACTTTAGGTGGCAGCACCAAGCCTTTATCATCCCCATGAACCATTACCATCACACCAATCTGAAATAACCAGTAAAATAAAATTAGAAAAAAAGTAGCCATCTGTAGTAGCGGATGTCAATAAAAAAATCCTGCTGATGTGCACATTCACCATGCTGACCCATCATCTAAACACTCCCTCCCCCCAAAAAAGAAAAAAAAGTAAATATACCAAAAAAAACCTCCAAGACCAGGCATGCTTTCATTTTTTCTATTATATACCACAACGAAATGCACAAGCTAATTAATTACAACTGTTCATCAAACAGTTAATAGATGCTGAAAAATTACCGTCCGAGTGCTATAGGCCCATGAGTTCTGCCAGACCATACCCTTCTGTCCCTTTTCATTTTCAAAGTTTATCTCAAACATTTTTGCAAAATTTTGACCCAAACAATGTGAAGTTGCACCTTGTATACCACGACCGTTGTTTGAAATAAATGCCTGAGATACGGTACACAGAAAATATTGACAAACAGGTTTCAGCGCAAGATTTTAAACTTCTGTCAAATATGACAGAGAGTGAATTAAACATGAACAGATTTAGTTGTTATATGCCTCAACACTAGTGGTGTATAGTCCACCAGCAAATTTCTCCAATTCACTTTTCTTTCCCTTTACAACAGGAACGGCCAAATATTCTTCATATATTTGTCTATAAAGCTCCAAAATATCTAGAACCTGCAATAGACCATAAGCCAAATAGACCATGCAGTTAAACTATGGTACTCACGTGCCAATGTTTCTTTGTAGATATAAAAGATCAGAATAATTTTTTTTTATAGGGGAAAAGAAGGAAAAATATGTAGGCCCAGGAGAGTGGAAACATAACACACACTAGGGTTTTCCCAAAAAAAAATTATTTTAGTGATAATAAGTTAAAAGTATGTCACATACTTACCAAAATAAAAGTTAGAAGTATGTCACACTTGTTGCAGTTCTAACATTTGATGCTAGTACACACTGACACATGAGTTCACTCTTTTTCACATGCTTTCAGAAAACTTCATTGAAGATGACCATTTTGCCAGCAACATCAAATAATTTAGGTTTCTGTGTTTTAACAATATAAGCCCATAAACCCCAGAAAACAACTTAAAAGATTACAACAAGTACTATGAAAAAACTGGGCTTTTCTGATTTCAATTTAAGAAATTCTTGAAGTCTTTTTCTTTGTTATTCCTTGTCGATATCCAGAAATTTATCCAGATCAATTAATTTCTTATTTGGAGCTTCTTATCGATTGAAATTCTTCTAAACAAAATTTGGTTCTCAAAGGTGGTAAACAACTTGACATGATCGCAAAGGCAACTGCAATACTTGGTTCAGGATAGGGGCATGCAAGAACAAGATGCATTGCATAATGCAACGGAATAGAAGAGATTAAGCAAAGAAAAACATGTTCTCAAGAAATCCCCAAAGGAATTGAATGGGGGGATGATAATTCTAAGATATATGAAAAGATAAGCGACTGCACAATAACTTGGGATGAAAGCACATATCAACAATTCATGAGGAGGGAAAAGTTACCAACTGGTCTCTTGCTCTTCCAACTCCATTAATTTCTATGTATAAACTATAAACCTCTATGATTCCAATTTTGGGGAAAAAACAATCCAAAGACCAGAGTTTCATACCTCAGCATCTGCTTCTTCTTTTGTTGCAAAAGCTGTATGCCCTTCCTGCCAAAGAAACTCACGACTCCTAGAACCAGAGAACACATGCAACCTATTACTATACAGTATTCTAGATAACTCAAGAAGTCATCTTAACAATTTCAACCAACTTAAACGAAGGTTATTTAGCAATTAGCAGAGACAAATTCACATCATCTCATCACCATTTCAGGAACAAATGCATGCCATCAACATGGCTAAATGAATATCAAGACAAGTAAAAAAGAAAAATTTGAGAAAAAGACAATACCTGATAAATGGAGTGGGATTGCTGAATTCCCATCGCACAACATTGCACCATTGATTAAGTTTCAATGGCAAGTCACGGTGTCCCCTTATCCATTTGGAATAATAGGGATACATGACCGTCTCACTAGTTGGGCGAATTGCAATGGGCACTTCCAAATCAGAATCCCCAGTTTTTGTCACCCACGCAACCTAAGGAACCCCAAGATCCAATGAGGTTAGGAACCCTCTCTTCTAATAAACCAAATTTGCCAATGAAAACAGAAGTATTCAAAAAAATAATAGGGAACAAACTATTTCAATCAACCAAGAATTGCCAATATAAAGTATTCTAAGATCCTCCCCCACTTTAAAAAAATTATGAACTTTTGCACTGACCAAGAACCCAACGGTAAGAATTAGTCCTAACAAAAGAAACAAATGATGAACCATGTTGGGCTGCACTCTAGATTAGCAATAATATCTCCAAGATCAGAAAAATTGCACTTTTAAAAGGAAAACTTCAAGAGAACGTTTCAGTTTCCAATAGACACCAGCATTAGTGCCATAAGTGTAGCCCAGAGTGAGTTCAGAATGATCACATCAGTATAAAGAGGAACATTCATACTATGCAAAATGAGTGTATCCAACCCAAGATAGTAAAATTAAATACCACAACCAAAGATTGTGAAGGACAAAGATTTCAAATCTCACCTCAGGAGCAAAACCCTCCACATGATCCTTCTCCTTCTGCAATACGCCTGGAGAAACAAAAAGTGGGAAGTAGCAGTTCTGGATGTTCATTTTCTTTATTTCAGCATCAAAGAATTTCTGCAAAAATAATGTAAAACTCGTAATTCAGACACTAAATCTGAAAAATGAAGGCGAAAAAATACACTGCTCCACAAACAGATTGAAATAACCGGGATTTTTAGCCAAGCTTACAAAATTTCATCTACATCAATCTTAAGAAATAAAATAAGGGGTTTAAATAGGGATTCAAACTCACTTGCATGGTCTCCCAGATCGACATTGCCCACGGTCTCAGAATATAACAGCCCGAGATATCGTAATACTCAATTAATTCTCCATTGACAACTACCTACACAGGCCAATATTAGGATTAATAGAAAACGGCCTGAAAATCATGTATTTCATTGAAGTCAGTAGGAACCATATGGATTAAGACCTGACACTTCCCATATAAAAATTTTGTACTTTTGTGTGGACTGTTTCTTTGCACATGAAAGGGCTAAAAGGCCTAGCATCTGTAAACTATCTACACCATATGTATAATGTCTGATGATGGATTGATTCTCTATCCAAAGTAAAGAGTTCTTCATCTTAGTATGGGAATGATCTTGCCATGATTGAATAAGTTTCTCTATCTGAGAAATTGTAATGAGGTAATTAAATGGTATGTAATTAGGACCGGCAATTTTTTACACGATCAACAAACCCAAAAGGAATTTAACACAAAACGGGTTAGGTATAACAAGCCTGGGAAAGCGCTAGTAAGTAGTCAATGCAGGACTGAATATCTATGACTACTTTATAACCTAACCACTCTCTACGGGTTATCCATGTTTGGACTAGAGTGTTACAAATTTTCTCTCTTAAATTCTGATATATATTACAATGAGGTAATGGAATAGTAAGGAATTAGGACCATCAATTTTTTATATGATCTGCAAAACTAGGAACAGCGCATCATTTACACTATAACTCCAAAAGGACTAGTCAATTTGAAGCTTCCCCAGAATCACTTATAAAAACCTAGTTCACCAAGTATATAGCCAATAGGACTCAGCACCCATGAAATTGGCATATAGAGCTGACAATTTTTGTCTCAATCTACATACCTGACATAAACCTAACATGAAATTGGCAGATTAGGATTGAGAGATCTCCCGTTTAATTCTGGATCGGGTTATTAGGGTTGACTCATTATGACACGGACTTGATTTGACACAGCCCAAACCCAACACAGCAACACAAATTGCCAACCCTTGCGTAATCAAACATATAAAAGCACACTTAACCAAAGCTGTAATGCACAATTGAAACATTCAAACAAACCTCAGAATACCATTCCCCAAAATTATCATCTTTGCAATTGGTTATTCCTAAACCAGTTTCCTTCTTCACCTCTTTCCTTTTCACCCCTATAAAATCAATTATACAGCATAAGATAAATGAATGAACAAGGGAAAGGATTTTCAAAATGGCCAGAAATACACATGAATGCACGCACATAATTAGCCATATACATAAATACCATCAGGCAAAACTAGCAAATTACATCAGGGGAAAAATACTCACCTCCGCTGGCATTAGCATAAGACTTTTTCACATCATCACCGGCCATGTTCTCCTGAGCACAATACCCAACGAAAATCAAGCTAACATATTCAGAGAAAAACAGCAAAGGCTCTGAAACCAAATCCAGTATGGTGCATGCAATATTTATAAACATCACCACGTAAACCACAAGTACCATAATCAGGATTGAGGCACACCATGAAACTTGCAGAAATGTGTATTCAGCAGGTTATTCCAAACTGATGAGTAAACTAGCTCAAAAAATAGGAGCCTTCTGGTAAAATAGTGGATTAAGAGAAACACTTGACTGCACCACAGAGGTCCTACTGTGCTTGTGATAGACCGTGATCGTTAGAGGGCCTACTTGCAAATTGCAAGTATGCAAAATTGAAAATAAGGCAGCAAATGGCTGGAAAATTCATTTCATTATCAGGTATTGTCATCATTTATTGCATATGCAATCAGTTATTGTGCTTATCTGTAACGGCTATGTAGATAACTGTTTGTAACTATTTGGAAGAAGTAGCCAAGATCGTAGGGGATAAGGGCACGACAGTTGGTAAATTTGTACGTCTATGTTTGCGGTTTATGGCTTCCACCTGAAATGGAGTTCTGCAATAATATCATGACTCCAGTTTTTGTTTTTTCAGAAGATAGACTCCAGTATTTTTTTCTTTATAAGTAAAGATAGACTCCAGTATTTGTATCACATTAATGACCTATTATTAGTATCAGAGTGGGGACCATGTCCAGACTTTGAGTCACGAACAGGGCAATTTATAGGTTGGTTTAAATATCCTAATATTATAAATGGGCATTGTAGTCATGGGGTGGGTTTGTGGAAATATATTAGAAAAGGTTGGGAGATCTTCTAGAGACATGCACATATTGTGGTGGGAGACGGTCTCGCGTCAGATTTTGGTACGACAAATGGTCTGGTGAACAAAGCCTTTAAGACACCTTCCCTGCCCTTTTTGAGCTCACCCGAGCGAAGCTGACGTCTTGGTCTTCTCTAGTGGCTCCCCTCAATGGAATGAAGATTTCATTAGGCCAGCCCAATATTGGGAGTTGGAGGCTAACACAGAGTTCTATGCGGCACTGTATTCCATAAGCCTGACTGCGGGTACTAAAGATAAGATGAACTAGAGTCCCTCCAAGAGAGGTAGATTCAGTGCCAGGTCGTTTCAACAAGTTTTAACGACCCCAGAATGACCACATTCCTATGGAAGGGTATATGGCAGACGAAAGCTTATTCAAAAGTAACTTTTTTTGTTTGGACAACATCCTTGAATAAGATTCTTACTACAGATAATTTGAGAAAACGTAGGGTAATGGTGTTGGATTGGTGTTGCATGTGTAAGAAGAGTGGGGAATCAGTTGATCACCTGCTTTTATACTACAAGGTGGCCAGGACCATGTGGGGTGATTGTTTTTCTGGAATTGGGTTATCATGGGTCATGCCTCTTAGGCTGGTGGATTTCCTAGCAAGCTAGAGAGGCATTCGAGGTAACCCACAAGTGGCAGCAATCTGGAGAATGGTTCCTATATGCATGAGTTGGTGCATTTGGCGGGAGAGAAATGATAGAAGCTTCAAGGACTGTGAGAGAACAATGGATGAGCTTAAATTTTCTTTTTTAAAACAGTGTTCTTATGGGCGGGGACCATTGTTTTTAATGGGCTAAAATGTACATGATTTTCTACTTACAATTGTAAACCTTAGTTAGGTACTTCTCATATATACTTCTATGTAATTGGGCTTTGCCTCCTTTTATGAATAAAACTTCTTGATTACCTATAAAAAAAATTGTTTCAAGTCATGGAGCCACCAAAAAGTGACGTGGCTACCATCACATCAGTATTGATAAGAGTGGATTGCCATTGACGTTGTCTTCAAAAGCATGGTGAAATATCACGATCCTAAAGGGTAAGGGTTTAACGAAATTAGCATTCACCATCTTCCATCGCCGATGTCCTCGTCAAGCTATTTCATCATTAGCGGTACAGCTCAAGTCCTACACTTTTGATTAGAATCGGCTCCGATACCATTTGTCACAACCCAAAGAAAAGCCAACACTGTGTTTGAGCCCATACTCCAAAAGGACTAACTAACATTACAATTAAAGTCCCTTAGAATCATTATAAAAGGCAAGAACTTTCTATTACAAGCGATGTGGAATCTCATTCACCAACTTCCTATACTCGATACGGTATATTAAACTAAGCCTTAAGGTTGTGTGGGATTAGGGCACAATAGTCGGTGAATTTGTATTTTTATGTATGGGGTTCATGACTCACATCCGAAGTGGGAATTCTGCTATAATATCATAACCTAAGTATTTGTAGTCAATTAATCTGTGACCTACAAGCTTGTGAAGACAAGCAGGGTATATCGAGAAGGGTTTCCTAACACCTTCCTCTAATGAAGAAACAAAATTCCTTTTAATTTTGAAGGAAGTGTGCAAAAAACGATGGCAACAAAACCTGCAAGGGTACTGAAAAGAGAAAACAAAGACAATAGAACAGGGGAAAAAAAAAAAAACATTGGATTTTACATATTGCCCCAAGCAAGAGATCAAAACCTTATCTATTTTAAGCAATTTAAACTGTTTTGAGCAAGACAGAGCTAACAAATCCATAATGTAATATAAACAACAATCCCAAAAAAAAACCAGTCACCCAAAGGGTTCATCAATACCTGAAACAAAAAACTGTGGGCATGTAATGGAGAGAAATGAAAGAGCAAGAATGACAGAAAATCAAGTTGCAAAGGAAAATAATGCGCTTTACTCCGACCTTTTTTTTTTCAGAGCGGTTTCGAACTTCCCAGGGAAACTATAACGGAAATCAAAACAGAATATGGGAAGAACTGAAGAAAGATAGAATGGATGGTAATTTCGAGGGAATTGGGCCTCATAACATTGCTCAAGCAATGTATGCAAGTCCTCATTAATAGGGGCGATTTCAAGCCGAATATGAAAAGCCATAAACGTAGCAATCACGCAAAATCCCATATTTAAAAAGCATAAATGCAATCCTCAAGCATATGAACAAGCAAAGCGTGGTGAGCAAGAAGAGAAACTAGTGAAAAGGATTCCATATTCTGTCTGGTTTGATTTCAAGGAACTTTCAAAGCATCTCATCCCATAGCATCAACGTTCAAACATCGTTAAAATATAAATATTTTTTAATCTCAAATTTTTAAATTTTTAATATTTTTATCTAATTATTAACTAATTATTAGAATTTTTTAAAATTTATAAACAAAATACGAAAAATAATTCAAATTTTATATATATATATATATATATATATATATATATCGGGGCGCATATTCTCAGACCAGGTTACAAAGATTTTCAGTCACTTCTCACAAAAAGATTAATGCGAATATCTCTGAGGCTAAAAATATTGTCTCTGATAGCAATCTTATTAGATTAATTAAAGTTAAAGGATATTTATTTTTTATGAATGTAAGAGAAATTTAACTTTTAACTATTTCATTCACATAAATTTTCACATTGAAATAGCTATTTTTTTATTATATAATAATAAAATAATATAAGATGAATTTGATTTTAATTATTCACATTAAATCTCCACATTAGATTATACATTTATTTATTATATAGTAATGAATAACTAATAATTTTAAAAATATTTAATTTTTTAATTATTATTTTATTTTATTTTATCATATTTTACTATTCTACCTATTATATATTAATTAATAATCATATTCTTATTAAATTAATATATCAATTTCAAAAATATTTTAATTTTTTTAATTATGAAATTATTTTATTTTATCATATTTTACTATTCATAATATTATATATTAATTAGTAATCATATTCTAATTAAATTATGGATTAAAAATAGAAACTAGAAAGACATTGATAGAGACCTCCAGAGAGAGAAACAAATGATATAAAATAGATTTGATGAATAAATAATATCTTTCAAATTTGGAAATAACTTTAGAAGTTATTGTAGCTATATTCCAAATATTTGGAATATAGCTATTCCAATGTGATACATTTTATGGTTTAATAGTTAAATTCTCATTAGATTTAACTTTTAGCTAATCCAACAAGAGTGCTCTAATACGTAGGATTGACTTTAGTTAGGGAACTTGATCTTGGTGATATTCTTCTTCCGAGTCAAGGGTCCATTTACTCCGAAATTAGTGAAACTTTGTTAAAATCCGTGCCAATAATATAAAAAATAAAATAAAAAAATATAATGGGAAGATGATGAATAGAAATTTTCAATAGGAAATAAAATTGAGCTTGAAGCATGGAAGATAAAATTGTTGTAAAAGATAAGTACTGTGGAGATAAACCTTAAAAAAACACAGATAGAATATCCTGATCAGATAATTTAGCTGCTTTTGATTGGATGACAAAGTTGAATCAACATGGTACATCTTTATTACAATGTAAAAAGCCATTTTATCTGAGAACCAGATCAGACAATATTTCAAACTCCTAAATAGTAATGTATAATAAACGTTCCTTACAAGTTTGACAAAAAAAATTGAGGAAGGGAAGGATGAGATGGCATCAAATTATCAATATGACTGCCAGTCTGGACCGCATTGAGGTACCATTCCTTTTACCAGTGAAAATGGAAAGAAAAACAAATGAAACAGATGACTAAAGTTTCCCACCAGTGCTGGAAGGATGCCAACTCTTCAGACTCGTCCCAGAGGTACCTTGGCCAGTAAAATCTCTTTCAAAACTTCTTAGCTTGGTTCTGGTGGTACCACTTTCAAACTTCGCATCCACTCGCAGAAGCTGGGCTCATCGAAGTGAAGAAAACTGCTTTTCAGTTTCATTCGCTTTTCTGTTGTCAAAGTCTGCAACTGGGGGAATCTTGCCTCCTGCAATAGTTGGCATCACTCAATATGTAAGCCATTTCTTTTTAAGTGTTACTTCCTACATCGGTTCAATCAATATGCAAGCCATTTGTTTTCCCATGTTACTTTCTCTCACCTGCTCGTATGGAGGATCCTTGTGTGCAGGTATGAGTCGAGAGACAAAATACCGAGCCTGAGAGCTCCCCTCCTGTTTCAAGTCCAGGCTATTAGATTCATTTTCATTTTAGATGCCTGATAGAACAGAAAAGGAATATGATGCACCCAAAAAAGTGTGAACCACAAGGGAAAGAACCTTAAAAGCAAGAATCCGAGGAGCTGGAAATCGCACTTCAGTTAGCTCTTCAGCCAATGTTCTGCAAGCTGCCAAAGCAGCAGCACTTCTTCCCTCATCGGCAGCAAGTTCAGCACCCTGAATTCAGGGGGAAGAACAAAAGAAATGTCATACTGACAATCATAATAGACAGGTCATGGAACTGCAAGTACACCTTTGAATGTGATACATAGACTATGGGGATGTTTGGATATAAGATTTTCTTAAAATTTCTGAAACTTTAGAGAAAATTTTTAAAAAGGGTTTTTTATGGGACTTTGCGAGGGTGGTGGAACCCCATTACATTGCCCATAATAGACGGGTCATGGAACTTCAAGTACACCTTTAAATGTGGATGTTTGGATATAAAATCTTAAAAGTTTCTGAAACTTTCAAGAAATTTTTTAAGATGGGATGTTTGGATATAAGATCTTAAATGTGGATGTTTGGATATAAGATGGGTTTTTTATGGGACTTTGTAATGGTGGTGGAACCCATTACATTGCCCATCATCCCCTATCCTTCCCCAGTCAAGCAACAATAGTGTGCCAGAGGCAAATTATAGGGGCAAAAATGGGTGTGTGTGTGTGTGTGTGAGAGAGAGAGAGAGAGAGAGGGAGAGAGAGAAAAGCTACAACATGTGACATACATCATATAAAAAATCCTCATATACTATAAAGATGCCACACTAAAATAGCAGGAATATGGGTAGACTGACATACCAGCCAAATGAAGACATCCGTGCCATGGTCAAGAACAACTGCTGCATCAGACTGCATAGCAAGGTCATGAGCTGGCAGTTCCTCGAAAGTGCCTTCTTCCCGGTGCATTAGACAACGAGGTGCTACCATACGGATTGAAAGGTCAAAGGATGCATTCAAAAACAGATTCCGTAATACAGACCTCTCATCTTCATGGCCAATAATATTTCCCAAAAGTGGACCCCTTCTGAGATGAAATAGGAGCTCTGGGAGTAAAGAGAGCTCTTTAGGGAACCGATAAAGCTTCGACTTCGGTACTTGGGACCCAAGTTTCAAAGCAATGTCTTTAACTCGTTCATCTATTGTTGACTGCATATCAACTGCATTGGAATAGTTTTTGGCACGCAAAAGGGTCCTCTTGGCAATAAGAACAGCTGCCACTTCATCTTGAACACTCTCAAGATATGCTGAAATACTATCCACAGCTGGCAATCTGACGGTAATAACTCTGTATATATCAGCTTGATACACATTTGAAAACCGAATTGCAAACTGATAATATATGTAATCACTCTTGATATCTCTTTTAGTTTCCATGAAAAGTGAGAAGCTCTGTGTTTCTTCAACACTAAGCATTTGAATATATAAAGAAGAGTCATTCTTAAAGGTTTCATGAGTATCTACATGTGCCTCTTCACCAGGACCCACAACTTGAGATATGAGAATATCATCGGAACAACGTATTTCTAACAAACCATGAGAACCTGCTGCCCTGGTAGCTGCTCTCTGCAAGTTTACTCCAAAGGCTTCTCCAAAGTCATCATGAAGAACCAAAACACCCCCAGAAGCTTTTGCGAGAGGCTGCAACACAGGAACTCTTAAAGGGCATGTTCCAGCGCATAGAATGTCAACCACTATATTGCGCCGATGAGCCTCCTGACCTAGATGTTCCATCCATTTCAATGCGGTCTTTTCCATATGAGGATAATTCGGATGACTAAACGAATGAGGGACAGATCCAGGACCATAAGTATTAGGTCCACCGGCACACACAATAATTCTACTATTTCCACTGGACCTTTTAACTACCCCTCGAGACATTTCTGCTGAAGGCCCTTGAATTATCGCAAGAGCAACCTCAACTGCCGTACCCAAGCACCGGTCTCTAGAAGCTTCTGGAAGGTTTAATTTGTATGGCCTCAGTGATGAGAATATAGCATGAGCTACTGATAATGAGGCATGAATTTGTGACAAATATATGCCACTTCCATAGATCAATGCTTTTAAAGACTCCTGAGTTGGTGATTTGTCACCAGGAAGCACATCAGCTGATGCAATTGATTCCTCTGAAAAATCATAAACTGATACTGTGCGGCCATACAAAATTATTCCTAATTTTGTTGATGGGTGCAGTGAATCAACAAATGCATGTAGGGAGCTCTGTAAGTGCTGGAGGTGGGGTTCATCTAAGCACTCATCTATGACAAGAACAATGGGTGCAGATATTCTGGAGTCGGGAATTGGAATAAAACCAGGTCTCTTGTTACCAGTTTGAACATAATCAACCATAGGTGATGACAGTTCTGGGAAGTTACGAAGATCTTCCTTGCTGGGAGCTACATATTCGCCCTCACTTCCATTCAGCTCACCACAAATTACACACTGCCACTGTCCTGAGCCAGGGAGTATGTTGCAATAGAAATTTGCATAGGCCCCACAATTTTGGCAACGATGGGGATCGCGTTGTATTACCTGAGGGCCGGGAGAAATCTCCCTCCCAGGAGACACCAATGCCCCAAAACATAAACTGGGTACATTAGCTTGCTTTTTCTGTTTCAAAATCTGTGTAAAAAAACATAATGAGATGAAAATATTCAAAGCTGTGGCAAAAAATGCAAAAACCATTGTAGGAGCATTGAAGGAAATCTACTTAAATTAAACTATTCTATGGGGGGGGGTAAACTGGAAATTGAAAGCAGTTATTAAATGAAATAAATTAATTTCATAAAAAAAAAATTCACAAGACATATGAGCTGGAAAGTTCAGATGATACCTTATGAGCTGAAAATAGAACATATGGTGATTCCCCAGCTGGTATTGAGTTCTCTGTAACGTCGGAAACTTGATGTTGCAACTCGACCAATCCATTTGAAAAGTGGGAAGGTGAAGATGCCGGTAAAAATGACCCAGAAGAAAATGCAACCGGCTGAGGAGATGCAGGTGAAGAACGGAAAGGCACAGCAGCAGGGCGAACCGGCGAAGTAAAGACAGGAGGTCCAGGGGGGGTGCTTAAATGAGGAATGGGGCTGCCACTTTTAACACCATTGGCTGGAGATGGTAAATTTGGGCTTTCCCTTGAAGGTGAAGCATTCTGATCTTGTAATCTTGGCGGGGGAAATCTGGGAGGTGTGGGGGAAATTGAAGGAGGAGGAGGAATCGGACTTTTCTCAGTGGGTGGGTTTGAGGGAGTGATAGTGACAGCGTATCCAACGGAAGGCTGTGGTGGATTAGCCATTGAAACTCAAGGTTCAATACAAATAAAATAAAATAAAGCTAAGGACCCAGAATCAAGAACCGGTCTTTATAGACAATTCAACCCCAAACCGAGTCCTATGATGAAGACATACAGCAAGTTCTTTGAGCTATAACATAAAAGTCCGCAAATGATGAGAAAGAAACAAGTTTGCAAAGCTATAACATAAAATTCCGCAAATGGATCTTATTCCAGTCGTCCGATTTGGCTTAAAGAATTCACAAAGTTAAGCTTTTGATCAACTAAACCCTCAAAGCAACCTAAAACCCCAGCGATAACAAGGTACAAGAACGAATTCTCCCGGGTACCCACTTGAAGATATCCACGGCAGAGTCGAGAGCAGGATCGAGAGCACCAAAATTTAACCTCCCTAGATCAAATTCAGGACCAAGCATTACCGGGTTCTGATAAAAACCCGACCATTTGGCCCTCTCTTCACAATTGAAGCTTCCAGAAGAACTCCATCCCAGGGAGAAATCTAACAAACCAAAAAAAAAAATTGCATCTTTGAACTAAACCATGTGATCTAGGGTTATTTGAAACGGGAAATCAGATATTGGAATGAATTGAACGAACCAAGAATGAGAATTGCGTACCTGAGAGGGACAGATAATTGTGATAGAGGGTAATGTTATTTAAAAAACCCAAGACAAAGAATTGACTCTTTTTCTATTCGAAGTTCTTTTCTTTTCCTCTTCTGGGTTCGATTCGGATTTTATAAGACGGCAGGCCACACAGGCTGGCGACGCTGTACATAGCCTTTTTTTCCCCGTTCTCTGCGTTCGCTTCTCCACAGTCTAATGTCTATAAATTCGAATGTTTTTAATATTATTATTATTTAAAAATTTTAAAAATTATAAAGATTAGATAAAATGAAATAGATAGATTTTTGTATACAAATTGTGTCTAATAGTTTATATATACATATATATATATATGAAAAAATGTTAAATATATTTAAGAAAAATTTATAAAAAACTTATTTTTCTACCTATCAATTATTGATAAAAAATGAGAAACGAGGAAATGAGAAAAAAAATCAACGCAAAGTTAAAACAAGTCATAGATTTCCATAAGTTAAAGTAAACCTAATATAAACTTAGAGAAATGATACTTGTAGTAATGAGTGTGCAAACGCCGTGCAGTCGCTTTGAAAAAAATGAATAAATATGAGATCCACATGAAAAGAAATTAATTTTTTAATTGTGGACCCCACTCTTTTTCAAAATGACTGCACAGCGTTTACACATTTCACGACTGTATGTAGCATTACTCATAAATTTAATAGAAGTGACAGATCCATACAAGTCAGTATTTTATCTATTTATATAGTTACAACACTGGGAGATTTGTTAAGAAAAGATTTTAAGAGTTTAAACCATTGTTTCATTGACGAGGTTAATGGAGAGGACGTTCAATTTCTTTTGATATTGTTGTCTAAGTTGATTTACTTATGTACTAAGATGGATAATTCATTCATTTTCTAAAATTTGTGTTACAATATTTTAGAAAGAGTGGGGCTACTCTACCGCCCCCCTCTTACTGCTGGGCGGTACTTTTTTTTCAACTTTTTTTTTTCATATTTTTTTAATACATTTAAATATTTTTAAAAAATAAAAGAAAATACATCAATACCTTTGAGGCGGCATACTAGCGTTTTTCTTTTATAAATATGAGAGATGATTCTACATGAATTAAAGCAAAGGTATAAACAATAAATTATTCTGAATTAATTAAATGGAATAGATAAGGTTTTTTAAAATAGATCTATGGATATGAACGATTTTTAATTTTACAATACTTTTGTTTCTTAAACTAACAAATTAATTTAAAAAGTAGACTTAATGAATTATAAAAAACTAAAACCAAACTTAGAGAATAATGTGAAGTTTATAAAAGCTATTGTTCTCTTGCATATATCGATGTTCATAGTTTTTTGCTCTCTTTTTTTCTTTTCTTTTTTCATAATTGCTGACACTCCTAATATAATATAGTCCATATATTAAATATACAGTTTATTATCTATTTAAATTGTGCATTTTATAATTTATTTGTTTTTTTCGTCCAAAGTATGGCGAAACGCCCATCTGCTATTTTCCAAAGTCCAGCGACCACCACACGCCCCTCTGCAGGACTCTCAGGCTGTCAATCATTCAGATTGTCAAAGATTTTCGTCGAACGGAGCGGCGCATAAGTCACACGAGTGGGTCATAGCAGTGCGTGAGATCCACACACCACCGCACCTGGAAGCTTCTATTGCCGCCACACACGGTGTTTCTGGGACTAGGAATCTCGATTTCTTCAGACTCGACTGGCCGCCACACTTCTATCATGGCGTCACACTCCACCATAGTCTCTTTGTTTTTTGTTTTTGCTTTCCTTCAAGCTGAAAATTCGGATTTACAGTTGTAATACATCATTTTCACATCTATCTTTATGTTTATTGTTATTTCATTTTGTTTAGGTAAAAATAAAAAAGAAATACTCTCTTGGACATTTTGTCTATAGAGTGAAAGTCTCTCTGGAGGTGGGGTTCTGGGTTTGAAATATTTGTTTTAGGCAGAGTGTGATCTCTCAGACGGTTTGTCTGTAGAAAGTATTAGAAGTTAAAACCATATCAGTCACAAAGGAATTTGTGTACTGGTGGAGCCCCAATCGTGAGTAGTTGGCTTGTAATTTGGGATTTTTCTTGTATATATCAGGTCACAACTGTAACTTCATTTTCATGAATGAAAAAAGTTTATTTCCTATAAAAAAATTGTGCATTTTATTATAAATGTAAGATATTCTGAAATTCTAAACAAAAACAAATTGTGTATAAAATACTGTGAAAGTCATCAATCCACCAAACTAAACATACAAGTTATGAAACATAATTCTCCAACACGAGGATTCTATTCTCCCTAAAATGTTGCATAACCATTCCATTTAGTCTGAAAATGTCCCAAACTAAAACTAATTGAAAGTAAGAACACACTCTTCTCTCTATCTAAAACCCATTTATGTTGGAAATATTTTTGAAAGAGAATTCATTAAAATGTCTAAAAAATAAGAACCAACCTTCATTAGTCTAGGCGTTGGTGACCACAATGTCGAAATCGGTAACCCTACCCAGGTGTTTTAATTCAAAAATCTTTTCTTTCAAGGTACAAACTGAGATGAAACTGAAAGGACCATACGTGGGAATTGAATAAATGTCTTGCACTCTTAAATTTATAATACATTGCCATTATATTTTCTTTTTACTTTCTGAAAAAAAATAACAACAATAGCAATTGTGAATGTTTTCACGAAATTGGTAAGTAATTATTTTGACGACACAATTGAGAAAAATCTTATTAGACATACTATATACAAAATGAGAAAAAGGTCTGTAATTTACCCTTTTTGAAAGTGTAGATCAGCACTGAACACTCTCTCTCTCAGTCAGTCTTCATCGATCTTCCACCAACAGCAGCAACCGCCGTCTATCTTCGTAACTCTTCTTTTCCATCTCCCCCCCCCTCTCTCTCTCTCTATCTCTCTGTCACTCGATCGCACTTTCTCCTCTCTCCTCTCTGTTCCACCCAACTTCCACCAACAAGAGCCATTGCCCTCCACAGCCTGCAACCTCACGCCACCTCAGTGTCCAGGTGTAAGGATCTCTCAGATAATCCTGGTTTTTGTTTATTAAATCCTCTCACCATCGATTTTTTTAGATCTAAACATTTACTACATAGTGTTTGTTTCGTTCGATTTGGTGTTTGGTTTCATCTGATTTGATGCATGTCTATTGATTCTGTTATTTCAAATGAAGGCTAACCCAGAATATACATATGAGTTATTTACAAAGCTTCTAAAAATCCAAACAACTTCAACTGAGAAAAGAGACAGACAATTCATACCCACATGGCGCCAAGAATCACAAGCAAGAAGAAAAATTCCAACGTTGAAGAATCCGGAAGTTTGTGTGAGAAAGCGGGGAGTAAAGGATATTAGAAACAGAAGAAAGTGTGAGGAAAGAGATAAACAACGTTTCTACATACAAAGGCTCTAAAGCGATAAGTTAGAGTAGAAGCACTGTAAAAATACAGTTTCCACAGTCGGTGAAAAGAAGAAAAAACACATAATGGAAGGAAATTTTCTTAGAAAACACGGGCAAAATTGAAAAAAAAAATAGTGAACAAAAGATACTATTCATTTGGTATAGACGGGCTTGTTTGTTTTCGGAGATGAGATGATATGAGTTGAGATTAAAGTTAAAAAGGTGAATAAAATATTGTTATAATTTATTTTTTAATATTATTTTTATTTTAAGATTTAAAAAAGTTGAATTGTTTATTTTATTTTGTATTGGAAATTGAGAAAGTTGTAATGATTAGATGAGATGAGATGATATATTTTCTGAAAACAAACGAGACCATTTAACCAAGGTAGAAAAGAAACTTTCAGACAAACTCACGAGGAGAGAGGAGAATGATCATAAGAAATGTATGCATTTAGAAAAAAGGAGAGTAGACACATCATAGGTGAAAGAATGTTGCACCAAGGGAAGAAACGGAAAAATGGGAAATAGAGGGATAAAATTGGAAAGCAAAATGCTGGAAGAAAAAATACTATTGCTTTTCAAATTGATGCTTTTATATACGGAAGATATGTAAAAGTAATATTAAATACAGTCTTAATTATTAATTATGTAAATATTGTGTACTTCTTTCAAAAAAAATAAGTAGAGTTTATTGTGTAAAATTAAATTTTTTTATACGTGTCCAAAATGAATAATACTAGATACAGTTTTAAGATGTACAAATTTCTCGTATTCATTTTATGTAAATTTTAATTTTTTTAAAAAAATAGTGCACAATACTTGTCAAATTACAAATATAATTTTTGACACCTTTCTTACTTTTTTTCGACGAAGTTTGCGAAAGACTGTATAGATTATATATATAATAAGAAAAAATTTATTCATCATCCCAACTTCCATCATCCTCCCATCATTCCATGATGTGGCATTAAATGATAGGTTCATAAGTAAAATATAATAAATAATCTCCAATCATTTAATGCCACATCATAGGATGATGAGAGAATAATGGAAGTTGAGATAATGAGTAGCATTACTCATATAATAAACCAGACATGTGGCACTTTTTAAGTCAATCACTAAACGTGTATAGTCCAATTAAATCGCAATCTTTCTATAATTTTTTATTCATATTTTTTCCCATAATTTGTAAAGATAGACATATATAATATATATATATATATATATATATATATATATACTAGCAGTGAAGTTACGTGCGTGGCACGTTTGCCCTGTATTAAATTGTTCTAAAATAAAAATATATAGTGTAGAAGAAGAGAATTTAATGATAAGGTCTATGAAGATAATATAGATTATTCTAATTAGAAACTACTAATTTAAATAGCAATAAGTTTAAACAAACTATAGGTTCAAGCAAGTTTGGAAGACAAACTAATTCAAATTATAGTTTGTTTTTTAAACGACTAAATATTACATAATTGTTTTTTTCGTTATTGAAAGTAAAGTTTGGAGGCTATGTATACATGCAACGAAGCAACTCTTGTTGACAATTGGATAGAAGAAAAACTCACAATGATGCAAGGTCAAAAATCTTTTCAATTTAAATATATATTCCAACATAATAAAACCAACAATTGAAATAGATATATTTGGAGTATTGTCAGTTACATTGGAGCTATTGAAAGTAGACGAGAGAACTCTAACTAACTTAGCAAATTCAACCGAGCTGAAAATAATGGAGAATGAAATCTATGAGAATGTTATATTTTGTTTGTAGACTTTTATATATACATCATTATATGGTCATGATGATGCAAGGTCATAAACATTTTCAATCAAAATATATGTTTGAACAAGCAAATAACGACTATTGAAATAGATACATTCAGAGAATTGTTGGTAACCTTGGTACTATTAGAAATGACGAAAGAAATCTAACCAATTCAGCAAACTCAACCAATCTGCAAAATATGGATAATAATAATTAGAAATGCACCACCAACAAAAATTATATGACCTTTTTAGTATGAATTGCAGACGAAGAAGGTATAAATCTAAAACTCACAACCAAATCAACTATTTAAACGAATAAAAGGGAGCAACAAATTTTGAAGTTTTTTAGAATGTTATATTTTGTCTGTAGACTCTTATATATATACCACTATGTGTTTATTTGAATCATCAAATAATTAATCATATTTATATCACTTATCAAGATAACTGGAAATAAGAAATTGTGATAATAGGAGAGTAATGTGTTTTAAAACTAATAATTGAATAAAACATTTTAACGCAAATATTTTTCACTACTATTTACAAACTATTTCATTATTATTTACCGAATTTTCATCTCATTTCATTACTCAAATATGTTCTTAAGAGGAGTGTTATTCCTACCAACATTTGGTACCGAATGGTGTATTATGTTTTTTTTTAATGCATTTCTTGTGTATTTAAAAAAATAAAATACAAATGCTAAAAACAATTAAGAAAAATCAAGAATACATATTTATTTTAGCAACTACCCCTTTCCCTCGAGTCTTTTTTTTTCTCCAAAAAGTTATACACTAATATCACACTCATGGTCATTTTCTTCTATATTTGGTTTATTTTTTTTTAAAAAAAAAAGAAAAAAAGAAAGAAAGAAAGAAAGATTGGAACTAAATTGAAAAATTAAAAATTATACCACACCAAGACAGTAATATATACCATTTTATTTTCTAAAAGTAAATAATAGTTTCCAATTTATCTTGAATTGACCTTCAAATTACTGTCAATGTTCTTCAACATATATATTAATTGGGATTGATCAACTCTCCTGTGGGCAGATCCAAGTCCAACACTAGTGACACTGATACCTACAACAAGCCAAGCCATCTTGTACGAGCTAAAAGTCCAAGTCCACCCAAAAGCCCAGTCCAATATTCTCTTATTTATTATTTTATTATTATCTCGCTTTTGGTAACAACCGAAACATACTTGAAGAATTGAAAGTGTTCCAATTCATTCTGATGTATGCCTTTTGAACACCTATGCGTGCTTTAAAGTTTTTTTCTTTTTTGTATTATTCGTATTAAATATGTAATAGCTTATAATTATTAATTTTTGATACCATAGAGTAATTCTATCAATCCTCGCACATTATCTACTAATGGTTAAATACATTGGATTTTAAGTCATTAAATTTTATTTTTGATTTTGTATTCCGTTTGATTCTTGCCTATTGGAAATGAATCCATTTAAGATGAGCATGCTGGAAATTTTATTTGTTTCAAAATAGTTGACATGAAGATAATTCTTTTATATTTATTTGTCTACTATGATTAGGGGTGAATTCGGTCCAGTCTGGTCGGTCCGAATGAGGTGTTATGGACCGGACCGGACTAATTCGGTCCAGGGTTTTTCCACCCTGGACCGGACCGAATAGGCAGAAGGACTGGTCCGGTCGGGTCCAATTCGGTCCGGTCCGGTCTGGTCGGTCCTATTCGGTCCAATCCTAACCGGATGGGCCAAAAGCCCAATCTTCTTCCTCTGTTTTTTCGGCCCAATGGTGCCAAAAGCCCAATCTTATTCCTCTGTTTTTTCGGCCCAATGATAAAAGCCCACTAACAATTTATCCAATTTGAAGCCAAAAAATACAAAAGAACTTAAAGGGAAAATAAAAATAATCATAAAAAAATTGTCAATATAATAAATTAATAATACTTGTGTTGCCAAGCAATATGCTAACTAAATTACAGTGAATAAATTTGAATAAAAGGTTTTAGTACAAAAAATAAATTTTGTCTATATCCATAAAAAACTTTAAAAAAGGAATAACTACTTGATTTTCTTACTACTAATCCATCCAAAGATTCCAAACAATTTAAACATGGTTAAACTAAAAATTATACTAGATAATGAAAGAAAATTGAAATAACATTCCAAGCAGATTTGGCTTCTAAAAGTAAGAAAGAAAAAAAAAATCATTCCCAAGCATAGATAAATTATAATGAAAATTAAAAATTATACAATTCCCAAATAACTGAAAAATTAAAAGCTCTAAATACAAATTACAATAAAGATAATTCTTCTCCTGACAGCTCATAAGCCATAGCTTCCTACATCTTTTGGCTTGGCATACTTTTCAGTTTTCACAGTATTCTGTAAAGTGTAAACAAAGAAATTATTAGGAAATAGCAAAAGTGAAAATTGAAAACTAACAAGCTAAAATAGATTCACCTCATTAACTTGCATTGGTTGTAGACATTGTATTTGAAGCCTCCATAGAATTGTCACCGTCCCGAACAAGTTCTATACAATAAAGAAATAAAACAAATTATATAAATTTACATAACATGTAGTATTATAGCTCATAAAAGTTATAAAATGATGTACTTATAAAAAAAAAGTTATAAAATGAAGTAAGTAAGAAGCATACCCAACTGCCTTTCAAAATCCTCCACCTCATTCATTAAAGTCTTAAGGTTGATTGGAATAGAAGAAGAACGAAGCCATTTCTGTGTACAAATGAGAGCCTCAACCATCATCGGAGATAAACTACTTCGAAAAGGATCAAGGACACGACCCGCCGTGCTAAATGTAGATTCAGAGGCCACTGTAGATACTGGTATTGCGAATACATCTCGTGCAACTTTTGAAAGTACACGATATCTAACTGAATTAACCCTCCACCAAATAAGAATGTCAAAACTTGGGAACGCCTCCTCACAACTTTCAGCTAGGTATCTATCAACCTCATTCTTGCTTCCTAAAGTGTTTTCCGACTGTAACCGCTGCTTGAATATGGCCATTCTTTCTGCCGTCCTATCAACTCTACCACTACCACTACCATCTGTAGAATTTACTTCTTCACGTGGGGGACTTATGCACTGCTGTTGTAAATCAGAATTGTTGCCTCCGTCATTATCAGTGTATGCCTCATACATGCGGGTTAAAGCATTTTTCACCTTCCAACTCAAATCAACCGCTTTTGTGGGGTCATTGGCATACATGCATTCCAATGCAAAGTCAAAATATCGCATCTTATACCGAGGATCGAGAATAATCCCAACAAACAACAACATATTCATATTATCTAAATCGCCCCAATATTTTTCAAATTTTTTCTTCATATTTGTGGCCATTAATCCCACCACAGGGCTTCCTATTTCACACTCTACTTCAATTGCATCAGATATTTTAACTAACTCCAGAAAGAAAGAGTTGCAAGTTACATATTGATTCCCCGAAAAAGATAAAGTTGCATCATGAAATAGTTCAAGAAACCTTACAAACAACTTTACCTTCTCCCAATCATTATTATTGGGAGGCCCTAACTTCTTTGATGTTCTCCTATTCACTATATCACCAATTTCATCATCATCGACATCATCGTCTCCAACACTACTAAGGAATCCCGAATCTTCTTCTTCCAACCGTTCAAAAGCTTTTCGAAATTTTAAAGCCCCCTCCAACATAAGATAGGTGGAGTTCCATCTAGTTGGTACATCTAAACAAATGCCACTTTTGCTTGCAATTTCTTCCAACCCAATACACTTCTTAAATGTAGTCCACCTTTGAGGTGAAGACTTAACATATTTCACAACACATCTCACCTTCACAATAGACTCATCAAATTCCCTCAACCCCTCACGGACAATTAAGTTTAGGATGTGGGCACAACACCGAACATGCAAGAATTCATGTTCCAAAACAGTGTCCTTCCTATACTTGGTTTTTTTCTTCAAATAAGAAATTGCTCCATTATTAGAACTTGCATTATCAAGTGTGATTGTAAGTATTTTCGGTCTCCCCCAATCATGCAAGCACATCTCTATGGCTCTACCAAGTGTATCACCCTTGTGATTCTCAACCAAACAAAAAGAAAGAATTCTTTTGTGTAGTTTCCAATTATCATCAATAAAGTGTGCAGTGAGACACATATAGTTGAGGTTTTGCACGGATGTCCATGTATCCGTGGTGAGGGAAACTCGTTGCCCTTGAAGAGCACTTCTCAACTTACTTTTTTCCCTTATATACACACTAAAACAATCATTCGCAACCGTAACACGAGATGGAATCCCGACCCACTTAGGACAAACAATGAGCATAAACTTCTTGAAACCCTCCCCTTCAACGAACCTAAATGGCAACTCATCAAGAATAATCATTTCTGCTAAGGCTTGTCTGCAAGCCTCAACACTAAATGATATGGGCACAAATTCCCCACTAACACTTCCTACACCCGCCTTCCAACCGAGAGTAGTTTGAGACTTATCTGTCTGTCTCAATGGACATTTCTTACATTATTTTTCAATATGATACTTCATGGACTTTGTACCGTTGGTCTTCGTATCACATGCATACGAAGCACCACAGTAATTACATGCAGCCCTAGGTTTACTTGGATCACATTTTGGTATTTTTGTAAAGTGATCCCAAACCATTGACCTATGTCTACCACTACCACTCTGTGTAGTATTAACACTTACATTGGGTGGGAGTGGAGGAATGCCTTGCCCATGTGTAGCCTGTGTTGACTCTACATCATCTGTAGTAGAATCATGTGGAAATAATTCTGGAATCGTTTCCATCTAGAAAAAAAAGAAATGGAATTAAATAAAAATAACATATAATCAATAAATAGTAGACATATTACACTTAGTTACATAAAAAGAAGCTAGAAAGGGAATCAATAAAGTCAATGAAGCATTAAGAACACAACCAAAAATTCATTCCATTAAAACTTGTATCAATGTTGGTGGGAAATTCATTTGAGAGCTAAGTGCTCATGATTTTCCTACACATTTTTGAAATATAAAAACAACTAGCTACTAGGTCTTGCTAGGGATATAAATCTTAATTGCAATAAGCTGGAACCCATTTATTATTTCAAAAGTAATATATATTAATTGCAATATATCATCATGCAGATCATGATATATATGCTCTTGAACTTATATATATAATTTGGTATATTAATCATATCACGATGATCATATATATGCTAGGGATATTCATGATGCATGCATGTTATTGATCTGATTATGGTGCTAGGTAGATCATGCAAGCTAATTAAACATGGCTAGCTGTGGTGCAGGTATTTGGCTGTGGTGCAGGTAATTGCAGCGTAATGATACCAAAATAGATGCATATAACTACTACTTCTACTACTAGTCTATGATTTAAGACATAATAAACTATAGTCTATAATCAGGTTATTAAAATTTAAGACATAATAAACTATAGTCTATGATTTAAAAAGAGAGATTTTTCTGTAATCACCGATTCACCATTAAAAAATTTTCTAACCAACCAAACAAGAGGGCCAATAAATAAACAAAATCAAGAGGAAAAAAGGGTTTCATATTCGGGCATCCGAAATTTTATATTAATAAATTCACAATATTCAAGATCAAGATACCGAGAATTACAAGTAGATGAAATGAAATAAACATAGCGAAAGTGAGGCTTTGAAGTCTGAGGCAGCACCGGAGCGATTGAGTGGGGCTGTCGGCTGTAATTTTTTGGGGACCCAACGAAGACCACTCAGGCGATGGACTGCCGGTTGGAATTTTCAGGGGACCGAACGGAGGGGCTGGGCTGCTGGAGAGGGGGGTTGTCGCGCGGCTGCTAGGGTTACGGAATTGGGAAACTGAGAAATGAGAACTCCGAGTGGGGGGTTGGGGGCCGGGGGCTAACTGGGGAAGTGGGGGTGACGAAACGGCGCCGTTTGGGTTAAATTTAAACCCAAACGGCACCGTTTAAGTAAGCTTGCACTCATTTTTAAAAAAAAGGTTGCGTGAAACGATACCGTTTCACGCAACCAGTGAATGCATATCCGGACCGGTTGGGACTTAGGTCCAATTTTGTTTTTAACGGTGCCGTTTGATGTTTTCCAAACTTGATGTGTTTTGATTTTAAACTTGTGATTTTTTTTTATCTTTTTAGCACATAAATTAATTAAAAAAATTATTTAAATTAGTAAATTTAATTAAACTATTTAATGGTGATTATTCTTGTAACTCATTGAAAAAATAATTAATGATAATATTATATATTATACTCTAATAGTAATAGTGATACTAATAATATAATTATATATGTTATATATTATGGAATATATATTATATAATAACACATGGATACTAAACTATGGACTATACTATACTAAATTACTAATAGTAAATTAGAGTCATAGTGAATCAGTGATATATCATATAGACTCATTACTCATACTCATTAGTAATACTCATTAGTCATTAGTCATAGTATTAGTTGTATTGATACTATATATAGACTTGTAGACTTGTAGTTACTAGTTATAATAACTTATAGACTTACATTGATTTAGTTATAAATTTAGTTTAGTTATAAACTTATAATTATATTGATGATGTTAATTGTTACTTTATTACTAATTTAGAGTAGGTCAATGTATTACAATTTATTATAGTTCTAACTTCTAACTTATAAATTAGTTAATGGTGAATTAGTCATAGACTCATAGGTGAGTTAATTGATATTCATGTCATACATGAATCATGAAGTTAATTATAATTTACATTAGTTACTTTTAAATTTTTAATTGCTTTATACTTACTTGCAATTTAGATATATTAAAAAATGTTATCTAATAATGTAGAATCAAGATAGATGTAGTCTTGTATTTGTAGATGTCTACTAATTAGTTAGTGGTGAATTGATGATAGGTTAATTGGACTATGTGGTAGGTTAGATGAAAATTACATAATTTATTATATAAAAAATATAAATATATAATTTTATTTTTTTGTCGGTCCGGTCCGGTCCAATTCGGTCCGGTCCAATGCTTCTCGGTCCGGTCCGGTCCGAAAACCCCTAAACCCGGGACCGGACCGAAGACCGAAAATCTCATTTTGTGAGGACCGAAACCGAGAATGCATATTCTCGGTCCGGTCCAGTCCGGACCGAACCGGTCGGTCCGGTCAGTTTTCTCGGTCCGGACCGGCCGACTTACAGCCCTAACTATGATACTGATCTTCAATGCAGTCAACCTACCTACATTATATTATATATTCAGTTTTATGCCAAAAAAAAAAGAATCGACTATTATTTATTAATAACAAATAATTAGATATTTTTCAACATATATTATTTTTTTGTAGTGATTTTATAATGATTTTATTAAATTTTTTTTTTCTCACGTTGTCTCTCTCTGTGGCCTGATTCATCTTGACGGTCCGTTCTCCTTCAGCCCAGCTTGGCGCCGCCGTGCGCCGGCCAGCCTCACCGCCACCACCGGGAGTCCCTCTCACGCTGACGACCAACCGAGGCACCATCGATGTCCCCCACGCACAACCTATCTCTCCCCTGCGGAAACCCATCCGAAATGGATTTCTCCCATTTCTCTCAACAGCGCAGCCGTAGGCGGCCACCCAGGCCACCACACCTCCACCACTTCACAAATTAAAGTGGGTTGAATATCTTACAATAAAAATAGATATATCATTTTAAATTATTTTAATTTGTAAAAAAAATAAAATAAAGCATTTTTCAAATAAATATGGCCTTTCCCCCAACTAAATTTTATTTATTATTTCCTTTATCTATGTTATATTTGTTTAGTGTGGAACATTTTTTTTTTTTGGAAAAATGTGTTATACATTTCGTGTGTTTTGCAAAAATAAAAAAGTTAAAATCACTTAAGGGTTTTAACTTTAAAAAATGATAAACACACACCACTTTTCACAACACTTTACACAATAATATTTTAAAATGAGAGATATTTTTGTAAAATACCTTATAAAACTAACATTATTTTACAAAAATATCTTTATTTTACAACATGTGTTGTGAAATATGTTGTGAAATATATTGTGTGGATATCATTTCCCATAACTTTTACTTGAGGTTAACAGGAGATACTGTAACGTACAAAATAAGTAAATTGTTTAGCATTTTACTAATAGAAGTTCATAAAAGAAATTAATTTGACAATTCATACCAATTAAAAAAAAATTCATTAAAAGAGACTATCAACAATTCAGCTTTACGTTGGCACCAATCCATTTAAATATTAGAAAAGATATTTGTAATTATTGGGTGCGTAAATAGTATGCACTCATTTTAAAAAAATAAGTAAATATGAATATGTATGAAAAGATTAATTTTTTAATAATAAACTCAACTTTTTTTAAAAAATAGTGCACGATACTTATACAATTCATAATTGTATATAACATTAATCTTTAAATATTTATTCTTCGTTTTGAAATCCAATACCAAAGGTTCACACATGAAAAACATTCAGAGGACTTGCCGTTTTCAGAAGTCGATTGTCCGTATTTTTATCACAAAACGACCCGTCGTTTCCAATGTTCCCCGTTAACATAAACATACGCAGCTATGCTGGCTTTATCGGCGTTCTAGTCGAATCTGTTGAAAGAAAGGGATACCTTGGTAGCAGAGAGAGAGAGAGAGAGACAGAGACAGAGACAGAGACAGCATGGCTGAAGAACCGAGCCGTCCAATTCGGCTAATGAATTTCGTCTCGGAGGAACAGGTTTAGGGCTTTTCTCGAAACTTTCGAATCCCGTTATTTATATTATTACGAGGAAGCCCAATTTGTTTTTGTTTTTGTTTTTGCTGACACTTCAGTTTGCAAATTTGGGTTTGCTTCGGTGGTATGAAAAAAAATTGTGATAATTAACCAAAGTAAAGTTGTTGAACTTTCTGGGTTTTGGTGGTGTGGTAGTTGGATGAAGTTAAGAAGACAAGGGGCGAACGCGTCGAGGATGGCACTGCCCAAAGAGATAGACCCCTTTTTGAGGTTTCTCTTTCTTCCCTTCTCTTTTCCTTTTTATATATATATATATATATATATATATATATATATATATATATATATGTGTGTGTGCGTGCGTGTGTGGGTGGGTGTGAATAAAAATTTTGTAGCCACTATTAATTTGGAATACGAGCTTAATATTCAGAAGAAGAGTTCAGTGACTAAATAGACATATGATTCGCACATGCATACAACTAACTTAGAAGGAAAACTCAGCCGCAAGAGTGACTCTACAATTTGAGAAAATTTTCGGGTGATATACAAAGTTTGATAGATACTTGAAATTCCTGTTACTTGCCAGTAAGGGTTTTTTTTTTGGGGCCGACTGATAAAAATGGGAGCGATTCCATTTTCGGTACCTATCAACAATGCAAGTAAATAAATTGAAGCAAATTTTGTGCCTACCATGATATGGCTCGTGCTATCCAACAAGAACTAAATTCCTGGTTTAGGGCACCCAATACCTTTGGGTGTAGTATTATGCTTCCTGCTATTCACACATTCCGAGCCTTTGGGCCTGTTTGGGGTTGCGTTAGAAGTCTTAAAAAATTCTTAAATAGCTTTAAAAACTCTTTAATAGAAAACTTAGGTTGTTTGGATGTTACATATTAAAATAATTTTTAATTTCAAATAAGCTAAAAAGTATGTTTGAGGAATGTTTTTCCTCAAACGTGTTTTTCTGGATAATGCGGAATGTAGTTTCAATTTTAAAAAGATTATCAATGGGCGAAAGTAACCATACAACTTTTAGATAATTAAAACTTTTAAACTTTCAAGGATATAGTCATAATCTTTAAAGAATCAAATGATCTTTTATGTCATTTCTATCTTAGAAAGTACTTTTTAAATTTGTTTCAAAACAAATGTAACATGTTTGAATGTGCTTTAAACATATGGTTACCAAACAATAAATAACTTTTTAATAGTAGAACTTATTACTTAAGCTATAAGCTATAAGCCCTAAAGCTATAAGCTATATTTTCCACCGCAACACCAAATATGCACTTTATATTTTCTGATTGCAGATCCTAAAGGAAAACAAAGACAAGCAGGATGCAGAATTTAATGAACGATTCAAGCACAGTGAGTCCGCAACTCAAAATATTCTTTGTTTTTTGAAAAATAAAAATTTCTGCAACAGATATTTAGAGCAACAACACCACAACAGGGGAAAAGAATGTGGTATAATGGATTTCTTGTTATCTCCCAATGAGACCTAAATGAATGGGGCCTTAAAATCCCTTTTATTAACAGGACCACCCAAAGCTTTGGATGAAGATGAGACTGAGTTTCTTGAGAAGTTGGAAATGGTAAGACTATGTTCTAAGATCTGTATCTATTCTGTGCTACATGGAGCGCAATTTTTCTGATTAGTACTATTTGATATACCTATGGAGTCAGTAAACTGCTGTACTTGTAAATTGTAGAGTGTGCAGAATCAAATGAAATATATATTTTTTTATATAGTGGCTTACAATAAAACTATGAATCATTTATTATCTCAATTTGTACGACTATTGTCATCTCTTCCCGTTTTATATTGTTAGAGTTTTATTTTATTTATGTTATTTTATTTTTCATAAAGTCAAGGAGGGAATATGACCAACAAATAGCAGATGAGGAAGCTCAAGAGCTGCTGCGTTTCCAGGTAAATTTTTTAATGTTTCACATAATTACTCTAATTCTTTATTTTCTTGTAAGAAACTCAAAATTATCTAGCTTGAGAATTGCGGATTTGTCTTGAGATTATTGTTGTAAAGTAACAATGCAGTGCATTGAATTGGCCAAGTTTACAATCCTAAGTTAGGATCTTGACTCATATGCATAAAAAATTAGGGTCAGATTAAGCATTTTGTGATATATGATGAGTAGTTAATGATCAATGAAAGAGAACTCCCCTATATAGGTAGGCTCAACTAACAAGGTTAAGGAACCATAAGTTTTGGTAATTTGGAGGTGAAGGATTACAGGCCCATTAGTCTCGTGAATGGGGTGTATAAGATCATTTCCAAGGTGCTTGCAAATCGCCTAAGGGAGGTTGTGGGGAGGATCACTACGAAGTCCCAAAATGCATTTGTAAGGGGTAGGCAAATTTTGGACTCAGTCCTTATCACTAATGAATGTCTAGATGATAGATTAAAATCTGGCAGTCCAGGGATCATATGCAAGTTGGACATGGAGAAGGCTTACAACTTTTTTTTTAATAAGTAAAAATATTATATATATCAATAGGAGTAACCAAGTACATTGGACGTATACAAGAAAAGACCTAACCCATACTAGAGAGCTTCTAATGACCTAAAAAGCCCATGAAAAACTACCCAAAATACACCAAGCCCGAATTGGAATAAAACACACCTCCCCAACTCCAACCCCTTGTTTCCCGTTAGACTAATACTCCACCAGAAACTCCCTCTACGAGAACGTCTTCATAATGCCCTCCCTTTAGTCTTCCCTCGACTTGAGCTACTACCCTTAGCGTCATAGTTGATTGCCTAAGAAAGACGCTTGAACTCCCTGTTTTTCTTAAAACTTGATTTGGTTTCAAGCGAGTGGCTCGTCTCTATTGCAGTGAGTAGTGCTTTAAATTGGTCTTCACATCCTCCATGTGAGAGCCCCACGATATGCTGAATCTCGTTAACCTTATGCAGAACCCAATCCGATGGTGAACCCGCTATATTGTTTATCAGAGGAAGAGAAACCAGGGGAACAACATTATCCCCAGACACAGTACCCAACTGCACTCCCGACCCTAGATATTCCTCCTCACAAGGCACTAACGACAAACCCATAATTTCTTCCCCGCCATATTCTACATTCAAATCCCGAACCTCCTCAACAAGTATATGGTTGCTGTCACCATTAAAGGTTCCTCCCCTCTATCGACGAGGCATATCGTGGGGCTCCCTCAAGAGGCATAGAGCAAGTAGGGGAAGCACTACCTTCTGTTACCCCATTTTCATCTTCTAAAAGAGGCTCGTCAGTTTCTTCCAAAGTACTCAAGACCCTGGAAGGACCTCCATTTTCAACTGAAAGTGAACCCTGGAAAAAAGTACCAACCCCATTAGCAATCGGTGACTGAGGGTTGTCAGACGACAAGCTACCGATGTCCTGAGTGACACTGGCATGAATAGTGATACCGGCATCCAACGACCCTATTTGTGACCGCGTCGAAATGCCCTTTGCTGGCGCACTTGAGGCCTTCAAACCATTATGATCTACCCCCCGCCCCCCCTCGTCCGTTTTCGACCCACCATCCAAACCCACGACTAGGTCCAACCCCTTACCACTTTAATCATGAGATCATTCACATATTCCATAACTCTTGTCAATTGAGATTTGACAGCCCACAAGACCCCATCCACTTCTTCCAATGTCACCTGATGACCTTTGTCTCATACAAGTGCCTTACCCTTTCCTTCCGCTGCGGAGCTATTCTCGGTTGGACTATCCTCCAGTGACCTTAACACCGAAGCGTACGAGGCACCTTTGACCGAGGAAGGCCTTCCCACTGTCTTTCCATCAACAAACTCCCCTCTGTTTGCATGCTTCAGAATATCGGCTTTGGACCCAGTAACGCTTCTAATGGACTGCAGAAAACCTTTCCATCCAATGCCATTTGCGCCTTCCAGAATCACCAACAAACCTTTCCTCCTTCCATTCCAAAATTCTGAGAGTTGCAGAAAGTTGCCCCTTGCGTTAATATGATGTTGAATGATGAGAACTCCATTACCTATCCTTAGCTCCCTGAAGAATCCTTCATGACAATTGAGTTCTAAACAATCCTCTATTCCTTTAGCCACCCTTTGTCTTAGACCACGACCATGTTAATTGAGATTTCTTACTTTACTTGCTTGAGATGTGTGGATTTGGGGAGAGATGGTGCATATCAACAACGAAGTTCTTAGTTTTGGTGAACAGCAGTCTAGTTGGTTTATTTAATAGCTCTCAAGGTCTAAGACAATGGAGAGGTGGAGAGGTGTGGTTTTGGGGAGAGGTGGAGGTTCTGGATCAGCTGGTGTATTTCCACGGCAAGATTCTCTGTGTTGATCAATGGCAGCCAGAGGGTTATTTTTCGAGTTCTCGTGGTCTGAGATAAGGGGATCCGTTATCTCCTCTACTTTTTGTTATTGTTATGGAGGCACTAAGCAGGATGATCTCGGCTTTGTTGGCTAATGGTTTTGTAAGTGGTTTTCAGGTTGGATCCTCGACTAGGGGTTTTACTACTATTTCTTATCTGTTGTTTGCAGATGATACGCTTATTATGTGTGAGGCCAATCCAGATCAGTTGCGTGCTGTGAAGGCGCTGCTTTTTTGTTTTGAAGTTGTGTCTGGCTTAAAAGTGAACTATGATAAATCCGAGTTGGTGCCGATTGGGGGAGTCCAGAATGTCCGAGAGTTGGCTGAGATATTGGGTTGTAAGATAGCGTCTCTCCCTATGACTAACCTGGGACTCCCGTTGGGTATCAATTCGAGGACGTGCTCGATTTGGGATACGGTGATTGAAAAAATAGAAAGGAGACTGGCAGGATGGAAGAGAATGTACTTGTCGAAAGGGGGCAGGATTACGTTGATCAAGAGTATACTTTCTAATCTACCCACCTATTTCTTATCCTTATTCCCTATACCGGCAAGTGTGGCCGGTAGACTTGAGAAGCTACAGAGAGATTTCCTGTGGGGTGGTTTAGGAGAGGAATTTAAATTTCATTTAGTCAAGTGGGAGATGGTTTGCCGTCCTATCTCTAGTGGCGGGTTGGGTATTAGAAATTAGAGGTTGTTTAATTGGGTGTTATTTGGAAAATGGTTGTGACGATATAGTAAGGAACCGGTAGCCTTATGGAAAACAGTGATCGAGAACAAATATGGTGGTTTAGGGGAGGGTTGGTGTATTAGAGAAGTTAGAGGCACCTATGGAGTGGGGCTATGGAAACATATAAAAAGAGGGTGGGAGGCCTTCCATCATCATACTCGGTTTTAGTTGGGTACAGGGTCCAGGATCAGATTTTGGAAGGATGCTTGGTGTGGCAACAGTGCTCTTCAAGATTTGTTTCATATACTTTTCCTGATCGCAAGTGACAAAGATGCCACAGTGGCGGAGGTTATGGGAATCTCGGGTGGGAGTACACACTAGAATATCAATTTCATCCAGGTGGCACAAGACTAGGAGGTGGAGAGTTTTGTAGATTTGTATAGTCTGTTGTATTCTTGTCGTCCGAATATCCAGCATGAAGATGGTTTGTGGTGGACTTCTGCAGGGAGGGGTATTCATAGTTTGTTCCTTCTATAAGGTTCTCACACAAGAACATGAGACACAATTTCCTTCGAAAGGCTTTGGAAGAACAAGGCTCCACCCAAAACCTCTTTCTTTGTGTGGACAACTTCCTTAGGCAAGATTCTGACTACGGATAATCTGAGAAAGAGGAGGATAATCATTACATACTGGTGCTGCATGTGTAAAAGTGGGGGTGAGTCAGTGAATCATCTACTTTTACATTGTGAGGTTGCTAGGTCTCTCTGGCATGAGGTGTTTAAAAGAATGGATCTAGTGTGGGTGATGCCAAAATCTGTGGTGGAAATGTTGGCGTGCTGGATCTCCATTCGAGGTGTGCAACAGATCAAAGCGGTTTGGAAAATGATTCCGATTTGTATCATGTGGTGCTTGTGGCAGGAAAACAATGAGCGGACATTTGAAGACAGAGAGATCTATGGCGGAGCATAAAGTTTTCTTTTTTAGGACTTTTTGTACTTGGGCAATTGCTGTGGACTTTAATGGCATGAACCTTCATGATTTCTTAGTTTCTAATGCGCCTATGTAGATAGGGCATAATGACTTTTGTAATTGGCAGTTGTTGCCCATTCTTGAATTAATAATACTTGTTTACTTATATAAAAAATAAAGTCTAAGACAAGGGGATCCTTTGTCCCCACTCCTTTTTTTCATTGTCATGGAAGCACTTAGCAGAATGATCTCGACCTTGGTTAACAGTGGCGTTGTGGTTGGATTCTCGGTTGGCGGACCCAAAGGGGTACTCTTAACGTTTCTCACTTGTTGTTTGCAGATGATACGTTGATATTTTGTGAGGCAGAAAAAAACCAGATTCGGGTATTGATGGCACTTTTACTCTGTTTTGAAGCGGTTTTGGGTCTAACAGTGAACTTCGACAAGTCAGAGTTGGTACCAGTTGGTAATGTTTGAAACATCCGGCCGTTAGCTAATATTCATGGATGTAAGGTCTCATCTCTTGGTCTTCCTTTGGGGGCAGCTTCAAGGGCTAAATCAATTTGGGATATAGTAATTGAGAAGATTGAACGTAGATTAGGTTGAAAGAGATTGTACTTGTCAAAAGGTGGTAGGATCACCTTAATCAAGAACACTCTGTCTAATTTACCAAATTATCTCTCTCTCTCTCTCTCTCTCTCTCTCTCTCTCTCTCTCTCTACTATGACCTTTCATCTTCCAATCCCGGTGCTTTTAGCCGGGAATGGTCTTAATCTTTCTATTCTTTTTCTTAATCCTTCTTGTTGGGCTTTGATTTGAATTCTTCTTAGTTAGTCAGTTTGGAGATGGATTGCAGTTTTTCCATAGAATCTAAGTTGTTTGTGTTCAGGAGAAAAGGTGACAATGTATTCTATATCTTTGAAAAGAGTAGAAAGATGATGAAGTCTCTTCAATTTTCTGGAGGGATGGTTGTTTGGATTGTTAAAGTGATGGAAGGAGCGCACTATGGAGGAAATCTGGAAATTCTTTGTATTTTCTTTATTGCAATGGTTTTCTGCTATAGGGCTTGATGGAGCTTCAGCTCATGATTTTCTGTTTTCATTTTCCCTTCATAGAATGTAATTAGGTGTTTTTTTTTTGTATACATCCTGTGTACATGGACTTCACCTATTACATTTGATGAATAAAATTTCTTTGTACTTATAAAAAAAAGAAGTGATGGAGGATTGCTTGAAAAACTTCGGAAAGATGGATTCGTATCAAACTAAAGGGAGGGAGACAAAATTTTCCTGGTGCAAAGAGGTCAGAATTTGTCAGGAAGATTTGTGAAGTTGATTGAGTACGGTACGGGGATGGGAAAAAGAATTCTAGTCATTCCTGAAGGGTGGAGAGGAAGTGGATGGGCTGGTTTGGTGAGGAATATGAGAGTTATGGTTGGGTCTTCTTCCTCAAGTTCGACTCACTTTAACAGAGTTGATTCTAAGCATGGGACTGTTTCTTATGTGTCGGCTCTGTTGAAACTAGCACCAGTGATAGAAAGCTATGGTTATGGAAATGAGAGGAAGGTGGAACAAGTGCCAGAGGGACGTTTGAGGAAGGAAGGTCCGATGACGGAGTGTCGTCGAAATAGTTATGTTGGTGGAGCTACTAGTTGGTCTTTTGAGGTGTTGCATAGATTTGGAGAAGTCACTGTGGCATATTCGATCTGAGTTGTTTGGATGGAGGGAGAAGTTTGATATTATGCTGGGGAAGGTTGATGGTGGTTTGGGCTTGATTATGGGTTTGGGCCATGTTTCGGTGGTCTCTAAAGATAAAAAGAAGGTATCGGGGGAGAAGCTTGGGTCGAAGAATATGGGGAATAGATTTGGGTTGGAGAGAGACCTAGTTGCTAGGTCTGTTTTTTGAAGGCTTAAGTCTCAGCGGGGGAAATCGAGCTTTTATGGCCTGATAGACGCAATGGCGGCTCAGCCCAATGGTTTGAGGGCTCCAATGGAATCAGCATCCTCACATAAGGGATCGATGACGGCTGGCGATCTTCCAGGGGGAGACGACATCAACTCAGTGTAAACTTGAGAGTCCGTTAGGCAAGGGAGTGCAGGGCAGCCCAAAATCAAATCAGATGGAGGGTAGTATTTCATAGAAGGGGTCGATGGAGGATGGAGAATGGAGAATGTATTGGGGGTTCTCCGATGACGAGAATCCTTCTGGCATTAGGGACAATGTCATTTTCTCTAGATTTTGGGATGGCGCAACCTGTTTTGGTTAAAGAGAAGGGCAGTAAAGAAGGTAGGATGTCGGCATCGATAATCCAGTTGGGTGATGGAGGTAAAGCCCAGGAGGTGGGGGAAAAGATGGTGGAGGAGGCTGATGGGGATGAGGGGTTGAGGGCAAAGGCAGAGGGTGCTGTTGAGATTACGGAGTCTGGGGACTTGTGTCCCCAGAATAATAATTGAGTTGCAGTTGGCCCTTTGTAGAAGAGAATACTCTGAGGGAAGTGAATTTAGGGAAATAATTGAATCTGATGAGGACTTTATTCCTAACCCGTTATGTTCTATCCCCCCGGGATTGATTGGAATCATAAATCTTCTGATTGGGTGTTGAGAAAGGTGGATGAAATCAAGGATTGTGTGGGTGTTTCTTGTGATGGATTTGAGGAACAATTTAGAGCTCCCTTGATTGCTATGAGGCTGGTCAATCGTCTTTGGCTAGATTTGCTTTAAAAAAGGAAATAAACTTGAAGAGATTGTCGTGCACAACTAATTATAGTGGAAGGAGAGGGAGTGCACATAGAAATAAAGGTAAGGAAAGACTTGTCGCTGATTATCTATGAATCCTTATTTCATGGAATGTGAGGGGGCTTAATGACTTTAGAAAATGCCTCCGGGTGAAGAATTGGTTGTGTAAATGGAGGGTCGATGTTATTTGTTTACAAGAAACAAAACTGAAGCTTGTTAATCAATCGATTGTCAACAGTTTGTGGAATTGCAATTGTGTGGGATGGGTTGAGTTAGTTTCAAAAGAGGCATCGGGGGGTATTATTATCATGTGGAATAGGAGGGTGGTGGAGTTGATTGATCATTATGTGGGGGAATATTTGGTGGCGTATTCTAAGAGTATTGAGGGTGGATTCGAATGGGCATTTGCTGGTGTTTATAGTCCAAATGTGGACAGTAGTAGAAACATTTTATGGGATGAAATGGCGGGTCTACGTGGTTGGTGGGATATTCCTTGGTGTTTTGGAGGGGATTTTAATCTTACTCGTTTTCCTAGTGAGTGAGTGGGGGGGACTCTCACTTTGCACATGCTATGACTTTTTTTCAGATCTGATTTTTGAGTTAGATTTGGTTGATTTACCAATGGTGGGAGGAGATTATACGTGGTCCAATGGTAGGGCATGGTCTAGATTGGACAAATTTCTGGTTTTGACTTCTTGGGAAGCTCATTTTCTTGTTTGAGTCAGAAAAGACTTCCGAGAATTTGTTTTGATCACTATCCCATTATGTTGGATTGTGGGGGAATTGTGGGAAGGCATAGGTATTTTAAATTTGAAAATATGTGGCTGGAGGATGAGGGATTTGTGGATAGGGTGAGGAGATGGTGGTCTTTGTATAATTTTTCTGGTATGCTGAGTTTTGTATTGGCTGGCAAACTGAAAGCGATTAAAAAAGATTTGAAGATATGGAATAAAGAGGTGTTTGGGAATTTGGACAGCAAGAGGAAGCTTCTTCTGGAACAGTTGTAGTGTTTGGAGGATAAGGAGGTGTAGGGGAATTTTTCCGGGGAGGATTGTGAAAGAAAAAAAAGGGTTGGTTGCTGAATTGGAGTCTATATCCTTAATGGAGGAAATTTCATGGAGGCAAAAGTCCTGGGTGTTGTGGTTGAAGGAAGGTGATAAATGCACAAAATTTTTTCACCAAATGGCAACCTCACATAAAAGAAATAATACTATTGAGATCCTTCGTGATGTGGATAACATTATTTCGGATCAAGAGGAAATCAAGAATCATATTGTGAATTTTTATGAGAAGTTGTTCAGGGAAGATTTCTCTTGGAGACCCAAATTAGATACGCTGTTGTTTATTCTATTGATCAAATAGAGGTAGAATGGTTAGAGAGAGCTTTTGCAGTAGAAGTTATTGATGTTGTTAGAGGTATGGAAAGTTGTTGGGACATAGTGCAAGAAGATTTCATGAAGGTTTTTCTTGAATTTCATTCATATATGAAATATGAGAAAAGTTTTAATGCCACGTTTATTGCACTCATTCCTAAAAAGGCGAGGGCTGTAGAGATGAGAGACTATCGGCCTATTAGTTTGGTAAATGGAGTGTATAAAATTATTTCAAAGGTGTTAGCTAATCGAATGAGTAGGGTGATGGAGAGGATTATTTTGAAGTCTCAAAATGCTTTTGTAAGGGGGAGACAAATCCTTGATTATGTTTTAATTGCTAATGAATGTTTGGAGAGTAGAATCAAGTTGGGTGAATCTGGAATATTAATTAAATTGGACATGGAGAAGGCTTATGACCACGTTAGCTGGGAGTTCCTTTTGTATTTGCTTAGGAGATATGGTTTTGGAGAAAAATGGTGTTTGTGGATTAAGCATTGCGTTTCGACGATGAAATTTTCTATTTTGGTGAATGGTTCTCCGGATGGGTTCTTTAACAGTTCGACTGGTTTGCGACAAGGTGATCCGCTTTCTCCTCTCCTTTTTGTTCTTATTTTCTTTCTCTTTTTCCTTTGCCGGCAAGGGTAGCAAGAAGAATTGAGAGGATTTATTGGAATTTCTTGTGGGGAGGTAAAAGAGAGGATAAAAAGTTTCATTTGGTCAGTTGGAACAAGGTATGTCAACCGATTTCTTGTGGTGGTTTGGGGTTGAGAAATTTAAGGCTGTTTAATAAAGCACTAATTGGGAAATGGCTTTGGAGATATCATATTGAGAGAGATGCCTTATGGAAAAATGTTGTTGATGTTAAATATGGGAGTTTTTTTTTTTTTTTTTTTTGGGGGGGGGGGGGGGGGGGTTGGTGTTTTAATGAAATTAGAGGAGCGTATGGGGTGAGTTTGTGGAAGTTCATTAGGAATGGCTGGGGGTGTTTTCTAATCATATTAAATTAAAGGTGGGGGATGGAGAAGAGGATTCTTTTTTGGCATGATATTTGGTGTGGGGATTTAGCTCTTAAGGTTCCCTTTCCCTCTCTTAATAGGATTGCTAGGGATCAAAATGCTGCTGTGTCAGATTCTTTCTCTTGTACAAATAATAATATTTAGTGGAATGTAGATTTTGTTAGAGATGCTAATGATTGGGAAGTGAATGTTGTTTCTGATTTTTTGGGAAGACTTAATAATTCAAGAGTGGTGCAGGGAAGGGAGGACAGTCTACTGTGGGATCATGCAGGAAATTCCAGATTTTCAGTTAGTTATTTTTGTAAGGAGTTAACTTGTCACTGTGGCTGTGAGTTCCCTTGAAAAAGCATGTGGAAAGTGAAGGTTCCTACTAAGGTGGCATTTTTCTGTTGGGTAGTTTCTCTTGGTAAAGTTTTGACCACGGATTACTTAAGAAAGTGTGGTATGTTTATAGTGGATTGGTGTGTCATGTGTAAGAAAAATGGTGAATCTGTAAATCATCTTTTCCTTTACTGCGAGGTGGCTAGGTCTTTGTGGAATGAGGTTTTTGGTCGGACGGGATTAGATTGGGTGATGCCTAGGGAAGTGGTGGATATACTTGCATGTTGGTATGGTTTTGAGGGAAGAAAACAAGTTGCTACCTTATGGAAGATGATTCCTTTGTGCTTGATGTGGTGTCTTTGGCTGGAAAGGAATGAGAGATGCTTTGAAGACAAAGAACTTTCTTTGGAAGAACTTAGGGATTTCTTCTTTGGTACTTTGTGTTTGTGGACTAAGACTCTTGTACTGAATGATGAAATTTTTCAGAATCTGTATTAGCCTCTTTTTTGTTTTCTAGTGTGTAATAGATACTTCCTTTGTATACATTTTGTGTACTTGGGCTTTGCCTATTCTTGGTAATAAAATTTCTTATTAACTAAAAAAAAAAAATTACCAAATTATTTATTATCCCAATTCCAGTAAGTGTGGCGACCCGTATTGAGAAACTTTTGCGTGATTTCCTTTGGCTTGGGGGATGAGTTCAAATTCTATCTGGTCAAGTGGGATAAGGTATGCTACCCAATCTCTTCTGGTGGGTTGAGAGTTAGAAATATGAGGATCTTCAATCAGGCCTTACTTGAAAAATGGTTGTGGCGATATAATATGGAATCGGAAGCCTTATGGAAGTCGGTGATTGACTTCAAATATGGAGGTTTTTTTTTTGGGGGGGGGGGGGGGGCTTGGAGCACTATGGAGGTACGTGGGGTATATGGAGTGGGAGTATGGAAGCACATTAGACGAGGGTGGAGGGGGTTTTTCTCGTCACACTAGACTTATGTTGGGAGATGGCTCTATAATAAAATTCTGGTATGATTTATAGTGTGGAGATAACGTTCTTGAGGATGCATTCCCTTCAGTTTTCGGGATTGCATGTGAGAAAGAAGCTTCAGTGGCTGACTTCTGTACTCCATGAGACCGAGCACTCAAGGATCTGACACGTTGTGGTGGGTACCCGTAGGACAAGGTACATTCTCGGCTAGTTATTTCTGTAAGTCTCCCACACAATTGCAGAACAATCATTTTCCATGGAGAAGGATTTGATGAAATAAGGCACCTCCGAAAGCGGCATTTTTTGCTTGGACAACTTCTCTGGGTAAGATTTTAACGATGGACAACTTAACGGAAACGTAGGGTGATTATAGTGGATTGGTGTTTTATGTGCAAGAAAAGTGGGGAGATTGTAGATCATCTTCTACTGCATTGTGAGGTTGCTAGAATGTTATGGGAAGATGTATTTAGCAGGTTAGAGCTAGCTTGGGTTATGCCTGCCACAGTGGTTGAGCTACTGGCCAGTTGGACAAATTTAGGAGGTATTCCACAAATCATAGCTGTGGGGAAGATGGTCCCTATTTGTATTTTGTGGTGCTTAGGGCAAGAGTGCAATGACTGGACGCTCGAAGACAAGGAACGCTCCTTAGAGGAGCTTAGATTACTTTTTGTTCAAACTTTATTTTTATGGGACAAAGCTGAAGATTTCAATGGCCTTGGCTTTCATGATTTTCTTGTTTCCATTTATTTTTCCTAAATATGTGTTATCTCTTGTATATCATTTTGTGTACTTGGGCTTTGCCTATTCTTATTTATACAATTGTTTACCTATAAAGAAAAAAGTTTTGGCAATTCAAACCCTTTAGATTAGAACCATTAGGTCAGCACTGCATATGTCTGAAACAATTTTGGTTCATGATTGCTTTGTTTTTGTGAGAATTGTTTTGTAATATGAATCATGATTATCACTAGGTCATGTTTGGGAATTGAGATGAGTTGAGAACATCTCATCTCATCTTAAAACTTGTCACTCAAAACTTGTCATAATTTTCTTTCTAAACATCACTCAAACACAAAACACTTTCCAATTTCAAATCTTCAACTTAATCATTGCCTAATCATTACATTTTTCCAAACTTCCAAACAAAACACAAAAAACAATACAACATTTTCAATTTTAAAACAAAAATAATAATAAAAAATTATATTCAAACAATTCGTTAACTTTATAATATTTTTATTCAACCTTTTATCTCTCATTTTCCAAAACCCAATAATACATCTTAACTTAAATCATTTCACTACTATTCACAGAATTCTCATCTCATCTCATTACCCAAACATGCTACTCTAATGGGGAGTCCATTGGCTATCTTTTACTCCATTGTGAGATGACTAGTGCTTTGTGGAGTGATTTCTTTAAACGGGTTGGTTTGGATAGGGTCATGGCCATAAGAGTAGTGGATCTTTTCATATCTGGAGAGGGTTATGATGAAGCCCACAAATTTCAGTGGGTTGACTTTTCATGATTTTCTTATACTTCTAGGAAGGTGACTCTCTCGTGTATACCCTTTGTACCTGGATGCACCTTTTGCATAGTTTAATAAAGTTTTATTACTTATCAAGAAATGTTTTTCACCATAATGTCTATATACACCCGTGTACTTAGATTCGCCTTTTGCATAGTTTATTGAAGTTTCTATGAAATCTAGAGATATTCAGTTTTAAGTGGACTATATTGTCTGTGGAAGGGGTGTTTATGCATCCAAGTAGTAGGGAATTAGAGCCAAGGACTTTATACATGATATACTTATTGCTTAAAGTTTTATACTGGTTTTACTTGTAAAAAAAAGGAAGTTTTATATTGTCTGTGGAAGGGGTGTTTATGCATCCAAGTAGTAGGGAATTAGAGCCAAGGACTTTATACATGATATACTTTTTGCTTAAAGTTTTATACTGGTTTTACTTGTAAAAAAAAAAGGAAGTTTTATACTGGTTTTGCATTACATGGATTGTTCTCTTCAATAGAAAGGTTTTAAGTATCATATAAATTTTTGAAGTAGTTGGCCTTCGGCACATGATGTTGCATGGTCATGTTGAGGCTCAAGACTGTACTTAACGTTATCTCTTGCCTCTGGTTGTTATGATATTTCTTCTTCAGGCAGCTCTGGAAGCACAGTCTAATATCGTGCATGAGCTCAAGGAAACACCCCCAGCTGGGCCAGCTCCTATAGTCCAGGTATATTTTTTTTATTGGTAATCCAGGTTATATTTAATTTGATATATGTGCATTTCTATCTTTATGACCTTTTTCCTTTCCTTTCTTTTTCTTTTTTCAATTTGAGGCATGGACAGACCTAACTCCCAAGAATAGCGAACCAAAATAACGAGAAGAAAACAAAAATCTTTGAATATTAATTTAATTTAAGGTTTTTTTTATAAGGTGGACTATAAAAACTAATTTCCCCCCTAAAAAGTTTTTTTTTTAATAGTTTTGCACTATCCCCCAATTTTGTGATTTGGCCCTGATTGGAAGCCACTTGGGCTACACATTGGAAGGTAACCCCCTCCTTCCCGCAAACCCTTGCAACCCTCTCACTCATATTCACAACCACATTGAAACCCAGGTCTCCGATACAACCTCATGGGCCTTTACCAATAAAGCAAGGCTTCTATCCAGGAAAATTTCTATCTAGGAAAATTTGATGCGTCAAGTAACATTGTAGAACTTGATGGTATGCACTTGGACCATAGCCAGATTAAAACTGGCATCAATTACTTGGTATACATTGAACAGTTGCGAGATGTTGGTCCTACCTCGTGCGGATTCCACCCAGATGATGCTCAACCCAAAGCAGAACACATTCATCCTCGTCTGTGTTGTGATTATTGTGTGACTGCTAATAGGGTGTCTCTATATTGAAATTAAAAAGAAAAATAAGATTCTAATGATTAATGGTCGTCCAATCAAGTCAATTTGGCTGAGTAAAGCATTGTTCTGTATACCAATTAGAAGTTGGTAAAAAACAATATTTACTTACAAAAGAAGTTGGTAAAAAAAAAAAAAAATCAGATTCTGATTACTATTGGTCGGCCAAGTCAATTTGGCTGAGGCTCTGTTTTGTATTGAGTTCTGTATTCAAATCTTTATGAGAGGTTTGCCAATTCTTTGTAGTGAAATATCACCTCTGGAATTATTAGTTTGCATTGGTTTCTGAATGAAACCTGTTATTGTTTGCAGGAACAGAAATCAGTTGGCCGGAAAAATCGGCCAGCTCGTCCATTTGATATGATTATAAAGGTCAAGCCACAAGCAAAGAAAGCAAAGTTAGACCCAGGAGCATCTAAAGAACTCTCCGATGTGGTGAAAGTCCCCACGGAAAAAATTCTAGAGCCAGTGGCAACCACCATTAAAAATACTGACGATGTTGGTAAAATTAGTTTAGTTTTATATAGTGACGAAAGTAGTGAAGAAGATGAATAGCAGATTTACATTAGTATTCTGAAGAAAAAACTTACATTTTTTTTTCTTAGTTAATTTTCTTTTGTTGTGTTAATTATTTTGTTCTTGGATCAATTTTCTGCGTAAACACAGCCCAGATGAATGCAAGCATTGTTTCAGATATGCAAGATTCAGTGTTGGCAAGTTTGGTTGGTGATGGTGTTGTATTTCCAAGATATAATTGTCCTTTATATGCTTAGCATAATTATAGATACTAGCTGTAGTTAAGCTTGTTAAAATAAAAACTACAATGTGTAATTAAAATTTAAATATTTTATCATAAGTAATAAATAAAACCTCTCACATATTTCACTTAATGGTAAGGAGGAATCAAGAGCTATTTATATAGTGAGTCAATGTAGCATTGATCATCAAGAATTATTAACTTCCACTAAAATTTCATAGTCTTTATTATGATTGAGCAAAAATTAAAAAATCCAACTCCGAATCCAAATCTGACTCTGCTTTGGTTTCGCTCTGACTCTGACTGGAGTTTTTTTTTTCCCCCAAAAATTCAGAGGTGGAGTTAGACTGACTTCGACTTCGACTCCGACATACCGACTCCGACTTTGCCCTCCAACCCCAACTCCGATATTGTAGATATGTTATAAAAATATATATATTTTTCTATACAATCATCATATATATTTTATATAACTATAACTTATATAGTTAATTAAATTCAATAATAGTATGAGCTAATTATTATAAAATAATATACTATAATATAAATTGACTAACAATAGTTTAGTATATATAAATATCATATTATTACTACCATATAATACTAATGTATAATAACATGTAATACTAACGTATAATTTTTTTTGATTGGTAAATATGAATTTTATTGAAAAAGGTGAAGCCAAGTACATGAGACATATACAAGAGCAACACCTATGCATGAGTGTCTAAAGATACAAAGAAATCATGTATGTTCATGCCATAGTACCAATGCAATAAAGTTTGAAGAAAAAAAGTTCTAAACTCGTTCATTGTCCTTTCACGATCCTCAAAATTGCAACCATTCCTCTCCATCCAGATGCACCACCATAGACATATTGGTATCATCTTCCACAAAGATGCAATTTGAGAGGTGCCCCGGAGGCCTTACCAGTTGGCTAAAAATTCAACAACCCTTCATGGCATGCAATAGTAACATATAATAACATGTAATACTAATGTATAATAATTAAAGTATAATAACATGTAATAGTAATGTATAATAAATAATGTATAATAACATGTAATACTGATGTATAATAACATGTATACTAATGTATAATAAGACTAGTATAATAACATATAATACTAAGTTTAGTATATAATTAGGTTAGAAATAAGTTAAAAATTAATATAATAACATGTAATTAAACACTATAGTACAAGTTTATAATAGGAATAAGTTAGATATTAGTATAGAATATTATAGTGAGTTAATAACATTTAATACTATAGTATAATAACATGTAACATGTAATTAGACACTGAAAGTAATATATAATACTATAGTATAATAACATGTAATTAGACACTATAATATAGTCTAGTATAAAAATAAGATATATATTAATATAGAAATAAGTCTAGTATAAAAATAAGTTATATATTAGTATAGAAAATAGAAATAAGTTTAGAATAATAAGTTAATAACACGTAAATTGTAATACTAATATTTAAGGCTCCGTTTGGATACAAGAACCGTTTCATCTCATCATTACAACTTTTTCAAATTTTCATACAAAATATAATAAACAATTCAATTTTCTCAAATCCCAAAACAATAATAATATTAAAAAATAATATTCTAACAATATTTTATTTAACTTTCAACTTTTATCTCATCTCAACTCACTATCTAAGCCGCACCTTAATTAGACACTAGTGAATTAGTATTTATTAATAATCAATACTAACAATTAAATTTAATGTACATTCTAGAGTAATAGGTAAGAGTTATATCAAGATATACTTATAATTATAAATAAAATTTTCACAAAAAATATTTGTTTGTTAATATGCATTCAGTAAGTATAGTTATTAATTTGATCATTTCCATAATCTATTAATCATATAGGTACAATTTAAAAATCTAATTAATTAATAATCTATGAGTATATCCTATATAGTTTGTTCTACAAGGCTAGCCCTTATATAGTTATAGACTATGTGGTGCCTACTGCCCTTATATACCCTCCTTTCTCTTTCATCTCTTGCTGCATGCTGCCCTGCTTGCCACCGAAAGCCCCTAAAATTATCTAAAGCATCCCCTTGTCGTCGTTTTCTCATTTGTTGAAGACGATAGTCTCTAGATTCCTCAAACCCGTTTTACCTGAAGAGCAAGGTTCGATTTCGAAAGAGCTTCAAGCTTGAGTATAATGTTTAATGTAAACATTATATCTTCTATTTTGTTTATATTGTTGATTTGTTCTCTATTTGCGACGAAATGCAAGTTTTTTCCGATCTATTGCTACTAGTAAGTTTTCTTAATTTTGTTTGGATTTTGATTGAGTCCTGATCTTTTTTTTTTTTTTTTCATCATCAAAGTGCGTTACGATGTATAAATCCGACTCCGCTCTGATAAATCGGAGTCAGAGTCGGATCGGAACCTAGGGAAGTCGGAGACGGAGTTCAGAGTGAAATTCCGACAAAGTTGGAGTCGGAGTCGGATGTAGAGGATATCAACTCCGATTCAGTTCGGTGCTCACCCCTAGATCACGAATCCAATTGGTCACACACAAAATCACAAAACTATAAAGGTACGAGTTATTACCATCAATGCACAGGAAATGAACAAAAGATTATAAACATAAATATAACATTTTCTTGTCTTTTCTAGTTGGAAGAGAGAGAGAGAGAGAACTAGTACCACCTCCAACAAGTTTTTAAAACGGGAAAAAGATTCAAAAATCTCAAGCAGTTGAAGCACTTGTGTGAAGTGCAACTAAGGAGGCATAAAACCCATCCTGGTTTTTAATCAAAGTCTCGTGCTTTCCTTTCTCCACAATAATTCCATTCTTAACCACAGCAATTAAATCTGCATTCTTGATTGTTGACAATCGATGAGCCACCACAATTGTAGTTCGGTTAACCATGACTTTGTCTAATGCATCTTGAACCACTCTCTCAGACTCAGCATCCAGTGCACTGGTAGCCTCATCTAGAAGTAATATCATTGGACTCTTGATTATAGCTCGTGCAATGGCTATGCGCTGCTTCTGCCCTCCGGACAATTGCATTCCTCGTTCTCCTACTGCAGTATCATAGCCCTGCATTTTTGCATCAAGTAAGAACAAATGTCTTTAGTTCTAGCTATCTGCAAAAGTTGTACCCTTGGTAAGTGCTACAAGATCATGTAAATTGAAACCCATAGTTATGAATCCGAATCTATTAGTAGGGAATACTTTCTTTTTCAAGTGAAATCCCCAAGCATGTGAAAGAGTGAAAGTGTCTTTTACCCACCATTATTAGTGTATGTACAAGAGTGCTGCAATTTTACTGAATAATTACTCATCAGGCAGCTTAGCTCATGTGTATCCATGAACAAGCATTGGCATGGTTCTTACCTGTTGTAATCCACTAATGAACCTGTGTGCATTGGCCATCTCTGCTGCAGCTACAATCTCTGCCTCAGTTACATCCCCTCCCTTTCCATATGCAATGTTGGCACGGATGGTGTCATTAAGCAAAATTGGTTCTTGCCCCACAAGGCCCATCTGTTGCCTCAACCACTTCAGTTGCAGCCTTTTGATTTCAATTCCATCGAGTGTAATATAACCTGAATCAGGATCATAAAATCTTTCCAATAATGCTATTACTGTAGATTTCCCACTCCCACTTTCTCCAACCAAGGCAGCTGTCTGAAAAAGAGAGATTCATAAGAATAAAACTGAAATTAAATCAGGGGATCAGTCACAACAAACAGTGGAATTCAATGCAAGATATCAGAGATTACTACTTTTACCTTGCCTGCACGAATAGATAAGCTGAGGTCTCTGAAAATCTGAGTATCCGGCCTAGATGGATACCTAAAGCTTACATGATGAAGCTCGATATCTCCCTTGACATTATCTGGTGTCATCCCAGATCCATCACCCGGGTCAATCTTCGACTTCCTATCTAATATAGAAAATATGGAAGCAGCTGCATTCTTGCCTTTCTCAGTATCAGCTACAAGGGAGCTTGAATGAGTAACTGCGGTGGCTGCCATGGTCAAAGCAAAGAAAACCTGCAAAGAAAACCACAAATGCGTGCAAAAAATATTAGAAGATTTTTTTGCAAGTTTGATGGGATGAATGACATCGAAGTTTTTCTGCATGTTTTGAAGTATTGTAAAAAGTACACTGGCTACTGAAGACATTTTACCTGGAAAACAGCCGAGAATTTTGCTTTGCCATGCTTAACTAATTGGGCCCCTGCATAGAAACTCGTGGCATAGACGCTATACAGAATGAAGTTAGACATCCCAAATCCTATTCCACTGATCAAGCCCTCCTTTATGCCTGATTTCTTAGGGCCTTCACATTTTTGTTCATATAGTTGCATCACCTTCTCTTCAGCACAGAAAGAAGCAACAGTTCTTATACTGCCAACAGCATCATTGGCTATTTGGCTTGCATCCTCGTACATTGCCTGCAACCATGTTCACCCTTGATGAATAATCCATTAGATACGGTTAACTGGAGAAAGTGAACTTAAAACTTCCATTTTATTGAATTAGGACATTGTTTTCTTACTCCCCTCCTCCCTCCTCCCTCAAAACTCATTCTATTTGGCATTTTGCTGCAGTAGAAACTGTGTCAATTGTTTTAGAGCATACCTTTGCGTCTGCACAGAATTCTTTCATGGACCTTTTCTGGATATATCCATTAACTCCAAGCAAAGGAACCAATGCGAGGACAATTAATGCCATCTCCCAACTAGCAATAAAAGCAATCACTAAACCCGTTACCACTGATGCAAGACTTTGAACAATTTGAGACAGTGAATCTCCTACTAGAGCACGCACTGTTGCTGCATCTGCTGAGAGCCTCGCACCAATGCAACCGCTTGAGTTCTCAGGCTCATCGAACCAACCAACCTCCATGTGAACAACCTTTTCAAAACACATTGATCTGATACGTTGAATTAACTTGGATCCAGCCACAGCAAAAAAGTATCCTCGTGCTGGAGATGCCAGAAATGCTACCAGGCCAAGGACTATAAACATTATTGCCCAAAACTTCGAATCCTTTCTTAGTTCGTGAGGTGGTTCGAAGAATACTTTGATTACTCTGGACATTAGCAAACCAAATATTGGGAGTATTACTCCATTGATGGTTGCAGCTACAGTTCCAATCAGAAGGACCGGAATCTCTGGCTTATTGAGATAGGCAAGGCGGCGAATCTGAACCTCCCGAGATTGCTTTCGTGCTGTGCTCGGTGCTACTAAACCATTATCTGGTTCTAATGCTGCAGTATCAATTACATCAAGTCCTGCAGGCACTCCAAATGCAGATGAGAACGAGTGATGGCTGCTATTTCCCACTCCAGATGATCCCTGACTTATGGATCGTAGGATTGATGCTTTTTGACTCTTCTGACGAAAACTTGAATTCCTAATAGATTCTGCAGTAATCTCAGGCCTGTTTTGATCATCTGATGTATGCTTTGACTTCTTTTTTCCTTCTTGCAAGCGTATAAGCTGAGAGTATGCTCCATCTGGATCCTTGAGTAGTTCTGAGTGCGAGCCTGATCAATAGCCAAATGAATTATGGGAAAAGTATGTCTCTGCTCTTCCATGATTCAGAAAACTAACAAATTTTTATAAATTTAAATATGATCATAACATAAAAAAGATATGCACTGATGATTCAGAAAACTGCTGAATTTATACACCAGGACTTAATATTTTGCACTCTTCATATAAAATTTAGAATACACCAAACCTGGAGAATATATATATATATATATATATATATATTCTTAAGGTACCTTTTTCAACCATCTTTCCTCTTTGAATGACTGCAATCATATCAGCATTCCTTACTGTGCTCAAACGATGAGCGACAATGACAGTTGTTCTATTAACCATGATCCTATCCAATGCCTCTTGCACTATTTTCTCTGATTCTGCATCAAGTGCACTTGTAGCCTCGTCCAGAAGTAGAATTCGTGGGTCTTTCAAAATTGCTCTTGCAATGGCAATCCTCTGCTTCTGTCCACCAGACATCTGTGTTCCGTGGTCACCAACAGTGGTGTCTAGTCCCTGGCAGTAAAAGTCAAAATCCAATACTAAAATAACAATTTTCTGCCATTAAAGATGAACACGGAGGTCTAAAAGTATGAACATTAGAACCTGTGGCAATTTATCGATAAATTTAGCAGCATTTGCAAGTTCAGCTGCTGCTCTTATTTCTTCAATACTTGCACCATCTTTTCCATATGCAATGTTATCCTTAATGCTGGAGGCAAACAACACAGGTTCCTGGCTAACAAGACCAATTTTCCCTCTAATCCACTTGAGCTGAAACTCTTTGAGGTTAATGTCATCTATACGAACTTCACCAGCTTGTGGATCGTAGAATCTCTCTACAAGACTGATCACTGTTGACTTCCCACTTCCACTTTCTCCAACTAAAGCTGCAGTCGAGCCACAAGGGACGTAAATTGAAAATCCATTGAATATTTTCTCATGAGGTCGGCTTGGATAGCTGAAATAAACATCCCTCAATTCAATCTCTCCACGAAGATCATCCAATACTCTTCCGCTTGTGTCAAAAGAACTTATCTCTGGCTTCCTCTCGATTGTCTCAAACATCTTGAAGGCTGCAGCTCGGCCGACAGAAAATGCACTAAAGGGGGGAGATAACTGGCCTAGGGACCTGAAGCATCCATATGATATCGAAAGGCAAGAACATATAAACAAATAAACCAAGAAAAATCATAATACGTCGGGTAAATTCATATACTCAGTCATATAAAGAACTTCAAATATCTATAAACATATGTCAAGATTAAAAAAAAAAAATTATCAGTTTATGTATTTTTTAACTTCATGAAAGCAAGGAAAAATATTGAAAAAAATCCCAACTGAAAATGAAGAAAAACTACTCATTGAAAAGTGAAAGTAAAAGAGAATAAGGAAAAACTTAAAGAGGATTTAAAGGAGATTAAGAAGAATGTGGTGCAATAAGCTAAAGGAAAAAAATACAAAATACAAAATGCAGCTCACATGGAAGATGTTAAGACAGCAATAATCACGTTCATCACATCACCCCCTTTGTACCCTTTCTCAATTATCAGCTTTGCACCACTATATACAGCCAACGCATAGCTGCAAAACACAACCAACATTATTATCCCAAAACCTGCTCCTGCTGTAAGTCCTTCACGAACCCCAGCTTTGTAAGAATGTACAAGACATCTGCCGAAACTTGCTATGGCTTGCTTCTCTCCTGTAAAGGATGCAACCTACAATGCAAGCAATTTATGACATATTTCATACTTTTTGCCAAAGATTCATTAGTACGGATCAAAATCAGATTAACTGTATCAAGATCTCTGCTCTGATATTATGTTAAAATGTTAAATTATCCTATTACTTTCCAAATGTATATTTGCTTTTGATAGATTGACGTACGGTTCTGATTGCGCCAATTGTTTGTTCAACAACATTTGCTGCCTCTGCAGAAGCTTGTTGTCCTTGGGATGCCGTTTTGGATATAGCAATGGCCACAGCACCAGAAGCTGCCGCAAGAAGAGGAATAGCAGAGCAAAGAATAACGGTAAGAAGCCACCCCCTTATAAATGATACTATGAAGCCCCCAACGAAAGTTGATATCAGCTGCAGAAACTTCCCAACCTGCAGGAAATAGGCAGATTTAGTTGACTGCAAGATTGCCTTTAGAGGGATGAATATTGGCACATTATATTGTAAAACTCGTTTTACTGTAAATAAGCAGACTGATCTGGTGTACTACGTCAAGTCATGTCAGTTTATAAAAAACTTTTTCTAGGAATTATATTTTATGTATTATAGCAGATGTTTAATACCTTCTCACCCATGGCATCCTGTATGGAAACAGTATCACCAGACATTCTCCCAACAATCTCTCCAGTGTTAGTTTCCTTGTCAAAGAAAGTAACATCTTGTCTCAATATAGCTTTCAGATACAAACCCCTTATTCTTGAAGCCTGTCTTTCCCCCGTGACCATCCAGCATGTCACCTCTGACAAACAACAAAGCAGAGTTCATAAATCTTGAAGAGGTTATGCATAGCAGACTGTCTATGCACCTTGAAAAATGTAGAATGATTTTGAACAAGAAATGTGCTTACGGAGGTATGCTGCACAGCCAATCCCCAGAGCCAAGTAGACAAATTCTAGAGCGACCTGTAATATTTCACAAGGTGAGATGATTAGCGTCTTCATATCAATAAAACAAATACATGAAAGAAAATAGAAGCCTTTTTTTTTAACCTTGGAAACTACATCAACAATTTCTTGGACATTATTTTGGTTTTTGCCAAAACCATTGACCAGTTTTCCAAACAGTACTGTCATAAGCGGCGTGCCTAACCCATTTCCAATGGCTCCAATTGTGCCAACAATCATCAATGCAATATCAGTGGAATCTGCAAACGAGAAAAGCTTGAGAAAAGGAACTGTCTTTTTTTCTTGATGATCATCTTCTTTGCTTCTCTGAGAATCTTGCAGCTGGTTCCCATTTATGCCGGCCGGGTTTTCCTCTGCTTCGGCATTGCCTTTCGAAGTGGTGGCCTTATCTAAACCTGTATCGCCTTCCAGGCCATCCTCCACCACCATACTTCCTAGTCCAAGAGATCAATCTAGTTTTCAGACCTTCAATTGCAGCTGCAGAACGAAATTGATGGCTTAAATTAGCAACATAAATATAGATAAACAATATACAAAAGTTGGATCAGTGGAAGAATATACGGAATTCTAAAGCTACTAGTAGTCTTGAAAGATGTCACAAGTAGGAAAGAGCTGGTTTCTGCTCCTTGAAATGAATTGCCTAGAAGACTCCCCTTGCATTAAAAAAGGCATCCTAATTCCCACGAGTCTTTGAAATCTTAAAGATGTAGCCTACTCAAAGGCCACAAAAGTCGACAAATGTGCCAACTTCATTGCGCACAACTTAGCAAAATGCAAAATGGGCCGCTTCCAACGGCATACAAGGAAGCATCCCCATCCTGCACACCATCCTCATGCATATCACTGACCCGAACTTTATCTTTCATCCCCCTCAGTTTTTTGTACTGCATTAAGCCTTATTCATAAAAAAATAAAAAAGGAAAAAGAAAAAAGAATTGCCATAATTTCAACAAGAACGAAAGCAGATATGCTACAGATGAATATTCAACCTTTATTGTCTTTTAAAGTTCTTATGATTATGAGGGTTAAAGGCTTAACCAAATTAGTATTCAATAATTTTAAAACTTTTGGATCAATGGTTGAGTCTTTAACAATTGGTATCAGAGACATGTTGACGTCATGAGTTCAAGTCACGGAGGGAGGGACCTACAAGCTGGATTAAAATGCCTTGATACTATGTATGGGCATAGTGTTAAATCATTGAATACTGATAGATGAGTGAAGCCACCAAAAGAGAAAGAGTTACCACCGGGTCAGTGTTGATAGAGTGGGCTGCCGTGGATGTCGGATTCGGAAGCATGGTGAAATGTTATGATTACGAGGGTTAATAGCTTAACCAAATTAGTATTCAATAGTCCTAAAGCTTTTGGATCAATGGTTGAGTCTTTAACAAAAGTATCCAACTTATTAGTTTGATTAATCCTACTGAGCTGCATCATCCACTTCTTCCATCAAAATCAAGAACCATGCAAATTAAACTGAAGTTGCCAAACCAATAATCGTTATTCAATAACAACACGATGGTAACTGAAATGAACAAAACCAAATGGCAAGAGATTCCCAAGAAAAATGAGAAAGAAGAAGAAAAGACAGATGAGAAGGGTACGTGAAGTTGTCAATAGAGTTTTATCTACGTACCCGGATAGAGGAAAAAAAAAACCTTGAGATAAAGCTAGGTTCAAGCTACATGCACGCGGTATATATATTTAAGTATTTAACCTTACACGAATGGTTAATTAGCTAGGTTTAATACCTGTTTGGAAGCCGCGCAAATCCAAGCCAAAATTTAGTTGGAGATCATCATGAATAGCAACTTACTCCAGCTTAGTTCCCTTTTGACATGCATGCACGTTGGGAGAAAACGATAAATGCAGCCGCAGGCCCGCAGCATAGGAATTTTAAGCGAAGTCTGGTGGGAAAAACGACTGATATTTACCAGACGACACTGAAAACAAAAAACAAAAACTCCACCATAATAAGAAATTCATATATAGAAATGGCAAACTGTTCAACGAGTCTACAAGCCTAGTACTCATGTATCTCTGGTCCAAACCCCATATGCATGCATGTCAAGCCTGATGATCTGCATGTATTATTAATGTACGCATAAATTAACTTTGACATTTTTTGATTTCTGATTAATGAAAAGTTTATGATAATAAAGACATAGGGTGCGTACGTCCCGGCCTAGCTATTTTCTAGCCTAAGGCCATGCATGATGCCATCTTCTGAGGGCCGTTTGACAATAAAATTGTTCTAAAATATTCTCAAATTTTGTCTGATTTTTCTTTCTCTATATATAATTATTTAAATATAAAATATTTTTCAATTTTAAATTTTAAATTTTAAATTTTTTTATTTAATTATTATCTAATTATTACAACTTTTCAAAACCCGTAGATAAAACATAAAAAAATAATACTACTTTTTTAAATTTCAAAACAAAAAGAATATTAAAAAGAATATTTAAATAATTTTTAAATTTTATAATATTTTTATCCAAATTTTTCTCTCATTTCCGAAAACAATCATTAGAACTTTCTCGGATTTTCATATAAAATATAATATACAATTCAATTTTTCCAAATCTCAAAATAATAATAATGTTAAAAAATAATATTTATTTAACTTTCAATTTTCATATTAACTCATCTCATCTCAACTCATTATTATTCACAGATTAACTAAAATTGAAAACATTGTTAAAATGATTTTAACTCAAAACATTATTCATCTTAACTCAAAACATTCTAACTAAAATTATTTTACTACTATTCACGGATATACTGAGGTATTCTAAATATCCAAATGGGCCCTAAACTTGTTTGGGAATAAAATCTCATCTCATCTCAAATTTTCGGGTTGTTTGGAAGTATTTCTCATCCTATTCAATCTCATCTCATCTCATCTTATTTTCTTCCTAAGCATCACTCAAACACAAACAAATTTAAACTAATCATTATAACTTTTTCAAACTAATCATTACAACTTTCCTAAACTTTCAAAAAAAAAAAATCAATTTTTTCAAATCTCAGAAACAAATATAACATTAAAAAATTATATTATGACAATATTTTAATTTTATAATATTTTTTTCAAATTTTTCTCTCTTTTCCCAAAACTTAAAAAATGCTTAACTCAAACTATCTCACTATTATTCACAAACCATCTCACTACTATTCACAAATTCTCATCTCATCTCATTCCATAAACATCTTCTTATAATTTGATTTCCAAACATAACTCAAATACAAATACTTTTCAATTTCAAATATTTAACTTTTTCATCTAATCATTATTTATTCATTACAACTTTTTCAAATTTTAAACAAAGCACAAAAAATAATATTACTTTTTTAAATTTCAAAACAAAAATAATATTAAAAAATAATATTATAACAATATTTTAATTTTAATTTTCAAATTTTTCTCTTTTCTTTTCCAAAACTCAATAAAATATCTTAACTAAAATCATTTCAATATTATTCACAAACAATTTCAATACTATTCACAGAATTGATCTCATCTTATCTCATTCCTTAAACATCCTAAATCTAACCCCCCCATGCATCATGTCATTGGGTGTGTGCGAATAACACTAGCTAACACAAGAAAGGGGGAAAAAGAATTCAGGGGATTAACAAATCAATGAGAAATATGAAATTAGTGTTGATAGAAAGGAAATTGCACCAGATGTAGATCATGTGAGAGGTGGTTGTTATCTTATAAGTTAATAATATAAGTGGATTGTGATAGATCCACCGCATGCCATTCTTTGATTCTCCTCTCAAAGTTCTTATTCAAATTTGATTTCTTTAAATAAGAGAAAAATAAATACATAAATTAGACTCTGCATAAATATTATAGAATTAATTCATTTTATATAAATATTTATCTTATTTTAACATCTTCGATTCAAGGATGTTTCTCCTTTTACCCTACAATTGCAATTGCTTAAAGCTGATTGGATTCTTGTACTGAAATATTGAGTACTCTAATTAAAAGATGATAAATATTTTAGCTATAAAAAATTTTATAAAATTAAATTCACTTACTGACGTAATTTGATGTAGTATTTCAGACTATAAAATTATATTTATTATAAAATAAATCCAATATATATACATCACATAAAATCACGTTAATTTATTAATTTATTTTTTAGATCTTTTTATAAATAAAGTAATGCTAACAATTACTGTACACATTTAAAAAAAATTAAATTTATTATTAAAAAATTATTATTTATCATTTATATATATCATATATATGTACTCGTTAAAAAAAAAATAATCTATACCTACTCTAACCATAAATATTCTCTTATAAATATAGTACTACAGTCGACATGACCAAAAAGAGATGTATACAATTACAACTACTCCAGCCGTCTTTTGTGACGGGTCAAACCTAATTAGTACGGATCTAGTGTGAATGCTAGCTAGTAGCTAGGGCCATATAACTATTAATTATGGCCCGTCTTTTTCTATTAAATGTCATTTATACCGTTGAGGTGTAGATTTAGATATTGAGATAAAATGAGATGAAATGATTTTAAATAAAAATTAAATAAAATATTGTTAGAATTTATTTTAATATTATTATGGTTTTGAAATTTGAAAAAAGTTAAATTATTTATTATATTTTATGTAAAAATTTATAAAAATTATAATGATAAGATGAGATAAATTGAGATGATTTTGATATCCAATATGAGCTAATTAGTCTGAATTTTCATCTTTATTTTAATTTTCCTCGGGATCTGAATTTCGCTTCCTTCCCCCTCTTCTTGTCTCATTTTTCCTTTCTCATTTCTCCATTTCTTTCTATCATTTTTTAGTTTATTTTTCTTCTTTTAAGGTTGAAAAAGTTAGATTTATAGTTTTCTTGCAACTCTCAAGAGACATGCGTAGCACAAAAAGATTGTCTGATCGTAAATTGATCGGAGGATAGTGGCAATTTTGTAGAAATTACTGCATGAGGTATTTATGCGCCATCCCTTCTGACAACTCTTCTCACCACAGGTGCCGGATTACTGGAATCGCCACCACCAGATCTTTTCAGATCTGACTTTTGTGGCTAAAAAAAGATAAGTTTGTTGCCTTCATGCTCCATCAAAGTCTATCAGAGTTAGTCCAAACTGTAATACATCATTTTTTATTCTTGGTTTCCTTATTGTATAGTAAAAATAAAAAAAATAGTTTGTCGCTTGGATGGTTTGTCCATAGAGGTTGAGTCCTCCATTTCTATGAAAAGTGAGGTTGAGTCTCTATTTAGGCAGAGTGTTGTCTTTTAGACGTTTATCTATAGAGAATATCAGTACCAGTAAAGTCCAGTAATGTACTGGTTGAGCTCCAAATGGTTGATATGAAGATATCACAATATGTATCAGGTCGTGGATGTAATTTTTTCTTGATGAATAAATGAATGATGACATTTCTCTTCAAAAATAAAAAATAAAAAAAAAGTTCCATATAAATCTTTATAAAAAAATGGACCCTATGATCTATCTAAAAAACAGGTATAAAAGAAATTATTCTTTATAAACTTATCTATTTAAAACTTATACCTAACATTACTATTTCAAATTATATATAAGATGTATGACATATCATCATTCTTTCTATAGATTACTTTCTATCATAAATACATAATTCTTAATTATAATTATTTTATAATTTATTTTAAATTTATAGTATTTTTGCAAAACAAATTAGTTATAAGATTATAATATATATTTTACAATTAAAAGAATTTTTTTAAAAAAAATAACAAAAAAGGTCGTAATATTAGATTTCTTTTTATGTGGTTCACAGTATTCAATATAGAAAGTGTTACATACAATAAAAAAAAATTTATAAAAGTAAATTTATAAATTAACGTGACCGCTTCATATTATATGTTTTATTTATTTTACAATATAAATAATTTTATAATTTGATATCCCACGTTAAATTATATCAAATTTATAAACCTTTTTATATAAAATATGTTTTTACAAACCATTTGATCCCTTCGGTATACAATAATATCAACTTTCGCAGTTCAAGCAAGCAGGGCAGATCGAAACGAAATTAAAGGCTAGGCTATTCCCACGAGCTGCAAAAATAGAATAGCGTCCACATGATTAGGTTTTAGCGGACCATACTATATATATATATATATATATATATATATATATATATATATATATACATAATGAAAATTTCTGTTTATAATTAAGTTGACGTGGATAACAAATTTAGTAAAATACCTAAGTGACACAATTTGATTTGAAAGAAAAAATCTTAAAATTTAAATCTTACTATTCAAATATGATTATATTAAATGATGTGGATTACGTGCACTATACACAAACTTGAAAATAAAATAACTCATATTTTATTTACTTTCTCATATTAAGTACGTACGTATCCTTCATTTTATGTATAAAAATAATTAAGAAATTTAAACTATATTAATTATTATTAATTTTACAATTTAATTTCAGTAGTAAATAGTAATTGTTTAATCTTTTATTTTAAACACTTAAAATTTATTGTTTGAAATGAATCTTTAATGTTAATTATTATAGATTTGGATATTTGTATTCTATTAAAGTTTTAAATTTAAAATAAAGAAGTATGTTAAGAATATTTAAATAATATTAGTATTTATTAGATTTCTTGTAAAAATTTAATAATTATGTTAATTATAGCAAATAATAGCTATTTTTCAGAATTGAGATTTTCACAACTTATTTTATTAAAATTTAAAATAGCCAAAGTATTCTACTAAATTATAATATATTATTAGTATTTAAGTAATTTAAAATATCAGGATTCATTGATTATGACGTTAAACAAAATATTTATTTGACTATTTGCTACATTATGAATTTAATTAAGTATGATTTTAGGACACATTTTTCTAAATAGATTTAGTGATGTTTAATATTTCATATAGGTGACGAGCTATGAAGTATAGTTCAGTAAGCAACACAACGAGGTAAGTCATTTGATCACAAATTAGGATTATCATAGTTCAACTTATATAAATTATTATTAGAGCCAATTCTTTGATAGCCACTTTTTTTTATGTACCACTCATGTTATATGCAAGCATATCACCAAGCATAGCACATGATCATGTCATTCAGTGTCATGTTCAGATTCAGAAATTTACAGTTATTTATATCAGTATGTATATCATGCATTTCACGTTGCATAAGAATTGTAAGTTATCTTAAGTTCAAGTGCAAGATAAGATAAGATCAGTTTAATCAGATGATCATTCAGATGCATGGTACCAATGCAGTTTCAGGTTGGATGTGCAAGACACAGACTCAAGCATGATCCACCATAGTATAGCAGAATACTATTAGCGACTCCGCTTGCGTCTGTAGGACGTGGAGTCGGTGCACAACCTCGCACACAGGGTTAAGTGTGTTGGCTAGTCAAATCAATCAGTTAATTCGGATAAAGCACTCATGCATAGGATAAGCATTAGCATGAACAATCATGAATTTTAACCTCTCATCATGAAGATTTTTATAAAAAATCCTATATTTCTTAAGTTTACGTTGTGATGGATTTCTTACTGAGTCTTTGACTCATTTTAGTTTGTTTCATGTTTTTAATCGTGAGGATGATGAACACGAGCAGGCATGCCAGGATTAGAAGGAGCAGTCATTTTAATTTCAGATTTCCTAGAATAAAATTTGCTTTTTTGATAAAGATTTTATTCAGTTTATCCATTTAAGACTTTTTTGGAAGACATTTTATTAGATAAATCTTGTTATGAAATAAATGATATTTTCATGTTATTAAATATGATATCTCTTGTCGGGTTTATTTTATGAAAAAAACACGTAACATTCCTAGCCTATGGATCAAGGGGGTACTTTCTTGAGACCCATATCAAAACAAAGCTCCACTTCCTTCCACAAAGCCATACTTTCAACTTTAATTGGTTGATTCACTAAATGTTTTTTGAAAACAAGTTTTAGCCATTATTTTCCCCTGCCAATCTCTAATTATAACTCCAATTCCTATTTTTTGATTACCCTTATCAACAGCTGCAACAAAATTTACCTTAAATTCATCTCCATAACAACCTCTCTCTTAACAAACCAATTGCTGAACTTATACTTCTCCAGATAAATGAAGATGATGACCCTGTTTTTTATTCCAATATATTAGAGTTGGTTTGGATTGAGACTCATCTCACTACTATTCACTATTATTAACAAATTTCAACTCAAAAATTTGACTACTATTTACTAACTATCTCAAACCATATTTTAGTGTGCCTAAAATATTTACTTCTAAACACTCGAGGTACCAATGAGTCAAGTTGTTGTAAAAGTTTCCAGCACTGTTTGGCAAGCAAAGCTGTGTTGAAATCTTCTATATCTCGAAAGCCAAGTCTAGTACCCCCATATTTTGATATCCCTATTTGACTCCAACTTCTCCAATGTATACCTCTTTCTCTGTTTTTATTTCCCCACCAAAACTTCGCTATTATGGCTGAAATATCCTGACACAATTTTCTTGACAATTTGAAACCTCCCATACAATTGATTGGTTAATTTTGTTCATATTCTCTACTTTTTTTTGTTTGCTGAAAGGCGTAGGAAATGAGCATAATATTGACACTTCTTAATTAAAACAATACAATTACTTGACACTTCTAGCTAATTGGATTAATTTATTTCAAGAAAATTACATTTCATACCTCCAAATTAACTACCCCTTTATTGCAATATACACCATATATAAATTACGAGTAATGCTAAGTACAAATTCAAAATATATAAGTCCCATTTAAATCCTTTATAATTATAAAAAAATGGATTCCACTAATAAAGAATAATTTTTTTTATAATTTTTTAAGGTAGAGTCTTTTTTTTTTTTTTTTTTTACAAAAGCTTGCGTGAGACTTGTATATTTTAGACTTGTATAACGGTAGCATCTTCAAATCAAGAAAATCTCTCAAATCAAGTAACAAAAGTGACTGCAGGTTCTTAGCCTCAATTCCAGGAGGTAACAGCTATTACTTTCTATGTTTATGCTCTGTAACCGATAGCCTTAATTCTAGGATACTTACTTAGAATAGCTCTAGTAAACGTGTATTTATTTTCCATACAAACTCTTGTAAATGTGTGTGTAATATTTTTCAAATATAGAGCAGTAATATTGAAGTGTGATATCTTTCAAATTTCATCAGGGTATCAGGAGAGCCTTCCTCCCATGAGAACTCGATCCCCACCTCTGAAAACACCTACCACTCGATTTCCACTCCACCATCCCTAACTGATATTCCCTTTATTGCACTTAATATATCTGCTCAAATCAATGAAAAACTCACACCATCAACCTTTCCTTAATGGCGTGCCCAGTTTGAAGCCCTCCCAATTGGATACAATCTATTTGATTTTGTCACAGGCGACAATCCTCCCCCACCTCCAAGTGATCCCTCCCACTACCAATTCCCAAAAAATCCACTAGATACGACAAGATAAGCTTATCCTCAGTGTCATTTTGGCATCCACTACCCCACAATCACTCCATTTATTTCTGCTGCAAAAACATCTCAAAAGGCGTGGCAAAAATTGCATACTATGTATGTGAGCAAATCTCGCACTCGGGCCATGCAATTGAAGGAGGAGCTCACAATGATTAAGAAAGGGAATAAGACAATTCAAGAATACCTGCACACAGTCAAGGCTCTTGCTGATGAAATCTCCCTCATTGATAATCCAATTGCAGATGATGATCTGGCCTTGTACATTCTCAATGGACTCGGAAACGATTTTCGTGAAATCGCAGCACCCATACGAGCATGGGAAAAGGCACTCACATTCGAGGAACTGCATGATCTCCTTGGGCAAGATGCTTATCTTCGGCACCTTGAATCCACCACCCAACAACTGGTTGTGTCAGCCAACTACTCCAATCGACGGCCTGGTTCTTCATCTGGCTGCCAAAACTCCAAAGGCCACTACAAAAATGGGTTTGGCTGAAATAATGGTTCTTCACGCCCAGATTCTACCTAGGGCTCTTATCGCCCATCTGGAGGCTCAAATAATACCAAAAAGTTCAATGGGCAGCGCAAATACATACTGAAGTGTCAAATATGCGATGAACTGGGCCACATTGCGAAATATTATCCGCGTCTACATGTCGCTGAGCCCACTGCCAATTATGTCGCATCTTCACCTACCATGGACAAAAAATGGCTTATTGATTCCGGAGCTTCCCACAACATCACTAGTGATTTGGCCAATTTATTTGTTCACTCTGAGTACGATGGCACTGATGAAGTTGTCATAGGTGATGGTTCAGGTTTGCATGTCTCAAATGTTGGTTCACTGGTTCTCAAATCACCCACACACACTTTTCATTTAAATGATACTCTGTGTTCCTAATATCAGCAAAAGTCTCATTTCTGTCCATCATTTTACCTCACAAAACAATGTTTTGGTTGAATTTTATCCCTTGTTTTTCCTTGTTAAGGACAAGATCACGGGGGCGGTTTCACTCAAAGGTGCGTGTGAAAATGGTGTTTACACTCTCCCGGAATCACTGGTGCAAGCTTCTCCAAAAATGGTTGCAAATGTGCATGAATGGACCTCAATAACGGGTGGCACAAACGTCTTGGACATCCATCTCAAAAAATCGTTCATCATCTTATTAAAAGTTTTTCTCTTCCAATAATAAAAGAAGAATATAGTTCTCATCTTTGTACCTCTTGTTCAATCAATAAAGTGCACAAACAACCATTTCGGACCAACAGTTTGCAAAGCCATGCACCACTTGATTTAATTTACACTAATGTTTGGGGTGCCTCCAATACAACTGGTGTTGATGGCTCAAGGTATTATTTGATTTTGGTTGATCATGTTACAAAATATATTTGGTTTTATCCATTGGAAACAAAATCCGGAGTAAGCATGATATTTCCTCAATTTAAACACCTTGTTGAAACTCGATTTCAATCAAAATCAAAAGTATCTACTCGGATAATGGTGGTGAATTTGTTACTTTAAAAAAAATATTTTTCCATTCATGGCATAAGTCATTACACGTACCACTGCTCCTCACACACCACAACAAAATGGTGTATCCGAGCGCCGTCATTGTCATTTGGTAGAAACGGGCCTTACTCTTTTACATGATGCATCTTTATCCATCTCATATTGGCCTCATGATTTTTCAACGGCAGCTTACCTCATAAACAGACAGCCAACACCTATTCTCCATAACAAATCTCCCTTTGAAGCTTTATTTCATCAGCCACCAAACTACCTTAAACTCAAAAAATTCGGGTGCTTATGTTTTCCTCTCACCAAGCCCTATAACACAAATAAGTTGCAGCCCAAGGCAACTCCATGTCTGTTTGTGGGCTATTCCCTAACCCTGAATGCATACAAATGCCTTGACCTAAAAACCCAAAAACTATATTTATCTAGGCATGTTCTGTTTAACGAAAGTCAAACCCACCCTCTTCTTCATTCGGTCGAAACATAGCCTCCAGCTATGTCCTTTTCGTCTGGACAACCGTGCCTTTGCAGTCCTTGCCGCAACCACCGCCAGTGCCAACGATAGGAAACACCATTTTTGCATCATCTCTAGGTAATTGCTCCGATTCCTCTTCTTCTACTTTTCGAGATTTGCCATCCCTAAACTCATGCCCTAATTTTTCTCAATCACATGAGCACTTGCCCAATCACTCAAGTTCACACACCACTCAAGTCTCAGAAAACACGGTCGTCTGAGATAGTCATCACTGTGACCCTCCATTGCCTCTCACTGAACCCACACCATGACCACTCAGTCAATGAATAACATCCATAAACCCAAACAATTCAACTCTGTGACCAAACACCCACTCCCACCAACCATTGAACCAACATGTGTGGGCCAAGCACTTCGTGAACCTCACTGGAGACATGCTATGTCAGATGAACTCACTGCACTCATGTGTCATGGAACATGGGATCTTGTTTCCCCACCCAAAAATTGTAATCCTGTTGGGTGCAAATGGGTATTTTGTGTGAAACGAAAACCAGATGGTTCAGTTGATCGATTTAAAGCGAGGCTTGTCGCTAAAGGATCTAACCAACGTGAAGGGTTAGATTACAAAGAAACTTTCAATCCGGTAGTGAAACCAGCTACCATTAGGACTGTCCTGACAGTGGTTGTAATGCATGGGTGGTGGTTAAGACAATTAGATGTTAACAATGATTTTTTGCATGATGATTTGACTGAGATTGTGTATATGATGCAACCACCGGGATTCAAAGATGTCACCAAGCCAAATCATGTGTGTTGGCTACAAAAAGCCATCTATGGCCTTAAACAGGCCCCAAGAGCTTGGTATTCAGCTCTTAAACTGGCAATTATGGGTCTTGGGTTTCAAAATTCCAAAGTCGACTCATCCCTTTTTATCTATTGTCAGAATTCTGTTATATGCTATTTATTAGTATATGTTGATGATTTGGTTATCACTGGTAATAACACATGCTTTGTGTCTGAGATTGTTGCACAACTTGACAATAGGTTTTCTTTAGAAGATATGAGGCAACTCCATTTTTTCTTGGGAATGGAGGTTATTTCCACTAAATCTGGACTTTTTCTTGTCTCAACACAAGTACATTCGAGACCTGCTGTCCAAAACCAATATGATTGGTGCTAAAGATGTCTCAACCCCATTGTCCACCAACACGCCTCTCAAATTGGTTGATAGTACTTCATCCACCAATAGTATAGATTTTAGAAGTCTTTGGTGCCCTTCAATACTTGTCACTCACTCGCCCGGATATCTCTTTCTCAGTAAATAAACTTTCACAGTTTATGCACAAGCCTACAGTGACACATTGGATAGTTGCAAAGCGACTTCTTTGTTATTTAAAGCACACTATCTTTCATGGACTTCACATCAGAAAAAATTACAAATTTGAACTCATTACATATACTGATGCGGATTGGGCGGGCAACTATGATGATCGGACCTCTACATCCGCATATATCAGTTTTCTTGGTGTTAATCCTATCTCCTGGAGTTTAAAGAAGCAAATGGCAGTAGCACGTTCATCCACTGAAGCAGAATATAGAGCCCTTGCCAGTGCAACCTCCGAGACATCATGGCTTCTCTCATTATTCAAGGAACTTGGTTTGCCATTATCTGGACAACCCAAGTTGCTATGTGATAATTTGGGTGCGACTCATATCAGTTTTAATCCTGTCCAACACTCTCGAATGAAACATATTTAGATTGACCTTCATTTTGTTCAGGATATGGTTCAACGTGGAATCCTCAATGTTCATCATGTTAACACATAGGACCAGCTGGCTGATCTTCTCACAAAAGGTCTCTCCCGCTAAAGAACAGAACTTCTAAGAGACAAGATTGGCTTAGTTGATGGCAGCTCCATCTTGCGGGGGCGTATAACGGAAGTATCTTCAAATCAAGAAAATCCCTCAAATCAAATAACAAAAGTGATTGCAGATTCTTAGCCTCAATTCCAGGATGTAACAACTATTACTTTCTATGTTTATACTCTGTAACCGATAATCTTAATTCTAGGATACTTACTTAGAATAGCTCTTGTAAACATGTATTTATTTTCCATACAAACTCTTGTAAATGTGTGCAATATTTTTCAAATACAGAGCAGTAATATTGAAGTGTGATATCTTTCAAATTTCATCAACTTGTACAAATCATTTATCATAGATTACTACCTAGAAATTGGCACATTAAGTTGCGTTTGTCTAGTGAGGTATTATGAGGTATTTTGTGAATATTAATGAAAAAGTAATAAAAGAATACTAATGATAGAATATTAAATAGTAATGAATAGTAGTAAATAGCAGTAAAAAGTAAGTAAAAAGTAATAATAAAATAATGAATAGTAATGAAGTATTCTCAGAATATACCCAATCGTGAAAATACCACGTACGATTTCCTCTTAAACTTTGACAATTTTCATTATTTAAGATAATTTGACCCTTAAGATTATATATATAACATGTTTTTTTTTCTATCGACCTTAATACTGGATCGGATATTACTCGTGTAACGTCCCAATGGATGACCTAAACCACATGGCTTATGCTCCAAAAGGACTAGTTAATGATACAATTGGAGCCCCACTAGAACCTTATAAAGAGCAAGAACTTCTCCTTCCCAAGCAATGTGGGATCCCATACACCACCTACATTTATCCATATCATATAGGGTATCACAATCTACCCCCCTTAAATTCCCGACGTCCTCGTCGGGCCTGTCCATTGTAGGTGGCACGGCTCAAGTCCCACATTTCTGGTTGGGATAGGCTCTGATACCATTTGTAACGCTCCAATGGAAGACCCAAACCATATGGCCTATACTCCAAAGTTTCGAACTCGATGACGAGCAGTCATCCTGAGATCTTAAACTTAGTTAAACGTTCTAAAATATGTATAGACAAAATATAAATACCAACTAAAATATTTAAAAACAAGTTAAAATAAATAAATCAATAAATCAATAAAATCTTGAACTTGTTTTAACCATTCTTAGCCATTTCTTTAATCAACTCATATAGTCCTTCCTATCCTCTATAATTGTAAACCCGACATCGCTCTAAATTGTCTTACGTCTTAGAATCTAAACCTCAAAAATCTAAACCTTCAATCAATCTTTATAAATATTATCTCCTATATTCAACAAATTAAGTTTGTCAGATCTAAAATTCCTAAACTTCAAAATCTCAAAACTCAATCATAAAGTCTTGCAAAATCTAAAACCTTAAATATCCACATAATCATCCTTATAGTCCTCAAGTTCCTATACTGAAATTTCTACGTCCTATGAACCCACAAATATCTAAACCTCCAAGGTTTATAGTATGCAGAATTCAAACCTGGCTCTGATACCAACTGTAACGTCCCAATGGATGACCCAAACCACATGACTTATGCTCCAAAAGGACTAGTCAATGATACAATTGGAGCCCCACTAGAACCTTATAAATAGCAAGAACTTCTCATTCCCAAGCAATATGGGATCCCATACACCACCTATCCTTATCCATATCATATGGGGTATCACAATCTACCCCCCTTAAATTCCCGACGTCCTCGTAGGACCGATCCATTGTAGGTGGCACGGCTCAAGTCCCACATTTCTAGTTGGGATAGACTCTGATACCATTTGTAACGTCCCAATGGATGACCCAAACCATATGGCCTATGTTCCAAAAGGACTAGTCAATGATACAATTGGAGCCCCACTAGAACCTTATAAAGAGCAATAACTTCTCATTCCCAAGCAATGTGGGATCCCATACACCACCTACCCTTATCCATATCATATGTGGTATCACAACTAGAGTGCGGTGTAAATTGTTAAATCTTGGTAATTTGGGATATCAATTGCCAGTTTTAATAATTTAAGGTGCATATTAGAGAAAAAAAAAAGTGGTAGCGTGGAGCTGTAAAATAAGATTTTTACATATATTTACTAAGACTGATAGAAATTATAATAAGATAAAATAAAAAGGTTAAAAAAAAGAAGATACATATATATTTGAGAAGTGCTAAAATACAAAGAGATTATATAAAAATACACTCATAAACTTATTTTTTATAATTTGTTTTGTTATTGGAAGATTTCTCTATATCTTTTATTTTCACCATCTAGAAAGTTCCAAGATAGCTAGGCAGTGGAAGCATTGGTACCACTGGTGTGAATTGAAACCAAGGAGGCATAAAAGCCATCCTTGTTTTTAATCAAAGTCTCATGTCTCCCTTTCTCTACAATAACTCCATTTTTAAAAGCTGCGATTACATCGGCATTCTTGATTGTGGATAATCGATGAGCCACCACCACCGTTGTCCGGTTAACCCTAACTTTATCTAATGCATTTTGAACCACTCTTTCCGACTCGGCATCCAGTGCACTGGTAGCCTCATCTAACAGTAATATCTTCGGACTTTTGATCATGGCTCGTGCAATGGCTACTCGTTGCTTCTGCCCGCCGGACAACTGGACTCCACGTTCTCCTACTATGGTATCATAACCCTTCATTTTGGAAGCCAAGAAGGAAATCATATTAGGGTATGATAACGTTAAAAGATATAAAATAAATCATAAAATCTATATCTTCTCGTCATCCTATGTATTTAGAATAAGTAGTGATTTCACGTGATATCGGAGTTAAGATCCAAAAAAGGCTATATTTGGGGCCATTTGAAACCAGCCGCAAATATTTTTATCGCAAAAAACTAAATAATAAAAGGCTAAAGGTCTGTTTGGGATTACAAACTATTATTCACAAACTATTTACTATTAGTTTATTGCTATTCACAGATGATATGAGATACCGATAGCATCCAAATAGAGGCTAAGGATCCTTATCATATAAAACAAATAATAAATTTTATACCTCTTTCTCATAGTTTTTGGAATAAATGGTGTTTTCACAGATAATGAGAGAAATTTAAAGAAATGCACTGCTTTGTTTGTCTTGATTACCTTTTGTAAGCCACTAATGAAGCTATGAGCATTTGCCAACTCTGCCATGTCTATAATTTCTGTCTCTGTTGCATTTCCTTCTTCCTTTCCATATGCAATGTTGGCACGAATAGTATCATTGAACAAAACTGGTTCTTGACTCACGAGACCCATTTGCTGCCTCAGCCACTTCACTTGAAACTTCTGAATTTCAATTCCATCAAGTTTAATATGACCGGAATCAGGATCATAAAACCTTTGCAGCAATGAGATGACTGTGGATTTCCCACTCCCACTTTCTCCAACCAAGGCAACTGTCTGAAAAAAAAAAAGAAATTTTAGTACCAATGTGAACAACTTGTTCGAGTCTTTTGTGCTAGGTGTTGAAAACACCAAAAGTACTGAGCCTTACGAACCTTGTTAGAATGGATAGTCAAGCTGAGGTCATGGAAAATCTGAACATCTGGCCTGCATGGATACTTAAAGCTTACATGACGAAACTCAATTCCTCCTTTGAAATTGGCTAAAGTTATACCAGACTCATCACTTGCATCTATCTTCGATTGCTGGTCTATTATTGCAAATATGGAAGAAACAGCATTCTTGGCTTTGCCGGTATCTGGACCCATGGAGCTTGTTTGAGAAACTCCCGTGGCTGCCAAGGTCAAAGCAAAGAAAACCTGAAAACCAAGCATCCACCATTATTTAACTTAACAAGGTCTCAAGAGTTCATGCCCTTGTTAGATTTCTTGTATTACTGTTCAAATCGTTGGAAAGCCTGTTAAAAGCAGAGAAGGAGTTCATACTTGGAAAACATCTGAGGATGTTGCTTTCCTTGCCTCAACCAGTTGAGCTCCTGCATAGAAAAAGGTAGCATAGGCAAGAAACAAGAAGCCAAAAGATGTCCCATATCCTGTTCCAGCGATCAAGCCTTGCTTTATCCCTGCCTTCCTTGGGCCTTCACATTTGCTTCTGTATAGATTCATCACCTTCTCTTCAGCACAGAAAGAAGCAACAGTTCTTATACTCCCAACTGCATCATTGGCAACTTGGCTTGCTTCCACATACATCATCTTCAACAATACAATTGACATTTTGAGGGATCAACTTTCCCAATAATAAACTTAAAAGAGTGATGAAAAATTAGATATATATATATACTCAGTTTTTATTTATTTAAAATCTCAATTGTATACAAAAAATTGATTTAAGAAAGAGAAATGCTTTGCATCTGCACTGAATCCTTTCATCTCTGTAGTCACCAAAACAAAAAGAGATAAAAAGGAGATGATTAGTTCTAGAGCAGACCTTTGCATCTGCACTGAATCCTTTCATGAACTTTAATTGAGCATATGCATTGATACCAATCAGAGGAATCAATGCAAGGATAATAATTGCCAACTGCCAACTTCCAACAAATGCAATGACTAAACCTGCAACTGCTGAAGCAAAGACATCAAGAATCTGACCAAGTGAATCTCCAACAAGAGCTCGCACTGTAGCAGCATCTGCTGAAAGCCTAGCACCAATCGAGCCACATGAGTGCTCAGGCTTATCAAACCAACCAACCTCCATGTGAACCAACTTCTCAAAACACATCAATCTAACACGTTCAATTAACTTGCACCCGGCCACAGAAAAAAGGTATGCTCGTGCTGGAATTGCAAGAAACGATACCACACCAAGGATCACAAATATTATTGACCAAAAATTTGTGTCCTTTCTCAGTTTATGAGGTGGCTCGTAAAAGGATTTGATTACCTTGGAGAGCAGCATCCCAAATATAGGAAATAATGTGCCATTTAGGATTGCAGCCATAGCCCCAAGAAGAAGAATAGGAATCTCTGGCTTGTTGAGGTAGGCAAGGCGGCGGATTGAGACCTTTGGAAACTTTTTTTCTGGTTCTGTCCACGTATCATCAGGGATGAGGACTTCTATGGGCAATCCAAAGGTTGAGAATGAACGGCGGCTGCAACTATAAACAGATGATCCCTGACTTATAGATCTTAGGTGTGACATTCTTTGACTGTATCTCAGACTTGAGTGTCTAGAAGATTCAGCAGTAATTTCTGATCTGTTTTGATCGTCTGATGCCTGTTCCGACTCCTTGTTTACTTCTTTCAAGTGTATGAGTTGCGAGTATTCTCCATTAGGATTGTTGATTAGTTCTTTGTGTGATCCTGAGAAATTAACCAATAAGTTTTTTGTTTGATGTGTATGTATCTCTCCCATTGTGGCATAATCCAAGGTTCCAGAGATTATCAGGAAATGATACAATGATGTAGGTATTTTCAAGAAATTTTAAGTGGCAAAAAGTGATACATTACAGTACAACATGAAAATTTCTTTTTCCTTCTCCAAATTGTAGCCTTCAAATGGTTCAAGAAGTTACTGATTTGTATACATTTTTGTGGGCATTTATTGTTTAGGACTTCAGAATTCAAACTTGTCTATAGAGTTCAAAGCAATGTAGTTGGAAAGATGACAAATTTAGGCAATGAAAAAACACTGAACACTGTCAAATTAACAGATAATTGGCTCAATGTGAATAAGCAAATGGATAGTCAGCAATGCTGTAGCATACCCTTTTCAACTATCTTTCCTTGTCGAATGACTGCAATCATATCAGCATTTCTGACTGTACTTAAACGATGGGCAACAATAACGGTAGTTCGGTTGACCATGATCCTGTCCAATGCCTCCTGCACAATTCTCTCAGATTCTGCATCAAGTGCACTTGTAGCTTCATCCAGAAGTAAAATTCGAGGGTCTTTTAGAATTGCTCTTGCAATGGCAATTCTCTGCTTCTGACCACCAGATAGCTGCATTCCATGCCCACCAACCACGGTATCTAGTCCCTGAATTGAGAAATTCCAAGTTAGTAATTAAATGTACAATTTCTATGGTTATGATGAGGAGGAATATTACAATGTCTAAAGTTCCAGTGGAGGCTAAAACTCAAAAAACCTGAGGCAATTTATCAATAAATTTAGCAGCATTTGCAAGTTCAGTGGCAACTCTTATCTCTTCAAAGGTTGTTCCATCCTTTCCATATGCAATATTATCCTTAATGCTGGATGCAAACAACACAGGTTCTTGGCTAACAAGACCAATTTTCTGCCTAATCCATTTAAGATGGAAATCTTTGAGGTTAATGCCATCTATAAGAACTTCTCCAGCCTGTGGATCATAGAATCTCTCTATTAGACTTATCACTGTTGATTTCCCACTTCCACTTTGTCCAACCAAAGCTGAAGTTGTGCCTCTATTGATATAAAGAGAGAATCCACTGAATATTTGCTCGTTGGGTCTGGCTGGATAACTAAAAAAGACATCTCTCAACTCAATATCTCCATGAATATCATCCAAAATCTTTCCCCTTGTGCTATACGTATCTATCTTTGGCTTCCTCTCAATAGTCTTAAACATCTTATATGCAGCAGCTTTTCCGGCAACAAAGGCATTCATGCAGGGAGATGTCTCGCCTAGGGACCTGAAACATCCACATGGTAGAAAAAGGCAAGAAATGAAAAATGAAATAGACAAAATACGTTTATATAAATACATCTATTAGAGAGTATTGGGAGCTGAAGAATATTCAAAGTGCACGCAGCTTACGCAGATCCAGTCAACACAGCCGTAATCACATTCAGCACATCACCCCCATTGTATCCTTTATTCAGTATCAATTTTGATCCAAACCATACTGCCATAGCAAAGCTGCCAAATACTACCAACTTAAAGGCGGCAAAACCTAACCCTGAAACCAAGCCTTCATGAACACCAGCTTTGTAATCTGTTATTAGGAACCTTTTATAGTTCATTACAGCTTGTTTCTCCCCAGTAAATGATGCCACCTACACAAGAACCAAATGGTGGATGTCAGTAATTTGCTAGAAAATAACTGCAATTTCAACTAAGTTTTTCTAAGAGATAAAGTTGAAATTCCCCAGGGATGCATATATATATATATATATAGTTCCAACAACATGACATACTGTCCTGATTGAACTGATTGTTTGTTCAACCACATTTGCTGCATTTGAATAAGCAGCTTGTCCACGGGAAGCTGTCTTAGCTATGACAATTGACATAAGACCACCAGATGCCACAAGAAGAGGAAATGAAGCCAACATGACAAGGGTAAGAAGCCAGCCTTTGGAAAATGCCACAACAAAACCTCCAATGAATGTTGATATCAGCTGCAGAAATTTCCCAACCTGCACATGCAAAAAACTCATGGTGTTTTTCTGTCCAGTTGTGAATTTTGATGTACAAAGACAGCAGTATAGTACCTTCTCACCCATCGCATCTTGCATGAGAACAGTGTCACCAGACATCCTCCCAACCACCTCTCCAGTGTTCGTTTCTTTATCGAAAAAAGCCACATCTTGTCTCAAAATAGCCTTCAAGTACAAACCCCGTATTCTCGCAGCTTGTCTCTCCCCTGTGATCATCCAGCAAGCCACCTCTGACAAGAACAAGACAACTTTCTCATTTTTCAGTACCACCCGATTGATGGATTTTTTTAGTGTTCAGTAAATTTCTTGTAATATTTTGTTATATATGGAATCTACTTACGGATGAATCCTGCGGCACCAACCCCAACACCCAGGTAGACTATTTTTAGACAGACCTAAAACATTACCAGGAAACTAATCAATGTCATCTTCTTCTGATCAACAAATTAGCATATTAGAAACGAGGAGTGTGCAAATGCATTAATTCTTCTAAAACAAGATTAATTAATTTTCAACAGAAGCATGAAATTTTTGCTGGAAATTCTCTCGGGATTGGAGATCGCCTAGGGCCTTTGTGTGAAGAAATTCATGGGCCTAACTCATCTCATAAAACCGGTTCTACAAGAGAGGATTGCTCATTACTTATAAACATGCCCAAGACCTTGTCCACAGCCAATGTGTGATTATTCTTCAACACCCTCCCTCATGTGCAGGCCAGTATTTTTTCTGGTCCTTGTCACGGGGTAAGTAGTGTTGGCCCCCATTCGTCCTGTGGCAGGCTCTGATACTATGAAGAAATTCATGGGCCTAACTCATCTCATAAAACCGGTTCTACAAGAGAGGATTGCTCATTACTTATAAACATGCCCAAGACCTTGTCCACAACCAATGTGGGATTATTCTTCAACGTTTCTGCCGTCGGCCTCCTGGGGCAGACGAAAGAGGCCAGTGGTTCTCTGCCTTCTTTGGGCGTACGGGAGCCACGTAACAATGGTAAAGACGTGGGCTTCGTGGGAGTTGGTTCGTCTGGACGATCTTTGGTGGATGTTGTGTTCTCTAGGCCACAACCTCTTCCGGAAGTGGATCTGCCTTAGCGTGAACCAAGGTTTAATGAAGGTGAAATGTTCTTTTTATTTTCCATGACGGAGATTAAGCAATCAGCTGAGCCGTTTCTATTCTCGATAGCATTGAAATTTCTTAGAAGGAGACCTTCGCTGGATCATATTAGAGGGTTCATAAAAAATCGGTAGGGTCTTCGATCTATGCCGGTGGTGGGTCAACTCCGAAACCTGAGGAATATTTTGGTTCGATTGGCAAATGAGGATGATTTTATCAATGTAATGGCTAGAGGAAATGTGGACGTTGTGGGTGTTCCCTACAAGGTTTTCCATTGGATTCTGGAGTTTAATGAAGAATATGATTCTCCGTTGGTGCCGGTCTGGTTATCACTTCTGGGTTTGCCTCCTAATTATTTTCATGTCTCTATTCTGAAGAGTATTTGTGGGGGTTTTGGAAGGTTTTTGAAGCGAGATAATGCAACGGCCTGCGTTACCCGTCCGGAGGCGGCGCAAATTTGTGTTGAAATGGATGTCGCCAAACCTTTGAGACATTCTTTTTGGATTGGTCCTCCGGGTCTTGTGTCAAGTCATTTTCAGGAGGTGGTTTTTGAAAATCTTCCCCTGTATTGCACTCGGTGTAGAAGGCAAGGACTTTCAGATTTTAAATGTGATCATCGTGATTGGTGTAAAGAACAAGAAAATGTGAACTTGAAAATTGGCGAGGGCGGAAAAGAAAAATTGAAAAAAGTTTGGAAGCCGGTGGATGGTCGGGTAACAGCGAAAAATTTTGAGGAGGGTCCCAAGGAGAAGGTGTCTGAACCTTCTAGGAGAGAGCTTGTTCTGGAATCGATTAAGAAACGTAGGGATGCAGATGTGTTGGTGTCTTCTGAAGTGTTATTTGTGGATGGTAAGGGGGATGCTCATAAGAAGGCTCAGGAAGTGTTGGTAGATATTTCGGAGGGGAATCTAGTTGTGGAGGAGGGAGAGATTGTGGGTAGTGCAGGGCGGGTGTGCAAGTTGGGGGGATAATTGTTCAAGGCAAGATGGACGGGAGGGAGAGCTGGTTTGATCAAGTTGAGTATGGATCCGATAAAGAGGACATGGTTTTGCTGGAGGTCACGACGTCCTCTCCTCGGAGTTCATTAAAAGTGATTGATGAAGTTTTAGAATTTGAATTATTTCAGTTGGCAGTTGGCAGAGAGTGGATTTAATGTTGCAACAGAAGAGTTTGGTGTGGATGATTGTTTAGAACGGGCAATGTCTGAGGAGGAGTTGAGTCACGAGGTTGGAGATTTGGCTCGAAAGTGTTATGAACTTGATGATCTGGAAATGAATATTCCTTTGAAGAAGCTACGAGGGGTTAAGAAAAAACAGACTCTTGTAGTTTTAGAGAGGGTGACTCGTTCTAATAAATTATACTGATGGTGATGAATTTTTTGGTATAGAATATTAGGGAAATTCTTTCGTCGAAGAGTAGGCTTTGGCATCTTTTAAATAAAAACCACCCTTCGGTGGTTGCTTTTTTAGAACTGTTTGTTTCGGCTAATAAATGTGGGAGGTGGGCGAAACGGTTGCATTATCCTAATTTTTTTAATAATTTTGAGGTTGGAGGTAAAATTTGGCTTTTTTGGGAAGAGGGATTGAAGTTTGAAGTTGTATCGTGTTCTGAGCAATATCTTGCGAGCTAGTTTGTATGTGGAGAATGGAGGATTTTGATTACTGTTGTTTATGCTAGTTGCTTTCAAAATAATCAGCGAGCTTTATGGAATGACTTGAGGGGTTTGGACTCGGGTAGATGGCTGTGGGTTGTGGCGGGGGATTTTAATATAATTAGGAGTGATGAAGAAAACATAGGAGGCGTGTTTAGAGCTGCACAGACGAAGGTTGATTTTAATCTTTGCATTCAAGATTGTGGTTTGCTGGAAGTTCCGTTTGAAGGGCAAAGAATGTCGTGGTGCAATGGGCGTTTGGGCGGTCGGCGCATTTAGGCAAGGCTAGATAGAATATTAGTTAATACAAATTTTTTGGATTTGTTTGCTGATGTTCGGATGGAATATTTGCCTAGAACATCCTCTGATCACACTCCAATGGTATTTACGTTGGCACGGGAGAGAAAGCGGTGGTGTTCATCAATTCAGATTTCAACGTATGTGGGGGCACTCATGAGGGTTTTTTAAATGTGGTACAACAATGTTGGAGTTATCCAGTTGAAGGATGTCCAATAGTGAAGTTTAGTAAAAAGTTAAAGAGGCTGAAAAAAGAGTTGCAAAAATGGAATGTTGAAATTTTTCGGAGAGTGGAGGTTGAGCTAGTTTGGGTGAGTTAGAACATGCGGTAATTGATAATTATTCTCAAGAGGTGGAGGAGGAACTACTTTTATGTAAACAACGCCATATTCAGATTTTACATAGGGAGGAAATTCTGGGATGTCAAAGATCACGAGTTAAGTGGCTTACGGAAGGGGAATCAAATTCGGCTTTGAGAGTGAAAAGGAAGTATAGAACTATTGACCGAATGGAGTTGGATAATGTGTAGGTGCTTGAGTCGACTGATCTGGTTCATGGAGTGGTGAATTTTTTTTCAAATATGTTGATGGCGTCTGCGGTGGAATGGGAAGAATCAGATTTAGCTTCGTTAGTGCCAGTTATTACCGATCATGAAAATGAGGCATTGGTTGCTAGGCCAACTATGGAGGAATTGCAGTCAGCCTTGTGGTCCATATTGCAGGATAGTAGCCCGGGCCCGACGGGTTCTCGGTAATTTTTTTCATCTTGGCATTGGATATTATCAAGGCAGATTTACTAGATATGGCGTTAGAATTTTTTAAAGGTAAATCTTTAACATATTTCTTTGGGGCTACTAATATTGTGTTGATCCCAAAAGTTGAGGTGCCATCCTCGTTTTCCCAATTCAGGCTAATAAGTTTGTGTTCGGTGGTGTATAAAATTTTGTCAAAAGTTTTGGTGAATCAACTATCGCTGATTTTAGCAAAGATAATTTCGCCCGAACAAGCGGCTTTTGTGGGGGGGGGGGGGGTCGAAGTATTTTTTATAACATTTCCATTGCTCAGGAAGTGGTTCATGCGCTAAATCGAAAAGTTAGAGGTGGTAAGGTGATGATTAAAATTGATATGGCTAAAGCTTATAATAGAGTGAATTTGAGGTTTTTGATGGAGGTTTTGAAGTGTTTGGGTTTTTCTGAGAAGTGGTGTTCTATTATTTATAATTGTATTTTATCGCCTGTGTATTCTTTGATGTTGAATGGCTGTTCGAAAGGATTTTTTAGATCACCTCGGGGTCTACGGCAAGGCAATCCACTTTCTCCTTATCTTTTTATTTTGACAGAAGAGATTTTATCCCATATGCTTCATCGGGAATTCATTTGGGATGCATAAAACCATTTGAGTCGGCTGGGGGAAGATGGGTTTCGCACTTAATGTATGCTGATGATCTACTATTATTTTCGAATGGAGGTAAGGAGTCCATCCGATTGATTATGCGGATATTAGGTGTGTAAAGAAGAATGTCTGGGTAGGAGGTAAATCTGAGCAAGTCATCTATTTTTTTCTCGTCGAATTTTATGTTGGCTCGAAATGATGATTTGAAAAACCTAACTGGGTTTATGGAAGGTTCTTGGCCTTGTACTTATTTGGGTGTTCCGTTGTATGTGGGAAGATTGAGGCTACGTATGTTTGAACCATTGCTGTTAAAGGTGCAAAAAAAAAAAACTAGCAGGATGGAAAGGAAAGCTACTATCGTTTGGGGGCAAAATATTGCTATTGAAGCATGTTTTAAAAAGCTTGCCGATACACATGCTATCTGTCATGAACTTGCCGAAAGGAGTTATGAAGGGTCTGAATACAATGTTTTCTAATTTCTTATGGGGTTCAAGTGTGGAATCTAAAAAGAGAAAATGAGTGTCTTGGAAGAAAATTTGTTTGCCGATGGAGGAAGGGGGTTTGGAAATTCAAGATCTTTCGGATGTTCAAACTTCGCTGTTAATGAAGTTTGCATGGAAGCTTTTGAAAGGAGACTCGATGTGGGCAGAATTTTTCTTAACCAAATATGTTCGTACCTTTAAGTAGGGGTTCAAGATTTTGGCGAGGTGTGTTAAGGGTCCTCCCGATGGTGATACATAACTCTAAATGTCTGGTGCGAAGGGGGGAATCGAGCTTTTGGTTTGATAACTGGTTGGGTGATGGACCAATTGCTAAATTTGTAGTGGTGGGCGGTGATCCAAATCTGCGCATATGTGATCTCATTGTGAATAATGATTGGGACCTGGATCGAGTTCGGCAAATAGTTAGGGATGAAATGGCAGAGAAAATTGCAAGTGTTGAAGTGAGGTTGAGGGATTCAAATGATTTTTATGTATGGAAGCTTGCGGAGGATGGTGAGTTCTTGACAAAATCTGCTTGGGAGGTGATTAGGCATAGAGGTCCTATTTGTTTATGGAAGAAATGGTTGTGGCAGAATAAGATTTCAAAGAAAATGTCATTTGTATGTGAAGGGGAAGGGGCTAGAAAGGTTTGGGAATTTTTTGTTGCTATTTTTGGAGTTAGATTGCCGGAGAACCGTATGTGGAAAGGTGTGGTAAATGTTTGGTGGCTGAGGGCGTCGACGATGTCGCAAGTGGGATGACTTTGTGAGGTTGCTCCTATTATTATTACATGGTCTATTTGGAGGGCGAGATGCACAGCCCCGTATGGAGGGGATGGTCTTTGATCGGAGAAGGATTGTTCGAGTGGTCAAAGGTTTCTTTGTGGAGCTTTCGTCTTCATTGAGGAATTTGACCAGATTTAATAAGAGGGATGTGTTGGTCTTGCGGGAGTTGGGATGCCAGGAAGTAGCAAAGAGATTGAACCTAGTAAGGTTGATTGCGTGGTTTAAACCGGTAGTGGGAGAAGTGAAATTAAATGTAGATGAATGATCGTTTGGTAACCCGGGGTTGTCTGGAGGAGGGGGTGTGATTCGAGAGTCTCATGGTAAAGTTATTGCGGGTTTTTTCGCATTTCTATGGTCATGCCACCAATACGGTTGCGGAGTGTAGAGCCTTTCTTGATGGTTTAAAGTTGTGTCATCAACTTGGTTTGAGGGATTTTTTGGTGGAGTTTGATTCATCAGTGATTGTCAGCTGGTTTCGATCTGGAATTTGTAAGTTTTGGTATTTATAAGATTTTTGGGAAGAGGCTCTCTATTTATTTCGCTTGTTAAATGTCTGAGTTCGTCATATTTATCGAGAAACTAATATGGTAGCTGATTTTTTGGCGAAGGAAGGGGCTAAGAGTATGAGTATAGATTTTCATGATGAGAATTTTGGAGAGACGTTTTCGTGGCCTTGTACGTACGGATAAATGGGATCTTTCCTATATTAGGCACTAGTATCTCTCTGGTTGTATAGATGGCTTTCCTCAGCCTTAGTGAGATTATTCAATAAAATTTGGGGCTTCTTTTGCCCTTTTTTTTTTTTTTTTTTTTTTAAATAATAATTTTCATCAGAACAAGTATGAAAAACAAAGTGAACGTTCAGCTACACTTTTCCAGTGACAGATTGGAATTGAACTCGAGGAGCGTAGTTTTTACCTTGGAAACTAAAGGAACAATGTCTGTACTACTTCCCAAACTATTAATCATTTCCCCGAAGAATACTGTAATAAGGGGCAGACCTGAGCCATTTCCAATGGCACCCATTGTACCAGCAATCATCAGGAAAACATCAGTGGAATCTGCAAAAGAGAAAAGCTTAAGAAATGGAACAGTTTTGGAATTCTGATCTCCTCCAGTACTCTTCTCGAAGTCTTCTCGATCACCGAACACATTCGGACTATTATTCTCAGCTTTTTCTACGTTGTTTTCTAGTTCGGCGCCCTCCTGCGTGTTTGTTGTTCCGATGTTCAAGCCATTTTCCATCTCCATTTACACCGTCCTCTACAATAGCACCTTCACAGCACAATTTACTACTTCAAAAATGGGGACTAACAGAATCATGGATTATAATGAGATAAACGCAATTTCTCAAGTCATCTACATAGAATTTAACTTTTAACTTTTTTATTTTTATTGGATAAATTTTTTTTTTCATTTACTATTTTCATCCGAAATGGTATTATTTGGATCTGACGACTATGTGTTGTTCATGTCTAAAACAAGTAGAGATGAGACTGGATAGAATAACGCCCTTGATGGTGTAACCTGGCAGCCAGATGATGCAATATATCAAAGCCTGTTTTTCTTGTAGTGCGTGGGAGAAATTGTCCTTTGCAAATGGGCTCATCAATGATTCGATAGGCCCCAACCCCGAAAACAACCCCTCCCAAAGCATGGGGCTGGGAGTGGCCATGGCAACCCATCCTATTTCGAGTTTCGTCCGATTTTCGAAATGAAAATATTTTAACCACAAAAAAATTATATAAAAGTAAATTTATAAATTGATGTGACTTGATATGATACGTCAGTTTATAAATATTTTTATTATAAAATAGATCTAACGAATTTCATGAAACCATACAAAATTCTAAAGCTACTAGTAGTCTTGAAAGATGTCACAAGTAGAGCTGGTTTCTTCTCCTTGAAATGAATTGCCTAGAAGACTCACCCTGCATTAAAAAAGACATCCTAATTCCCATGAGTCTTTGAAATCTTAAAGATGTAGCCTACTCAAAGGCCACAAAAGTCGAGAAATGTGCCAACTTCATTGCGCACAACTTAGCAAAATGCAAAATGGGCCGCTTCCAACAGCATACAAGGAAGCATCCCCATCCTGCACACACCATCCTCATGCATATCACTGACCCGAACTTTATCTTTCATCCCCCATAGTTTTTTGTATTGCATTAAGCCTTATTCATAAAAAATGAAAAAGAAAAATAAAAAAAGAAAAAAGAAAAAAGAATTGCCATAATTTTGACAAGAACGAAAGCAGATATGCTACAGATGAAGATTCAACTTAGCTATATCGTCTTTTAAAGTTTTTATGATTCTTAGGGTTAAAGGCTTAACCAAATTAGTATTCAATAGTCTTAGGGTTTTGATCAGTGGTTGAGTCTTTAACAATTGTTATCAGAGACAGGTTGACGTCACGAGTTCAAGTCACGGAGGAGGCGACTTATAGGCCATATTAAAATGCCTTAGTACTATGTATGGGCATGATATTAAATCATTAAATACTAATAGATGAGTGAAGCTGCAAAAAGGGAAAGAGCTACCATCGGGTCAGTGTTGATAGAGTGGACTGCTATGGACGTCGGATTCTAAAGCATGGTAGAATATTATGATCCTGAGTTAACCACATTAGTATTCAATAGTCTTAAGGCTTTTGGATCAATGGTTGAGTCTTTAATAAAAGTATCGAATTTATTAGTTTGATTAATCCTACTGAGCTGCATCATCCACTTCTTCCATCAAAATCAAGAACCTTGCAAAACTGAATTTGCCAAACCAATAATCGTTATTCAATAACAACATGATGGTAACTGAAATGAACAAAACCAAATGCCAAGAGATTCCCAAGAAAAATGAGAAAGAAGAAGAAAAGACAGATGAAAAGGGTACCTGAAGTTGTCAATAGAGTTTTATCTACGTACCCGGATATATATATATATATATATATATATATATAAAAAAAAAAAAAAAAAACCCTTGAGATCAAGCTAGGTTCAAGCTACACGCATGTATTTAATAACCTTACACGAATGGTTAATTAGCTTGGTTTAATACCTGTTTGGAAGCCGCGCAAATCCAAGCCAAAATTTAGTTGGAGATCATCATGAATAGCAACTTACTCCAGCTTATTAGTTCCCTCTTGACATGCATGCACGTTGGGAGAAAACGATAAATGCAGGCGCAGCATAGGCCATTTTACCAAACGTACGTCACTGAAAACCAAAAAACAAAAAGTACACCATAATAAGGAATTCATATATAGAAACGGCAAACTGTTCAACGAGTCTACAAGCCTAGTACTCATGTATCTCTGGTCCAAACCCCATATGCATGCTTGTCAAGCCTGATCTGCATGTATTATTAATGTACGCATAAATTAACTTTGACATTTTTTGATTTCTGATTAATGACAAGTTTATGATAATAAAGACATAGGGTGCGTACGTCTCGGCCTATTTTCTACCCTATGGCCATGCATGATGCCATCTTCTAAGGGCCGTTTGACAATAAAATTGTTCTAAAATATTCTCAAATTTTGTCTGATTTTTCTTTCTCTATATATGATTATTTAAACATAAAATATTTTTCAATTTTAAATTTTCAAAATTTTTATCTAATCATTACATCTTTCCAAAACCTACAAACAAAACACAAAGAAATAATACTACTTTTTCAAATTTCAAAACAAAAAGAATATTAAAAAAAAATTTTAAATAATTTTTAAATTTTATAATGTTTTTATCCGAGTTTTTCTCTCATTTCCGAAAACAATCATTAGAACTTTCTCAGATTTTCATATAAAATATAATATACAATTCAATTTTTCCAAATCTCAAAATAATAATAATGTTGAAAAATAATATTATAATAATATTTATTTAACTTTCAACTTTCATCTCAACTCAATTCATCTCATCTCAACTTACTATCTAAATGGCACCTAAAACATCATAACTCAAACTATTTCACTACTATTTACAGATAAACTAAGATATTTTAAGTATCCAAATGGGCCCTAAGGGCTTGTTTGGGAATGAAATCTCATCTCATCTCAATTTTTCGGGGTTCTTTGGAAGTATTTCTCATCATATCTCATCTCATCTCATTAATTTCCTTCCCAAACATCACTAAAAAATAAACACTTTCAAACTAATCATTACAACTTTTTCAAACTAATTAATTATTACAACTTTCCTAAACTTTCAAATAAAAAATAAAAAAAAGAAATTCAATTTTTTCAAATCTCAAAATAAAAACAACATTAAAAAATTATATTCTGACAATATTTTAACTTTATAATATTTTTTTTTCAAATTTTTCTCTCTTTCCTAAAACTCAAAAAATACTTGACTCAAACTATTTCACTATTATTCATAAACCATCTCACTACTATTCACAAAATTCTCATCTCATCTCATTTCTCAAGCATATCCTAATTTCATTTCCAAACATCACTCAAATACAAACACTTTTCAATTTCAAATATTTAACTTTTTCATCTAATCATTACTTATTCATTACAACTTTTCCAAATTTTAAACAAAACACAAAAAATAATACTACTTTTTTTTTTAAAATTTCAAAACAAAAATAATATTAAAAAGTTATATTCTAACAATATTTTAATTTTATAATATTTTTATTCAATTTTTTTCAAAGTTTTAAATTTCGTACCGTACCGGCCGGTACGGTCGAAATTTTTCGTTTCGGCCGTCCGGCCGGTACAGGTACTATATCTGTTCCGTACCGGCTAAAATACCGGCCGTACCGGCCGGTACCGGCCATACCGGACTAAATTTCGGCCTGTACCGGCCTATATTTCGGCCGGTACTATTTCGGCCTTTTTTTTTTTTTTTTTTTTTTAGGTTTTTTCAAACTACAAATTTATTTTTTAACCCCTAATTTAGACTAGACTATTTATAATTTATATATATATGTATTTATATATAATTTATTTATATATAGACTATTATTTTGGACTATAATTTTTCTATATATTTATATATATAATTTATTTATATATCGGCTATCCCGAAACGTTATCCCGAAACGGAAATATTTCATTCCAGTGCCTTGACCGGTACGACGTCCGGTACGGTATTCAAAACATTGATTTTTTCTCTTTCCTTTTTCAAAATCCAATAAAATATCTTAAGTCAAATCATTTCAATATTATTGATAAACAATTTCAATACTATTCACATAATTGATTTCATCTTATCTCATTCCTTAAACTTCCTAAATCTAACCCCCCATGCATCATGTCATTGGGCGTGTGCGAATAACACTAGCTAACACAAGAAAGGGCGAAAAAGAATTTAGGGGATTAACTAAAATCGTTGAGAAACATAGAAATTAGTGTTGATAGAAAGGAAATTGCACCAATGTAGATGTGAGAGGTGGTTGTTATCTTATAAGTTAATAATATAAGAGGCTTGTGATAGATCCACCGCATGCCATTCTTTGAAAAGTAATGCTAAATGTAGTCGTGGAGTGCGTAAGCGACGTACAGTCGCTTTGAAAAAGAGTGAGGTTCTATTAAAAAATTATTATTTTTCATGTAAATTTCGTATTTATTAACTTTTTTCAAAGTGATTGCACTGCGCTTGTGCACTCACTACTACAACTATCATTTCTCTTCTTTGAATTCTTCAAATAAGAGAAAAATAAATACATAAAGTAGACACTGCATAAATATTATAGAATTCATTTTATATAAATATTTATCTTATTTTAAGATCTTCAATTCAAGGATGTTTTTCCTTTTACCCTACAATATTTGCAATTGCTTAAAGCTGATTGGATTCTTGCACCGAAATATTGAGTACTCTAAATTAAACAAAAGATGGTAAATGTTTTAGCTACAAAAGAATTTTATAAAACTAAATTTATTTGCTAACGTGATTTGACGTGGTATCTTAAATTATAAAGTTACATTTATTATAAAATAAATCTAACATATTACATGAAATCACATCAATTTATTAATTTATTTTTTAAATCTCTTTTACTCTTTATAAATAGAGTAATGCTAGCAACTACTGCATGCTTCTTTTAAAAAAAATTAAATTCATTATTTTTTTTCATATAAATATCATATTTACTTTTTTTTCTTTTTAAATACTCTAAGCTTAAACTAACCATAAATATCCTCTTATAAATATAATACTGCAGTCTACATGCACTTAATATAGAATGCTAGCTAGCTAGGGCCATATAACTATTAATTGTGGCCGTCTTTTTCTATTAATTCTCATTTATAACTATTAATTAGTCTAAATTCTAGCCGGATCGGAATTTCGCTTCCTACCCCTCGATCTGCTTGCCTCCTTTCTACTCCTTCTCCATCTCTTTCTCGCATTTTTTAGTTTACTTTCTTTTACAAGGTCAAAAAAATTAGATCTACAATTTTCTTACAACTCTTGAAAGTCATACATAATACAAGAAGGCTCTCAGGCCGTAAATTATTTAGAAGATAGTAGCGGTTTTGCAGAAATCACCTCGAGTGGTCCTCACACCCCATCTCTTTCGACAGCTCTTCTTACCATACGCGCCGGATCAACAGAATCTCGCCACTACCAAATCTTTCAGATATGACTTTTGTGACTGAAAAGAGACAAATTTGTTGCCTTCACGTGCCATCAAAGTCTACTAGAGTTAGTCCAAACTGTAATCTTGCATAATTTTTCGTTCTTCTTTTTCTTATTGTATAGTAAAAATAAAAAAAAGAGTTTGTCTCTTAGACGATTTGTCCATAAAAGTTAAGTCATCCTTTTCTATAAAGGGTGAGGTTGAGTTTCTATTTAGGCACAATATTGTCTCTTGGACGTTTGTCTGTAAAGAGTATCAGAAGCAGTAAAGTCCATACCAGTCCAGTAATGTACTGGTTAAGCTCCAAATGGTTGACATGGAGATATTCCCGCATTTATCCGGTTATGAATGTAATTTTTTTTCTTAATAAATGAATGAATGATAACATTTCTCTTTTAAAAAAAAAGTTCCATATAAATCTTTATAAAAAAGTGGACCTACTAAAAAAAAGTATAAAAGGAATTATTCTTTATTAGTGGTATCTACTTTTTTACAAAAAAACTTTTATAAAACTTATCTATTTAAAATTTGTACCTAATATTCCTGTTTCAAATTCTTTAGAGGAGTGCTAAACCTACAAAAGGATTACACAAAAGTAATCTCACAAACTGATGTGCGTTCATGTGAGTTGTCAGATCTGCATTACAATAAAAATAATTTTACAATCTGACAGATCACATCAAGACACATCAGTTTGTGTGATTACTTTTGTCTAATCACTTTGTGGCTAGAGTATTTCTCTTCTATTTATGTGGTGAAAGATTATGGCTGCTTCATGGAAAAAACAAAAATAGTTACAAAATGAGAATGCCTTTATAATTTTACTCAAGAAAAAACGATTGAGTAATTGGAGGTGTACTTGCTACTTGGGTAAGAAGTCACATACCCTCTCTTTAATAAGATTGAGCCATAATTTAGACGACTAACATTATTAATAATCCATTGAAACGTCCAATATTTAATGCATACAAAACCATTTGGAAGTAACACAAAAATGTTAAGGCTTCGTTTGTTTTAACTTTTGACAACCATTCTTATCTTATTTCATCTAATCATTATAACGTTCCTAAATTCTCACACAACAAAATAAACAATTCAATTTTTTCAAATTCCAAAACAAAAATAATATTAAAAATATATATTCTAACAATATTTTACACAACTTTCAACTTTTATCTCAACTTATATCATCTCATCTGTAAAAATAAATGAGGCAAAATTAATATCATTATCTATAAGGTTAAAATATTATCACAATTACCATGCATTGAAATGAATAAAACCCAAACGCTAACCAATCGAACTATATTCTTGTCACAAATAAAGTTTTAACGGTTCATAATATTCAATATAGAAAAGTAAACTTATAAACTGATGTGACCGCTTCATATGATATGCTATATTTAATTTACAATAAAAATAATTTTATAATTTGATGTACTACATTAAATTATATCAACTTATAACTTTACTTTTATAAAATATTTTTTAGCATTTCGTCCCTTCGGTACGGTACAACAATAACAGCTAGCTCTTTAGCAGTTCAAGCAAGCAGGGTAGATCGAAACGAAATTAAAGGCTAGGCTATTCCCACGTATAAATGAGGACGTGAAAGTAAAGAGCTAATAGTACAGCGTCCACATGATTAGGTTTTAGCGGACCATACTATATGTGTGAGTGTGTGTATATAATGAAAATTTCTGTTTATAATTAAGTTGGCGTGGATAACAAATTTAGTAAAGTGCCTACTTGACACAATTTGATTTGAAAGAAAAAATTTTAAAACTTAAATCTTACTTATCAAATCTGACTATTTAAGTGATGTATATGAAAAAATATAGAAGAAGATTAGTAGCTGGAAAAATTGTTTTTTTATCTAAGGCAGGTAAGGAGATCTTAATAAAAGTAATATTGCAAGCTGTCCCAACTTATACCATGAATGCCTTTCAACTACCAAAGAGGTTATGTAATGAAATATATGCAATGATAGCCAAGTTTTGGTGGGGGAAGGAGGGAGAGACAAAAGGAATTCATTGGAAGAGTTGAAACTCAGTTGGAAAGTCAAAATGTGAGGGAGGGTTGGGGTTTAGGAATATTGAAGATTTTAATATGGCTTTGTTAGCAAAGCACAACTGGAAGTTTTTAAAAGAGCCAAATTCATTGGTTTCCAGAGTTTATAGCAGTAAGTATTTTAATGGTGGTAGTATTTTGGATGCAAAGTTAGGTGGCACTCCCTAATTGATATGGAGGAGTGTGTGGTGAGCAAAAGAACTCATGAGGGAAGGGATAATATGGTGTGTGGGAAATGGGAGACATATTAAAATTAGGGGTTAGAAATGGCTACCAACACCTTCTTCTCAATGTTTGCAATCACCTATTTCAGAGTTGAGACATGAGGCAAGAGTTTGTGATCTTATTTTACCTGGTTTGCAGTTATGGAATGAGAATTTGATAAACAATCATTTCTATCAAGAGGAAGCTGAAATCATTTGCAGGATCCCAATTAGTAAGAGAAATTGTGAAGATAGGTTAATCTGGAAATATAGTAAAGATGGTAAGTATAATGTCAGAAGTGGTTATTATGTAGCAAAATAGTTAAGCCTAAGGAGGGAAGGGGAATCATCAAAAGGGGGCATGTAGAGGGGTTGTGGAAATCCATGTGGAGATTACATATACCTGCTGCAACTAAACACTTTTTTATGGAGGGCAAGCTCGAATGCTCTTCCAACTAAGGTTGCACTTATGCAGAAAAAGGTAGTTGAAGATGAATTATGTCCAATCTGTAAACATGAAAGGGAGATTGTGTTACATGTTCTATGACAATGTCTTGATGTGTGTGATGTATGGGCAGAAAAGGGAAGTGCTTATAGAAGTGGCCTGTTATGGATGAGGATTTTATGGAGCTATGGGGTAAAATGCATCTAAGGCTATCTCAAGAGAAATTAGAAGAAGTAGCATTTATGTTAAGAGGTATATGACATAGAAGAAATAGATCAGTTTTTTAGAATCATTTTGATGGCCAAAAACAGATTGCTCAATGTGCTCTATTGTCATTAAAAGAGTTCAAAGATGCTCAACAAAAGAAGGTGATGAGGAACACTGCAGAACATCCAATAACATAGAGGGTTATATGGAGAAAACCCGAGGAATGTTGGTTTAAAGTTAATTTTGATGCAGTTGTAGATTCAAAAAACCAAAAAGTAGGTGTTGGGATTATCATTAGGGACCATAATGGAGAACAAATGGCAGCTTGTAGTAAACCACAATGCTTGTTGTCTCAACCATTACTAGCAGAAGCAGCAGCTATGAGGAAAGCAATTGAGTTGTGTTTAGAGATGGGATTCAGAAAGGTGATTACAGAAGGAGATGCAAAAGTTATCTTAGAGGCTGTAGTGAATTCAAAGACGTGTTGGACGGCATATGAGCAGATTATTCAAGATGTCTAAGAGAGATTTGCATAACTGAAAGATCAGTTTTGTAAGAAGAACTGGAAACGAGATAGCACATATCTTAGCAAAACTGGCGTTGTCATTAGAGGAAATGCAATGTTGGATTGAAGATGGGCATGATATGATTACTAGTAAGCTACTAGCTGAAAAACATTTTATTGAGTAACTCTTATAAATGAAAGTTGTTTTGTTTTAAAAAAAAGTGATATGGATGGTGTGCACTATACATAAATTTGAGAATAAAATAACTCATACACACAATAACTCGAAACCTGGCTTATAATATATATATATATATATATATATATATATATATATATATTGTTTAAAACTCAAGAAACATACTTTTCATTAAATCCAGAAACATTACATAATCTGTCTATAAATAACATAAGGACCCTCTTCCATCCAACAATAATCAATCCCCTTGGTGTGTTGTAAGGCAAACTTAGCTAATTGTGCAACCAAATTTCATTTTCTCTATGTAAATCTAAGGCACCATTCCTGGTAGTTTCTGAAAACTAGTTTCAGATCTTTAATTATTTGGCCATACCATATGAAACACTTTTCTTTGCTCTAAATAGCCCTATCTACCATTAAAGTATCTCCTTCAAATATGACTTTCCTGAGACCCATATCAAAACAAAGCTCCACTGCATTCCACAAAGCCATACTTTCAGCTTTAATTGGTTGATTTGATTCACTAAATTTTTTTTAAAACAAGTTGTAGCCATTATTTGCCCCTGCCAATCTCTAATTATAACTCCAATTCCTACTTTCCAATTAGCCTTATCAAAAGCTGCATCAAAATTTATCTTAAATTCATCACCATAACAATCATTCTCTTAACAAACCAATTGCTTTTGTTGTTTTTAATAAAAAAACGAGGTCAAGCCTCTTATTATTAATAACCTGACTAAAGTGGAGGAAAACCATGAATACAAGGTTTCATAAAAAATACATCAATGATGAATATAAGGAGTACCCAATAAATCTAGTCGAACAATGCCCTGTAGTTGTCCTTGCACCAAATCCTCCTCACCTAAAAAATCAATGGCTCTACCCATCGTCCCTTCTTTTACCAAAAAATCTACTGCCCTATTAGCCTCTCTAAAAATATATTGAAATTTAATATTAAGCACATACATAAGAGTTTTAATCTCCTCCCAAAAGTCCCAAAGAAACCAATATTTGCATATCCCGGAAGCTAGCCAACCCATCACCACACTTGAATCAGATTCCACCAATAAATCTCTCAACCCAAGAGATTGACACAAATGAAGACCATCAAGAATAGCCCAGCACTCGGCAATCGTATTCGTCGCATGCCCATACAAATGAGCAAAACCCGCTAACACCTTACCCCTTGAATCCCGAATTAATCTCCCACCACCGAACCTCCCCGGATTTCCACAACAACCACCATCAATATTAAGTTTAAAAAATCCTCTTTCTGGCGGCTTCCAAGCTATTAGTCTTGATAATCTTTCACGAACAGGAAGCATAGGACAATTAAGATCCTGCAAAACTGAAAAATCATCAGGACCCATCATCTTAAATTTCCGCAAGCCATTTTCCATATCTCTTAAGTTCACTTTCACTACTCTCAACATTCCCCTCCAATCAAAATTAACACCTTCCATCCGAGATGCACATCTAGCCCTCCAAAGAGCACATGAAATAATGATGGGCAACACACCACGGATCCAACCAACCTGCGAAGAAAAAGTCGCACACCTCCACCATAACACCATCATCCCATCCCAAGTAAGAACCTGTGGCAACCGAATCCCACAAATCGCCGCAAAATGATTCGAAATTTTTTTCAGCCTCTCTCCCTCACAAAGAACATGGTCTAAAGTCTTCACCTTTAGCTTTGCACAACAAGTACATTTGGATACTAGCGGACTACCCAATTGCATAATGGCCTCATCTACTGGTAAAGATTTCCTTCCAGCTCTCCAACAACTAAACAACATTTTCTTGGGAACCCTCTCTTACCACAACCACCTACGCCAAGGACACAAAATTCCTCTCTTCCGCACGATCTGCCAAGCAGATTTAGTAGAGAACCTTCCATCAACCGACGGAACCCATACGTATGCACATATCCTCTCCCTCTTTCGCTCTTATATTCGACCACATAATTCTTTCCACCACTTGCTCGAAGACCAAACCCCGAAGCCTTTCTACATTCCACCCAACTTCATCCCAGATAAATTTTATTCGCAAGTCAGGGTCACCTCTCACCGAAGAACAATCTGCCAAAATCCCATCACCCAACTAGTTGTCGAACCAGAAGCTGGTTTCCCCATTACGAATAATCCATCTAGAATTTTCCATCACAATTGGTATTAACCTCATAATTCCCTTCCAGAAACGAGATCCCCTCCTCAAATTCTTAACGGAATAAATGTGCTTATCCCCCACATATTTAGCAGTGAAAAAATTAGCTCATAAGGAATTACCTTGCTGCAATTTCCAAGCAAACTTCATAAGCAAAGACATTTGTACTTCGGACAAATCTTGAATCCCAAGCCCCTTTCTTCAATTGGCAAACAAATCTTTCGCCACGAAACCCACTTCTTTTTTTTTATTATCTAAAGATGATCCTCATAAAAAATTAGAGAAAATACCCGTCAAAGCGGACAAAACTCCCTTTGGTAAATTCAAAACTGAAAGCATGTGAATTGACATACTATTCAAGACATGCTTAATTAAAACAATTTTTCCACCAAAAGAGAGAAGTTTACCTTTCCAGCCTGCTAACTTCTTTTGAATCTTCGCAATCATTAGATCAAACATTCGAAGTCTCATTCTCCCCACATGTAATGGAATTTCCAAATAAGTACAAGGCCACACACCTTCCTCAAAATCAGAAATTCTTTTTAATTCCACTTTCCTTGCCATTGAAAAAGTTAGAAGAGAAAAACATAGAAGATTTATGAGCACTAACCCGCTGCCCCGACATCGTCTCATATAAATGAATTACCTCCAAAAGTCTTCTAATCGAGGATTTATCCCCATTAGAAAAAATCAGTAGATCATCCACATATAACAAATGACTAATCATGGTACCTCCATAAGAATTGAAATGCTTAATCCTTCCCAATTGATACTCCCTATTTAACATTCGCGAAAGCACCTCCTCTGATAAGATAAACAAATATGGTGAAAGATGATCACCTTGACGAAGCCCCCGTGAAGCCTTAAAAAATCCTCGAGAACATCCATTTAACATAACTGAGAAGTATGGAGAAGAAATACAATTAAAAATCATATTCCTCCATTTATCCGAGAAACCCAACATTTTCAAAACCTCCATTAAAAACCCTCAATTGACCCTATCATACGCCTTGGCCATATCAATTTGACCATAACATTCCCTCATCTCACCTTCTAATTCATCCCCGAACCATCTCCTATGCAATAGCCACATTATTAAAAATACTTCTCCCCCTAATAAATGCAGATTGCTCTTGAGAAATAATTTTATGCAGCAAAGGGGCCAATCGAAACACCATTATCTTCAACAAGATTTTATAAAGCCCCGAACATAGGCTGATAGGCCGGAATTGGCTAAAGCCTACAAGTTCATCAACCTTAGGAATGAGCATTAGGTTAGTCACACCATAAAATGTTGACAGCGGCATCCCCTCAAAAAAATCAATGGCCAATTCTAGAATGTCATGCTTAAACAACATTTTCTTCCCTTGAAATAATCGGCATCAACAACACCAATGCATCTTCCTCCAAACGAATTTCGTCCGCAACCAATAATTCATGGAAAAAAGCCACCGCCCCATTCTGCACCTCTTCAACACATTCTAGAAGAAAACCATTTTCCAGCCGCATCTTTGCAACCCTTTTGTTCTTCTTTTTAATATGCATCATTGCATGAAAAAAACTAGTATTCAAATCCCCCTCCGTTAACCATTTAACACGGGACTTTTGACAACTCAAAATTTCCTCTCTATGTAACCATTCCAAATGTCTTTATTTACAGCTTAACAACTCATCTTCAATATGAGAAGAATAACCATTTAGCAATAATTGCTCCAAACCAACTATACGATTTTCGATCTTCTTTAGTTCAACATCAACTCTCCCAAATACCTCCACATTCCATTTCCTCAAAACACCTTTGAATGTTTTTAATTTCTTACTGATCTGGAATATTGGTTGACCATCTATAACAACATCCCACAGCCCCTTAACCAAGGGAAGAAATCTCTCATGACTGTCCCACATTCTTTGAAATCGGAATGGTCTAACGATCATATTTTGCTCACCACCCAACGACACTAGCATCGGCAAATGATCCGAAGAAGTTCTCGGAAGATATTCAACATGTACATCACCCCATAAATTAATAAAAGCCATATTCACCAAAACTTTATCCAATTTTGCCCAAATACGCCTCTCACCAAGTCACCATTACACCAAGATAATTGATTTCCTATATAAGGCAAATAAATCAAACCACAATTTTGAATACAATCATTAAACTCAGTTTTTGCTCTGGGAGCCTGCATAATTCCACCAACTTTATTCTCACTCCCACGGATAATATTAAAATCACCCCCAATAAACCATGGACAACTACCTAGGTCTTGATTACACAAAAAATCCCACAACTCCAATCTCTTAGTACGGAAACAACTGGCATAAACGAACGTACCAAGAATCTGTACACTACCAAGCGTAAACCAGCCACTTAAAGCCTGATCCGTCATTGACAATAATTCAAACTCAAGATCATCATCCCAAAAAAGCCAAATCTTCCCCCCAACTTCCGCATTATTAACAAAATTAGACAACTTCATCCATCTCGCCCATTGACGATATTTATTCTCACCAAGAAAAGGTTCTAAAAGAGCCACCACAGAAGGTCGACTTTTATTCAATAACTGTCGAAGCCTACTCTTCGACGAAAGAATACCCCTAACGTTCCATGTTAATATGTTCAACATTAATTAACTAATTTTTTTGAGCGAGTACGTCGCTGCAACACAACAATCGATTTTTCTTTCATTTTCCCTCTGAACTTCTTCAAAGGGACATGCAAATCCGGACCTGAATCAAAACACTTTGCTGCTAACTCATTCAATTCCTCATCAGGTTCAACATCATAAATTGCTCGACCATGCAAAAATAATTCCTCTTCTAGCCTCCTTTCCTCCCCTATACATCCATATCTGCCAAACTTCCTAATTCAAACTCCAAAGCCTCATCAATAAGCTTAAGAGATCTCCTAGTAGACGACTCAACAACCATCCCATGACATTCCACATCCACCGAATCCTTTTCCATTAACTCAACCCAACTGTCATGCTGTCTTCGAGTTTTTTCAACCACGCCAGGGCCTTCCGAATACTCCACATTCTCCATCAAATCAGTATCAAAAATCAAAATTTCAAATTGACATTTAGAATGCACCTTACCATCCATGGCAATAAACAAAGCTTCTCATTCTCCATCCCCCCATTCCTTCTGTTAACAGCCTCCATAATTTCTTTCCGTCACACCACATTATAGCCCATCCCTTTCTTTTCGAAGCCTCCACATTTTTTTTATCTATAAAAGTCTTCTCCTACTCCTTAGAAGTCACAGCTTTCCACACCTTCTTTGGCTTCTCTGTTCTACCCACATATTGTTTTACCATTTCCCCTCTATTTTGATTTTTCTCTTGCCGCTTGCATTGATGAACAACGTGACCTTGCTTCCGAAAAAGTAAACAAAATGCAGGAATCAATTCAAAAACAACCTCTTGAAAATGACTATTTTCTAGCCTTGGTGCTCCCAGCCAAAAAGAATGGCATATCGGCTTTGAAACATCAATCTTAACACAAATTCGCACTGCTTCTAGACGAGTTACATACGCCGTTGCATTATCCCTCTTCAAGAATCGACCAAAGCCTCCACCAATACTTCTCTATATCGATTCATGAAAAAAATTAGGCCGTAACCCAGGCAATATAATCCATGTAGGAACCCAAGACGAATCTTATTCCTTAACAAAATCTGGTGTCCAATGCGATACTTTATAAAGAACCCCTCTGTATCAAAATTTCCTCGAGCCATCACGCTAATAAAATCCTCCTCATTCGCAATTCGAACAAGAACATTCCGCGGATTGCGTAGCTGCCCAACCACTGGAACAGAACGCATTCACCATCTATTTTTAATAAACCCACATACAAGATCCAGAGACGGCCTTCTACGTAAAAATTTAAGAACTACCGAAAATCTGAAAGGCTTCGCTGATTGCTTGATTTCAGACTTGGAAAACAGAAAATACATCTCCTCCTCAGTAAATTTTGGATCCCGAAAAGGAAGCTCCACTTCAGGAAGCATCTGCGGCCTTGCAGCCACCACTTTCACAAAAGCACTAGATGAACGACCATCAGGCTTCTGAAATGAAACCTTCACAAAATCCCAGAACCAGCACCCACGCCTTGCCCCATCATCCCAGACTAAGGCCCAGACGTAGGGTTGGCAGCTAGCGCCATCATCATCCCTAATCGCCTCTCCAAAGTAGAGAGAAAAATAAGACCCCCTCCACGTCAGCAAATTTTAGCCCTTCTATAATTTCTCATAACAAACCAATTGCTGAACTTGTACTTCTCCAGATAAATGAAAATGATGACCCTGCTTTTTCTTCCAATATATTAGTGTGCCAAAAATATTTACTTCTAAACACTTGAGCTACCAATGAGTCAAGTTGTTGTAAAAGTTTCCAACACTGTTTGGCAAGCAAAGCTATGTTGAAATCTTCTATGTCTCGAAAGCCAAGTCCAGTACCCCTAGATTTTGATATCCCTATATGACTCCAACTTCTCCAATGAATACCTCTTTCAATGTTTTATTTCCTTGCCAAAACTTCGCTATTATGACTGAAATATCCTACCACAATTTTCTTGGCAATTTGAAACCTCGCTTACAATTGATTGGTTAATTTTTTTCATATTCTCTACTTTTTTTCGTTCACTGAAAGGCGTAGGAAATTAGCATAATATTGACACTTCTTTCTGCTAAAAAAAAAAATGATACTTCTTAATTAAAACAGTACAATTCCATGACACTTCTAGCTAATTGGATTAATTTATTTCGAGAAAATTACATTTCATACCTCCAAATTAACTACCCCTTTATTGCAATATACACCATATATAAATTACGAGTAATGCTAGGTACAAATTCAAAATAGACAAGTCCTGTGTAAGTCCTTTATAATTATAAAAAAGTAGATTCCACTAATAAAGAATAATTTTTTTTTTACAATTTTTAAGGTATAATCTATTTTTTTACAAAGACTTTCGTGAGACTTATATATTTGAAACTTGTAAAATCATTTCTCATAAATTACTACCAAGAAATCGGCACATTAAAACTCTCAAACTTTGACAATTTTCATTATTTAAGATAATTTGACCCTTAAGATTATATATATAACATGTTTTATTTTTATCGATCTTAATAGTTGATCGGATATTACACGAGTGTGGTGCAAATTGTTAAATCTTGGTAATTTGGGGTATCAATTGCCAGTTTTAATAATTTAAGGTGCATATTAAAAAAAAAAAGTGGTAGCATGGAGGTGTAAAATAAAATTTTTACGTATATTTACGAAGACAGATTACAATAAGATGAAATAGCTACGAATACAAAGATATTATACAAAAATACACTCATAAGCTTATTTTTTATAAATTGTTTTGTTATTAAAAGATTTCTCTATATCTTTTATTTTCACCATCTTTTAGGTCCCAGATAGCTAGGCAGTGGAAGCATTAGTACTGGTGTGAATTGAAACCAAGGAGGCATAAAAGCCATCCTTGTTTTTAATCAAAGTCTCATGTCTCCCTTTCTCTACAATAACTCCATTTTTAAAAACTGCGATTACATCGGCATTCTTGATTGTGGATAATCGATGAGCCACCAACACCGTTGTCCGGTTAACCCTAACTTTATCTAATGCATTTTGAACCACTCTTTCCGACTCGGCATCTAGTGCACTGGTAGCCTCGTCTAATAGTAATATCTTTGGACTTTTGATCATGGCTCGTGCAATGGCTACTCGTTGCTTCTGCCCGCCGGACAACTGGACTCCACGTTCTCCTACTATGGTATCATAACCCTTCATTTTGGAAGCCAAGGAAATTTAGGGTATGATCATGTCAAGGATATAAAACAAATCATAAAATTTATATCTTCTCTTCACCTTATATGTTTTTAGAATAAGTAGTGGTTTCACGTGATATCAAAGTCAAGATCCAGAAAAAAGCTATATTTGGGGCCATTTGAAACTCGCCGCAAATATTTTTATTGCAAATAACTAAATAATAAAAGACAAGGTTTGTTTGAGAACACAAGTGTTGTTTGACTTTTTTTCAGACTACTTCACTATTATTCATAAACTATTCACTATTATTTTATTACTATTTATAGATGATCTGAGATACTCTTAGCATCCAAATAGAGCCTAAGGATCCTTATCATATAAAATAAATAGTAAATTTTATACCTCTTTCTCATAGCTTTTGGAATAAACGGTGTTTTCACATATAATGAGAGAAATATAAAGAAATGCACTGCTTTGTTTGTCTTGATTACCTTTTGTAAGCCACTAATGAAGCTATGAGCATTTGCCAACTCTGCCATGTCTATAATTTCTGTCTCTGTTGCATTTCCTTCTTCCTTTCCATATGCAATGTTGGCACGAATAGTATCATTGAACAAAACTGGTTCTTGACTCACGAGACCCATTTGCTGCCTCAGCCACTTCACTTGAAACTTCTGAATTTCAATTCCATCAAGTTTAATATGACCGGAATCAGGATCATAAAACCTTTGCAACAATGAGATGACTGTGGATTTCCCACTCCCACTTTCTCCAACCAAGGCAACTGTCTGAGAAAAAAAAAAGAAATTTTAGTACCAATGTGACAACATGTTCGAGTCTTTTGTGCTAGTTGTTGAAAACACCAAAAGTACTGAGCCTTACGAACCTTGTTAGAATGGATAGTCAAGCTGAGGTCATGGAAAATCTGAACATCTGGCCTGCATGGATACTTAAAGCTTACATGACGAAACTCAATTCCTCCTTTGAAATTGGCTAAAGTTATACCAGACTCATCACTTGCATCTATCTTCGATTGCTGGTCTATTATTGCAAATATGGAAGAAACAGCATTCTTGGCTTTGCCAGTATCTGGACCCATGGAGCTTGTTTGAGAAACTCCCGTGGCTGCCAAGGTCAAAGCAAAGAAAACCTGAAAACCAAGCATCCACCATTATTTAACTTAACAAGGTCTCAAGAGTTCATGCCCTTGTTAGATTTCTTGTATTACTGTTCAAATCGTTGGAAAGCCTGTTAAAAGCAGAGAAGGAGTTCATACTTGGAAAACATCTGAGGATGTTGCTTTCCTTGCCTCAACCAGTTGAGCTCCTGCATAGAAAAAGGTAGCATAGGCAAGAAACAAGAAGCCAAAAGATGTCCCATATCCTGTTCCAGCGATCAAGCCTTGCTTTATCCCTGCCTTCCTTGGGCCTTCACATTTGCTTCTGTATAGATTCATCACCTTCTCTTCAGCACAGAAAGAAGCAACAGTTCTTATACTCCCAACTGCATCATTGGCAACTTGGCTTGCTTCCACATACATCATCTTCAACAATACAATTGACATTTTGAGGGATCAACTTTCCCAATAATAAACTTAAAAGAGTGATGAAAAATTAGATATATATATATACTCAGTTTTTATTTATTTAAAATCTCAATTGTATACAAAAAATTGATTTAAGAAAGAGAAATGCTTTGCATCTGCACTGAATCCTTTCATCTCTGTAGTCACCAAAACAAAAAGAGATAAAAAGGAGATGATTAGTTCTAGAGCAGACCTTTGCATCTGCACTGAATCCTTTCATGAACTTTAATTGAGCATATGCATTGATACCAATCAGAGGAATCAATGCAAGGATAATAATTGCCAACTGCCAACTTCCAACAAATGCAATGACTAAACCTGCAACTGCTGAAGCAAAGACATCAAGAATCTGACCAAGTGAATCTCCAACAAGAGCTCGCACTGTAGCAGCATCTGCTGAAAGCCTAGCACCAATCGAGCCACATGAGTGCTCAGGCTTATCAAACCAACCAACCTCCATGTGAACCAACTTCTCAAAACACATCAATCTAACACGTTCAATTAACTTGCACCCGGCCACAGAAAAAAGGTATGCTCGTGCTGGAATTGCAAGAAACGATACCACACCAAGGATCACAAATATTATTGACCAAAAATTTGTGTCCTCTCTCAGTTTATGAGGTGGTTCGTAAAAGGATTTGATTACCTTGGAGAGCAGCATACCAAATATAGGAAATAATGTGCCATTTAGGATTGCAGCCATAGCCCCAAGAAGAAGAATAGGAATCTCTGGCTTGTTGAGGTAGGCAAGGCGGCGGATTGAGACCTTTGGAAACATTTCTTCTGGTTCTGTCCACGTATCATCAGGGATGAGGACTTCTAAGGGCAATCCAAAGGCTGAGAATGAACGGCGGCTGCAACCATTAACAGATGATCCCTGACTTATAGATCTTAGGTGTGACATCCTTTGACTGTATCTAAGACTTGAGTGTCTAGAAGATTCAGCAGTAATTTCTGATCTGTTTTGATCGTCTGATGCCTGTTCCGACTCCATGTTTACTTCTTTCAAGTGAATGAGTTGCGAGTATGCTCCATTAGGATTGTTGATAAGTTCCGAGTGTGATCCTGAGAAATTAACCAATACGTTTTTTGGTTGATATATATATATATATATATGTATCTCATTGTGGCATAATCCAAGGTTCAAGAGATTATCATGAAATGATACAATGATGTAGGTATTTTCAAGAAATTTTAAGTGGCAAAAAGTGATGCATTACAGTACAACAAGAAAATTTCTTTTTCCTTCTCCAAATTGTAGCCTTCAAATGGTTCAAGAAGTTACTGATTTGTACACATTTTTGTGGGCATTTATTGTTTAGGACTTCAGAATTCAAACTTGTCTATAGAGTTCAAAGCAATGTAGTTGGAAAGATGACAAATTTAGGCAATGAAAAAACACTGAACACTGTCAAATTAACAGATAATTGGCTCAATGTGAATAAGCAAATGGCCGGATAGTCAGCTATGCTGTAGCATACCCTTTTCAACTATCTTTCCTTGTCGAATGACTGCAATCATATCAGCATTTCTGACTGTACTTAAACGATGGGCAACAATAACGGTAGTTCGGTTGACCATGATCCTGTCCAATGCCTCCTGCACAATTCTCTCAGATTCTGCATCAAGTGCACTTGTAGCTTCATCCAGAAGTAAAATTCGAGGGTCTTTTAGAATTGCTCTTGCAATGGCAATTCTCTGCTTCTGACCACCAGATAGCTGCATTCCATGCCCACCAACCACGGTATCTAGTCCCTGGATTGAGAAATTCCAAGTTAGTAATTAAATGTACAATTTCTATGGTTATGATGAGGAGGAATATTACAATGTCTAAAGTTCCAGTGGAGGCCAAAACTCAAAAAACCTGTGGCAATTTATCAATAAAGTTAGCAGCATTTGCAAGTTCAGTGGCAACTCTTATCTCTTCAAAGGTTGTACCATCCTTTCCATATGCAATATTATCCTTAATGCTGGATGCAAACAACACAGGTTCTTGGCTAACAAGACCAATTTTCTGCCTAATCCATTTAAGATGGAAATCTTTGAGGTTAATCCCATCTATCAGAACTTCTCCAGCCTGTGGATCATAGAATCTCTCTATTAGACTTATCACTGTTGACTTCCCACTTCCACTTTCTCCAACCAAAGCTGAAGTTGTGCCTCTATTGATATAAAGAGAGAATCCACTGAATATTTGCTCGTTGGGTCTGGCTGGATAACTAAAAAAGACATCTCTCAACTCAATATCTCCATGAATATCATCCAAAATCTTTCCCTTTGTGCTATACGTATCTATCTTTGGCTTCCTCTCAATAGTCTTAAACATCTTATATGCAGCAGCTTTACCGGCAACAAAGGCATTCATGCAGGGAGATGTCTCGCCTAGGGACCTGAAACATCCACATGGTAGAAAAAGGCAAGAAATGAAAAATGAAATAGACAAAATACGTTTATATAAATACATCTATTAGAGAGTATTGGGAGCTAAAGAATATTCAAAGTGCACGCAGCTTACGCAGATCCAGTCAACACAGCCGTAATCACATTCAGCACATCACCCCCATTGTATCCTTTATTCAGTATCAATTTTGATCCAAACCATACTGCCATAGCAAAGCTGCCAAATACTACCAACTTAAAGGCTGCAAAACCTAACCCTGAAACCAAGCCTTCATGAACACCAGCTTTGTAATCTGTTATTAGGAACCTTTTATAGTTCATTACAGCTTGTTTCTCCCCAGTAAATGATGCCACCTACACAAGAACCAAATGATGGATCTCAGTAATTGGCTAGAAAATAACTGCAATTTCAACTAAATTTTACTGAGAGATAAAGTTGAAATTCCCCAGGGATGCATATATTATATATATATAGTTCCAACAACATGACATACTGTCCTGAGAGAACTGATTGTTTGTTCAACCACATTTGCTGCATTTGAATAAGCAGCTTGTCCACGGGAAGCTGTCTTAGCTATGACAATTGACATAAGACCACCAGATGCCACAAGAAGAGGAAATGAAGCCAACATGACCAGGGTAAGAAGCCAGCCTTTGGAAAATGCCACAACAAAACCTCCAATGAATGTTGATATCAGCTGCAGAAATTTCCCAACCTGCACATGCAAAAAACTCACGTTGTTTTTCTGTTCAGTTGTGAATTTTGATGTACAAAGACAGCAGTATAGTACCTTCTCACCCATCGCCTCTTGTATGAGAACAGTGTCACCAGACATCCTCCCAACCACCTCTCCAGTGTTCGTTTCTTTATCGAAAAAAGCCACATCTTGTCTCAAAATAGCCTTCAAGTACAAACCCCGTATTCTCGCAGCTTGCCTCTCCCCTGTGATCATCCAGCAAGCCACCTCTGACAAGAACAAGACAACTTTCTCATTTTTCAGTACCACCGGATTGATGGATTTTTTTAGTGTCCAGTAATTTTCTTGTAATATTTTGTTATGGAATCTACTTACGGATGAATCCTGCGGCACCAACCCCAACACCCAGGTAGACTATTTTTAGACAGACCTAAGACATTACCAGGAAACTAATCAATGTCATCTTCATCTGATCAACAAATAATTAGCATATTAGAAACGAAGAGTGTTCAAATGCATTAATTCTTCTAAAAACAAGATTAATTAATTTTCAACAGAAGCGCTAGACAAGTTATACTACTACGTACTACTAGAGATCATGGCATATTTTAGACTTTCATCAGAAAAGAAGTGAAAAACAAAGTGAACGTTCAGCTACACTTTTCCAGTGATAGATTGGAATTGAACTCGGGGAGCGTAGTTTTTACCTTGGAAACTAAAGGAACAATGTCTGTACTACTTCCCAAACTATTAATCATTTCCCCGAAGAATACTGTAATAAGGGGCAGACCTGAGCCATTTCCAATGGCACCCATTGTACCAGCAATCATCAGGAAAACATCAGTGGAATCTGCAAACGAGAAAAGCTTAAGAAATGGAACAGTTTTGGAATTCTGATCTCCTCCAGTACTCTTCTCGAAGTCTTCTCGATCACCGATCACGTTCGGGCTATTATTCTCAGCTTTTTCTACGTTGTTTTTTAGTTCGGCGCCCTCCTGCGTGGTTGTTGTTCCGACGTTCAAGCCATTTTCCATCTCCATTTACACCGTCCACTACAATAGCACCTTCAAGACACAATTTACTACTTCAAAAATGGGGGACTAACAGAATCATGGATTATAATGACGAACAGATCAGAGGCAGCGAAAGAAAATAACGAGTTGTATACATGATTTTCGTTTGTCAGAGTGAGTTATAACTTATAAGCAAAAACATACCCGCAAGTTTCAATTTTCAGTCGAATAGATCGCTCAAGACGGGAAAGTCTAGCTCACTAAAGTCACAAGAACGATAGAACAAGTAACAAGCGGAGAGAGGCAGAGACAGAAATAGAGAGATATGCGGTATGTCATTTGGTGGTCATGAAACATAAATGAAAAGAAAAAGGAAAAAGAATGAAACTTCAGAGCCCAAGTGATAAAGATTTTTTCAATGGAAGCCTGCACAATAGAAAATATTGCAACGAAAACATCTCTGAGTCATTCCTCAAGGGTGTAAGAAAACTGAAGGGTCATATGCTGAAAATGGAGGACCTTTAGGTGGGTGTAGCCAGGGAATGTAGAGCAGAAGTAATCTGTTGTTTCAATGCCAGCGAACCATGATCAATACCGCACCAAGACTGCAAAGGAGAAGCTGATGCAAAATATAACAGTTGCTATTTACTCAAAGCTATACAAAATTCGGTTGGGAAATTCCTCGCTCAAAGAACCATTCGTGTTTGTGAGTGCCATGGGAGTTAGTCTCCACTCCACAGCCGATTGCTTTCTGCTTATAAGTATCACCAAGTTGATGAAATTTCAACTGGAAAATGCCATGCTTAATTAAAAAAAAAAAAAAAGTGTAACCAGGTTGGTCTGGCTATGGTGTTTGATCCTCATGAAACTCCTGGCAAATATTGCCTAGTATTAACAATCAAGAAAGACGTACGAAATGAGCTTATGTTGAGAAAGACTTATAATTCACCTAAGGCTCGAAAGGAAACATAAAATCACCAGATGGCTCGATATGATCAGGTTCCCAGGTGCAGAATTTCATGCGCGTCGTGGATGCAGTAGTACGTGTTGTTTGAACTACTACATACGGCCAGCGCATGCATTATATACACTTTTTAAGGGATTCATGCTACAGTTTGAACCCCAAACTATCGTGTACCTAGGATCGAGATCGAGTTAAGGGATGCCCTCATATCCACATGAGTAAATATAGTAGTTCTAAATATAATATTCAGTGGACAATCAATATATATATTATTGATCACGTAGTGTTACGTACGCGCGCGGATATGAATTCCCAACTATAAACATGCTTCTAGCCGGCAGGGCAATGATGACCGAGACCAGTGATCGTGAGATCAAGATAATAAATGCCAACTCCCAACCGCTGTATATACGTCGCGGTAGTGTTCCGATCATAAGGATGATCAAACTGCGAAAACCTGCCAAATACATTATTTCCTATGATCAAATGATGAATATATATAAGAAAAGAGAAAATATACAACTGTGAATTGTGTAATCGTCGTGTAATCTATTTGAAAAAAGTGAATAAAACATGAGACCCATATGAAAAAAGAAATAATTTTTTAATAGTAGACCCTACTTATTTTCAAAGCAATTACGCGGCGGTTGCACAATTCACAGTTGTATGTAGAATTACTCATAAGAAAAATGTTAGTTTGCCATCCCAAATTAAGGTACTGCTCGGTTTGACCGCTAGGTAAATTTTTTTTTTTTTTTACCGAATGATGAAGGAAGTGATTTTAAATATATTAGTGTATTTTTTTATTTTTTAAAAATATTTAAATATATTAAAAAACTATGAAAAAAAAAACCACTGGGCAATACGCCCAACGGTAAGAGTGGAAGGCAGAGTAGCCCCACTCTATATATAATTAAGGAAAATGCTAGATGCCCCGCTGGTGGCTCCCGCTGGGCTCTAATGTTTTTTTATATGTTTTTTTTTTAGTTTTTTTTTATATAGATATTTTTTATAATTTTAAATATTTTAAAAAAATAAAATAAAAATTATAATATTATTAAAAAATACTTCTTTAATCACGAAGTAGATTCTACTTCGTGATTAAGGAAGTATTTTTTTAATGATTTTTTTTTTTACTTTCTAATTAAAGAAGTATTTTTTAATAATATTTTAAATTTATCTTTTTAAAAATATTTAAAAGTATAAAAAAAATTTATATAAAAAATAAATTAAAAAAATACACATAAAAAATTACATGCTAAGCCCAGCTGGAGCTGTAGCATGATCCTATAATTAATGATCTCCGGCACCTATGCGCGTGCGTAGATATCGATATCTGATCTTTTGTCTTCTCGAAAGTGCACGACGTCGTGCGTCCCTGCTGATCTAGATTTCCCTCCTCTGATCATGTTGATCATTTGCCTATTCATGTCCAATGATACACTTATAATTACTTTTATAATTTTTTATATAATTATTTTTATAAATTATTTTGCAAAAGTATTTCATATTTAAAATATGATGTACAGAGACGAGTTATTTATAAATTAAAAGAATTATATATATATGTATCATTTTCTTATATTAGATATGAGTTATTAGATATGATAAGATTTGATTTGTAAGATTCTAAATTTTAAATTTATCTTTAAAATTAAATTATGCCACGTAAATAATATGTGGTGTAGAGACGTTAAAATAACAGTACTCGATATAAATTATGGTGCTGATCATCTCCTTTTTGTTTTTGGAGACTATGGAATCCAATATGAGTTGTGCATCAAATGCTAGATGTACCTACACAATAATATATATATATATATATATATATATATATATATGTATGTATGTATGAGTGTGTAAGAATGTGATTTATAACTTATTTTATGTGTCTTTTTCTTCCACTTGAGACACTCAAATCCATATCAATACTTAAAGAGTAATGCTAGAGAAAAGCCATTGTAGCAGTGCACACTTTGCACTCACTACATGGCTGCTTCTAGTTCTCTATTTTTTTTTTAGACTTGGGAGATGTATGGTCTATATGATGTCACATCATGTGTGCAAAATGGTTACTCCCAACAGTGACTTCTATCTATATTTATTCATACTTAAAAGATGGTTGTTAGAGATATAAAGGAATCACATAAAATGATTCCGCATACTAATGTGACTGTCACGTCTCTTCTTCTTCTTTTCTCCCCCTATCCCTGTGCTTCTTCCTAATCCTCTTTCCCTCTCCCTTTTCCTTGCTGGCAATGTCTGCCCCCCTTGAGGTGGTTCCCAACCACCTCAGCCAACGGGCGGCGGCCGTCGGTCACGCAAGCCGTGACCACCCCGGCCACAACACAGTGCACAAAATGTGCACAACAAGCTCACAACACTGTCATGAGCTCCCATGTCTCCACCGACGGTGCTGCTTGGTTCTGTCCATCCTGAGATGGTCCCCGACCACCATAACGGGTACAAAGAGGGTAGAGAAAGAGAGGGAAAGGGGGAGGAGAGAGGGTAGAGAGAAAAAAGGGAGGGAGAGACCAGTGTGCCAAATTAGTATGTGAGATCCATTTTTTTTCATTTTTTCTTGTATCATGGATATCGTAGCTAGTGGCTGTTACAAACATTAATGGATGTGCAGGCAGTCGGTAAAAATCATTATACTCTTTAAATTAATATTGTAAGTTTCAAGTCCATTAGCCCTTCTGCATTCTAATGTATGGTTTCAATCGATTAAACGAATTAAGAGAAGCAAAAAGAGATCAACGTGGGTGATCTTCTTGTCTCAAGAAAAACTTCTCAATCACAGATCATGATAATGTGATCACCGATCTCTTATTTGCCGGTAGGATTCGCCGGTATCTCCCATACATGTGGGGTGCGTTTAATTCAAGACATGATAAAGAAGTCAACCTTTATAATTATTTGATCTGAAGGTGTAATATCCCATAATTTCATCAATATGGCTCCATAACTTGTTTTGTAGAGAATAGAAAGGCCGGAACTTCCATGAACGGAAGATCAGCCAGCGACAGAGACTTGAATACCAAAGCTAGCTAGCTAGCTAGCTGGGAATTAAATTGAGGTACCGGCCTACATTATATAGTAATTATGAAGGATGGGCAATTAATATATAGGGCATGCATGCATGGACACGTAGTAGTTCTCCACATGAGGACCGTGTACATGTGTGAATGAATACTACTACTGCAGTAATTATGAAGCATGATCATGAGGAACTGATCTGCAGGCAGGTAGGCATGCCAGTGATATTCATAATGACGAATGGGTGCATGGGTTTCTTCAGAGTCAGTTCTCACATCATGTATATAAGTTGTCTGGCCTGATCCTAATTAAAGTTTTGAAATTTATTTCCTAGCTACCTCCCCTCTCTTCCTTTTCTTATAAATTTGGAAAAATCCTTAGCTATAGTAGTCTCTTCAAAATTAATCGAGCTCAGAGTACACGTAATATCTCTTTTTTCTTTTCTCTTGCTTTTTGTTGGACTAGATCTGTGAGTGAATTTACAGATTCTGTGTGGGACATTAATTTGAGAACATTTACGTTTAGATTTTGAGATGATTTTTTAAATAAAATATTGTTAGAATATAATTTTTTAATATTATTATTGTTTTGAAATTTGAAAAAGTTAAATTATTTATTATATTTTGTGTGAGAATTTGAAAAAGTTGTAATGATGTGATGAGATGAGTTTTCAATCCAAATCAAGACTTATTCTGTATTAATGATGTTTTTGTCATTTGATTTTTATCTTTTGTCAATTGTAATATGTTATCTTATTGCAAATATTGAGCACTGCAGAAGCAGACTATCCTAGCAGACATGTTTTGGATGAAAAAAAAAATAATAACACCAGGCACCAGGTTGTAATCCTGGGTTCCGGATTTAAAACCCGGTATTCAGACCTGGTGTACTCGGGTTTTGCAACCCAGGTTCCGGCTAGAATTTGTTCCGGGTTAGAACCCGGAACCGGAATCCGATTTTTCGAGTTTCTGGCCGAGCCAAGAAAAAACCCGAGTCGAATGAACAGTCCTAGATCTCTCACAAATTCAATCCAAAATACATCATACATTATTTACATACATAGATATGAAAGAGAAATTACCAAAAGAAGCTCATGCATTAGGAGCACTTGGGTGAACTGCCACCAAGGAGGCATAAAATCCACCCTTGACATTAATCAAGGTTTCATGCCTTCCTTTCTCTACAATTACTCCATTTTTTACAACTGCAATTAGATCGGCATTCTTTATTGTGGACAATCGATGGGCAACAACAACAGTGGTCCGGTTAACCATGACTTGATCAAGTGCAGCTTGAACCACTTTCTCAGACTCAGCATCCAGTGCACTAGTTGCCTCATCTAACAGTAAAATCTTTGGACTTTTAACTATAGCACGTGCAATAGCAACACGTTGCTTCTGCCCTCCGGACAACTGAACTCCTCGCTCTCCGACCATGGTATCATAACCCTGCATTTTGCATTTAGTAGTAAGGCAAAAGGATTAATGAAGCATGTTAGAGCTGTCTAGTGAAGGGGTTGCTGTAAGAATCATGATGATGAGATGGACTCTGAAAAACAGATTTGCATTGATCTAACCTGTTGTAAGCTACTAATGAACTTGTCAGCATTGGCCAACTCTGATGCAGCTATAATTTCTGCCTCAGTTGCATTTCCTTCCTTTCCATATGAAATGTTGGCACGAATGGTGTCATTGAACAAAATTGGTTCTTAGCTCACAAGCCCCATCTGCTGCCTCAACCACTTCAGTTGGAGCTTTTGAATTTCAATTCCATCCAGAGTAATATGACCTGAATCAGGATCATAAACTCTTTGCAAAAGCGAGATCACTGTAGATTTCCCACTACCACTTTCTCCGACCAGGGCAACTGTCTGAAAAGATATTCAGGAGAATATGATTTGAACTTGATCAGCATGTTTAAAATGATATTGCTACCTGAGAAAGTTAACACAATCTTAATTTGATAACTATCAATTAACTTTACCTTGCCAGAATGTATTGCCAAGCTAAGGTCTCGAAAAATCTGAATGTATGGCTAGATGGATACCTAAAGCTTAAATGAAGTTCTATTTCACCCTTTACATCATCTAATTTCATGCCAGCCTCCTCACTTGCATCTATCTTTGATTTTCGGTCTATTATCCCAAATATGGAAGCAGCAGCAGTCTTGGCTTTGCTAGAATCAGGACCAAAGGAGCTTGATTGAGAAATTCCAAGAGCTGCCATGTTTAAGGCAAATAAAACCTGCAGACAACACATCTCAAAATTATTAAAAGAAAGATTGGTGAGTGTAAATTATCTTTTGGATTTGATATGTATGAGAAGAATATTTACCCGGAATACATCAGAGAATGTTGCTTTGCCACCCTCAACTAGTCGAGCTCCAGCATATAAACTTGTTGCATAGACAGAAAACAGTAAGAAGAATGACATCCCAAATCCTATTCCACTGATCAAGCCTTGCCTTATCCCTGTCTTCATAGGGCCTTCACATTTCTTTTGGTACAATTGCATCACCTTCCCTTCAGCACAGAAAGAAGCAATTGTTCTTATGCTTCCCACAGAGTCATTTGCAACCTGGCTTGCTTCCTCATACTTCATCTGCAACCATCCAAATTTACTTTTTAAGGAAATTTTAAACAAATTTACTTGTAACGCGGAATACGACAATAGCACCAGCTTCATGTGAAAATAAAGAAGCATTTTCCAATATATCTGCCTGGATATGTTAAATCACACCCACGTGTGTGTGAGTGTTTGCAAATGCTTTCACCTGAATCTTGGACCAAATTTCAACTTTTCAATTTTGTGCTTGAAATGCTCAGTCATGCTGCAATAATAAATGTCGGAGGCATTCGTCTTACGGCATACCTTTGCATCTGCACTGAATCCTTTCATGAACTTCATTTGAAGAAATCCATTTACTCCAATCAGTGGAATCAATACAAGGATGATAAAAGCCAACTGCCAGCTTGCAACAAAAGCAATGACCAACCCAGCAACTGCTGAAGCAGCATTCTCCACGATCTGGCCCAGTGCATCCCCAACTAAGGCACGGATTGATGCTGCATCTGCAGAGAGGCTTGCTTCAATTGCCCCACTTGAGTGCTCAGGGTCGTCAAACCAACCAACCTCCATATAAACCACCTACTCGATTAGCCACATTACTCTTAATACGTTGGATTATAACGCTTTACCAACCATGCCACAGCTACAAATAAGCACAGGGATCTCAGGAGGTACACAAGTGACAGATTGAGTCTGCCAGTGAAATGTCAGGTACATTTACTGTATAGGGAGACCAAATGATACAGAGAAGGAGTGGCAGCTACTAGATGATCCATGGATTGCAACTGATATACTGTCTAGAAGGTTCCGGTAATTTCCATTTTGTTTTGATCATCTACATATTGTTCCAAACATCTTGCAAGTTATAAGCCTCCATCAGGAATTAGTTCTGAATGTGAGCCTTTTTACTCAGGAACGTTCATCCTTCACACAAAGGTGTGAAATTCCAACTATCAAATCGTGAACAATTTAAGATTCAAAAGTGGAGTGCCATTGATGATTGCTACAGCTCCGGCAATAAGCAGCAGGGATCTCAGGCTTGTTGAGGAACAATTTGGAGATTGTTCTGTGGGTAGTTGAGGGGTTTGTTGTTCTGCCAGTGAAATGTCAGGTACATTTACTGCTATAGGGAGACCAAATGATACAGAGAAGGAGTGGCAGCTACTATTTCCTAGTCCAGATGATCCCCGGCTTATGGATTGCAGGACTGATATTCTTTGGCTTGACTGTCTAGAAGGTTCTGCGGTAATTTCCATTTTGTTTTGATCATCTACATATTGTTCCAACTCTTTGTTTACATCTTGCAAGTGTATAAGCTGAGAGTATGCTCCATCAGGATCCTTGATTAGTTTGAGACACTACAACGTAAGCTAAGAACTGACAAAGGTGTGAAATCTAAACTCCAACTATGTAATCGTGAACAATTTAAGATTCAAAAGTTAATCAGGAAACGCCATAACAAAGTCCTCAAATCTTAAGAAAAAAAGACCTTTTAATTAGCAAAAGTAATTTATGAGTTGCAAAAGACTAGCATCTGATAACAAATTCCAAGACATGAACCAATAATTCCAGAAATATAGTATCTTCTTAATTTGAGATTCTGAAATTGACGTATTGGAGAATATGAATTGATTTGAAAAATACAACATAAAATATACTAAATCTCTAACAACATGCATGTACTTGTTAGATACCTTTTTCAACCATCTTTCCTCTATGAATGACAGCAATCATATCGGCATTCCTTACAGTGCTCAAACGACGGGCAACAATGACAACTGTCCGGTTGACCATTATCCTGTCTAATGCCTCTTGCACTATTCGTTCAGATTCTGCATCAAGTGAACTCGTAGCTTCATCGAGAAGTAAGATTCGTGGATCTTTTAGAATTGCTCTTGCAATGGCAATCCTCTGTTTCTGTCCTCCAGACAGTTGTGTTCCATGCTTACCAACCATGGTATCTAGTCCCTGACAATGAAATTCAAAATCTCAAACATATGTTAACCATTTTTCCGACCATTATTATGAAAACATAGACTTTAAGTGTAATCAAGTACAATGAGAATTAGAACCTGCGGCAATTTATCAATGAACTTTGCAGCATTTGCAAGTTCAGTTGCTGCTCTAATATCTTCTATAGTTGCACCATCCTTTCCATATGCAATATTATCCTTAATGCTGGATGCAAATAATGCAGGTTCCTGGCTAACAAGACCAATTTTACCCCTAATCCATTTAAGTTGATACTCTTTGAGGTTAATGCCATCTATAAGAACTTCACCAGCCAGAGGATCATAAAATCTCTCTATCAGACTAATCACGGTTGACTTCCCACTTCCGCTTTGCCCAACCAAAGCTGCAGTTGTGCCGCTTGGGATACAAAGACAGAATCCATTGAATATTTGCTCATCAGGTCTGCTTGGATAACTAAAATAAACATCCTTTAACTCTATATCTCCATGAATGTCATCTAATATCCTTCCCTTTGTGTCATAAGCATCTATCTCTGGCTTCCTCTCTATAGTTTCAAACATCTTAAATGCTGCAGCTTGACCAGCAGCGAATGCACTCATGCAGGGAGATGCCTGGCCTAGAGACCTGAAATATGCACATGGAAACAAAATGCGAGACACAAATTAATAGTTAACAAAATATGATTTATAAATACCAAAAAAATGCATTTATATGTTTTGCTTGCTTGTTTAGAGACAAAAGGAAAAGGAACTTTCCTTTTATAAGGAACAATGAGAATAATAAACATAATAGCATATGAACGTACTATGGAAGAAAAACAAAGGCAAGAAAAGCAACTCACATGGACCCAGTCAACACACATTCAACACTACACCCCCACTATATCCTTTTTCGACTATCAACTTTGCACCAAACCATATTGACAAAGCATAACTGCAGTATACCACAAGCATAACCGTGCCAAGACCAAATCCAGAAGCCAAACCTTCATCAACGCCTGATTTGTAAGCTTTTCCAAGAAGTTTGTTGTAATTAATTAGAGCTTGCTTCTCACCCGTGAACGATGCAACCTAGGTAGGGGAAAGTTTAAATATCAAACGTCAGATAAATGTAAACAGAAGAACTACAAACTACAATTGGATATTTTCTCCAAAAGATCCCGGGCACATATTCAATTATGGCAACATGACGTACAGTTCTAATCGAACCAATTGTCTGTTCAACTACAGTCGCTGCTTTTGCATAAGCACTTTGTCCAAGGGATGACATCTTGGTTAGGATTGTAACACCCGGACCCAAATTGGTATAGTTGGACTTTAGATTTTTATTTATTTATTTATTGGAGCTTGATATTTTTAAGTTCTTAATTTACGGATTTGAGTAGCGTTTTTTTTTTCTTTTAATTTGGAGATCTTGGCCGTTTATTTTTATTTTTCCCGCATGTTTCATTTTTTAATTCCTTCTCTTTCGGTCTTTATCTCTTATTTCCCGTAAGTTTTTTTTTCTCTTTTCGTTCACGTTGTGCATGCTCACACACACTCATCTTCATCCGCTCACACGTCTCCTCTTCTAGGGTTTTCTTTTCTTGTTCATCCACCTATATACATTTATATATATACGTATTCGAAGAAAGCTTCCGCCGCTGCCCTACTACGCGAAACCTTAGCCCAGCATTTTTTTTTCTTTCCTCCTCTGTGCAAACAGTGCTCACCCTCTAGCTCGGTCACGACCCACGCCGTCCCAGCATCACCGCAGCCTGTCCTCACCCTTTCGGAAAGCACCACGCCAGTTAACAGAAAAGCCTCTGCCTTCGGCCTACCGTGCACCGAGTTGCATACCGCGGGAAGCCACCTCAGCCGCCTTCCCGACGAACCTAGTCTATACCTCCTTAAGCCGCCGTGAACCCACACGAAACCACCGTGCCCACTGCCCAGTCACGCGAAGCTGTCGCCTAGCGTCCCGTAGCCTCTACAGCAAGCATCAGACTGCTCTGTTTTGTTATCCAAAAACAGAGCATTTTCAGCCACCTTGAGCCGCTGAAAACACCCTCCACCGAAAGCTCCTCTGCACTGTGCCCCCACAGAAACTGCCGAGGAGGACGTCTCATCACCCCTGTCCGCCGCACGCTGCCTCTGTTTCCCCGGTAAGCTCACGCCATTTCTTGTTGGTGTCTCCGTTCTCTCAGTCTCTCCCTCTTTCTCTCACCGTCTCTCTCTCTCTCTCTCTCTCTCTCTCTCTCTCTCTCTCTCTCTCTCTCTCTCGGTTTCAGCTCTCTCTCTCTCTCTCTCTTCCAGTGCACCGCCGCAGTACCCACCACCACTAGCGCACCCGCCCAGCTCCGTCGTAGCTCCACTTCTCTCGGTAGGTCCTCCGTTACTCTTCAACCGCGCGGCGTTGTCATGTTGCTTGTGTGTTGTGTTTGTTGTTCCGTAAACATTCCGTAGTTTAGGAAATGTTTTGTCTAATAATTACATTATTACCCTTTGTGGAATGTATAAGTTATTGTACCGAGTTTATATAGTATTTTTAAATTATACTATGTGCAACGTATTATTTTATTGAAAGTGTATTTTGAACATTTTAATTATGATTAAAGAAAATCACTTAAGTATTTTTAATATGTTATTAAGTAAAGGTTTATTTTAAGAGTAAACAATATTGGTGTAATGTTATTTCTACCTTTTAGATATATTTTAGTCTTTTTAATAATAGTTATGGTTTATTTTAAAATATTTTGGGATAATTATATTACTTAGTATTAAGCTTCATAAGTTGTTTTCATTAGTAAATAGGTCTAACTTTTAAATGTTTTAGTCATAGTATTAAATTAGCATTGACGATTTTAGAAAGTGATGATTGATAATTTTAGGTTTTGAGGAATTAAATAGATTATTTTATAAGCTTAGGATTAAATATCGAAATACGTGATTAATTGGAAATTTATGAGAATTACGTGATTATTTTATAGGTGACGATTAATTATTGTCCAACGTTTTTGAGGAATTTCAAAAAAGCTAAGAAGTTCAGGTAAGCGGGGTTCCTATGCTAGACTTTGCATTTAAAATAAAATGAGTTGAGGTTATTTTTGGAAAATATACATGTTTGATGTTGAAAAGAAATTTGAACTGCCTCAGTTATTTGTTCTGCATTATTCATGAGATTCTGTTTAAGAAGAAATTATTTTCTGTCATGACTGGTGTAGATATGAGCTTATTTCTGACATTCTGTTTCTGAACTTTGAAAAATAGAGCGAATATGAAATTTGTGCATAAATTATGTTGTGATATGATTTTTTTTGTTCTGTTCTGAAGATTTTCTGTACTCTGATATGATCTGATGTGATTTCTGAAAACCTCTGGCATAACATTCTGTTTATGTTTCTGTTCCGTTCTGACCTCACCACGGGTGTAAAACTGTGGCCTCTGTTCGGGTTGTTACCAACTTTTCTGTTTCTAGTGCACCCACTTTGGAAACAAAGTGGTTTTCTGCGTGGTCTTTCCTATGTGCACACTCGGGGCTCCGAGAATGAATAAGGGGAAGATTCACATTCTGTTTCTGCTCGGTTAGCTACCGGGGTTTGCACAACCCTACCACGGGGGTTAAACATGGTATTTGTTCTGATATGACAAGATAAGATGTGATGTTTCAATTTATGCTATGCCAAAAGGATTTTGATTATGAATATTTTCGAACTCTCGCTTTGACATTTTTTATAACATGTTCTGACGCTGCATTTTGAATACATTATTCTGATTCTGCATTCTAAAAGAAAATATTTTGTTCTGCATTCTGATTTCTGTAAATGCTCATGTTTACACACTAGTATATGTCCTCTGCTTACTGAGTTTTTGATAACTCACCCCTTACCTCCATATATTTTTCAGATAATTTTGATGATTCAACTGGAGAACAAGAGTAGAAAGTTTAGCAAGGTGTGATGATCGTAGTGGAATAAGTGCCTGAGGGTACAAATGCTTATTTAAGGGTCGTAGTTAGTAAACTGATTTATTTTTTGGGTATTTGTTTTGATGAGTTGAGGATGTTTTCGAGTTTTTAGAGAATTTCTAATTTATGTTATTGGGGATTTCTTTATTGTCGCCATAGAGGAACTTAGATTTTTGGTTTGATTAAGTGGATTAATATTTTATGAAATTTCTAGATTTTATAGTTGTGTTATTTAAGTAAATTTTAAGTATTAAGAGCTAACTCTCCGGACCTACGGGAAGGGGGCGTTACAAGGATGATGGTGAAAACTGCACCAGATACCACAAGAAGAGGAATAGAAGATAACATGACAAGGGTTAGAAGCCACCCTTTGACAAATGCTATTACAAAGCCTCCTATGAACGTAGAAATCAATTGCAGAAATTTCCCAACCTGCACAAACAAAACTCTTATGCCCAGATCATGTGAACAAATATGTATGGGATTCAGGATCATGGCTTTTGATGTAATTGTAGCAGCACTGTAGTACCTTCTCACTCATTGCATCTTGTATGAGGACAGTGTCACCAGACATTCTCCCAATCACCCTCTCCTGTGTTTGTTTCCTTATCAAAAAATGCAACATCTTGTCTTAAAATAGTCTTAAGATACAGACCCCTTATTCTAGCTGCCTGTCTCTCCCCTGTTACCATCCAGCAAGCCACCTCTATAAAAAGCAGACAATGTCTCAACTTCATTACTGATACTGATGAACAAAAGAATATCTAACCAAGAAAATTTTGAAGTGATCGGAGATTGTGACATCTACTTATGAAGGAACGCTGCAACAGCTTAGCCAATAGCCAAGTAGACAAATTTTAGAGATACCTATTATTTTTTAAGAAAATCAATTTATAACATTTCATATCAGGAGTTTAAGATGTCAGAAAACAAAGAACGAGGTCACTGATATGCTGGAACATATTAAATACTTAGTTCTGAGAAGTATTTAAATCATAAAACCAAAAATATAAATCAAGTCTTCCAATGAAAAGATGCAAAATATTTTTTTTTTTACCTTGGAAACAACATCAACCACTTCGTGGTTATTCTGGTTACCTCCAAAAGAATCGACCGATTCCCCAAAGAGCACAGTCATAAGGGGCATACATGCTCCATTGCCTACTGCACCAATTGTGCCAAGGATCATAAGCAAATTATCAGTTGAATCTGCAAACGAGAACAGTTTCTGAAATGGAACAGTGTTTGCTTTCTCATTTCCTTTTCCCTTTTTTATCTCTCCCTGATCACCATTCATAGCGGAGGTCTTCTCTGCTTCTGGATTGCTTTTTGATGTGGTGGCTTCATCTGTATTCATTTGGCCACTGAAGCCATCCTCAATTGCCATGTTACCAAATCTGAGAAGCTAATCCAATTTTCAGCTACTCTGTTCAGGATAAATAGAACTAAATTATAAATACTTCCTGCACCACAACGATAAATGCTGAAACAAAATCTTATAACCAAGCTGGAAACTTTGAATTGCTGGTAGTCAAATAAATACTAGACAAGGATGATAAAACAGCAAAATAATAATTAATCTTAAATTCCACTCGAGTAGCCTTTAAAAACTTGACAATTGTTTATGTAAAAAAATCCAAAAACAAAAAACTTGGAACATTTAAGACCCTTGTCTATGTATCGTAGATTTTGGTTGTCAATATATGGAAGCCGCCACAAAGATGATCATTTTCAGGATGGTCAGTTAGAAGCAGACACTAACAGAAAGAAAATCGACTGGAACTAAAATGTCCATCACGACCCTTGTTTTTGCAACCGCATGAGCAACAAAGGAAAGTTCAAAAATATTTTTACTTTTCAGGACACAACAGAGAATGTAGCCGACTCAATTACATGCAGAAGATGCAAATTCAGTATCTTTGCAAATATTGATCTGACTTTGAAACAATCAAACTGATTCCTACCAACTTACTCAAATAGTGCAAAGAAACAACAATTATCGACGAGAGAGAGAGAGAGAGAGAGAGAGAGAGAGAGAGTAGGTATCAGGCCTCCGCTACCCTTTGGTTCTCGTATAAAAAAAGAAAAAAAAAAGAAGAAGCAAACTGAATGTTTCCAAGCAAAATCATCACCAGTCATCCAACATCATTGTTTTGTCACGATTACCAGTAAATGAACGAAAGCCCGTCTTCAAAGCAATGTACAAACCGGCATTGAGAATGGTCATTCCTGAAGGATCAAAAGGGTACCTTAAACTTTATCAGGAAAAAAAAAAGGATACCTTGAATGAACGGTGTCCGAGACCTACGAAGGCTGAACTTCTTGCACTTTTAAGGATACTCTGATTTCATGCTGCTCAAGGACATTAACAGCGCTTGGTTCCATTGTCTTTGCTTTTAAGTGGACGCACGACTATTCATGACAGTCTAAACTCTAAAAGCCTCCTACCATTTTGGAAGGAACAGAACAGTCTAAGATTGCGTTTGAATAGGGAGGCGTTTTTAGGTATTTTATAAATAATAGTAAAAAAAATAATGAATAAATAATAATAAAATATTAAATAATAATAAATGTGAAGTATTCTAAAAATACTAGTATCCAAACTAGGCTTTGCTATACAGTGTTCACATTTCACGGATAAAAGCTCCAAATTTATACCGCCAACCGAAATTTAATGGTTTGTTCTGGACTGTTATTGGTACATCTTTTCTCAAACAGAAATTATAATTGCAATTATAAATGTGTAAATATCGCACAATTATTTTTAAAAAAATGAATAAATATTAAATTTATATGAAAAAATTAATTAATTTTTTAATAATAGATCATATTCTTATTCAAAGCGACTGTCGTTTGCGCATTCTACGACTATGTATAACATTATTTTTTAATATTTACAAATTTATTTATTGACGCATTAAACATATTATTATTACTATTATAAGAAGGATCGTGCTACAGCCCCGGCTGGGGGCTCCCGCTGGGGGCTGTGGCATATATTGTATGTGCTTTTTTTTAAGTTATTTTTTATATAATTTTTTTTAATTTTTTTTAATTTTTTTTTTAAAAATAAAATAAATTTAGAACATCATTAAAAACACTTTCTTAATCAAGAAGTAAAAAAAAAATTATTAAAAAATACTTCCTTAATCACGAAGTAAAATAAAAAATCATAAAAAAATATTTTATATTTTACTTCGTGATTAAGCAAGTATTATTTAAAACTATACATAGGCATAAGCGAATAAATACTATACATTTTTTGGACCGACCAGAACTATCTGGGATGTTGTTTTCTAACTCAAATACAACTTTTATTTAAAACATAAATTTCATTCACTTTCAAAATACTCGAAATATAGTAGAAGAAAACTAGTTTTGCAATGCTTAATTATAATTTAGTTGTAAGGTAGTTGTTACTCTACCATTTTCCTAACTATTATTATTATGTTCTAAAGTCCTATTTGTGAGACGGAACTAAACGAATGTTATCCATTTCAAATAAAATAGGGAATATCTTATTTCGTATTTTTATCCTCTTATCTATGGAAAAAATCCTGTTTGTAAGCCATAGAGGACACTTTCTACATAGTTGATTTGGCATGACTTGTGTTGATGTCAAAAATTACACAACCGATTGGAAAGGAAGAAAGAGGCATTCCCGACCCACGTTGGTGTTTTCAGGCTTCGATTCGGTGCTCGTTGCGATCGCGTTCATCCATAACATAAATAATAATAAGCGAATAAAAGTAAATAAAAGAGAGATACATGAATTTACGTGGTTCGGCATAAAAGCCTATGTCTACGGGTTGTTGGGGGCAAAATTTATTATATCAGGTAATGATTTTACAATGTCTCATGGCCTCATATATCGCTCAATATAATGGAGAATTTAATCTCAGAAGAGTTGGTGGAGAGTGCATGGAGAGAGCCGGTAAAGCCCCCTAGATTTGTGGGGGAGCTGCTCCTTATATAGAGATTATTTATTTAAAGTGATAGAATCCAACTTACCTTGTGATATCTTTTCCTTTTAGGAGTTTGAGCCAACTTTTTTGCGTTATCTATTTCCTGCCTTATCTCTTTGTTTTATCTCTTCCCTTAGTGATAGGTTTCCAAAGGGTTTGACCCAGTCAATTTAGTCCCTAACAACTTAATTTGTAAGAAAAGTTGCAAATGAAATCTTGCCATGTAAGCAGTTTGAAAGGTGTGTCATCTACACCGATTTTTCAAAAAGATTGCACAACGTTTGTATGCTCTACGACTGTATGTAGCATTAAACTAATTATTTTAATAGTGAACCCTACTCTTTTCAAAAAGATTGTGCGGCGCTTACGTACTCCACAACTGTACGTGACATTACTACAAAGCTGAGTCAAAACCTTTTAGTTTTCAAAATCTCTCTTGTGGGTTTCAAGATGAGAAAAACTTTGAACCGGTTGAACTGTTTTTCTTCAAATAATAGCCCTTCAATAAAAATTGCCACGTAGGAGTTCTATTTTATCAACATATACAATGCACCACAGAGATTCAGAAATCTTCTCCCCCTCTCGAAATTCTTCTCCGCCTCCTCCCCCCTCTCGCAACCACCTTGCACCGGCGTCGGTCCCTTCCCCCACCATCTCGCACCGACGTCGAGCCCTCCCCCCACCCTCTCTCAGAAACCCTCACCCACGAAACCCCCCCTGAGGTAAACCCATCCCACCAGCCCCCCCCCCCCCCAAGCGAAATATGCTACTCGAACCCTCATCCTTTTTGCAGCACCAGCGTCGAGCCCTCCCCCCACCAGCTCTTGGAACCCCCCACCCCCCCCCCCCCCATAGGTGAACCGGTTCTTCTTTTCTCATCCTGACAAAGGCTAACTTGGCGAGTACGACGTCGTTTGATGAACATGTTTGATTCCCTCCCTTGTCTCTCTTGACCAGATCCAGAAACCCAAGCAGCAGTGTTCGAATTTGTAGATTTGCTACCAGCCGCCGCCAACGACAACGTAACCCTCGAATTCGTGACACTCCGAGGATGGATTTGGTGTCGTTAGCCCCCTAGCAGCTATGAATTCCCCAAATATTGTACTGACCTACGAATTCTTCTGCAATTTTTGCTTTTATTTCCAAATTAATCTGATTAGTTTCTCTAATGGTAATATGGCTATCAATTTTGACTATGGCGTGAGATTGTGGTGTGAGGTTTACAAGAGGAGGGCCACTTGGAAATGTTGGTTCTGTTTGCTTCTGTGTTGGCGTGAGATTGTTGTACGAGGAACATAAAATGGTGTGTGGAAATGTTGGTTTTGTTTGCTTCTGTACAAGGATCATTTTCATTTTCTTTTTCTGGAGTGTTTTTCTTATATCTATCTTACTTTTGGCGACAGAGATGGTATTCGAAATTACTGGTAGGCAACGGATATGGTGTTTGAAATTACTTGTGGGCGAAGGACTGGTGGCGACGGAACTGGTTGGTAATGGAACATGTGTCGTGCGGTGGTGGGAGACGAAGATGGTGTTCTTTGATGGTTTGAAATTCTGAGTGAGGCTCAAACTATCGATTATCCAATGTTGTGACCCTATTGTGATTTGTGTGGAATCGCTGACGTGGCGGATTACCATTGGGGGTTGTTAAAGCCTTACCAACGGATGGACCAGTGCAAAGCAGCTCTCTTCAAGATTGGTGAGGTTAAATTGCAAGATAAACTAAATTTATGGAATGGAAAGAATTATTTTGAACGAGGAAAGCTCTAATTAGGTATATAATAACAATACTTCATGCTAAAATATGTAGACTTTTAACCTTTCTAAATAATGTGTTAAGATATAGAGTAATTCTACATATCTACCTACACTCTCCACACACCATGCACTCAAATTTTTTTTTTTTTAAACTCAATACACTAAGTGTGTTGAGTGTGTGATAAATAGTAGAGTGTGAAGAAGATTTTTTCTAAGATATAATAATATGGCTTTATATGGCCAAAATTACGTAGTCCCAAAGTTGTATATGTCCATAGATGTTACAAATATAACCACAAACATGAAGTGGGAGGCTTTCTTGTTGTATTTATTCATCCTTGTCCCGTTCAAAGAAGGGTAAAAAAGGTCTAAGGGTAGTGCTACTATGCCACTTAAGTTTCCTCACTTGGTGTGCTCCTAGTGCAAATTGCACTTTTGTTTTTGTTTTAAATATTTTTTAAACATTTTTAAACATTTTTAAAAAATAAAAATAAAATATTAATACATTAATAGTCATTTCCTTAACCATTAATTAAAAAAAATTAAAAAATAAAATAAAATATATGAACAATCAAATTGAGGGGGTAAACTTATCATCCCCACACACATCACACCATACTTATTTTATTTTATTTTTTAATTTTTTTAAAATTGTTTTAGTTTTATTATTCCTAAACTAATTGAATTTTTTACTTATCATCTATACACTACATATTTAGTAAGAGAAAAAAAAAATTATATGTGGTGTGTGGAGATGATGAGTATAATTCTTCTTTTGTAAAATAACTTATAAAAGTAAGATCAATTTACATAAATACCCTCATTTTAAAATACGGTTGTAAAAAGAGAATCCCAAGGGGATGGCCCAAGTGGTGAAAGTCTTGGTCTTGTGGTATCACTCACTTCAAGGTCCAAAGTTCAACACATCATGGGTGCAAACAATCCTTTGGGACCACACCTTCTAGTGAAAAATTAGCGATTTAACCAGTTACGTGTAGGAAAACTTCCGAGAGTGCAGTATACGGGACCGGGGTTTAATCTGCATGAGCGGGTCCGAAGGACTCTGCCTTGGAGAGGTTTCCGACCTTTAAAAAAAAAATTATAAAATGGGTTGTAAAAAAGATTTTACATGTATCATTACCCTTTTTCTAATAATAGATCTCCCGAAACAAAGAGTATGAGCCTGGAAATGCAGAGTGATAAGAAACTAGCATGGCTGAGTACATATCATATAGAGATGACCTTCCAAGTTCCAACTATTCATCATGTAATTTATTAATTTAGCTCTGTGGACTTGTTTACAGCACTGCTGCACGCAGCAGACATTGCTAAATGAGAATCATGCCAACAAAATGTTTAGTTTATAGCTCAAATTCGATTGGAGGGAACGCTTATGGGTTCTTGTCGTATCATCTAGGTCTTTCTTGTCCGATTCTAAGCAGGTTGAATGTTACTTTAGTCACCGCCATGTATCGAGGCCAATTAGTTCTCACATAAAGATCAAAAGCGATAGAGTCATACCAATGAAAAATGAGAATCATGGGTTTTGAAATTCTATCCTTTTATCACACTATTGACTGTAAAACCATTCCGGGTATGCGAATGTACTAGTTTTCGGTCCTCTCACGCCTGCCCTGACATTGGCTCAACAAACTTGACTCCAATATGAACGTTAAGACATATGGTAGGAGAGAGTCGAGACATTGAAAACTCCACAATATTTAGGATCTGTTTAGCAACACAACTGTTCTCAAGTATTTTAAGCTATTCTCAGATATTTATTTTCTAAACATCACTCAAACATAAAATACTTTCAGTTTCAAATCTTCAAATTTCTGATCTAATCATTACATAATCATTACAACTTTTCCAAAATCCCAAACAAAACACAAAAAAATAATATTACTTTTCCAAATTTTCAAAAATAAAAATCATATTAAAAAATCATATTCTTTTAACTTTATAATATTTTTGTTTGACTTTTTCTCTCTTATTTCTCAAAATCTAATAAAACATCTTAACTCAAGCTATTTCACTACTAATAACAAATATACTGAGATATTCTAAGAATCCAAACGGAGCCTTTCTACTCAAACTGTTGTGAAGTCTACTTTATGCGTCATTCTCTCCTATTTAGGTGTGTAGCAAAAATTTTAGGTTGTGTTTTCAACTCATCTCAAACCAATTATTGATGAGACTTACTACTTTTTCAACTTCTCATAAAAAAGTTAAACTCATCTCAACCTAAAAAAGTTAAAACACATCTCAATAGGATCCACAAACTGAAAAAATATGTTTTGAGACCAAGTTGATGAACAATGATTTAAATTCATTTCCTGCTATTTACAGTTTGGAAGCTGTCTTTTATGGTCTGCTTGCTAGCAATTGCGCAGACTTTCATCAGTGTTACAGAAAAGGGAAACCTCCAAATGATGCACTAACCATAACCAGCAGCAGTGTTTAGGCAAGCTCTGTGTTCTCACTGAACATGTTTCAGTAGACTCGTAGAGAAACTGCTCTGCTTCGGTAAATAGCCCCCCCGTTGGTTGCAAACATCAGTTTATGTCTAATCTAACAAGCAGGCTGAAATCAAAGAACCACAAAATCAGAAACCAAAAGATGTCGTGAATTACGGAAAATTATTAGATACTCTCGAAATATTGATGATGTTGTGCTCCAACTCGATCACAAAATGTTATGTTATTGAAACTGCTTATATATGCAATTATTTTTAATGATATGACATCTTATGATAGGATATGAGTCTCCATGTACATGTTCGTACTCCAAGACTACGTATAATTACTTGTAAAACACAGAACCAATCGACTCAAATGAATTAAGATAATTTCATCAAATATGTATGGATGAAACCATTGGATCCATATGGTACACCCATCATTATTATAGCAAACTACTGATCTCTTGCAGCTACTGATTGCAGGCATAAGGCGTCTGACTGAAGATTATAAGCTCTCTGTATTCTCTTCAGTTTTTCAAATTTTAAACCAGATGGATAGGAAAGCTAGTCTCATTAGAGTTTCTCGAGAACTCTAGAGTTTAGAGTAAGAGAGAGATAAACATATGAAGTGAACTCTATACTCTATAGTATTTATAGTTGCCTGAGTGAATTGCTCGGACAATATTAATCGACATTAAATGCTATGGGCCCATTTTAATGTGTCTATCTCTCACTCTAGGCCTTAGAGTTTAGTTAAGAACTTCAGAATATCTGAATCGACCAACAACTTACTCCAGGAAACAAATGAACCGTTTAGTACAGGCATCATTTTCACCTTGACAAAAGATCAACAAATGAAGTAGAGAAGTCGTTGAGCTTTTGAGTTAGAACTTTATGTCTGCAATCCAACTATTCCAAAACAGCAAACCACTCATTTCTTCAATTTAAACAAGACATTCAGATCAAGCAGACTGTCTGGATCTTTTGTCCTCTATCTGTTTAAGCCTTTAGAATGCTGATCTTAAGCGTACAGCTTCCCCCATCCAAGTGAAGGGAGAAGATGTGAGAATAGGAGGAACGCCAAGTATTATGCAAGTAAAGGCAGTCAGGAATCTGAAAAGACAGATTCAAGGTAGAAAAGCAGGATCGATTGCAGGCTTGCAGCTGACCCAAAATAATTTTACTTTGCCTAGCCGAACAGAGAATCTTTAGAACATTAAGAAGAGGATGCCTTGACACATTTTTAATACACAACTTCGAGAATCAAAGATAAGGGATATGAAACTCCATATACAGGTTTTATTACAAGATCGTCCTCCCCTTCTTTGGATGAAGAATACATTTCCAGAAGTTTAATTTAATTCAATTGACAATATTCTGAGAAAATGATAGATTACAGACCAAAGGAAAGAACAAGAAAGGAATATTTCCCTTGAAGACTACAGTAAACCTGGTATCTGTTTTTTTTTTTTTTTTTTTATGAGATTGGAACAGTGATAAAGACAAAAAATTGATTCATGAATATACGAAAGACAAAAACAAAAAACGTGAACATGCAAAGCAAATCTAAGATAAATAAAAAGAGAGAGGGAGATTGAAGGTATTGAGGAGAGAATAGCATACGTGTTATCATCATCACTCCAGCATATGGATTGAGAATCAACTTCCACACAGGGCTGAGTTTCCCCCAGTTTATGGTCCAGCTTTCCAGATTCTATAATCTGCAAATCCTCCAAAAGGGTCACATAATGTTTCTGGACATCCTCTGCACTTTTGTTGCCCCCAACCATGGCCGCAACCACTTCCCACCGATTTCGGTCCTGTTCATCAACCACTGCCAAAGCCAGCTCAAACAACTTGTTCTCCTCCCAGCTCCACCCACACAAAACCTTGGGAAAATCATCCATATTTCCAGCAGTACTAGACCACAACCTTGGGAGCACTTTGATTCTTTGAGTAAAATAAGGAAAACCCAATAATTCAGTTACATTTTAGTATTCATCGAAAAACAATAAATGGGATGAGAATCTTTTATGGTACCTAGTTTGATTCTCCTAACCAGATTCCAACACCCCTGAGTGTTATGGAGGGAGGGGGTGTTAGCTATCTGTTATGAGCTGCAGATTTTCCTCTGATGTGGTTTTTATTAAGGAGGACTTTGTGTCAGGGCCAACAGGCCCTCCTTAGCTCAGATCTAAAGCACACAAGCAATGAAATATATATATAAAATAGTGGTAAAATCATGGCATTATATTATTTTAATTTGATCCCTTTGGGCCAAAACGGGAAACCAATGATCAAAAACAGACAAAACCCAATACTTCATTAACCATTTCTTGCAAGGCCAAGAATCTCTTTTGTTCTTAATTTCCTTTTTCCTTTGCCGATTCTTAAATTTGGGTACCAAACGGTAATAGATGTGGCACCACTTCCAAATCACATGTAAATCTTTATTTAAAGATTATAACTTGATGAACCCAATAATGGAATGGAAAGGAACGGACAGATTTCATCAACTGCCAGTGGATTATCTTCCAGAGTCTTACGTCTCTACCTTGTAAGAAAAGAAAGAGACTTTTGTGGGTAGGATTACACAATCCCTCATCTTTTCTAATGAATTTCCAACCCATCACAATTTACAATCGCGTCATTTTCAAGGACTTTTTAGGGTTTAGAGATAGACTTGAGAGGTAGAAAGAGGAGTTGTCAACCCTAGAGTTTTTAACTGAACTTTTAGGACATAAGATGAGAGAGATTGACACATTTCAGAGAATAATATTACATATAATCGTGGAGCGTGCAAGCATTGTATAGTCGTTTTGAAAGAGTAGAGTCCACTATTAAAAAATTAGTTCCTTTTCATGTAGATCCTATATTTATTCACTTTTTTCAAAGTGATTATACAGTGCTTGCACACTCACTCACGACTGTAACTATCATTTCTCCGTATGAAAGAATCTTATAATATTTAATGAATACTTAATATAATTCGATAAATTCACTTAGACAATTATAAATATCCTGAGATTCATTTAATTTCTTTATCTATTTTACTTGATCGGATAAAATAAGGTAACCCCACTTTTTAATTTTCCTTGTATGAAAGTCGTTTTGGGTAAGGTTGCTTTTTGTTAGATATATTCAAATGTCTCCTTCAATCCGGACAGCTCTAGATCCAGTGGATTTGCATCTGATCTACGGCCTCTGAGAAAAATATAACCTGTATAACGCTTGTCCGTATTTTTGCATCTGATCTATGAACTCTTCCATACGGCATCTTAATTCTCATTTTAATACACATGATGCGTATTGCAATCAAAGACATGCTTATTGCAATTTTTATTTCTTCTACAAACACGTATTTTCTTATCTTTTTGGCCAGACATGTTGTGTTTCATTCTTTAATGGAGTCTTTTCCTTCTACTGTAAAGCCTCTGATCAGATTAAAGTCGAAGACTTCAATTTTTTTCTTTACTATTGTAAAGGCCAGGAAGACGAATCTGTAGAGATTAGAAATCATCAAGGACAAAATCAAGAAACTAATTAATACGAGGAGCAAAATTATCAAATATTTTTTGAGAAATAATATATATTATAATATAGTCAGAGTGCGCGAGTGTTGTGCACTCTTTTTGAAAAAAAAAACGAGTGAGCAATTATATTTACAGTCCTAAATTGTGTAAGTCACGCGCACTCCTTTTGAAAAAATAAATAAATCTGATATTGAAAAAAAAATCAATTTTTAATGGTGGATCCTACTTTTTTTAAATGGAGTACGTGAAACTTGTACACCTTATGACTGTATCTAACATTATTTTATGAGACTTATATTAAAATATTAATTTTTTAATAATAGACTTCACCTAAAAAAAAACATTTTTACACAATCTAGAACTTATCTTTTGTGATGAAAAAAAAAAAAAGAACTTATCTATTGTGAATTTACTTTAGGAGTGGATCCATGCACTAGCCAAGGACTTCAACTCCCAAAACTTGAAAAAGATTCCTAAAAAATTATTTTTTAAGTTTTTTAAGGCATACTTCACGACAATTAATTTTAATTGTCAAAAAATTTGAGTAATGTTACATACAATTGTGAAATACGTAAGTGTTGCATAAGAGTTTTAAAAAAAGTGGAGCTTAATATTAAAAAATTATTTTTTTATGTAAGTCTCGTATTTATTTATTTATTTAAAAATAATTATATAATATTTAGATACTCTATTACTGTAAATATCATTTTTCTATTCTATTCTTTTATCCCCTTGGTCATGTTATTCCATTGAAATCGACGGAGGATATTCAACACCCGTGACACCACTACTCAGGTCATGTGGTTGAAAGATCCTTTGTTCTAGCTTTCTCTTATTTTCCTAGGTTGTGAAGATAGGGTTGTAAGAAAAAGTGGCAACAATTTTTCCACGTCAACGTTTAATGTACCCAACAACTGATCTCAGCCACCCTAGACTAGTCCACAGTCTCCGCACACCCATCCCACGTCCGGTTCTCCCTCTCTCTCTCTCTCTCTTTTTCTTGTCCCCACACCCATCTTTATTGATAGTACTCATGATTTTCTATAGTCTTATATATATATATATATATATATATATATATATATATACTAAAAATATATATGTATACACTTTATAAATTAGAGAATAAAAAAAATATGAATAATTTATAAAGAGAAAATCCAGTGTTGAGATGCGTTATGATGGACGTTTTGCTTAGAGTAAATTTTGTCACCTCTAAGGTTGAGTTTAGATAATGAGTTGAGATGAGATGAGAGTTAAAAGTTGAATAAAATATTATTTTTTAATATTATTATTTTAAAATTTAAAAATAAATTGTTTATTATATTTTATGTGAAAATTTGTGTAAGTTATAATAATGAGATGAAATAAAATGATAATCTGAGCCTAAATTTGAATATGCACTAAACTTTTTGAAAGTTTACTTTGAAGAAACGACAAATGGACAAAAACTCGCGACTCTAAGAGTAGACCAAGGCTGAATTCAGTCTTGTGATACACAACATTTGGTATATAAACAAGACAATATAAACTATAAGATTAAAATATTTTAATCATTTTAACTCTAAAAGCCAACAAGATATATGAGTAGTATTGTTCTTTATCTTTAGGTTTTACCATATTTTATTAATTATATTATTATATTAATGAGTGTGTCATATTTTAAATAGCTTTTTATTTAAATAGTTTGTTTATAAAGTCATTATATGATCACATTGATACATTGAGAATGGTAAAATAAGTATTATTTATATAAATATATATATATATATATATATATATATATTATGCTTACAATTAGACAGGTAATCATGATTCTAATATATAATATTGTGTTTTGTGGGGGCATACCTTCTTTTTGCATGAGAGTGAGAGGACGATGGGTGATTAAATAGGAAGGGATAAGGTTGGTGAGTCAGGATAACAACCTGTTTAATTAAAAGACAGCTGATGATCATCGAATTGTCTCTCAACCTATTAGACTCATGAACTGAAAACAACACCCCGATCGAGAATCTCAGTCACTCATGTAAGCCCTTCCCTCAACTCAGCTGATCATGAAATGATTGATACAAGTTTTAAATAGATTTTAATTATACCAAAGATAAGGCCCAAAGATAGAGTATCATTAGTTAGATACTCTTAAGAGTATGAGAGTGGTATGGCATTCTCATTCTATTGTAACATGTCATGTAATTAAAATTATTCATATAAATACTAACTTAATTGACATAGCATCATATGATAGAATGGAAATACGTTTGTTCAAGAGTATATATATAATAATTCAATCCAAGTTAGCATGTTGTATTCAAAATTTGCATCAAGATGATGGGAGTATGGCTTTCCCTAAATTTCCAGCATGACAATCAAATCGTTACATCAAGATGATGGGATTTTATACCTTTTACTTTTGACTTTGGTTAAGATTTAGGGTGTATTCAGAAGTATCTCACCTTTTTGATGTAAAACACAGGACCATGTTATTGCCATTTCGATAGCTCAAAAAATCTTAATTTTTCACCAATCTTGTAAAGGGGGCTAAAACCTTCAACATACACTACTATGCATGGACTAAGAGCAGAGAGTGATCAATCGTAAAAAAATAAAGTTATTTAACGTCTCACCATCCTGACCGTAGGATTCTTTACCACCCCCTCTCAACCCTCCACCTATCTGGCATATATTTAGACCACAATGTTATTCTTTATTTTGAACCTTATTTACATACTTGAATACCCGGAAAGATTTGTATAAATTAATTATTAAAGAGAGAATCGGGCAAGGTATAGAATAGGTCGTCCCAAGGAAGGATCAGTAGGGCTGCAGGTTGCCTTGACAAGGCATTTGTGACCAGCTTGGGATAATGGAGGATGTACCCCCCTACCTTAATGAAATCCCTGTGGGTAGTAGGGATGTGGCATTTGCGGTCGGCTTGGACACCGGGGGCAAATACACCCCCCTTCCTCCCCCTACCAATCTTCATCAATCATTGTGGTTAATCGCGAGGGAGGACTAAGGTTACTGAGGCCATAATTGTCATGAAGAAAACTCGAGGTAGGATCCGGAGAGGTCACTATCATCTTGAGGCAAACTTGAGGTAGGACCTAGGTAGCACTACAAGAAATCAGACATTTTTCAGCGATTTTAAAATCGCTACAAAAAAAATCGCCGCAATAAGTGAACGTTTGCAGTGAAGATAAAATCGTCACGGCCTTTTTACAATTTAAACACGGTGGGCTACGAAATCATGTATTTGCAGCGATTTTATGTCTTTTAACGGCGAAAGCTTTTGCCGCAAAGTTAAAAAACTACTACCAACGGGATAAAATCAACGGGATTTAGCTGGGACGCCAAAACCCACTAAACATTTCAATTCCCCCCCCCCCCCTGAGCCTTACCCAATCTTCAGACTCTTTATCATCGTAACCCCTTCTCCACTTCGACCTTCTTCCCCGAGCCTGTGCACTGCCGCCCCTTCCCACGTTATGCCGCTACCGAGACGTCGCCGTCATCGCCTTGCCTAGCAGGTTAGTGTCTCTCTCTTTCTCTCTCTCTCTCTGTTCGTCTCTCTCGTGCTCTCTCTCTTTCTCTCTCTCTCTCTCTAGTTATCCTTTTAAGTTGTTTTTTTTCGTGAATACTATATTATCAATCTGATTTTATACAATGACTATTGATTTTAGCATGTTTGGGAGATTGTTTCTATTAGGGTTTCATGAAAAAAGAGGATTAGGGTTTTTACCAGTGGATTGTAGTGTTGTATGATGTCCCGTTGAAAATTTTAGGTTCTTTTTTATTTTTTATTGCATTTTGTTGGAGAGTAATCTTGATTTTAGGTTTTTTTATTTTGAGTCTACTCTCTTCACAGAGTCAATTTGACTTAAACCATTTGGTTTTCTGTGTCTTGTGTGTGATCTTTATTTCCTGTAGTTATTTCGTTTTATTCTCAGTTTTGTTATTATGTTCTTGTGGTGATTTACCGACCTTCCCCTGCAATAGCCAATTTTAGCCTCTCCTTTTAAAGGCTTTTTAAACATCATTTATGTTGATAATTTTAGATGTGAACATGTGAACTTAGAAGGTGTTTCTGATTCTATCACTACAGGTACTTACTGCATATATCAAGAGTATACAAGATCATGGTTACATTCTTCATTTGCACCGTACTACATTCAGATTTTTGTGGACATTCATATTTGTTTTTGCACTGTACTACATTGGATCAAATTAAAGATCACTTTTAATTTGTGTGTGCGTGTGGCATGCACTAAAATCTTAATAGGATGTAAGCTACCATTTTTCTTTGGGGATGAAATCAATCTTTTTATCTTTTTATCTTTTTATCTTTTCAAATAACTATTAAGATATGGATGCAAAGTAAATATAACTAAGAATATGAACTCAGTAAGAAGTGATGATAGATTGGGTTATCTTTCTTGATGGAAGGAAATTTGTCTTTTTTGATACTTGGAAAACAAAAGTTTTGGCATGTCTATATAAAAGTTTTTTTCTTTTGGTTATCTTTCCTTGTATCAGACATTATGCATCAATGTGTTTTTTTTAGAGTACTTTGTTGGTAAGTTCAATGATATTGCTCAACTCTATTTTTTCCCTTTCAACAAGTCTGGGATTAGTGTTGGTGCAGTTCTTAGTGTAGTTACTATAGATTTTGGGTTCTTTATTTAAGTTGCAACCATAAAATGCATACATGAAGTACCTGACTTGAGTTAAAATATTGTGAACTTGGGTTCTTGATTGCTGCTTCATTAAAATTTCTGAACACATATGAAGTTGAACACAATAATTGATGCTTCAATAAAATTGTTGAACACTTAAAATTCTTTGGTTGATGCTAAGTTGCTCTGGATATTTAGTCATTCCCTTATTGGCCATGCGTGCCCACTAACCCATCTATGTTCTTCTCTCTTTTCCTGCCAGGGTGCAAAAAATAAATAAATACAAGTACTGTTTTATAGAGATTGCTTTGTAATGCTATTCATCATACAATTATATTATATGTATTTTTTGTGTCTCTTCTTTCTATCTTTTCTCCTATTAATTATAATGTTGGTGTCGACAACTTAATGAAGTTCATCAAACTGAGGAAACATTATAATTCCTATTTAACTCTCAGTATTTGCAAATCTTAAACACTTTTTTGTTTTTATTCTGTTTGTTTTTATTTTCCTAAATAATTATGTTGTATTGACTTCTCCACATTTCATGCCATAGAGTCTCTGTGAGTTCCAAGCACCTCCAGAACATAACCTGGGAGTTCTGCTGGTATGTGTTCCTAAACTCTAGATTCCAGCTAGAGTTTGTCTACTACATCCTCCTTTTTCTTGATTTTGCTGACTACACATACATTTATGCAGATCCAAAGCAACGTAATGTACTAAAAGATTCAAGTTTTTGTAATTATCTGGACATATTGCATTTGGCCTGCATTGGAGAATTGGTTTTTTTTTCATCTAGTAAAAATGAATATCTCTAGTCCTGCTTTCATTATAGACTCTCAATATCCAGTTGCCTTTAAGGCAACTGGCTGATGTTACATATGTGTTCATCAGATCTGTTTAGGTCTATACATATTTAGGCTTACTATGTTGGCTTATATGTTCATTGGAAGCCATAGGCTTGCAATTTTTTGAGTTAAATGTTTATTACCAGAAATAGAATGACTATACATGCAAATGACACTCAAAATGAATGCACATAAGGAATTAATTAGGAATTTTTCTACCTCCTCTTTCCCACCTCAGTCTCTTATCTATTGATCCAATTTAATGAAAACTTTCTTCCTAGCAGCAGATGAGAATACTATTGCAGTGTCAAAATGTACTACTTTTTAGTTGGCCATGAGCTAGATCGAGTTGGGTAGAACAACAGGCAGCATCAGCAAGGCTTTGATAATATAAGCTTGGGATGCAACAGTATTTGAGGATTTATACTTGGAATCATGTGAAAGGAGCTTCATTGGAAGTGTCTGCTTGGCATTAGAGGCTAATCTCTCATGTTTGGTCCTATGTTTGGTCCTCTTTCACATAACCAAACAAAACTATTTTGGATGGCCATTGAAGACCACTTTACTTTTAAACGACTAAAAGCCTTAATAATTGTTCAGTGTAGGTTGTGTCACAATGACATATAGTTTTCAATTTCCTGAGACATGATTGCAGGTTTTGAATCCAACAAATCCAGTCATATTTATTGATACAGGTCAATAAGCATACAATAATTTATACTCTTGTTAACATTTCCTTTGATGAATTATTTGTTATTTGGCTTGGTTTCTTACATATCTTTAAGTACAACTCAGATGTTTTACCTACTTTCAAGGAGAGAGATCAAAAGACTCTAAATAATCCTATTGAAACTTTATGTATTTCATTTTGAATTATGTTTCATGGTGCAAGCCCTTTATGTATTTGTTCCTCATCGTGCCCTTTGGTCTAGGGAAGAGACAAGGACTGCATACTGGTGTCATTTGTTAGGTCAAGTGAAAATCCAAGCCATACTGGTGACTTTAGAGAAGTTTAGTCATTTTGGGAGGAAGCTCTGTCATTACTAGATTTTATGTAGGGCAGCATTTTGATTTGCTTTTGCTTGATAATAAAAATGAGTTCAGACTGATAGTTTGATTTTGAACATTTCTCACTTATATCTGCTTTTTGTATTGAATTCAAACGTGTTGCCAATTATGGTGCAGCTTTTGCTTGCTTATTTTTTAACTTTTAATATACTTCTAATTTGTTAAAGTTCAACATGTATTTTCAGGCCAACTCCTCCTTCACAAGCTGTAATGGCAGTGAGCAATACATTTGACCTACCCTGGACTAGCTTTGGGTGAGAGCTCCTGCACCTTATGGAATTCCCAATACAATTACTATATGTCCCATGGCTTCTTACAAAACTTGTCTTTGATATTGTATATAGAGGTTTAGATCAATAGGTCTTGCAGAGCATACTAATTCTAAAAGCAGGATCACACAAGGGGATTAGGGTAAATACTAAATAGTGTATATTGGAGAGAACAACTATCAAGCATAATGCTTTCTTTGGTTGGTTAATTACTTGTATATTGTAAAATACAGTCGATGCCAATTTTGTAGCTCAAACTTTGGATCTTTTTTGAGTATGTAAAAAGAATATTAGTGCAATCCATAGTCTAAGGTAAAACTGTGAAGCCTGACTTGGATGTGTATAATATTTTTTTCTATATTCTATTTTGTGCAAATTTTTTTTTTAATTTTCTGGAACACCATTTCCGGCGAGTAATATTCACCAGAAATAATTTTTCGTCGCATAACCATATTTGCGGCGATATTAAGTCGCCGAAAAAGAGTATATTCACCAGAAATAATTTTTCGTCGCATAACCATATTTGCGGCGATATTAAGTCGCCGAAAAAACTCTTTTTCGGCTACACATACTCGCTGGAAATACTTAGTAACGACGATAATTTAAATCACTGGGAATAATAAGGGTTATTTGCGGCGATTTATTAAGTATTTACGACGAGTAGAATTCGCCAAAAATAACTTTTCTTAGCGTTTTTAAAGGTAAACGAGAAGGTTATTTCCGTCGATTTTTAGGATACTTGTGGCAGACAAAAATTGCCGAAAATCGTAGTTTTGCGACGATTTTTGCCAATCGCTGAAATTGATAAAAAAAAAAAAAGACACTTTAATTTCGTCAAAGAGGCAGCGAATTAAAAATCGCCGAAAATGCTCAAAGGCAGCGATTAATAGGGAAATTTACGACGATTTTGAGCACTGGAAAAGACTTGATTTCTTGTAGTGTAGGGTTACAAGTCAACCTGAGGCAAACTCGAGGGGGGACTAGGGCCATTGAAGTTGCAATCATCCCGATGCAGACTCGACACAGGATCTCAGGTCATTCTTAGACAAACTCGAGTGAGGACCGGGTTGGGCCGCAAGTCGTCTAAGGTACTAGGTTGTTGAGACCGCGATCATTCCAAGGCAAGCAAGAGGTTGGATAAGGCAAGGCCATGATCATTTTGAGGAAGACTCAAGGGTGGATCAGGAGAGGTCGTGGGTCGTCCTAAGGGAAGCTCGAGGGCAGATAAGGCAAGGCCATGGTCATCCCGAGGTAAACTTGTGGAAAGATCGTGTTGGGTTGCAAGTTGTCTAAGGAAAACTCGAAGAAAGACTAGGTCTACTGATGAGTTTTCTAAACAATGATGATTCTAAATGAAAATCTTATGTTTATATTATGTTTACTGCATAATGCAGTTCTTACTGAATATTCGACTCATTTTAATTGTTTTTAAATGTTTTTCTACCCTATGTGAGCAAGAGACAAGAGTTAGAGGATGCTGCAGGTGAGGATGATGTTCAAGAGGTTGACATTAGCAATAAGGCTTGAGGCTTAAAGAGAGGATTTAGACTTTTATCTTTACTGCTAAATGATTTATGTTTCCGCAATACTTAGCACAAGTTAGACTATTATATTTTAAATAAGTTCTATTGAACAATATGTTTATTTTTGAGATATTTCTTTTATTAAAACATTTAGTAAGGATTTTATTTACGAGATCTTTTATGCCTAGTGCTAAGAATTTTAATGTTAGTAGGGTCCGGTTTCTCAAGCTCAACAACCTTAAAGAAATGGGTGTTACAATGAATTTCCAATTAGGGCATCTTGGCATCCAATTCTCGACGGTCGCGCCTTTGACATGACCCCTACTCATGATGAAATGTTGTGCCTTGATCCCCAACTCTATTAGTTCCAATGTTGTCCTCAGCCGGGAGAACATACACCTCTTCTTGGACGCTCTAGACTAATCACATGTTGTGGGTTGCCCTATTTCAAGCCCCATGGATGTTAAGGTGACTCAAGGTATTAAGAGAGCTGCCCCTTCACCTTCTGACCCAAAGGAAAGAAACCTTACACTGAGGGGGCCGATCGGAAGCAAGGTTCCCACACCTATGTCGGCCCCACTCATTCGAGAGGGGTGTATCGTTCCAACCTTCAACTGCTCCCCCTACTACCGAAGGTGGACGGGAGTCTTGACACAGACTTCGGGTATTGGAGGATACAGATCGAGGAGACGTACTACCATGCCCTATACTTTGGGGAACTGCTCTCCCTTCAAGTTTCATTGGGGAGACTTACGACCCTGCCTTGTACCCATGACTTTTGCCTCTGGACAACCCCCAACCTCAACAAGTACTCCCTCGAGTCCTCCTAGGGATGATCGCGGCCTCAGTAACCCCTATTAGATAGTATTGAGTGACCTGCATTCTATTTAGCTCTAATAGAAGTGAACTTATTCAAAGACAGATTATTCAAGATGGTGGAGCTATTGTATGCGGTGATTATGGTAAATATCTAGGTCTGCCAACCATAGGTGGAAGGTCTAAATACAATACATTTAGGGGGGGTCAAGGAGAATATATGGAAGAAGATTAATAGCTAGAAGAACACTTTTTTATCCACTGCTGGGAAGGAGATTCTGATTTAAGGCAGTTCTCCAGTCTATTCTTACCTACACAATGAATATATTTCTTCTACCAAAGAGATAGTGCAAGGAGATTAATTCTTTATTATCAAAATTTTGGTGGAACAACAAGAAAGAAAGGAAAAAGATACACTAGAAGAGTTGGAAAAAAAATAGGTGAAACAAATAATATGGGAGGAACGGGGTTTCGAGATGTTGAGTATTTCAATAGGATTATGTTAGCTAAACAAGATTGGAGATTGCTGCAGGAACCAAATTCCTTGGTAGCTAAAATTTTCAAGGAAGAATACTATAGAAATTCTCATTTTTTTTAAAGGTAAAACTTGGGCCTTTTCCATCTTTTATTTGGAGAAGTGTGTTGTCTACTCAGGAATTATTAAAAGAATGAATGGTTTGGAGAGTTGGTAATGAAAATAACATATCCATTTGGGGCCACAAGTAGCTTCCACAGTCAACTTATTTCAAAGTTAAGTCACCTGTAAAGATATTGGATGGAAACTCGAAAGTAAGGGACTTGGTGATTGAGGAACTTAACTGCTTGAATGAAAAGTTTATATATAAGATTTTTTAAAGAGAAGATGCAATTCAGATATGTAGTATTCCATTGAGCAGAAGAGGGGTAGAGGATAAGGCAATTTGGGGTTACATGAATGATGGAAAATTTACTTTTAGAAGTGCATATCATTTAGGGAGGAGTGGAAAAAGAAAGATATGGAGAATCTTCCAATAGACAGACAAATAAATATATTTGGTAGAAGATCTGGCACAGTAAAACAGTTCTTTTAGAAGTCTTTAAACTCTATTCTTCCTACGAGGCAAAAGTTGTATTAGAAGAAGATTTTGGAAGATGCTACATGTCCAAAATGTTGCAAGGAAGGGGAAACAATTATGCATATCCTATGGTCTTGTCCTGGAGCAAGTGATGTGTGGGCAAATAATCGAAGTCCAATTCATAAGTGGTGCAGTAGTAAATTGGAGTTTATTTATCTAAGGGTTGGCTCAATGGTAAGGCCATTGCCTAAGGCCTCACTCTATGCAAGGCCTCAAAAATAAAAATGAGGTGTTTTTTTTGTGAAAAAAAAAAAAACCATTTCATTAAATAAAATTTTAAATACTTTTTATATTTTTAAATGTGTGCAAGGCCCCATAATACTAAATTTAATATTTAATACAATGAATTATTTATTTTTTAAATAAATTTTTTAAGATCTTACTAAATTGAGATAAAAAAATTTGCATTGGGACCATATTTTAAGTTGTATTAAATATAAATTCAAAAAAAATTAATTTAAACATTTTAAATAAAATCTCATTTTATTGAAAATTTTGAGAATATTCCATATAATAATTTATATTTTCTTGTATTATAATTACGAATAATTCACTTAAATTTCACCTTAGGCCTCAATTTGTATTGAACCATCCCTGATTCATCTTTGGGAAAGGACGTAGAAGAGCTTCCATCAGGAAAAATCAGAAGATCTAGCAATAATTTTCAAAGGAATTTGGACTAGAAGATATAAAGCAATATTTGATAACAAGTTTGGCAGTCTAAAGTAATACACGGTGTCTTATCTGATCTTGAAGAATTTCGAGAAACACAAAGGTGAAAGGTGGGCAACACAGAATGGGGAAGGCTTGAGCAGAGAATAAACTAAGTGGTTTCCACCGACTGAAGGCTTTACTAAAATCGATTTTGATGCAACACTGGATAAACTAACCGTATCATTGCAATAAATTACAAGGGAGAGATCCTGATTTCTTTGTGTGCCATTAAGAAATTCATAGGCTAACTTGTTCTTGCTGAATGTTATGCTTTATGGAGAGTAGTTGAGCTTTGAAGAGAGCTTGATGTAAAATATGCAATTTTTAAGGTGATGTCCAAACGGTGGTCAAGACCTTATGAGATAGTGAAGACAAAAAGCTCATAGATAACATAAGATAACAAAAGGAGAAAAGCCATATATTCTCTTGTAATGAAAGATATGGCTTGTAATGATTAATTATTGTATTATTAATGATTCAAAAGATGAGTTTGATTTTAAATAAATAAATAAACGTTTTTACTATAATAAAAAAAAAAGGCACAAAAAAAAAGTACAGTGAAAAAAGTACAGTAAAAATCGTAAGTAAAGTATGGAAAAAGTAAAGCAAAAACCAAACGTAGATTAAAAAACCGTACAAGAACAAAAACGTACAGAAAAAATGCGTAAAAAAAACGTACAGAAAAAATACAGACAAAACGTCCGGGAAAGAAACGTACCTAAAAAGAAACGTACAGAAAAAAAACGTACAGCGAAAAAAACGTAAAACAAAAAAAGTACAGAAAAAACGTACAGCAAAAAAACGTACAGAAAACACACGTACAGCAAAAACGTACAGAAAAAAAACTTACAGCAAAAAACATACATAAAAAACGTACAGCAAAAGAACATACATAAAAAACGTACAGCGAAAAAAACGCACATAAAAAACGTACAGCAAAAAAACGTACAGCAAAAAAAACGTACAGAAAAAACGTACATTAAAAAAACGTACGGAAAAACGTACAGCAAAAAAAGTACATAAGAAACGTACAGAAAAAACGTACAGCAAAAAAACGTATAGCAAAAAACGTACATAAGAAAAAGTAGTAGGAAAAAACGTACAGCAAGAAAAACGTACGGAAAAAATTAAAGAAAAAAAATGTCCAAAAAAAATAACGTAAAGCAAAAAAAACGTACACATAGTACGTACGTACAGGCACCAATTTCTATTTGAAAAAATATTTACATCAGTCTACTATTTATAACAGCCTTAACACACTTAGTGTATTGAGTTAAAAAAAAAATTTTTTTGAAAGAATGGTGTGTGGAGAATGTAGGCTGATATATAGAATTACTCAAATATGCACAAACAAAAAAACGTACTGAACATAAACAATTTTGATCATTTTCACTCGGTTTTTAATCGATTCAATGTTCTTATATTAATTGGAGTGTAAATTATCAGAATTAGCTTAAGGTGAAATTAACAATTTCTTAGTTTGCAACATAAATGAAAACAAATTGGGAATTAAGGGATGTAAACTCAGGCCTCGTTTGTTTTCAAGAAACATCTCATCTCATCTTATCTCATCTCACCTCATCATTACAACTTTCTCAAATCCCCACACAAAATAAAATAAGTAATTCAACTTTTTCAAATTTCAAAATAAAAATAATATTAAAAAATATATTCTAATAATATTTTAGAATGAAAATAAGATGACATACTTAAAAAATAAACTAAGTAGGAAATCGCTAGTTACAAAAAGGAAACAAGCCTTTCTTTCACTGAGTGAAGAGGCTCTTTCTCTCTAAGTTTATTGGTAAACTTAGAGTTTCCACCCTTCTGGACTTCTGGCTGTGAAGGGTAGGTGATGGAAGGTGACATTTCAAAACTGTGTGAAGGATTGAAGCTCACGGAAGAGGAACAGGAGGAGATGGTAATTAGAGATTAGGATGTGTTGCTATCAGATTAAAAAAGCAAACACTATTTTGTGATGCTAGTGGTGGCTGACAAGGAAGTCAATAGAGGTGCCCTTAGGAGCACTCTATCTCGAGTGTGGCAGGTAGAAGGAAAAGCTGTCTTCAAAGAGGTAGGCAGGAACAAGTTTTTGGTGGAATGTAAGAAGGTAGAAGATAAGAAGAGGATCATGAACGGCCGTCCCTGGTCTTTTGACAAGAACCTAGTTTGTTTGCAAGATTGTGAAGGGTTCAAGTCTTGGATGGACATGAAGTTCCAGAAAGAACCATTCCAAATTCAGTGCCATGACCTGCCTTTTGCAGGTATGAACTATAACACATGCTTTAATCTATGTAAAGGGGTGGGAGAGGTACTTATGGTGGGCACTGATAGCAGTGGTCTCTGCTAGGGAAGTTCTTAAGAGTTAAAGTCCTCTTAGATATCACTAAGCCTCTGGCAAGAGGGAGGTTTCTCAGTCTGGATGAGTCAAAATATTGGATTCCTTTCAAATATGAGAGGCTGCCAAAATTTTGCTACCATTGTGGATTGATCAAACATGCTACGGGCCTATGTGAAAGTCTGGATAGAGGGAAGATGAGTATGGAAGGATTCAGTCAGCAATATGGTGCCTGGCTAAGGGCAAATCCTAAAATCTCCTTGTCTAGTAGTAGTCAAGATAGGAAGGTACATGGCCATGGAGGGAGGTCGGGGAGTGCCAGTAGGGAGGAAGCTGTCGGAGGTCAGCAAGAACCAAGTACACATGGATAGGAGGGACTTGAGGCAGACTTCTTGGAAGATGAACAAGGAGAAATAAATGTTGGAGGAAACCTGGGATTATGTCTTAGAAAAGAAGATCTTGTTGCTTCTAAAAGGAAAGCTGACTACCCTCGTGTGGAAGGACAAAGGGCAGTTTCCACTTTGATAGGGGCAGAATCCTCTTTGGTAGGAGGAGCACCTATCTCAGGAAAAGGTGAGCAGGACCCTTTCTCGTTGAGGGAGGCAACTGTTGCTTACATAGAAGACCACGTGCAACTTACTTTAGTTGGAAATCACCCTGAACAGTCTACCAACTTAATACCCACAAAAGTCAAAGCCCAGACTAGCACAAGAGGATCCTCTATTACAACCAGTTGGAAGAGAAGGGCACGTGATAGGTTAGACATGTTGAGCAAGACTGACACTTGTGCAATGGATTTAGACAAAGAAAAAGTTGGATAGAAGAGGAAAAAACAGCATGTCTCAACTGCAGTGGCTGGTAAGAAACTCAAACAAAACTTCGATGGGGAAGGAAAATAGGGGGTTAGCAAGGCAGTGTCTGCATTGCAACACTACCAATCCTCATGAAACTTCTATGCTGGAACTATCGAGGGCTTACGAACCCTCGGACAGTTAATGAACTTCACTTTTTGGTGAAGGAAAGAAGCCCATCAATAGTTTTTTTGTTTGAGACTAAGAGCAACAGGTTAAAAGTGGAGAAAGTAAGGAACAAGATAGGCTTTACTCACAGTTTTATAATTGATTGTGTTGGTAGGAGTGGTGGCCTTGCCCTCCTTTGGAAAGATGAGGTGAGTGCTCAAATATTTTCATACTCCAACAGTTATATCTCAGTGACTGTTACACCTGAGATGGGAGGCCAAACATGGATGTTATAAGGTTTCTATGGAAACCCTGCTACAGAAAAGAGGAAAGAGAGCTGAAGACTCTTGAGAATGCTGAAACCAGAGAACCAAACGGCATGGCTATGTATGGGGGACTTCAACGAAATTTTATGCAATGAGGAGAAACTAGGGGCGGCTACTAGACCTTTCTCTCAGATGGAAGCTTTTGGACTGGCTCTTGATGATTCTAACTTAAATGACCTAGGTTTCATTGGTTCAAAGTATACATGGAGCAATAATAGAGAAGGGATAGGCTTCATAAAAGAAAGGCTGGATAGAGTTCAGCTAATGGTCAGTGGCCTATGCAATATTGCAACAATGAAGTTCATGTATTACCTGTGTTGAACTCTGACCATTCTCCACTTTTAGTCCTTTGTGATAATGAGGAAGCTGCAATAAGCAAAAAAGAAAGGTTATTCAGGTATGAGGCCTGTTGGTCTTTGAAGCAGGATTGCAAGGACATAATTAGGAAGTCCTGGCAGGCTAGCCTTAGAGGGGAGCACTCTGTGAAAAACCTCAAGAATGGTCTGGATAGGTGCAGAAGGAACTTGAAGGTTTGGGATAAAATCTCAGTTGAGAATCAAAGGTATCAAATCAGACAAAAAAGTGTTAGGATCCAGGAGATGATGAGAATTAATCAAGGCGATTTTAATTAATCCATTAAAGACTTTCAAAATGAAGTTAACATGCTACTAGCAGATGAGGAGCTCAAATGTATTGGCCAACATTTGTGAAATGATCCAGGTGTGCCTCTGAAAGAAGGAAAACTCAAATTATATATCAAGGATCATTAATGAAGGGGGGGTCTGTGTAAATGATCCAGCTAACATTTGTGAAACCTTCCAAAGGTATTATAAGAACTTATTTATGACCTCCAACCCGAGGGACATCTCTGAAGTGCTGAGGGATTTGAACCCAATGGTGACACCTGAGATGAATAGTCAACTCATCAAACCATGCACACAAGAAGAGGTAAAACATGCTTTGTTTGAGATGGACCCTCTGAGTTCTCTAGGCCCTAATGGATTCTCAACTGGTTTTTTCCAATACCACTGGGAAACTGTAGGTGAGGGGGTGTTCTCTGTAGTCAGAGAGGTCCTCAGTGCAAATAGGAGGGTGCAGGATCTTAATGAGACCTTCATTGTTTTGATCCCGAAGAAAAGAAATCCAACAATGGTGAATGAATACCATACCATTAGCCTTTGCAATGTGGTTTACAAAGTAGTCTCGAAAGTATTGGCCAACATAATGAAGCCTTTCCTATCAATACTGATCTCCATTCTCAGAGTGCTTTTGTCCCTGGGCGTTTGATCTCTGATAACATAATAATTTACTATGAAGTCATGCACTCCATGCAGCATAGAATGAAGAACAGAAAAGAATGTTACATTGCAATGAAGCTAGATATGAGCAAAGCTTACGAATGTATAGAGTGGTCTTTCTTGGAAACTGTCCTACTTAAGATGGGCTTTGAGAAGGAGTGGGTTGCCTTGATATTATAGTGTGTATCTTCTGTCAAATACTCCTTGTTGATAAATGGTGTTCCCCATCGATTTTTCCAACCATCGAGAGGCCTTAGACAAGGGGACCCTCTCTCCCCTTATATCTTTATCTTATGTACTGAGGTACTTGGGAATATGTTGGACTCAGCTGAGAGAAAGGGTTTTATCTCTGGTTTCCCATTTGCTAGGGGTTCTTTGCTGGTTAACCACATTTTCTTTGCAGATGACAGCTTGCTTTTTTGTAAAGCAAATGCCTTGGAATGGAGTAGATTGTTCAGACTTCTAAACTCTTATGAGGTTGCTTCTGGACAGAAATTAAATTTGGAGAAGTCAGCCATTTTTTCAACAAAAACACTCCTGCAGTTGCTAAACAGGTCATTCTCTCGATAGCTAGGATGAAGGAAGCAAATCACCTTGAGAAGTATCTAGGACTACCATCCTATGTGGGGAAGAATAAACTTGCTTCCTTTAGGCCTATTCTGGACTCCATTAGAAATCGAGTTCAAAATTGGAAGGTGAAATTCATCTCTAATGCAGGTAAAGAAGTGCTTTTGAAGTCAATAGTGCAAGCTATCCCCACGTACTGCATGATTTAAACTCCCTAAGGCTATAATCAAGGCTATTAACAAGCTAATGCAGCAATTCTAGTGGGGTAGTAGAGGGGATAGGACAAAAACTCAATGGCTGCCTTGGAATTTGCTTGGAAAGAACAAAACAGATGGTGGGCTTGGATAAAGAGACTTTGATCTTTTCAATCGAGCTCTCCTAGCCAAGCAAGTCTAGAGACTGATTCAACAAACCAACTCTCTAGTGGCTAAAGTATTAAAAGCCAAGTACTTTCATAGATCTGATTTCCTGCATGCAAGAATTGGTAGCAATGCCTCTTATGTTTGGAGAAGTTCATTGGAGGCCAAACCAGTATTGGAAGAGGGTTTGATATGGTGCATTGGAATGGAAAGGAGGTCAACATTTGGAGGGACAAATGGATTCAACAACCTACTTCATATAAGGTGCAGACTCCTCTGGTTGAGGGATTGGCCCATTGGACAGTTGCTAGCCTTATAGATGAGCAGACAAAAGCATGGAACATGCCTCTTTTGAAGAGTATTTTCTGTGAAAAGGATATCAGCAACATTTCTAGGATCCCTATTAGTTGGAGGGGTATCTCAAACCAACTAGTGTGGAGGTGCACTAAAGATGGACTGTTTACAGTGAAGAGTGCCTATCACCTTCTCGGGGACATGGAACAACATTCTATAGGACAATCATCTAAGAGAGTGAATCACAAGGAAATCTGGTCCTCTATTTGGAAAATTAAGGTCCCAAATGCAGTTAAAATGCTCTTATGGAGAGCTTGCCACGATTCTTTGCCAACAAATCTTGATTCTTTGCCAACAAATCTTAATCTCTGTAAAAGGAGAATTAGGGAATCTTCTCTTTGCCCTATGTGTAATTTGGAGTTTGAATGTGTAATACACGCCTTAGGGGCTTGTGGGTCAGTGCAGGATGTATGGGGAATTAGTTCCAGGAGTCTACAGAAAGTGCAAGTCAATTTTCAAACATTCAAAGATTAAGTGAGCCACCTCCTTTCAATAGTAAATGAGGAAGACTTAGAGTTTTTTGCTATCACCATATATCTAGTGTGGAAGAGAAGGAATGTGCTTGTGTTTGAAGAGAAATTTGAGGACCCTTCCAAGCTGGTTCACAACAGCCACCAGATGCTTAGAGACTTCAAGGCAGCCACTGAATGCTGCTCTTCCAAACAACTAGAGAGGCCTCAAGTTGCAGACTGGACTCCTCCACATATGAATGGCTTTAAGGCTAATTGGGATGTTGCCGTAGATAGAGTCAGGTGCATAATTGGAATAGGAGTGGTGGTGAGGAACTGGGAAGGCAAGGTGATTGCCACTCTGAGATCTCAAAGGAATCTATTCCTTGACGCAAAGCTGGCTGAGGCAGTCGCTGCTCTCAAGGCTATAATCTTCTGTAAACAACTACATCTACAAAGCCTTATTCTTGAAGGGGATGCATTCAGTGTGGTCCAAGACATTAACAGAGAGACAAGGGACTAGAGCACTGCAGGCCTGATTCTCCAAGACATCAAAGCAGAAATCAGAAACTTTCCAACTTGGTTGTTTCAGCATGTCTCTAGAATATCTAATTGTATTGCCCATAGTTTAGCAAATGATGCTGTAAAACTCTCTGAGGAGAGCATTTCTTTGGAGTAGGGGTGGGCAGCTGGGCCCCGCACCCCGCTAACCCGCCCTGTTCGCCCAGCAATTGATTTAGGGGTTCAATCTGAAACCCCTAAATTGAAAATTATGGGGTTTCAATTAATTTAAGGGTTTCAATTGAAATCCCTTAAAGTTTAGGGTTTCGGATTGAATCCCTAAATTAATTTAGGGGTTCAATCTAAAACCCCTAAATTGTCTTAGGGGTTTCAATTGAAATTTGAAACCCCTTAATTTTCAATTTAGGGGTTTCAATTGAAACCCCTTTAAATTTAGCCACAATAGTATATGCACCCATATTTTTTATGGTCTGGAGACATGGGCAACACATTTAGAAACCCACTAAACCTCCTGCCCAAATCCTGTTTGTATGAGTCACTTTGGAAGCTAATTCTTGTTTGTATGATTCAAGTAAAGCTTTAATAGGAACTCAAATTCAGAATTTATATCACAATTTCGTTCATGTAACAAGAACACAATTATAGGAATCAAGAATAGATACAAAACGATACAAACCCATGACAAGAATAGAACTTTTACTATTCTATAATCTGTATACATGATTATTGTTCAAATAAAAAAAATTACAGCACAAAGCAAAACAATACAAAACCATAACAACAATAGAACTTTTAATGTTTCATTGTACTTCTTTTCCATAGTTTTGAATTTTGCTTCTTCAGCTATTACACGTTCTTGATTGATCATGTCGTTCCTTCTTTGAGCTAAATCTAATGTCATTTTGCAACAACTGTTTTGTTCCATTTCAAAATCAATCCAGTGAAAAACCCGCATTGTTTGTCCATCTTATAGTTTTGATAATTGAAAAACCATCTGTTAAAACTAGTATCTTTGGCAGAAATCCTTAGTTTTGATGGAATCCCACAGTGGCAAAGTGGTCTATCCAACCCAGCTTCATCTTTTGCTCTTGAACTCAAAGAACTAGAACTAGAATTAGCACCATTGTTTTACTGCATTTTGCACGTCAGTTATACTAGCTTTGGTTTCGTGGCCATTTATATTCAAATTATGGCCACCATTAAACATAAAAAAAAAAAAAAAAAAAAAAAAAAACACTAAAGTATATAGTAAATGTATTTCGATTCAATTTTAGGTAGGATATTTTACATTACAAATGGGCTAGATACAACATTACAAATGTTTTTGGTAATGGTGGCAAATATTGAATAAAAGCCACATTTAGATGAATACTCTACTAACTCAGTTCTTTCTTCATTAATCATTGTTGCAACAATCTTATACTAACTTCTCAAAACATCAAAAAAACAATAAGGAACATTTGTGGGTTTGGACCCTTGGCCTTGCCATGTAAGAATTGAGCATAATAATTCTGCGTGAATAGGATTGAAAGGTGGAGGGGATCAATACCTTCTAAAATAAATAAATAAATAAAAAAGCAAGTTGTGGGAAGTAAATATAAGCCTATCTCACGTCATTATAAGACAATAACACCTCAGAATATATGCTATCTAACAAAAGGGACATGGGACCGACCTCTAAACAGAGTGGAACATGTAGTTTTACACCTATAATCACATATATTAATACTTCTTCCACCTTTCCTTTTTTCCCAATAGATAGGGTTTCTTCCATTTTATTCTGGCATCACTTTAATACTACAAATTTGCTTGGTGAAGGGCAATATGCCCGAAAAAAAAGGAGATCAAAGCATGAGCTAGGTTGCAGATCGAAATGTGGAGAGAATTACCTTCATTCTTCAATAGAGTCAAGGGAGGGTTAGGGTTTTGTGGGAAATCTATTTGTAAAAAAGTCCTACAAAAATAAACAACCGAAAATTAGGGAGTAGAAAAAATAAAACCCTAATCAACTGTCAAGAGAAGAAAAGATGAAAATCCAAATCCAAATGGCACTATCTCAATGTCTTTCTTGTAGGTTTCGTGGCACTACCTCGAGGTCTTTTTTGCAGGTCTCAGAGGTCACTCCTGGGTCACGAGAGGGAAGGAGAGAGATGGAGATGGAGTGATGGATCCTCGACAGGCAGCGTGAGGGAGGGTGTTCGCCCTTCGGTTCGAGAGAGAGAGTGTGTGCGAGCAGAGAGTAATTTTCAAAATCAGAGATTATGAGAGAGTGAGGTTCCGTCGAGAGAGGGAGGGTTTTCGCCTTTCGGGAGAGAGAGAGAGAGAGAGAGAGAGAGAGAGAGAGAGAGAGGGGGGGGTTATTCCCTATTTGCGCGCCTCTACCGCAACTTCATGTACCGCACGCGTGGCAAGTTGCCATTGGCTTCCGATATATGCAGGTTGTAGGAGACACCTGAAAAAGGTTTTCTCTTTTTCCAAATGATGGAAAGATTAAGGGTGTAACAAGTCCGGTTTGGTCTGGTTATATATATATACATAGTGTATATAATATGTTATATATATTATAGTATATAATTAGATAGTGATAGTATATTGTAGTATATTATAATTGTATTATAGACTATAGTGATAATATATAGTTATTTATATAGGATTTTAAATTTTAAATTTATTATAATTAGTAATTTAGCATATAATACAAGATTATTTTATATATAATTATATATATTAGATATCAAAATTATATATAATATAAAAAATCATATAAAAAATATTTTATATAATATAAAAAATTAAAAATATATATTTTTATGAACCGATCCGGTTCAGTCCGGTGTTAGAAAAATGAAAATCGGAACCGGACCGATTTCAACCAGCTTTGAAAAAGATAGAATCGGTACCAGACCGAATCGATTTAGAACTGAACCAAATTCACCAGTTCGGTCCGATTTACTGATTCACCGGTTTTTTTTCACCCATAGGAAAGATTATCTCTACATGAATTTGTTTTGTTTGTTGTTCTTGCTAGATCCATTTGGTTAAGACAAAATGCTTGAAGGAATTTTTCTACATCCTACTACTCTTTACAATACTGCTATCAATGAATGTATTAAGTATTAAGCTGCTATGGAGTCTTCAAAAGGCAGCCGATCTATCCTACACAGCCTCACATTCTTCTTTGTGAAGCACCTCCAACACATTGGGTTAAGGCTTCTTTTGGTTACTGAACTCAATTGAGTTCAGTTGAATTCAATCTAATTTTAAGCTGAGTCTAACATCCAAACATTCAACTCTAAAATTACTAAATTCATCCCCAACTCAAAACTTTTTTATACATGGGACCTATAACATTTTTCAACCTAAAACATATTAACACGTGGGACCCACAACCTTTTTCAATTTTCCATAAAAAGTATTAAACTCATCTTAACATCCAAATACACTTTAAACTCAGTTTAGATGGGGCGCACATAATTTTCTTTACTATTAAACTCACTACTATTTATAAAGAAAAACTCTACATACAACCTTCCTGGGGACTCGGCGCGGAACCGGCGCCAGCATGGCAAATTGAAAACGACGCCGTTTGAATGGCAAAACGAAAACGCTGCATTTTGCCTCGTTTGAGTTTTCTCTTTTTCATTTCTTTTCCCGTGCCCATTTCCTTCCCCCTTTCGATTCAGCTTCTGTTTTTCCATCGCCCCCCAATTTCCCCCCGACCCCTCACTCATTTCCCCTTCGATCCTAACCCTAACCCCTCACTCATTTCCTTTCCCCTTCGATTCCTTTCCCCTTTCCCCTCATAAATTTCCTTCGATTCACCCATTTGAACTCTCACTAGTGATTTCCCCGTGGTAGACCTATTTCCCCGTGGTTATGTTCTTCATCAATCTCGGCATCTCACCTTCGTTCGTGAGCATCAAAATCCATTTCCCACTTCAAACCCAAGTCCCTAACCCTAACTTGTCCAAAATCGTGCGTGTAACCCTAACCCTAACCCTAACATCAACCCCGCCGCTTGACCCTAACCCTAACTTGTCCAAAATCGTGCATGTAACCCTAACCCTAACATCAACCACTATGTAGATCAGGTTAGTTATCCTACAGTTACGTGGATTTGGTTTTACTTTCTTGCAAAATTTAATTTTTTATGTAGAGTTTTTTGTTCTATTGATTATCAATTATACTTGATAATTTTCGATGGCTTGTTTTGCTTTCCAGTATAGAAATAAATTACATTTGTAGTGATGCTGATGGCTTTTGTTCTCGATAACATAACAAATATATGCTTGTGAAAGTCTGAATAACACCATCCATGTGGACGTATGTAAATTTTATTTGGAGTCAAATATTTTCTTTACCCAGTGCAGACGATTGTAAATTTATGTCATATGTAGTTAACTCTGGATTTACATTTTCCTAGCCACCAAACAGAATACGTCTGTTCTGAAAACTGCCTTCTGCTACAGGTAATGTTACAGTTTCTTGATTAATTTTTACATCAACTGTTTTCGCTTTAGCTTCAACTTGTTTTTGTTTTGTTTTTCCCTAGTTTACAATATGAATCAGAAGTAATAACTCTACAAACTTTTTTTTTTATATTTTATTTTTCCCTTTACTTATCAAAACAATTGGTCTTTCTTGCTTACTTGCACATTCTGAGATGACCTTCGTCCAGATGTCATCATCATCACTACAATCATCATCATCATCATCATCATCATCAGCAATGACTTCTTCATCCTTTGCTAAACCTACTGTTGGTCAACTAGTCTGCTATTGTGAGGTTCCAGCCACATTGAGATACTCACATACTGGCAGAAATCCAGGACGACCTTTCTTAGGTTGTTCAAAGTATAACACAGAGGTAACTAAATAATGTGTAGTATGAGATTCTAAATATAATGATTAATTTTATTTACATCTAACATTTTCTATATGTAAATAATCATCAGGGATTACCTTATTGCAAATTTTTCAAGTGGGCAGATGGTAATCACGAATATGAACAGCATCTTCGAGAATGTTTAAATGAGTTGTTAAGGAGCCAAAGAAAGCTCGACAAGAAACTTGACGACATCAAGAAGACATTGATTGAGCTTTGTAAGAGAACAGAGGAGACCGAGAAGAGAGAGTTGGGGCTTCAAAAGCAGGAAGTTGAATACTGTTGTTCACGCAGATTACTCTGTCTTTATTGGGTTTTTGTCATTATTGTGTCATGTTATGTAGTACTATGTAGGTGATTTTGGAACTTTCTTTAGATTGTTGTGAAGTTTGTAGGCTTATGTTAGACTAATGTAGTTGGTGCTTACTTAGAGTGAACCAACGAATTTTTGAATGTTTGTACTTACCTTAAATACTTGATCCAACATCAAATTGTACCCTGGTATGTTAGACTAATGGTTGCATTTTCTGTAATGATGGAAGAGGAAGATATATGTTTTAGTTTTGAATTTCCAGCACTTGTACATTATTACTCATCTTGAGAATATGAAAGAAAGGGACTTTTTGTGTAGATTTGATTGAATTAAGTACTACCGAATTGGTCAAGATGTAGCCATTAAACCGTAGGCATGAGCACTTGTAGAAGCAGTATTTGAACCTACTTCCATTCGGCCCCTTCATCAGATTAGCTATATATTTCTTTTTTCGGCCTGTTGATCACTAAAGAGTAATATTTGCATGATCTGGCAGGCATGCAAATATTACTGATTAACAACCTGGCAGGCATGATCTGGAACCTGATTAACAACCTGATTAACATATAAATTCCTATTAAACAACCAGAAAACAGTTTTTAAAATTCTGCACATAAGCCAACTAGATTGATCAACATCCACAAGGGAAATTCCACTATCGGGTAGCAGCAAATATTAATAAATTCCAAGACAACACAACCAAATCAACATCCAAGACAACACAACCAAATCAACATCCAAGACAACACTACCAAATCAACATCCACTTATAAATTCCAACATCTGTTGACAATGGTTACATAACTATAATATCCAACTACTAAACTTAAACAGAATTAACTGATAAAAATGATAACTAATGATATTATACAAAAGTCACAACTCATCCCTATCTATCCTGCCTTCAACTTCTCCCCTTTGCACATGCGCCAAGACATCACCTATTTGGAATCGAATAGGTGACATGAATTATCATTTGTTTCCTGCGGGAAATAGATCATTTAGTCCAAAGAGGCAAATCTCAAATAAAAAAAATCGTTTGGCATGTTTAAAATGCATGACATCCGTGGATCGAAAGTGAGATGCAAAATTTTAAGGAATAAAACAGTTTAATATGGCTAAGAAATGCTTAGAAAATGTTGTTTGCTACCAAAACATGTCATAAAAAAACCCCAAAAATACAGTTTTGGTTAAGGCTAAGAAACTTGTTTGGTTAGCAAGTAAGTTTGGACTGAGATGAAGTTGTCTTTTCTTGTATTAGAATGGCCCTTGTGAAGTGGACATGATTAAGGAACTAAAATTCTGAAGATCGATCAAGATTTTTAAAAGTGTTCAAGTACCCTAGACTAGTTTTGGAATCGAATAGGTGACATGAATTTAAGGGCAATAAAAAAAAAAATTCATAAATTAAAAATACATGATATCCAACTACTAAACTAGTATGATTAAACAATTTCCATCTCATGAAGTACATGCAATACAAAAAAGGTTTCCGGATATTGAAATTATACCATCTAATTGTGCCGATTGTGATCCATCCCCGTAAGGCTGCGTCGGTTGTGATCCCTCCAACCCAATATTTTCCACCGGTTGTGATCCATCCAACTCAAATTACATCTGTAACAAATAATATTCAAATATGTGCCGACATATCATTACTCCAATCTTAGAAATAAACATAAACTTACACTTTCTTGAATTGCAACCACTGTTTCTTGAACCACGGTTCGTATGTCTGGAACAGTCTGCTGATATATATTCGTTAGAAAACATTTCAATATTGGAACTCAAATATTGAAACATCATATACCTGCACGTCATGGACATGTGTCGTATCGTCTTCTGAAGTACCAAATAAATTTCTACAAGTACCCAAGGCTGGTGTATCTCCTCCATCACGCTATTAATCACATAAGAAATAACAATATACATTAGTCTTATTTGTAGTTATAAAATATAAATAAAATGTCATTAAATATCTGCACCTCTTTACGTTTCCCCTTTCCTTGAACTCTTTTTGTCTTCGCTTTAGCTTTCTGCAAGTTTGTCTCCATCATGGATGCTCGCCTCAAAGATGGGGGTCTGCCTTTCTCCCACACGACACGTGGACTAAGTACTTGCTTAGAACTACCAAATGTACTCGTCTCCTGTGTCGCACAACCAACATTGGAACCCGTTTGTGTCATTGATGGAGGTTCTTGATTGGCACGATACAACTCAATCATAGAATATAACTTACTAGTTGCATCCTTAGTATGCTCTTTCGATCCCGCTGCAAGAGTGATCATCTGATAACAGATATTCAACAGACTTGAATATCTATTAGAATCTACTCGCTGATTCTCTCCATCATAGCTGCTCTGGATTAACGCGTATCGCCTCTTGATGTCTTTCCTCCATCTAGCTAAAATGTACTTAGCTGGCACAGATTTAATTCCATTACACTTGAGTACAGCCAATATGTGCCGACACAATATTCCCCTCATCTCAAATAAACCGCAGGAACACTTTGCAGACCCATCTTCCTCACTAATTTCCACATAATATTTAACCAGCTTAGTGAACTCTTCCAAGCGAACTTCATCCTCTAGTAGATAGGACTTTCTTGGACTATCACGTTTAAGTAACTCTGGATCCATATCGAGTATGCCGGTAACTTGCTGTTGCACTTCCTTGAATTTAGCATTTGTATATAAATCTTGAAACACTTTCTCAATCGGCGATCTAGATATGCAAGGAATTGTAACATTAAATGTGTGGAAATCTGCGGCATTTTCATTCTCAATTTTTTTTTCAACACGTTGTCAAACTGGTCCACAAACTTTTTCAAGTTTGTCTTAGCATGAACATAACCGTCAAAAAATGCATTCATGCTCTCGTTCCGTTGCGTTGTACTCATTCCAGCCCAGAAAACATCTTTCAAGAATGCTGGTACCCAATGTACACGCTCATCATATAAACTCTGCAACCACGTATTCTCATGCAAGTTGTAAGTCGATATGAACTTACCCCAATCTTTCTCAAACTCATTGCATGTTTGGGTGTCATAAACACATTTCATCAGGTCATTTTTCATCCCACATTTGTACGATCCATATGAGCCAAGTTTCTCGGGGACTTTCTTTAGTATATGCCATAAGCAAAACCTATGTCGTGTGTTTGGGAAGACAATAGCGATTGCATTTTTCATCGCTCTATCCTGATCAGTGATAATTGCTTTCGGAGCCATTCCATCCATACAATTCAACCAGGTCTGGAATAACCAAACAAAAGTCTCGGTATCCTCACTGGAAATCAAGGCAGCTCCGAACAAAATTGACTGCCCATAGTGGTTTACACCAACAAATGGTGCAAAGGGCATCCCATATTGATTTGTCAGGTACGTGGTGTCAAATGTGACCACATCACCAAAATACTGGTAGGCTGCTCTACTACGGGGGTCTGCCCAAAAAACATTTTTTAACCTCCCATCATCACCTATATCCATTAATACAAAAAAGTCAGGATTTTTGTACTGCATCCGTAAAAAGTACTCTTGAAGTGCTCCAGCACCACCTGCGCCCAGTTGTAGATGTCTAGCCTTGTCAATGTAATTACGACAATCTTTTTCCAAAAATGGAAGATTCTCAAATCCACCGGCGCCAATAACAAGAGACCCGAAACTTTTATTCATTCGGATCCCGGCCATATCATTTGTATCTAAGACCCTTTTTACGGCATCATTGACTTTTCTATTACATCGAAAAAAAGGGATTTCCTTGGACTGAGACCGTGGTTATGAATATTATGCACTGTAGTCAACCGAAACTTTCCATCAGATTTTAAGGCATTAATCTTTGCCTTACATTCTGTCTTTCCTGTCGGACGTGGGTTGGCGACATTCAAAGTCCTATTTCAGGCATTCCCACCGCGGGCACAAGCAAGGGTGACATATCTAACAGTCTCATCATCTCCTCTCTCAGTTCTTTTTGTCATCACCCCAAACCCACATTTCTTACCATATTGTTTATAATAACTCATTAAATCTTCAAGGGAATTAAACTCCATCCCCGACTTCGGCTCCTCAATCATATCATCACCATCCATCTGCACATTCTGAGATGTCTCGGCATTGCCATCCTCGGTTTCCCGTGAATTTTTTCTATCCTCATTACTTTGTTCCACTCTAGAGGATGTACATGCTTAAGTTTTCCTACTTTCGGCTCTATTATCCTCTGAACCAACTGGTTTGCTTGTAGTGGAGCTTGTATAGGTGAGACCAGTCGGAGGTTCCAAAGAATGTTGAAATGGGTAAACGTTTTGAAAAAAAACATTAAAAACAATAAGGGACATAAAACTCATGAAAAGAAGGCAACTTATTTAAGTTAAATAAAATGTACGTTGAATGGATATTGGTTCCCAACTGGATATGGCAGAAAAGCAGGTGACCACGCAGGCACTGGTCCATAGTAACCAGGCATGTAATTTGGGATGTTCGGACAAGTTGATGGTATGTCCTGCCATCATTTTTCATTTAAGTTATTGTTTTTTTTTTGGGAAATAAATATTAACTCAACAAATTCTAATTCACTTTTCATATATTAAATGAAATAACATACCGCAGATCTAGGATTTGAGCTAGATGGTGTTAGCGTAGATGGATGTTCTTTCTCGTTTCCCATGCTGAGATCACCAAAATATTAAGTTCAGTACATACAAATTCTTAGATATAGCATGAACAATATAACATGCAGATCATAAAATGTCATAGAAGATCATTTCATTAAGAAAAACATTATTTTCTTAAGTATACATTATTTACTTAATGACTTTATAACTTTGAACTTTACCTTTTGTTGAAATTAGTTGATACTGATTATGTTTAATTAGATTTGAGTTTTATTGTACTTAATTATTTTCATTTAATTTGCTTGCAGGAAGCATGAGGTTATAGGATTGTCATTTAGGCTGTCAAAATGTTTGATCATCCCATGCCAATGGTTTGGCGGTGGATCTTATGTCTAAACTTTTACACACAGTACTAAATGAATTTTGCCACTCTGTTGTTATGTATTATGATTCATTTAATGAATATTGCTTTGCTTTAGATTTTATGTTGTTATGTATTATGATTCATTTAATGAATATTGCTTTGCTTTAGATTTTATGGTTGTGTGGTTTTGATTTGTTTCCGATTTCTTAAGGTATTTTGGGTACTTTTTTGTCTTATTATGGTATGTCTACAGAATTTTTGATGTTCTCTTATAGGTGAGTTTCTAATTTTCTTTAGATTTTCTCACTTTTTGATTATCTAGGACGTTTGAGCCAATTAGGTCTTTAGGTGCTATAATTTCACTGGTATTGATAATGATGGCACATAAATAAAGTCATTAAGTATACACAAGTATTAATAAATTTTAGCATCTAATGACTTTTTTTATAGGTAAATTTTAGCATCAACATACACACATCAAGTGAAAATTAACATAAAACAAAAATGTCAAGCTTAGTGGACACCAAGAGAAACAAATGAACTTCATCCTTGTAGCATATAAGACAATACAACCACATCAAAGAAGGAGCAAAATAATCTCAATAATAAAGCATTAAACGACAAAATGAAAGTGTTAATTAACTTATCTACTATAAAACTATCTATTAATAATTAGCATCTCAATGAAAATATGGGTTCATTCATGGATTGAACTTTTTGCCTCGTCTCTTTCAAAGGGCCGAAGAGAGATAGGTCCAATGCACGGTCATCGTGGCTCAGGGCCAGCATCTCGTGCCGAGTCACCAAGCAAGTTGTTTCTAGAGTTTTGGTTTTGTAAAGATATTCTTCTACAAACATCGCAGCAACATTTCACTTTAATTTCACCCAGATTCCACTATACACAAACAAAACTCTAGAAAAATAACTTTTGATTACCGAATCAATTTCACCTCAACCAGCTTGAAGAACCGAGACAAACGAGGAAGGCGTTCACGCAGACCTCTCTCTCACCCACGATGCCGCGACCCAGAGACTTGTAGGTTGTGACGAAGGCGACCACGGGACGGCGACCGGAATGGCCGAACGGACTTCCTTCAGACGCACGGCGATCTCCCTCTTCGATTTCTCTCGCTCGAAATCTCTTTGTTTTGCCTTGTCTCTTTTGTTTCGTTTGTTCGACTTTCCCTCCCAATCCACCTCAACCAGCTTGAAGAACTGAGACAAACGAGGAAGGCGTTCACGCAGACCTCTCTCTCACCCACGACGCCGCGACCCAGAGACTTGTAGGTTGTGACGACGGCAACCATGGGACGGCGACCGGAATGGCCGAACGGACTTCCTTCAGAAGCACGGTGATCTCCCTCTTCGATTTCGCTCGCTCGAAATCTCTCTGTTTTGCCTCGTCTCTTTCGTTTCGTTTGTTCAACTTTCCCTCCCAATCCGCATACAATATTTCATTTCATTTGTTTTCTTCTTTTTTTTTCAACCGGTTCCGCGCCGGGTCCTCAACCCGGTTGTTTGTAGAAGAATTGATTTATAAACAACTCAATTCAGCTGAGTTCAGTTTAACATTCAAACGCAACTTAAAACTAATTGCGATGTGACTATAAATATTGTCAACAGAATAATTGGTATTGGCGTAGTTATTAATTCTGGTCATGTTCTGACGACTTTAACGAAACCTCTCACATTTTGCTTGGAACCATCTATACCTGGCAAGGGTCTACTAGAAGCTATTCATTTTTAAAAAAAATTACGGTTAAAAAAAAATAAAGTCAAAATACAAATAAACTTCTATAATAATTTATTTATAGGAAATTTCTTACGTCATAAAGAGATTCGTAAATAGATTATATATTATTTATCGACTGAAAATATAAAGGCGTCCAGATTCCAGAAACATGAAGACGACACGTCCTTGAGAAGTTTCAGAATGCGGGGCGATGAGGCCAGGACCTTGCTCGGGTTCCCTCCCAATTCTAGCCCAACCCTCCCTCAGGTATTTCATCGACATCTATATCTAATTCAGACCGAGAAGTTTGGTTCTGCATAACGATTAACGAGGGATTTTTCTCATGATAATTGTTATGATTAAAGTATCACTTTTTACTCAGTTATGGAAGTTTATATTTTTGGGCTCGACACATTTCGGATTTTGAGTTATAGTTGATACGGTAGCTGAATTACTGAGTTTGGGCTGTAGTTTCTGGATCATACTGGAGTGCGGTCACGTTGAATAGTGATTTTGTGGGATGTACAAATTGTGGTTTTTGGTTCACAGTGTTTTCTTTTATTATCTGATTGATTATTAGGCCAATTGGGGTGTGCTATGATTGTAGGTTAAAGGCGCTTACAGAAGGAAGGTATGGGAGTCTCATCCTGACCTTTTTCCTGCTCAAGAAAAGCCTCATGCAGAATATAAGTTCAAATTGGTAAGGATACAGTGCCTATACATAAGGAAGCTTCGGTATTTGTACTTTTTTCTTGTTTGCGTTGTTAGTTTTATTGTTACATGTATGTAGTAGACTCTTTTATTGAAATTATTGAACCACTCTTGAAGATATTTAGGTATAGTTTGGGGTATCACTAGGTCACTCACCTAAAACATTTCTGTGCAGTACTTAATTTATGTTGGGGATTATCACTTGTGATCAATGAAATGATCAATCCTAGATTTAGTACCGGAGAAAAGTGGAATACTGTATGTTTGTGACTGATAAAAGGATCAACGTAGATTCTCTACACTGAGTTGAGGTTCAATCTTACCTAGTAGGAAAAATCCAGCTCTTGATCAGAGTGTGGTTTCCTGCCTGTCCATTAAATCTTTTAAAGGAAACATTGATGCTAAAAATATTTGCAGTCTGCTGTTGTGGAGACTTTATGGAGGCTTTAAGTAGGATGGTGCAGGTTGCTGTTGGGGGAGGTTTCTTATCCGGTTTTCAGGTGGGCAATGGTTCTGGTGGCCATATTATCATCTCACACATTCTTTTTGCAGATGATACGTTAGTTTTTTGTGAAGCGAATAGTAGCCAAATCCAAACTTTACGAGTATTGTTACTTTGCTTTGAAGCAGTGTCACGGCTAAAGGTGAACCTGGGCAAGTTTGAGATGGTTCATGTGGGTGTGGTCTCTAATATCCTCAGCTTAGCAAGCCTTCTAGATTGTAAGGTATCCGCTTTCCCAATGAAATATCTGGGCCTTCCGCTTGGAGCAACCTTCAAGAATAGAATGGGATGAGGTAGTGGAGAAGATAGAGAAAATGTTGGCTGGCTGGAAACGGGTGTATTTATCAAAAGGGGGCCGCCTCACTCTTATCAAGAGTACTCTCACTAACCTCCCCACTTATTTTTTATCTTTGTTTCCTATGCCTGTAAGGGTGGTGAACAGAATGGAGAAACTCTTTAGGGTGTTCTTATGGGGAGGAGGAGAAGAAATTCCATCTGGTTAGATGGAAGACTGTATGTGCCTCAGTTGTGGATGGGGAGTTGGGAGTATGTAACTTGAGAACTTTTAATAAAGCTTTATTGGGAAAATAGCTTTGGAGATATCATTTGGAGGGGGGATCATTGTGGAAGGATATTATTGACGCTAGATATGGTGTCGCTTGGGGTGGTTGGTGCTCTAAGGAAGTGAGAGGGGGGTATGGTGTGGGTTTATGGAAGTATATAAGGAAGGGGTGGCCATGTTTTGCAAATCAAATTCGATTTGTAGTTGGTGAGGGCATTCGAATAAGATTTTGGCGAGACGTGTGGTGTGGAGACCACGCATTGGAAAGGGCTTTTCCGGCCTTATATCGTATTGCAGTTAATAGGGAGGTTTCAGTGGCGGACGTGCGTTTATTCTCTCATGGTGCGCACTAGTGGAATATTCTTTTTAATAGGGATTTCCATGATTGGGAATTACCTATTGTTTCAGAATTTTTCAGCTTACTATATTCTACGGAGACTCCTATGGCACAGCGAGATAGCTTGAAGTGGAGGTCTAATAACCACAAGTTATGTACGGTTAAGGTATATTATAGCATCTTGACAACACAACTTGATATTACTCCATTCCTTTGGAAGAATATTTGGAGGTCTTGTGTGCCTTCTATAGTAACTTTTTTTGTTTGGAGTGCTGCTCTTGGGAAGATATTGACCACGGACAACTTGAGGAAGAGAGGATGTGTAGTGTTGGATTGGTGTTACATGTGCAACAAGAATGGAGAATCTGTGGACCATCTCTTACTACATTGTGAGGTAACAAGGGTGTTGTGGGATGAAATCTTTTTAAGGGTTGATGTTGCTTGGGTGATGCCTATGAGGGTGGTGGATTTGTTGGGTTGTTGGTCAAAGATGCAAGGCTGCCATCAAGTGGCAGCAGTGTGGAAGATGATTCCGTTGTGTATTATGTGGTGTATTTGGACGGAAAGGAATGCGCGCTGCTTTGAAGATAAGGAACGCACAATGATCGAGTTGAAGAATTTTTTTCTCCACACTCTAATGTGTTGGTTTTCCACTATTGTATTACATGGGGATAATGTTCAAGAATTCTTGTCTTTAATTTATCGCTTTAGAATGTATTTAGGACTTCTTATGTATACTTCCTATGTACAAGGGCTATGCCTATTTCATTCATATATATAATATCTATCTTTTATTGATCAAAAAAATATATATATTTGCAGTCAATGTCCCAAGTAGACACCATGTTGCCTTTTTTTCTTTAATATATAAGATAATATTTATTAAATAAAAAAGGGTTTTACCTAACTTTAGCATTTAAAAATTTTTATCTTGCCCATAGGGCCTTTTCTCTAGCATCAGCTCCTCATTAAAAAAGCCAAACTCCTGCGGGTTGACTCAAGTGTAAGGCCTTGAGTGTGTTATACTAGTCTAGGGAATACCGGTAAAAGATATGCTGTGTGCACGGTCTCCGGGTTTCCTCATCATTAAAAAAAAAAGGCCAAAGACCCTGAATACGTGTATCACCATTATAACATGAGGTTTGCTGCTATGTAATTGTTTATTTTGGACGCGTATCGGAGTAACCTGTTTACTTCCATTTAAAAATATATATATTTAACTGCCAGAGTTTGGTAAAATATGGGACAAATAATACTGTTCCCATGAATTTTCACCCGTATCTGACTTATGCCCACAAGCTTTAATTCAATGCAACTTGAACCCGAGTTTGAAGATTCCGTTTGGACACTTAGAATATCTCAGAATATTTATGAATAGTAGTGAAATGGTTTGACTTAAGATGTTTTGTTAGGTTTTGGGAAAGGAGAGAGAAAAAGTGAATAAAAATAGTATAAAGTTAAAAAATTGTTTGAATATAATTTTTTAATATTATTTTATTTTGAAATTTGAAAAAGTTGTATTATTTTTTGTGTTTTGTTTGAATGTTTGGGAAAGTTGTATTGGGTTTTGTGTTTGGATAATGATTAGACGAAAAAGTTGAGGATTTGAAATTGAAAAATGTTTTGTGTTTAAGTGATGTTTAGGAAAGAAATATTTGAGAATACTTTGTTACACAAACAAGGCTGTTAGTTTGGCCCTTCATGAGAAACTGGAGTTAAAAATCCAGATGGAAACTTGCGTTAAAAGGCAAATCTACCCATTATATTGAAACTTCAAAGGGGGTTCTGAACTGCAAGCAATTAAAGTTTATGGGTGTAAATAATAAGATTAGGGGGTAATTCATGGGAGGAAAGTGTCGTTTACTGTATGATATATGAATTTCTGAAATCTTGTAGTTTCATGCACATGATATATTACTTTGATCTGTATTCATGGAATAACTTACTTCAATATGTGAATTTGCTGCAGATTTCGGAAGCATACTCTTGCCTGCTGTCTGGTAATTCTTCTTTTATAAGAGAATGAATTAGTACAATAAAGTCATGGTTGGCAAACTCCCAAATGGACTAAAAAGTTACTAGACGAACTTGTCACTCTCAGTTATCAATCTCATAATGTGGGATAATAGCTCAGGATGTTAATGAAAGTTCACTCTAAAATTTTGGAATGAAGCATGTCAGAACCCTGGCACTTTATGCTGTTTCTGTTCAGCTGTTGAAATGGCCTTAATTTGATTGAGCTTTTTTCCTTTAATATTTTATGTATTCATTTTATGGTTTGGTTCTTTTTCATCTCTTTTCATTCATCCTACCCACGTTTTGAGTTTTCTTTACCTGTTATTGGCGGCTTGTTTGGACATTTAGAATATCTCAAAACATCTGTGAATAGTAATGAAATGGTTTGAGTTAAGATGTTTTTTTGGGTTTTGGGAAAGGAGAGAGAAAAAGTTGAATAAAAATATTATAAAGTTAAAAAATTGTTTGAACATAATTTTTATTTTGAAATTTTAAAAAGTTGTATTGTTTTTTGTGCTTTGTTTGGAAGTTTGGGAAAGTTATAATGATTAGGTAATGATTTGGTGAAAAACTTGAAAATTTGAAATTGAAAAGTGTTTTGTATTTGAGTAATATTTGGGAAAGAATATATGAGAATACCTGAGAATACCTCAGTGTCCAAACTAGCCGGCCTTGCTGAGGTGATACATTCAAGGATTCTGAAAAAAGGCCATCTGGATATTCTGTGGCCATGGGACAGATTGCAGTTGCAAAGGAAGTCCAGTGTGTCAAACAGGAAAATACATTGTAAGAATTAAATATCTTTTCTTCCTTTTGCCTCGTGGATGCTACTGGCATAGCTGACCTGTCAAAGGAAAAGCTATATAATAAAAGTTGTATATCTGTCTGTTCACTTGTTTGAATCAAACTTTCTAACAAGATATCCCAAGTAATCCTTTTTACATTTTCTATTTTTTCTTTTTTGGTTTCTTTGAAAAAACTTCCAAGTCATAAATTTATAGTTTGGAATCTATGACAATTTTGGAATATGTTTGTTGGACCAAAGGATTTTTCTTAAGATGATATTCCTTATCAAACAAATGGATTCTTCTCAATTAGCCAAATCAGACGAGGGTAAAGAAGTTGAGAAACTTATCTTAAATGTCACATTTTGGAAGGAGATGAAATATTCTAACTTCACTAGCGGTGATTTTGGACTTTTCTGGAATGTGATAGAACACCCCTGGCACACATTATTCTAGCATCCTTTCTGCATGGCTGCTTGCTTTCTCAATCCATCATACCACAATCAACCGATTTCATAACGGTGTGAGAACAAATTACCATATGTCATAATTTTTACTATTTTCCCATATTTAGATTTATATTTTTTCTGCTGTAGCATCCTGAGGTGATTCGTGGTCTAAATGAGTGTAATGTTTGACTAGAACCAGAAGATGGGAAAGAATTTCTGTATCAATGCAGGTACTGGCTTCTTATTGTTTTTATCCTATGTCTAACTACACGAGAACTAAATTCAATGCAACTTAGTTGCTTCCTTGGTATTTCATGGTGAAAATATTCATTTTGCTGCAATAAAGCAGTTACAATTGCTTTTTTTAAAAGCTGTTTTACTTTTTTTTTTTTGAAAAAACAATTTTCTGATGTTTTTATGTCAGATTCCTGACTTTGTCTCCGCCAAAGCTGACTTTGGAATGGATTTGGCTATAGGTACCAGAGCAGAGTTTGATCCAGGTGATACAGCTGAGACAATATACGTAACTTAATAAGTCTAAAATTTTTTAGTTGGCAAAATATCATGGTCAGAAAGTTTTTCTGTTCCCTATTGTCCCATTAGCTGCATGTGGCAATAGCATGGTATAAGCTGCTTAAAGATGCAACGAATTTCCATATGCATACTAAGTCCGCTATGACCATCTTCTGGAGGTGAACATACTTGGTATATCTATGGTCAAGTTCACAGTAGAAAGCTTAATTGTCTGTGTCGGAAGTGATGGAATGAATTTGCCTTTGGTCACTACAACTTGCAACTTAGAGTACGCTAGGGCTGTAAACAAACCAACCACCAAGGGGTTGGCCCAAGTGGTGAAGTCTTTGGTCTTGGGGTATCACTCCCTTCAAGGTCTAAGGTTCAATACCTCATGGGTGCAAACAATCTTTTAGGGCCACACCTCCTAGTGAAAAGTCAACGATTTAACCAGTTACGTGTAGGGAAACTTCCGAGGGTGCGATGCACGGGATTGGGGTTTACTCTGCAGGGGTGGGTCCGAAGAGCCCTGCCTTGGAGAGGTTCCCCAACACATAAAAAAAAAAAAAAACCGAGTCGAGCCAAATTTGAACAAGAGTACTCAAGCTCGATTAACATATTTACTTGTTCGAACTCAAATAAGACTTAGGCCCGGTTTGGATAGACAGTTCAAATGAGATGAGATGAGATATTTTAATTTGTAGTGAAATTTTTTTAGTTAAGATGAGATGAGATAGTTTGTAAAAAAATCTATGTTTGAATAGTGAGATGAGATGAGATGAGATAGTTTTGACTTTCTGTGATTTGAAAAAGGTGGGGGTCCCACAGTATTTTTAGAGTACCCAAATCCTTGAGATTTTGCACTGTTCATATACTGTTCATGCACTGTTCATTTATTGTTTTGAACTGTTCATTGTTAGTTTTGCACTATTTATTTAAGAGGATGTTTTCAAAACTTAGAAATGAAATATAATGTTTGGATAGGCAAAACTCTGGGACCATTCAGCCCAGATGAGATACAGATGAGATGCTTTGCCTATCCAAACCAGACCTTAACATCCTTGTTCGAACTTGGCTCGTTAACCATTAATGTTGTTTGAATTCGGCTTGAGCTTGACTAAAAATAAGCAAACGACTCGAACTCGAGTAGCTTGAGCTCGAACTTGTTTTTTTTTTTTTTTTAATTTCTAATTCTTATCTTTTGATTAATATAAAAAAAATTAAATTTTACAAAAAAATTTAACCATTTAATTATTCAACCAAATTGATTAAAAAAAATTATGATGTAACTTTTTATAAAAAAATTAACTTATAGTTATAAATTAAAAAAAAAATAATACATAATATAATTTTTTTGAACTAAACCATTTAATATATAGATAACATAATAAATCAAAAGTTCTAGTTGTATAATATATTATTATTAAATATAAGTTATGTATATATTATAGCTTACATTATTAAATATTATATTTATTAATGTATTACTAGCATATGATATAAGTATATAGTTATAACATATAAGTTCATGTACATATATTACACTATAAAAATATAATAATATGCAACTATAAATAATAAGTAATATGTGTTATCATTTATCTAGTAGAGTTCTTTTATATAGCATCCACTGTAGTGGTGCACACAATGCACACACTATGTGGATGATTCTGGTCCATGTGTCTGTGTTTTTTTTTTTTTTGGTTTTGCACCAGACGACTTCTCTCATTGTCTCTCTCATCAACGGCTCTCTCTCTCATCAGCTCTTTCTCTCTCATCAGCTCTCTCTCTCATCAGCTCTCTCATCCCATCGTCTCTCTCTCTCATCTCGACTCTGTCTCTCATCGTCTCTCTCTCTCCTCGACTCTCTCTCATTAGATCTCTCTCTCATCCCTCATCGACTCTCTCTCTCATCTTGGGCTCTCTCTCATCGTCTCTCTCTCCTTGACTCTCTCTCTCATCTCTGCTCTCTCTCTCATCTCAAGCTCTCTCACTCATCTCGGTCTCTCTCATTGTCACTCTCTCTCTCTCCTCGACTCTATCTCTCCTCCCTCATGCTCTCTCTCCCTCATCTCGATCTCTCTCTCTCATCTCGATTTTCTCTCTCATCTCCGCTCTCTCTCTCATCGTCACTCTCTCTCTCATCAACTCTCTCTGTCTATAGTAATTTCGAAGTTGGGAGATGAATGTTGTAGGGTGTGCAGCGGCTGCTCCCACTACAGTGGCTTCTCCCCAGATTTTTTCTATCTAGTATAATGAAAACCATATTGTGTATAAGGTTAATGATATGATTCCTTAATTAAAAGGAGACATCATCAACTTATGTTATGATGTGTATTGTGTATACAAATTGTAGTTAATCAATTATAGTTAATTTGGTAATTGTTTCAAGTAAATGTGTATTCAATCATTCATTTATTACTATATCAATAGACTATAATCTATGTAACAATTAGAAAAGTAATATAAAACATCAATGCTATATTACATAATACATAATTATCCAAAAACACTTTGGGAACATAATAAATATATTAAATAAGGTAAAATATATATATATATATTAATAATATATAATTAAGTATATAAATACAACTAATATGTAATAATTATACAACACATTACGAGCTTCAAAATGAGCTCAAACGAGTTGAGTTTATGCGAGCTTTGTTCACGAACCTAAACTTAGTCGAGCCGAGTTTATACGAGTTTTACTCGTTTAATATTCGAGTCAATATTAGTATTTACGAACATCTCATTTATTAAATGAACCGAATTTGAACCGAGTATATACAAGCCGAGCTCAAACTGTTCATGAGCTGCTCTGTTCCTTTGCAGTCCTAGAGTACACCATCTATGAAGGAAGCCTAATGAGCTGACCTCCTATAAAGTACCATTGTGGAAAGCATAATAGAAGCACATGGCAGTACATCTTGCAGGAGGTCACATCACCTGAGATTAGGAGATTGAGAACTTCAGTAGCTCAGTATATATTTTTGAATCATTCACATTTAGGAGATCCTTTACAATGAGAGGGAGCAATTCTATGGAGATTTTTTTCTTTATGAATAAGATAAAATTTTATTAATAATGGAAAGGGATGTTATCCCTGTTCACAGGAAGTATACATGAATCCACTTAACGAAGACAAGGGAAAAGAGCTACAAATTCCTGAAAATTAGAAATAGAAAAAGTAGCACCATAATGGGACTTTGTCCAATGATATAAGGTGTTAACGAACAAAAGACTACCTTCGATGGTGATCTTTTGCATTTCTCAAAACTACGCTGGTTCTCTCCCTCCATAGACACCATAATAGGCACAATGTGACCATCTTACGCACAGGTACGCTTGGTGGTGGTGGAACTGCCATTCCAACATGTCAATAGCTTCACCACCCGAGAAGGCATCACCCTATTAACCCAAATAGGCCAAAGAATATGCTTTATAGGGTGCTACCAATTTCATGATGCAAAAGAAATGGTCCACCAGTTAACCATTATGATGCCACATCTCTTCACTTTGTCCATGGTAAGATTTTTCCCAAGTTCTGCTGTCCATGTGATGAAAGCCACTCTGGGAGGAGCCCTATTTCTCCATATTAGCTTCCAGGGGAAACTAGTCTTGACATGATTACGTAGCATGTTGTAGTATGATTTTACTTCAAACTTGCCGATCCAAATCATTTTATCATCCCATTTTGTGCCACCCTACATGAATACAACCTGTTAAAGAAAGATGAAAAGAGATCCACCTCCCAATCATTTGCCTCCCTACATGACTACAACCTTTGTGCTAGCAATTCTATATTCGTTTGGATGTTGAGATGAGAAATTTGTGAATAGTAGTGAAATGATTTGTGAATAATAGCGAAATGGTTTGAGTTAAAATGTTTTATGGGTTTTGTGAAATGAGAGAGAAAAAGTTGAATAAAAATATTATAAAGTTAAAATATTGTTAGAATATAATTTTTTAATATTATTTTTATTTTGGGATTTGAAAAAGTTGAATTTTTTTTGTTTTGTATTTTGTTTGAAAGTTTGGGAAAGTTGTAATGATTAAATAAAAAAGTTGAAGATTTCAAATTGAAAAGTATTTGTGTTTGTGTTGTTTGGATGCTGAGATGTGATGGGATGGGATGGGATGAGATGAGATAGGACTCTATTTTTAGTAGTGTAGTCTAGTGGTTAACATCTATGGTTATAGCTCTGTTTTCCTTAAAACTCTGGTATGTTAGTGACCTCGAGTCCTATTGTCTTAAATAATTTGTGAGGTTGTATATAATTATATGATATATCTGAGTGACAGTTCGTCTAATCAAAATCCACAAGTTAATTTGGCTGAGTTTGCAAACCATGATAGGAAAGCCGATTGCCTTATTGGAAGGAATATAAAGTGGACATACACTTGGGAGGTTATGGAGATGATGATTGGAAAAGAATAAAAAAAAAGACTGCATTAGTAATAGTAATAACTGATTTGAGATGCTAGCTAAACATTTCATGTGATGCCTGCCACAGGTGCAAGAGGAGAAGGTTCAGCTAGTGGTAAATTTCTCAAAAGATTCTTCTATTCCTCCTGTTCGTTTCTTCTTTCAATTTCACTGGTCTTATTAATTATCGTCTGAGTCGACATCTATCTTGATCAGTCACAAATGCACGAGTTGTCAGAACTGGAGTTCCAAGGGCACAGGGGGGAAGAGGAAATCCTGCTCTGATTGGAGTCCCTTTTCTCTTTATTATTCTGGGAACAATTGGACTCGGGGGACTAAATGCTGCAAGGTGATACAGTTTCACTTCTGAGTATAATCATTTTATGTTTAACAAAACATATTTCAGAGGAATTAAATGGTTATATCGTTTCTTTTCATTATTTGCTTCTCAGGGCTTATAAAAAGCAAAAGGAGGAATATCCTTCTCACAATCCTTTTCTTCCTTGATCCCCAGCCTCAGAGTTGAATAATGCTGCTTTCTGTTTTCTGTAAGATCAATGAATTCTCTATGGGTTGGTGTTGTCCAGTTCATAAACCCAAAGGAAACATAAGGACATATTTAAAAGAGAAATGATGTTCATCCTTGATTTTATCACCTGCAATCACATTGTTTATGCGACGCATTATCAACGGCTTTATATGTCAACTAATTAAATAAACAGCTGCTTAAAAATGTGCCGCCTCAGCAAGTGTGACTTGGGATGACAAAATCAAGGATGAAGAGTAACATTACTCAATTCAAAATGTTATACTAGAGCTCACCAAAAAATTACATCCGAAATAGAAGATATTGATAACAAGAGTCTCATTTTGTTTTCTTCTCTTTATTACCAAACTACTGAATCTAATCTCTCCTGAAACTAATTTTAAAAATGTGGGTCACTCTACATGTTGAGATTTGACCATGAAAAGGAATCGAACAGGGAAAAAGAGAGAGAAAGTGGCAAGTACTACCTCTGTAGATGTGAAACCTCAAGTAACTAGGGAAAAAATGTGTTGTGTTTGAATCTAGGACCTGTAGTTTTTTAGGCTCATTTGGATGGTGAGATGAGATGAGATGATTTTAGATGAGTTGAATAAAATATTATTATTTAATATTATTATTGTTTTAAGATTTGAAAAAGTTGAATTATTTATTATATTTTATATGAGAATGTGATAAAGTTGTAATGATGAGATGGGTTGAGAGAGTTTCTTTATCCAAACGGGGTCTAAAACTCTCGAACATACAAATCCAATATGATATTAGTAGGTTAGGATTGAGGGATTCGTCGTGTTTAATAAATGGATCGGATTAAGATTGACTAACACCAGTCAAAGTGGATTTGACACGACTCGAACATGCATGCAACTTTCAAAGTTAATTTTTTGTCAAAATCACAAATGGGTCATGAATTAACAAGGAAATAACAGATTGGGATTGAAGGATTTATATAAGTTAATGAGGTTTGACTCATATTCAGTAGGAATTCGATTAAGACAATCTGAAACGACAAAACGAATTGTCATCTCCATTTATTAAAGAGAGTGTTGTTTGCATTTTTGCTGTTGTGTTTATGAGAATCTGAGAAGCTTAGCTGGTGGCATCTTCTTCTATCTATCTGCAAAGTTCGACCACAAAACAAAAGGCTGGCAAGAAGGCACACGACCAAAAAAAAGAAAAAGAAAAGATCCACCGAACAAAGCGCAAAGTGATGGATGGTGAGTTGGAGGTGAGTTAGATTTGCCGGTTAGGTATATGAGATTCTGAATCCAATGTTTTCATCCTGGAGTAAGCAACCCCTTAGAATACCACATTCTTTCTTCTTCTTTTTCTTAATCATTAAAAAAAAAATTAAAACGACCGAGCGAGAGCGATGGCGATGGCGATAACTTAAGGCAGGAGGTATAATTTTCCAAATCATAATCCACGTGTCAGAAAAACATAAGGCCCCGCGTTACGTTTACGATACCCATCAATTACCCACCGACCCACTTATTTATGTTACGTTGACCAAACTTATAAAAGCATTAAAATGACTCGACGGAGAAAATTATTGATACGGCAACAATATGAATAAAGAAAACAATGTATATAAAGAAATGCCTTGTCACTTTTAAAGAAATGTTTTAACTTTAAAAAATTTTTATAAAAATAAATTTATAAATTAACGTGATTAAATATGATGTATTAAATTATAAAATTATTTTTATTTAAATTTAATAATATATATAGGAAGCTTTACAACATTTATTTTTATTTGTATACAATATTTATAATATTTATTTTATATGTTTATGTTTTTACTATTTAAAATGTTCAAAATTTGGACAAAAATTTGACATTTATTTTAACAAAGCCGCTTCTAAGCGGTCCCACTGTTTATTAGAGATAATCAACCCTCCTATCATCATCGTTAGAAATCACACAAAAATGGATATAGATGCAGCCACACACGTTCAGAAAGCTAGGTCACACAGCCCCTACCGTTCGAATCACACAACCCCTGCCTTTCAAAACTCATCTCATCAAGACCCTGCCATCTCTTCCGTCAGAATTGAAAATCACTACTCGCTGCGACGGTTCGGTCATCTCTTCCGTCTGTTTGCACCACCACCCAAGAGCTTTGGAAGTTCAACTGCCACCATCTCAGTCCGACAGATTTCAATCCATTCCCGTCGAAAAATCAATGCTCGCTGCATGTAAGAAATTATTTTGAATACAACCTACGAAATCACTTTCAAAGGATATTGGTTGCTCTGGACCTTGCATTGAATCCATTCTTCTCAACCACACAGATTTTGCACCACTGTCGCCCACACGGATTTCGCACCACTGTCGCGACAACACAGTTGTTCATGGCTAACAATATTGACCTTGGTGTTGCTCAGGTATTTTTGGAATGCAATATTTGAAAATCTAATGCTACAAAACAAGCTCTAATAATAATGCTTACTTGCTTAATTAATCACATATTTTAATTAATGATTTTTTAATGTTATGGTTTTGTAGGAATGAACAAATTTCTTGTTTTGATAGTGAAAAACTTGAGGCTGAAAGTGTAGACGTTCAATGTGATGTGAATGTTGAGGATGTGGTGAATGTTGAAGATGGTATGAATGTCGAAGATGGAGTCAATGTGAATGGAGGAGTCAATGTGAGTAGTGATATTTTGGAGCCATTCATTGGTATGTTATTTGACGATGTGAAAGACGCGCAAACATTTTATAAGGCATATGCAAGACGAAAATGTTTTACAATTCGGACGAATCATACTCGGTTGTCGAAAGATGATAAAAAAACTACATGCAATAGACTATGTTTGCACAAAGAAAGGATTTCTGTGGGTAAATCGAAAAGAAAAAGAATGAACAATTCCTGAACCTACTGAAACAAAAATTGGATGTAAAGTTTTGATGGGTATTAAAAAAAAAAAAAAAAAAAAAAGATAGTGAAAAGTGGATAGTCAACAAGTTTATGGTTTGACATAACCATGTTTTACTTATACCGAGAAGTACTAGTTTCTTTCATGGACATAAGAGAGTTACTAAAGTCCAAAAATAACTTATAATGACTTCGAATGAGTCCGGTATACCGATGTTCCTTCATTAAGCATCTCAGCCAAACCTACTTGATTAGAGTGAAAAACAGAATTTCAAAACATCATTGCATCGACGTTACTTACTAGTTACCCAAACAAATTCTCAAGAGAGCATAAGTTCAATGCAAAACTTTGCATGATAAGAAACAACGGGTCCCAGCACGATGTACTGAACACCATACAAAAAATGAACCTTCAACACACTCATCTAAATGCCTTCTATTGGACCTTGAACTTTGTCCTCCATTACACAATATCAGGGCAAAAAATTAGGGCAAAATACCTGCAACAAATCCATTCTACCATACCAATCCTCACTGCAGAACCCGACCTTCATAATATTAAGACCTCAGTAAAAGCTCACAAAAAGTAGTACAACCTTCCAAATATTAATCCACAAAGTCATCTATTATCAATGAGTACGTAAAATCAGCTTATTTCTTCGGATGGAAATAACACTGTCAAAATTTTGAAGAGAGAGCATCCTCAATGGATGTCGTAAAATAAATATTCATGTAAAATATAAAGAAAAAAAATTGCTCAAAAGTTTCTTCCAAAAACAGTACAAGCCCAAGATGGTCCCGATATCAGATTTTTTTTTTTCATTCATTTTTTTTATATTTTTAAACATTCATAATATTATAAAAAATACTATTTTATCCGACCCATTCGGACCCAAATCTCGATGAGAATGCTTTTCTTCTTCCGATGGGTGTTGTCTACTTTTCCCCACTCCCGACCTTTCTCCATGAAAAAACTATTTTTCCTTTCAAATTGACTGCTCGTTAATAAAAATAAAAAAAATTATTTAATAATTAAAGAATTAATTTTTAGTGTTTTAGTATATTTTTTTATATTTTTTTAAATATTTAAATATATTAAAAAATTAAAAAAAAAGTTACAGAAAATCTATCGATAAAAGTGAGAGGACTAGCGGTAGAGTAGGCCCGACTCTTCTCCCATATTTTTTACCGAACAGTTCAAATCTTTTTTTTATTTTTTTTATTTTTTCTTTTATCATTTTTTTAAAGTATTTAGATATTTTTTAAAAATAAAAAGAAATTACATATTCATTTAAAAATATTTACTTAATCATTAAGTAATGAAAAAATTAAAAAAAAATTCTGTAAAAGATTTCGGTTTAAATCTTACGTGAGAATAGTGTTTTCCTTTTTCATTTCCATGGCATTTCTCGCTTGTTTGCAAGTGAGTTTTCTCTCTAGTGTAGAGTGAGTCTTTCGGGTTAGCCAGTGCTGGTCTGCGAGAGAGGTGATCATGGAAGAGGAGTTATCGAAGCAATGGGAGAAACTAAGTCTATCAGAGAAGGAGAAAGAGGGTCTAGCTCTACAACAGAAAACATCAGGGACTTCTGTGAAACCAAAACACCTTTGTTTGCTTGTCATGATTGTGGCAGAAAAAACGATCAACAGGGAAGCATTCAAGAGCACTATGTCAAAAGTCTGGAAATGTGAGAGTTGGCTACAATTCTCAGAAGTTGGTTCTAATAAATTCATCATTGAGTTCCAAAGCAAAAAGGATTTGGAGAGGGTGATCAATGGAAGACCATGGTCCTTCGACAGATGGCTACTGTGTTTTCAAGCTTTTAGTGGCTCAAAATCTATTAATGAAGTGCAGTTCACTACAGAGGAATTTTGGATTCAAGTTTACAATCTGCCTTTTGATTGTATGAACCAGGAAGTGGGTTATCAGATTGGAAGTAGCTTGGGAAAGTTTATTAAAGTTCATGTAGATGACAGAGGCATTGGCTGGGGAAAGTTTCTTAGGATAAGAGTGGAGCTCGATATCACAAAAGCTTTGCTGAGAGGAATGTTCATCACAATAGAGGGGAAGAAATCTTGGGTGTATTTTAAATATGAGAGGTTGCCTTCAATTTGTTTTAAGTGTGGGATCATCAAACACTCTTTTTCTTTGTGCTCCAGTGGCATGAGTGGAGAGGGGCAGGACCAATATGGATCTTGGCTAAGAGCTCCTAATGTAAAGGAGAGTGAACTGCAGCAGAAAAGATATGGTGAAGATCATTACCAGGAGGCTCAGACTGAACCTCGTCCATGGAGGAAGAAAGAAGAAGACAAAGAAGACACTTCTGCTGGCACAGCAGATTTCAGGGAGGGGTGTCAGAGGATTGGAAAGGAAACTGACTTTCCCAAAGCAAAAGTTGTTGGCATGGGAAAAGGTCAGGAGCTAGGGGAGGTGATAAAGTCAAGACCAAAGTTAGAAGGAGTAGGCATGGAAAGCATGAATGAGACAGCAACTGCTCCTGCTATTCCTGTTGAGAAGACATGCGACATGGTTGGAGTGGTGGAGTCAACATATAGTAACAAAAACACTGTTATTATAGATGACAGTTTTGACCCTAGCTTGAAAAACAGAAATCCAAAAGAGCCTGAGAAGTCGAATGATCTAATGAACCAGATTCATTCCTTTGACCAGTTTATCTCAAACCAGGTTAAAGTTCTTGAACAAGCCAAGAAAACCACCAGCTGGAAAAGAAGGGCCCGAGATATCTGTCATGAGAATTCCTCCTTGGGATTGGAAGGTAGATCCAACATACCTACTAGTAACAAGAGAGGAAGAAACCGAGGAAGAAACCATACATTGGCCAATGACAGGCTTATATCCAGCAAAAAAATCAAAACTGAGGGAGATGATAGATCAAATCTTACACAATCTGATATGGTGGAGGCTGATGAACAGCCCCACCAAATCCAATGAGTTGCCTCAGTTGGAACTGTCGGGGGCTTGGGAACCCCCAGACAGTTCATGATTTGCACCAAATGGTGGTCAAAAAGATCCCATCTTTTGTTTTCTTGATGGAAACAAAGAGTAGAAGAGAAAAGATTGAAGCTCTCAAAACTAGGTTGGGTTTTGAAAACAGTTTTGTTATTGACTGCAAAGGAAGGAGTGGGGGAATTGCTTTTCTTTGGAAAGAGGACATTGAGGCAGCAGTGCACACTTTTACTAAACATCATATTTCTCTAATGATTAAGGGGAATGAAAAGAGGAAGGAGTGGTTGTTGACTGGGTTCTATGGACACCCCATCACTACTAAGAGGAAGGACAGTTGGCATTTACTCCAAACTATTAAACCAGAGAGGCCAAAAGGGTGGATATGTGTTAGAGACTTTAATGAAATACTCAGTGTTGGAGAGAAATGGGGAGGGGCTGTGAGATCTGGTGCTCAGATTGAGGCCTTTAGAACTACAGTGGAGGCCTGTGAACTATGTGATATGGGATCCATAGGTAACAAATTCACTTGGACTAATGGGAGGCAAGGGGGAGCCTTTACCAAAGAAAGGCTTGATAGAGCTTTTTGTAACGCATCTTGGAATGAGTCCTTCCCTTATTCGAGGGTTTACACACTTCCTGCTTTGAGTTCAGACCACTGCCCTTTGCTAGTAACTTGGGAGGAGAGCCAAACTCATGGTGCCAGGAGGAACAGAATCTTTAGGTGGGAAGCTAGCTGGTTCCAAAGGAAGGATTATCTCAAATTGATGGAGGTGGCATGGCTCAGCACAAGGGAATCTGACAACAACTTGCAGGTTATTACTGAGGGCCTTAACATATGCAAACAAAAACTCATGCAATGGAACAAAGTAGCAAGAGGCAATCCCAAACAACAGATGACTGAACAACTGGCTCTTTTGAATGATTTGCAAAAAGAAAACGAAGGACACCTGACTGAACAAGTCAAGCAGACTCAAAAGGCTATAAACAGACTTCTAGAGGAAGATAATAAGAGATGGCAGCAGAGAGCAAAGCAAAGATGGCTGAGAGAAGGTGATAGAAACACTAAATTTTTCCACCAATGTGCATCTCTCAGAAGGAAAAATAATATGATCAAGATGTTGTTTGATGAAGATGGGCAGGAGGTACAATCCAAATAGGGTATTAATTCACTCTTTCAAAAATATTTCAAAGATCTCTTCAACTCTTCCTCTCCAGAAAACATCTCAGTATGTTTGAATTCTATGGAAACTCGAGTAACAGAGGCACAAAATGCTACTCTCACAAGGCCATACACACAACAAGAGATTGAAGAGGCTTTGTTTCAAATGGAGGGCCTCAGCTCTCCTGGCCCAGATGGATTCCCAGCAGCCTATTACCAGAAGCATTGGTCCCTCATTGGTAATCAAGTCAGTGAATCCATTTTACAGGTACTGAATTCAAATAGTAATCTCACTGCTATTAATGATACCTTCATTGCCTTAATTCCCAAGAAAAAGAACCCCACTAAAGTCACAGAATTCAGACCCATATCTCTATGCAATGTCATGTACAAGCTCATCTCTAAAGTAGTGGCCAATAGACTTAAGAGTGTACTGCCTCTTATCATCTCTAATTCTCAGTCTGCTTTTATTCCCAATAGACTCATCTCAGATAATGTGATAGTGGCATTTGAAGCTCTACATACTATGAAGGCTAAAATGACAGGGAAGGAGGGCTACATTGCTTTGAAACTAGACATGAGCAAAGCCTATGATAGGCTAGAATGGAGTTTCATCAGAGCTGTGTTCACCAAGATGGGTTTTTGCAATCAATGGATAGAATTGGTGATGAGATGCATAGAGTCAGTTTCCTATTCCATTCTGGTTAATGGATTCCCTCAAGAGTCATTCCATCCTTCTAGGGGGATTAGGCAAGGAGATCCCCTCTCCCCCTATATTTTTATCATGTGTGCTGAGGCACTTAGTAGTCTGATCAGTAAAGCTGAAGGAGAGGGACTGATTCATGGAGTTCCTATTGCTAAAGATAGGCTTAGAATTTCTCATCTATTTTTTGCTGACGATTGCCTTCTATTTTGCAAAGCTAATGCCATTGAGTGGAGCAGACTTTTTGGGTTACTAAGAGTCTATGAATCAGCATTGGGACAAAGGCTTAATTTGGAGAAAACCTCTATTATTTTCAGCAAGAATACAAGAAGGGCAACACAACAGTTCATCCTTTCTATTGCTGGGGTAAGGAATGGCATGTCATATGAAAAATACCTGGGATTACCTTCAGTAGTGGGAAAGAATAAAACCAAGACTTTTAAAGGGATATTGGATAACATTAGAGCTAAAGTCAGCAATCATAGAGTTAAAATGTTATCCCAAGCAGGTAAGGAGATATTTATCAAAGCTGTCATCCAAGCACTTCCAACCTACACAATGTCGGTTTTTAAACTCCCCAACTCACTGCTCCAAGGAATCAACAGGATCATCAACAACTTCTGGTGGGGACAGCAAGGTAGGGAACACAAGATACATTGGATCTCATGGAAAAATATGGGAAAGGCAAAAGCTGATGGGGGTATGGGTTTGAGGGACTTCGAAGCTTTTAACACAGCATTGCTGGCCAAACAATGTTGGAGGTTGATCCAACAACCTGAGTCCCTTGCTGCTCAGGTCATAAAAGCAAAATATTATCCAAGCTCAACTTTTCAAGAGGCAAGATTAGGATCCAAACCTTCTTTTATCTGGAGGAGTTTCTTAGCAGCTAGGCCATTAGTAAAGGCAGGTTCCTTTTGGAGGATAGGTAATGGTTATCAAGTCAAGGTATGGGAAGACAAATGGATAGCCTCCTCAAATCCTAGCAAGGCCCAGAGTACTGTTAGTGTGCTGGAAAACATTGCAACAGTCTCCTCTCTAATAGACCCTATCCCAAAGCAATGGAATCTGGCACTTGTGCAACAGATATTCAATCATAGAGAAGCTGAGTCCATAATCAAAACCCCCATAAGCTGCTTCAACAGCAGAGATAGACTTGTATGGCAAGGTACAAAAGATGGTGAATTTTCAGTTATGAGTGCCTACCACAAAGAAATTGATAGAAGCCTCCCTGTCTCTAGTCAAGCATCCAGTAGCTCATCTCACAAAGGCTTTTGGCAGCAGCTATGGAAGTTAAAAGTGCAACCTAGTGTTAAAGTTTTCCTTTGGAGAGCATGTCAAGAGGCACTTCCAACCCAGTCTAATCTCTTCAAAAAGAAGGTAGTTAAACACACTCTCTGCCCTATATGCAATGTGGAGGAAGAAGACTCTTTTCATGCTATATGGGGGTGTGAATCAGCCAAGGATGTGTGGAGTCAATGTTCAAAGAGGTTACAAAAATGCCATTTTCCATACATGTCTATGAAACAACTCCTCGAAGCCTTATTTCAAACCATGGAAAGCAAGATCATCCAGGAGTTTGCTGTGGTGGCAAGTAAAATATGGTGGAGAAGGAACACCTTAATCTTTAAAGGTGCTTTTGCTCACCCGAAGGTAATTGTGCAAGAGGCTAGATTCATTTTGGATGAGCTGGTTGAGGAGAGAAGTAGAGCAAGTCTGGCATGTAACTCAGCAGAGGTTTGGCAGGCTCCACAAACAAATTGGGTCAAGATGAAATGGGACAGTGCAGTGGATAAGGCTAGAGGAATTGTTGGAGTGGGAGTGGCTGTGAGGAACAGCTCAGGCTCAATAATTGCAACCTTGAGGACTAAGAAGCATCTATTCCCTGACCCTTTGTTAGCTGAGGCATTCGGTGCACTTAAAACTGCACAATTTGGCGTGGAGCTTGGTCTTACACAAGTGATCATTGAAGGAGACTCCCTCCAAGTTATCAACCAGCTTAGAAGTGGCAAAGAAGGCTCTAACAGTGCAAGCATGTTTATTAGTGAAGCTAAACAGCTCTTAGGAAATTTTGCTAAGTGGGAGGTTTCTCATGTAAGGAGAAATGGCAACTCTATAGCTCACTTGTTAGCAAAAGATGCTCTATCCAATCATGATCATATTGTAACTTTGGAGGATCTTCCTCCTTGTATACCATTGGGTTGATTGAATGGAAATGAGTTATTATTTCAAAAAAAAAGAAGTTTGTCCCTAACTTAGGCTAGTTTGGGATTGCGGAAAAGTCTTAAAAAGTTATTAAATGGTCTTAAAAGTTTTTTAATAAGAAAATTAAATTGTTTAGATGTTATATATTAAAGTATTTTTCATCAAATGTGATTTTCTAGATAATGTCAAACATAATTTAAATTTTAAAAAATTAATGGACGAAAATATCCATACAAAACTCTCAGATAAGAGTAATGTTACATGTAGTCGTAGAGTGTGCAAACGCCATGCAGTCGCTTTGAAAAAGAGTGGGATATACTATTAAAAAAATAATTTTTTTTCATCTGGATCCCATATATATATATTTTTTCAAAATGATTACACGGTGCTTAGAGACTCATGACTATAACTATTATTTCTCTATAAATTATAAGCCTTAAAGTTATAAATTATATTTTCCAACACAATTACAAGCATCCACACAATAAGGATTTCAAGCATTGAAGTCAGATTTTTCTTCTCTTATGAATTATGACGTGAACCAGTGACACATTTGATTATATTTTGCTTTTCTTGACGGTATCATAGATTTTTATTTAAAGAAAATGATAGTACGACTCTCAAATATATCTATTAAATGTATTCACTCATATATTTTTTTAATGATTAAGGAAGTTAGTGAATTTTTTTATTTTTTTATTTTTTTAATAGTTAAGAATATTTAAAAAATATTTTAAAAAAAATTATTTGTACCGGTATGCATATTTGGGGTGCACATTTAGTGTGCACCTTAACATTGTCCTTTATTTAATCCCAGCGACTTAATTCTCAACACCAAAAGCAAACATTAAATTGAATTTTAGAACAAGATATAATTATATGAGATTGTATATGGAAGATATTGCAAATATCAAAATATATGAGAATAATATTGGTAGTTAGAGAAAATATTTAAAATTAATAAAAAATATTAAAAAATATAATATTTAATTTCGAGAAAATATAAATAAGCTTGTGTATGGTATATTGTAAATGCATGTTTGAGATTGCGGTGGAAAATATAGCTTATAACTTAAGTAATAAATTTTACTATTAAGAATTTATTTCTTGTTTGGTAACCATATATTTAAAACACTTTGAAACATATTATGTTTGTTTGAAAACAAATTAAAAAAATGTTTTATGAGGTAGAAATGATGATTATTTGAATTTTTAAAAATTATGACCATATTTTGAAAGTTTGAAAGTGTAATTATCTTAAAGTTGTATGGGTATTTTCGTCCATTAACAGTATTTTTAGAATTTGAATTACGTTCCGCAATATATGGAAAGCACATTTGTGGAAAAGAAAAATTTTACTCATTATCTTCACACCACACACCACATTTAGTTTTTTTATCTTTTTTATTTTTTTCTCTTACTAAATGTGTAGTGTATGGATGATAAGTAGAATAAAACCAAAAACATTTAAAAAAATAAAGAGAAATAAAAATAAGAGTGGTGTGTGGGATGATGAGTAACAAAGTTCTTGAAAAAAAATATCAAAATATCAACGTAGATTCTCTACACTGAGTTGAGGTTCAATCTTACCTAGTAGGAAAAATCCAGCTCTTGATCAGAGTTTGGTTTCCTGCCTGTCCATTAAATCTTTTAAAGGAAACATTGATGCTGAAAATATTTGCAGTATGCTGTTGTGGAGACTTTATGGAGGCTTTAAGTAGGATGGTGCAGGCTGCTGTTGGGGGAGGTTTCTTATCGGGTTTTCAGGTGGGCAATGGTTCTGGTGGCCATATTATCATCTCACACCTTCTTTTTGCAGATGATACGTTAGTTTTTTGTGAAGCGAATAGTAGCCAGATCCAAACTTTACGAGTATTGTTACTTTGCTTTGAAGTAGTGTCAGGGCTAAAGGTGAACCTGGACAAGTCTGAAATGGTTCCTGGGAGTGTGGTCTCTAATATCCTCAGCTTAGCAAGCCTTCTAGATTGTAAGGTATTTGCTTTCCCAATGAAATATATGGGCCTTCCGCTGGGAGCAACCTTCAAGAATAGAATGGGATGAGATAGTGGAGAAGATAGAGAAAATGTTGGCTGGCTGGAAATGGGTGTATTTATCAAAAGGGGGCCGCCTCACTCTTATCAAGAGTACTCTCACTAACCTCCCCACTTATTTTTTTATCTTTGTTTCCTATGCCTGTAAGGGTGGTGAACAGAATGGAGAAACTCTTTAGGGCGTTCTTATGGGGAGGAGGAGAAGAAATTCCATCTGGTTAGATGGAAGACTGTATGTGCCTCAGTTGTGGATACGGGATTGGGAGTATGTAACTTAAGAACTTTTAATAAAGTTTTATTGGGAAAATAGCTTTGGAGATATCATTTGGAGGGAGGATTATTGTGGAAGGATATTATTGACGCTAGATATGGTGTCGCTTGGGATGGTTGGTGCTCTAAGGAAGTGAGAGGGGGGTATGGTGTGGGTTTATGGAAGTATATAAGGAAGGGGTGGCCATGTTTTGCAAATCAAATTCGCTTTGTAGTTGGTGAGGGCATTCGAATAAGATTTTGGCGAGACGTGTGGTGTGGTGTAGAGACCACGCATTGGAAAGGGCTTTTCCGACCTTATATCGTATTGCAGTTAATAGGGAGGTTTCAGTGGCGGACGTGCGTTTATTCTCTCATGGTGCGCACTAGTGGAATATTCTTTTTAATAGGGATTTCCATGATTGGGAATTACCTATTGTTTCAGAATTTTTCAGCTTACTATATTCCACGGAGACTCCTATGGCACAGCGAGATAGTTTGAATTGGAGGTCTAATAACCACAAGTTATGTACGGTTAAGGTGTATTATAGCATCTTGACAACACAACTTGATATTACTCCATTCCTTTGGAAGAATATTTGGAGGTCTTGTGTGCCTTCTATAGTAACTTTTTTTGTTTGGAGTGCTGCTCTTGGAAAGATATTGACTACGGACAACTTGAGGAAAAGAGGATGTGTAGTGTTGGATTGGTGTTACATGTGCAAGAAGAATGAAGAATCTGTGGACTATCTCTTACTACACTGTGAGGTAACAAGGGTGTTGTGGGATGAAATCTTTCTAAGGGTTGATGTTGCTTGGGTGATGCCTATGAGGGTGGTGGATTTGTTGGGTTGTTGGTCAAAGATGCAAGGCTGCCATCAAGTGGCAGCAGTGTGGAAGATGATTCCGTTGTGTATTATGTGGTGTATTTGGACGAAAATGAATGCGCGCTGCTTTGAAGATAAGGAACGCACAATGATCGAGTTGAAGAATTTTTTTCTCCACACTCTAATGTGTTAGTTTTCCACTATTGTATTACATGGGGATAATATTCAGGAATTTTTGTCTTTAATTTATCGCTTTTAGAATGTATTTAGGACTTTTTATGTATACTTTCTGTGTACAAGGGCTATGCCTATTTCATTCATATGTATAATATCTATCTTTTACTGATCAAAAAAATATATATATTTGCAGTCAATGTCCCAAGTAGACACCATGTTGCCTTTTTTTCTTTAATATATAAGATATTATTTATTAAATAAAAAAGGGTTTTACCTAACTTTAGCATTTAAAAATTTTTATCTTGCCCATAGGGCCTTTTCTCTAGCATCAGCTCCTCATTAAAAAAGCCAAACTCCTGCGGGGGCTGACTCAAGTGTAAGGCCTTGAGTGTGTTATACTAGTCTAGGGAATACCGGTAAAAGATATGCTGTGTGCACGGTCTCCGGGTTTCCTCATCATTAAAAAAAAAAGGCCAAAGACCCTGAATACGTGTATCACCATTATAACACGAGGGTTGCTGCTATGTAATTGTTTAATTTGGACGCGTATCGGAGTAACCTGTTTACTTCCATTTAAAAATATATATATTTAACTGCCACAGTTTGGTAAAATATGGGACAAATAATACTGTTCCCATGAATTTTCACCCGTATCTGACTTATGCCCACAAGCTTTAATTCAATGCAACTTGAACCCGAGTTTGAAGATTCTGGGCCCGTTTGGACACTTAGAATATCTCAGAATATCTATGAATAGTAGTGAAATGGTTTGACTTAAGATGTTTTGTTGGGTTTTGGAAAAGGAAAGAGAAAAAGTGAATAAAAATTTGAAAAAGAATATATGAGAATACTTAAGAATACCTTAGTGTCCAAACTAGTCGGCCTTGCTGAGGTGATACATTCAAGGATTCTGAAAAAAGGCCATCTGGATATTCTGGGGCCATGGGACAGATTGCAGTTGCAAAGGAAGTCCAGTGTGTCAAACAGGAAAATACATTGTAAGAATTAAATATCTTTTCTTCCTTTTGCCTCGTGGATGCTACTGGCATGGCTGACCTGTCAAAGGAAAAGCTATATAATAAAAGTTGTATATCTGTATGTTCACTTGTTTGAATCAAACTTTCTAACAAGATATCCCAAGCAATCCTTTTTACATTTTATATTTTTTCTTTTTTGGTTTCTTTGAAAAAACTTCCAAGTCATAAATTTATAGTTTGGAATCTATGACAATTTTGGAATATGTTTGTTGGACCAAAGCATTTTTCTTAAGATGATATTCCTTATGAAACAAAAATTGGATGTAAAGTTTTGATGGGTATAAAAATAAATAAAAAAAAGATAGTGAAAAGTGGATAGTCAACAAGTTTATGGTTTGACATAATCATGTTCTATTTATACCGAGAAGTACTAGTTTCTTTCGTGGACATAGGAGAGTTACTAAAGTCCAAAAATAACTTATAATGACTTCGAATGAGTCCGGTATACCGATGTTCCTTCATTAAGCATCTCAGCCAAACTTACTTGATTAGAGTGAAAAACAGAATTTCAAAACATCATTGCATCGACGTTACTTACTAGTTACCCAAACAAATTCTCAAGAGAGCACAAGTTCAATGCAAAACTTTGCATGATAAGAAACAACGGGTCCCAGCACTATGTACTGAACACCATACAAAAAATGAACCTTTAACACACTCATCTAAATGCCTTCTATTGGACCTTGAACTTTGTCCTCCATTACACAATATCAGGGCAAAAAATTAGGGTAAAATACCTGCAACAAAAACAAATTCTCAAGAGAGCACAAGTTCAATGCAAAACTTTGCATGATAAGAAACAACGGGTCCCAGCACTATGTACTGAACACCATACAAAAAATGAACCTTTAACACACTCATCTAAATGCCTTCTATTCGACCCTGAACTTTGTCCTCCATTTCACAATATCAGGGCAAAAAATTAGGGTAAAATACTTGCAACAAATCCATCCTACCATACCAATCCTCACTGCAGAACCCGACCTTCAAAATGTTAAGACCTCAATAAAAGCTCACAAAAAGTAGTACAACCTTCCAAATATTAATCCGCAAAGTCATCTATTATCAATGAGTATGTAAAATCAGCTTATTTCTTCGGATGGAAATAACACTTTGTCAAAATTTTGAAGAGAGAAGCAATTGTTTAATTGAAGAAACTGGAAAATGTTCTAACATGAAGTAGTGAACGATGTGAAGAGAGAATCGAAGATGAAGAATTCTCAGAAATAAGAAAAATGGAACCATTTGGTGAATATGTCACTAGGGTTTTTGGATCTGTCGCGAGAGGGGGATTGTCCGTCTCCTTGCCACGGTCGCAAGAGGGGGTTGTGCGATTCGCTGCCATCGTTGTGAAAGGGGTCCCTGGCGATGAGTCGGGGGTCACACCATCGCAAAAGGGAACTTGGAAATTGAAATGCTAGACACGAATGTTCAAATAATCGGGTGAAGTGCAATCACACCATTACTAACTTGAGAAGCGTACGTGGCAGAACACTATTGACAGCCTGTTTTTAGTGGGTTATAAGCCCAACCGATCAAAAGGTTTTTCCAAAAAATATACATAACGCTGATTTCATCATAAAATAAAATGAAATTCCATTCATTATAATCCTCTGTTACCTCCTAGAGGACTCGCTGCTCTCATATATATCTCTCATTTCTTGTTTTGCAGAAAATACAGAAACGACACAGAACATTATCTGTTTGCTGGTGGTCAATATCCAGAACCGCAGGGATACCTGTTGATCATAGTATCCGGATGAAATGTCTGCCATGGCCCTTTTGTGTTAGATTTACGCGAGCTGGATATGGAGATTCAGTAGAGTTAGGCCTAAATTTTTCTCCACGTCGATGATGGGCATTAGGAGGAGGATTTTGAGCATAGCCGGGTGATTCAGGCATACTTGTGTGTCGAACTGGAAAAGACTTGGGGCCATCAGGTCTAGGAGGAGCATTTGGGCGAAAACCACCCTGACTATTAGAATTTACAGAGACTACTGGCTCAATACGTGGGGCTTTCTTAAACTGGTTGGGTTCTGTACGTTCCCGTTGGTAAGGGTAATCATTGTTTTTACTCTCTTGAGTTGAAGCTGGCACGCTTGAGGCCCTTGACGTGCTTGACTGATTTATGGATTTTCGACCATTCTTCCCCTTATTTTTGTTATCACCAGCCCTTTCACTACTGGAAGACCTTTGATTTCTAGAAGAAAGGTTTTCAGAACTGCTGTATATCTTAGGTTGGCTTAATTGAAATGTTTCAAGAGTAGAGGTATAATGATCATTAGCGAACTGTGATGATTTACCACTCGAAAGTGGGTGTCCTCCGGCAGAGAGGCTGGTCCAAAGCCACACAGTCTTCGCTGCAGCAATTAGGGGTGCGGATGCTTTTTGCGGCTGTGCTAGAAGTATGTTATACCTCCTCATGCGCAGTTGATGGAGCGCATTAGAGAAATCTCTGTCTCCCGAAATTAGCATAAAGTTTGCAGGGGCAGGGTTGTCTACTGCCCAGAACAGCATATCAACTAATATCTTCTTGTCACTTGCATCCTTCACGCCTGTAACATACCTTATTAGACTTAACGTGTCAATGAAAACAAATACACATTCAAACATCATCACAAATTCACAATCTTACTTGAGCACGTTTGGATTCCGAGAGTGTTTCATATTATTTCATCTCGTCTCATCTCATTTTATTATTACAATTTTTTCAAATTCTCACACAAAATATAATAAACAATTCAATTTTTTCAAATCTCAAAACAATAATAACATTAAAAAATAATATTCTAACAATATTTTATTCAACTTTCATCTAAAATAATCTCATCTCATCTCACTGTCCCGATGCCTAATAAATAAAATTAGTTTCACATAAATAATAATAATACTTGATCGTCTATGACTTCAACCCTAATTGAGCACAAGCTAAAAAAAACAATTTCTTACAAAAGTTATTAACAAAATAAAAAATCGTTGAAAAAGAAAAGAATCGATAACAAAGAGGCAGAAATGCTAAAGTTTTGCATAATTGGCACCGAATAAACCAGGCGGGTATTTGATTTTGAACTCAAAAAGCAGAAATAAACCAAATTCTCACAACAAAAAATAGTCGAGAGAAATGAAAAGTCGATGCGACACTGGGAAAATCCAGATCGTAAATGATATGAAGGACAACCGTCCTCCTCCACAATCAGAATCAGAACGGTGGAAGAGGATACGCAACATATGTTAAGGTGGGGGGAGGAAAGGAGTACCGGCAGGGACGTGGTTGAGGGCGATGCCGGTGCTGGAGAGGGCTTGTTGGACAGATGGAGGGATCCCGTTGGTGTCGCCATAGGCGGAGATGGAGACGGGACCACAGTACTTCATCTTGGCGAGCGCGGAGCTGATGTTCTGGGCAATCGCGTGCAATTCGCTGCCCTTGGGAACTGAGCAGTTCTCTATGTCCCACCACACCGACGTCTTGGCCCTGACGTACTGCGGCTCCGCCAACGCTGGGGACGACAGCGTTGAGCCGAGTCCGCCTCCGTTTACATCTCCGACCATTCTCGACACAGATCAGGGTGCGGCACACATTTGTAACACACCCCAAATTGTTTGAACTTTGAAGAGAAAATACACTAGATTGCTCACTTCGAGGAAAAAGATGAGGATAGAAAAGAAAATAGGTTTTTGATTCAGGTTTTGATCGATACGAATGCCTCCCTCCACTACATATAGCAAGAGCATCCTCAATGGATGTCGTAAAATAAATATTCATGTAAAATATAAAGAAAAAAAATTGCTCAAAAGTTTCTTCCAAAAACAGTACAAGCCCGAGATGGTCCCGATATCAGATTTTTTTTTTTTTCATTCATTTTTTTTATATTTTTAAACATTCATAATATTATAAAAAATACTATTTTATCCGACCCATATGGACCCAAATCTCGATGAGAATGCTTTTCTTCTTCCGATGGGTGTTGTCTACTTTTCCCCACCCCCGACCTTTCTCCATGAAAAAACTATTTTTCCTTTCAAATTGACTGCTCGTTAATAAAAATAAAAAAATTTATTTAATAATTATAGAATTAATTTTTAGTGTTTTAGTATATTTTTTTAAATATTTAAATATATTAAAAAATTAAAAATTAAAAATTAAAAAAAAAAGTTACAGAAAGTCTATCGATCAAAGTGAGAGGACTAGCGGCAAAGTAGGCCCGACTCTTCCCCCATATTTCATTTCCATAGCATTTCAACGCGTCTTTCCAACACATCGCACCTTTTCCTCTGTGTTTGGTACCTTTGCAGATTCTTCCAACTAGAGCCACCGCTCTACCACGTGTATTTTGATGTATTTTTTTCTATAGTTCTTTCTTTTAAAAAAACTTTTAATACTTTTAAATATTTTAAAAAATAAAATAAATTTATAATATTATTAAAAAACATTTTCTTAATCATGAAGTAAAAAAAAATCATTAAAAAATACTTTCTTAATCACGAAATAAAATTAAAAAAAATTATTTTACTTCATGATTAAGGAATTATTTTTTAATAATATTATAATTTTTTTATTTTTATTTAAATATTTAAAATTTTTAAAAAAATTTATATAAAAATAATTATAAAAAAAATACATTAAAAAACACATGATAGAGCCAGCGGTGACTCCCAACTGGCTCTATCATTTTCCTTCTTCCAATAAATTTGCAGATTCTAACCGTTTATTACTTTATTCTCTTTATTTCTTTTAATTTTTTTAATTTTTAATTTTTACTTAATAGTTAAGTAAATAATTATTAATAAAACTATATATTTTTTATTCTTTGAGTAAAGAAAAGGAGTTTGTCCCTAGCTTCGGCTAGTTTGGGATTGCGGAAAAGTCTTAAAAAGTTATTAAATGGTCTTAAAAGTTTTTTAATAAAAAAAATTAGATTATTTAGATGTTATATATTAAAGTATTTTTCATCAAATGTGATTTTCTAGATAATGTCGAACATAATTCGAATTTTAAAAAACTAATGGACAAAAATATCCATACAAAACTCTCATATAAAAGTAATGCTACATGTAGTCGTAGAGTGCGCAAGCGCCATACAATCGCTTTGAAAAATAGTGAGATCCACTATTAAAAAATAATTTTTTTTCATGTAGATTCTATATATATATATATATATTTAAATAATTATATAGCATTTGCAGACTCACGACTGCAACTATCATTTCTCTATAAGTTATAAGCCTTAAAGTTATAAACTATATTTTCCAACACAATTACAAGCATCCACTCAATAAAAGGATTTCAAGCGTTGAAGTCAGATTTTTCTTGTCTTATGAATTATGACGTGAACCAGTGACATATTTGATTATATTTTGCTTTTCTTGACGGTATCATAGATTTTTATTTAAAGAAAATGACAGTATGATTCTTAAATATATCTATTAAATATGTTCACTCATATATTTTTTTTAATGGTTAAAGAAGTTAGTGAATTTTTTTATTTTTTTATTTTTTCTTAATAATTAAGGATATTTAAAAAATATTTAAAGGAAAAAAAAAACTATTTGCACCAGTATGCATATTTAGGGTGCACGCACCTTAGCATTGTCCTTTATTTAATCCCAGCCACTTAATTCTCAACACAAAAAACAAACATTAACTTGAATTTTAGAACAGGATATAATTATATGAGATTGTATCAAACATTAAATTGAATTTTAGAACAGGATATAATTATATGAGATTGTATATGGGAAGATATTGCAAATATCAAAATATATGAGAATGATATTGGTAGTTAGAGAAAATATTTAAAATTAATAAAAAATATTAAAAAAATATAATATTTAATTTAGAGAAAAAATAAATAAGCTTGTATATGGTATATTGTAAGTGCATGTTTGAGATTGCGGTGGAAAATATAGCTTATAGCTTATAACTTAAGTAATAAATTTTACTATTAAGAATTTACTTGTTATTTGGTAACTATATGTTTAAAACGCTTTGAAACATATTACGTTTGTTTGAAAACAAATTAAAAAAATATTTTATGAGGCAGAAATGATGATTATTTGAATTTTTAAAAATTATGACCATATTTTGAAAATTTGAAAGTGTAATTATCTTAAAGTTATATGGATATTTTCATCCATTAACAATTTTTTTAAAATTTGAATTACGTTCCGCATTATTTGAAAAGTACATTTTTAAAGAAGGGGGTGCTCTATAAGCCTCTAACACTCCTCTGTTAACTCGTGGGCGAGAGGCCAGTTTAAACCGGACAGTAAAATAAAGACAAGTTCGTAACAATCATAATTGATCTGTGAAGTCATTTAATATTACTGGATATGATTAAAGAAAATAAAATAAATGATGAAGATTTGTATTACTCATATTAATTTGTTATTTTTAATTGTTATGATAAAGTATTGCAACACGTTTATATTCTTTTTATGGATTGTATTTTTTTTTTCTATATTTTCTGATAAATTAGAATGTATTAGAGTTTACCTCTTAAATCTAAGAATATATAGTAATAGAGAAATAAAATTACAAAGCAGGTCTTCTACTATTTAGAGCCCAAACTTTGGGGTTGCATTAGGAGGTTTAGAAAGTGTCTAAATAGCCTTAAAAACTTTTTGATAAAAAAAAAAAAAAGATTGTTTGAGTATTACATATTAAAATATTTGTTAATCTCAAATAAGCTAAAAAATACGTTTGAGAAAAGTGCTTAAATAGAATATTAATGTACTTTTCCTCAAACGTGTTTTTCCGAATAATATAGAACGTTGTTTCAATTTTAAAAATACTGTCAATGGACAAAAATACCCTTACAACTTTCAAAATTTAAAGGATATGGTTATAATCTTTAAAAAATCAAATGATCTTTTATGTCATTTCTACCTCAAAATGTACTTTTTTTAAAAAATTTATTTCCAAACAATGTAATATATTTGAAAGTATCTAACATATGATTACCAAGCAGTAAATAACTTTTTAATAGTTAAACTTATTACTTAAGCTATAAGATATATTTCCTACGGCAATTTCAAGCATACACTTAATATTTAGGGCTTGTTTAGGGTTGCGTTAGAAGTCTTAAAAAGTGTTTAAATAACTTTAAAAGTTCTTTAATAATAAAATCAAATTGTTTGTGTATTACATCAAAGTATTTTTTAATCTCAAATAAGCTAAAAAATACGTTTGAGAGAAACATCATTTTCTCAAACGTGTTTTTCTGGATAATGCAAAACGTAATTCAAATTTTAAAAAGATTGTCGATGAAAAAAAATACCCATATAAATTTTATATAATTACAATTTTTAAAAATAAGATCATAATTTTTTAAAAATCAAATAATCGTCATTTTTATTTCAGAAAGTACTTTTTTAATTTGTTTACAAATAAATGTAATATGTTTTAAAGTACTTTAAATATATGGTTACCAAACAGTAAATAATTTTTTAATAGTAAAATTTATTATTTAAACTATAAACTATAAGCTCTAAAATTATAAATTATATTTCTCACCGGAATTGCAAACATGCAGTAATGCTGTTCGGAATTCAAGCTTTTCAATTCGATCGGCAAATATTGGTAACCCTTGCCTTCTTCTAAAGAAACTATTATATTGTTAAAAATTGTAAATGTTTGACTAAATGGTAGTGCTTTTTTAAGTGGCTGAATTATTCCATTCCAATATGGATTTTTTTTTAATTTCCATTTCCCAATTTTTTAGGATTATTTACAAAACTTCGGATTAGTTTGTTTTTACAGTTCATCTCATTTTATTTAATCTAATAATTATAATTTTTTTAAATTCTCATATAAAATAAAATAAATAATTTAACTTTTTTAAATTTTAAAATAAAAATTATATTAAAAAATTATATTCTAATAATATTTTATTTAACTTTTTAACTTTAATCTCAACTCATCTCATATCTGAAAACAAACAAAGCCAAAATCTCTCTCTCCGTCTATTTGGCCTTCATGTGGACATGTGGTTTAGCAGTATTTAACTCATAATATCAACATTGCAATTTTCGGCCATATTTTGATTTTTGAGTACAGACTATATATAGAACAAAAAAAAAAAATTAAAACTTTAAATGAGCCATCATTAAATTATATATAAACCTACCTCAGAAAAATAAATAAATAGATTTAAACCTTCACAAACATCCCAAGCTTCCAGTAAACAATGGCATGGGGTCCTACCACGCGGATCTCTGATGGAAGAAAACTAAGAGGATAGAAAATATTAGAAGGATTAAAGCGAGGAAAAATAAAAGGACTCGATTTTTCATTGAAAGTGTTTAACAGGAAGGTGGATGTTTGGAGTCCCTTTAATTTTCTCTCTATTATTCTGAGGATATAAATCATTCTATGCTTAACAAAACATTATTTCAGAGGAATTAAATGGTTATATCTTTTCATTATTTGCTTCTCAGGGCTTATTTCAAAGACATGTTCAAAATGTAAACTAGAAATCACCAAAAAATTACATCCAAAATACTCCCATTTTGTTTAATTTTCTTCTCTGTTATATCTATATTTCCAAGCTACGGAATCAAATCTCTCTTGAAACGGATAATATTTGAGAAATAATAGTTGCAATCGTGAATGTGCAAACACCACGTAATCACTTTGAAAAAAAATGAATAAATACGAGATCCACATGAAAAGAAAATTAATATTTTTATAGTGGACTCCACACTTTTTTAAAACGATTGCACGGCGCTTCCATTCTCTACGACTGTATGTAATATTACTCTTTTAATAATGAGGATTAGTCTACATGTTGGGTTTTGACCACAAATTGACAAGGAATCGAACAGTGAGAAAGTGGCAAGTATATATTCCATTCGTTCATTACCTCTCTAGATGTGAAACCACAAGTAACTAAGGAAAAAATGTGTTGTTTTTGAATCTAGGGCTGCTAGTTTTTTAATAAAATTCTCAAACCCGATACAAATCCAACACGAAGTTAGTATATTAGGATTGAGGGATTCGTCGTGTTTAATAAATGGATCGGATTAAGATCGACCAACACATGACCATTCGAAGGATTTGTTTTCACACATCTTCTCCCATCTCTCAAACCCTAATTTCCTGGTAATGCTTTTTCTTATCTTGGTGGGGGCAAAGTCAGAAATAGTTGGACCAAAAAGTCAGACGTTGTTTCATCCAATTATTGCAGTCCGGAAGAATATGTAGTGTATGGATGATGAGTAGCAAAACTCTTTATAAAAAAAAAATTCTACTAATCATCCTCACACCTCACATCATACATAATTTTTTAATTTTTTTCTCTTACTAAATAGGTGATCTACAGATGATGAGTAAAATAGCTCAATTAGTTTAAGAGTAATAAATCTAAAATAACTAAAAAATAATAAAAATGAAAGTGAATATGTGAGGATAATGAGTAGCAAAATTTTTTACAAAAAGCGGAGAAGGTTGCTTGTTAAGACCTTCAAGGATTTACCAAATATAACAAGGAATGAAAGCACCACATATATCAAGTAGGATCTACAGAAAATATCAAAAGCCTTTTATCGATTGGTTCTTTTACGGCTGCAGCACCTTCTTTTTCTTGTGTTCTACCTGAAAGTTGAAGGAAAGAGAAATGGTTAGACGGTTTGTTCAGTATTTTCTTTTCTTTTTTTAATAATAATAAAATGACGTGGCCGCACCGCCACTTCAGCACGTAGGGAGGGAGGAGAAGGTAAGGAGTTTTTCTGTAGTACGGGTAGCAGGACTCGCATCTTCTTCCATCTGCAAAGTTCAACAGAAGGGCTCGCAAGAAGACACACGACCAAAAAGGCTAAAAAGAAAAAGAAAAAGAAAAAGAAAAAATCCACCGAACAAAAGCAAAGTGATTGATGGTGAGAGGTGAATTGGATGTACCGGAAAGGTATCTGAATCCAATGTTTTCATCATGTATGTAGAAAGCAACCGTAAGAGTTATTTATTTTTTCTTCATACTATTTAAATAATTTTTTTTTTTTTTTTAAACATTTCCTTTCTACCAATTATTCTTTTTAAACATTTCATTTGTACTAATTAATTTAGAATTTTAGCTTTAGGCACACTCGAAACAAATAGATAAATCTACTTTTGTCACACGCGAAGATAAAACCCATGTTCATAAACTTTCATTCTAAAAAACTGAGATATTTAATTATAAGAGAATGTGTATATCTATAATATTTTCTCAATTTTATGTACAAGTATTGAAACCACCCATACACTAGTCCCAAAAGCTCAATACATGTGCTTATAATATTGTCTCAATTCTAATTACAAGTACTAAAACTGCCCATACACCAGGCCCAAAAGTTAAGTACATGTGCCCATAATATTGTTAAGAAATTCCCAAAACAATTAACCACGACAGCAAAATTGCTATAATGAAACTGATTTTCTTCAATTTTCTCTTAAGCCTCTCTAAAAAAATTTCTAGTCAATGTCGAGTGATTTAGATATCCATTGATACTTGTATCTTTTGAAGTTTGATTTTTAATCGGTTAATTGTCTTTTGGTCATATGTTGGTATTTCCGGGTCATACCAATCGAGGATGCCCACCTGCAAAATTGACCAGTACATATTAGCAAACAAGAATATTAACACATATTAACAAACAAGATTACCAAAAAATGACATACCTCATAGTTTTGGCAACGGAAAAATCTGTGCCCCTCGTTATCCTTCGTATGAGCAGTTTTTTGACATGCTTTAATACCACAATAACATTATTGAGTACTCATCTTGACGACAGTTTCCTAAGCATGAGATATTTCTAGTGCTATTACGTGACCAAGGCATTGGGTGGTATTGTCTTTTCTTTTGCTTCAAGTTTTTACACAAACAGTGAGCATGATTCTTATCTTTAATACAAATTATATTACAAAGATTTTTATTACAATTCACAAAACCTTTATGATGAGCCTACCATTTTTCCATTTATTATGATTTGGAAAAAACACAAGTTAATGTGTTATGGAGAAATTGTGACAGGCATGCCTAATTATATTTCGGACTCTTGAACAAGTGTGTGAGAAATGCCTAGTAAAATATGGTATTATGTCCTATATCAAACAGAAATCAACCAGACTTGAACCCACTTTTACATATTGAACTCTGAGGTGACACACCATGTAAATTTCCAATGCTGTAAAAATGACAATTTCCAAATTCACAGCTATCGTAACAAACCAAGCCCTTTTGCAGCACAAGCAACCAAGCACCGCCAAGAAAGCACAAGATAGCACAAGACCAAATAACAAAACATATTATAGTTACATATCATGGAGGCTTAGAATGGTACAATTTCAAGCATAACAAATGGCACAAGATAGGATGGCAGCAAAACCCGATTGCCTTTGTGAAAATTTCACAATAAAGATAGCCATATGGGTTAGCTTGCCATACCGATCGATGAGCATTCACTACAACTGCTGGTATTACACTCGGGTACACCCATCTTCACAACCCCTACACTTGCATATACAACCCCAACGACAACCCCAATCGAATGCTAAAAAACACAGAATCTGAAAAAGTACACTACGCACCAATCACAACCATGGTAATGGTAAATCAGAGTCTCAATGCTACAGAAATGACAAGTTCCAAATTCACAGCTATCCTAACATGTAAATCAGAGATCCAAATGTAACAAAATGTAAATTACAGCCTAGAAATCACAACTATAGTGACAAAATCATGGACCCAATTGTATCATGTAAATCGGAGCCAAATAATGGTGAGTGGGTGAAGCTTAAACTGTAGTGTTTCCTATATAAATCAAAGTCCTAACTCTTCATAAAAATGCAGGACCCATGGCCATTTCCTAGACTACACATTTCAAACAAAGAGCCCCCTAATTCAGTAAGGTTGAAGTTGTCCTAAGTATTTATTTCTTTCACTGGGTTGAATTGCATTGTTGCATTTATGTAGGGACCACCATGTGGCATATAACAAATTGGGGATAAGTAAAAAATTGATCGAGCCTCATTCACAACACTTCTGATTTTACACTTCCAATAAAAAATTGAACCATCATCACAATCTTACACTACACAAAGGTATAACGAGAGCCCTAAAGCAACACCAAAAGCTGCAAATAACAAATGTATAACCAAACAAAGAAGGAAATAACCAATGAACAACAAGAACAAAATAAGCAAGCAACACAAAACATTAGTCAAGAGATCATAAATGACATGTATAAGCTAAATATCACATCAACAACTCCTTTATAATTCAAATATCACAGCAACAGCTTCCTCAAATCACAAAATCAACACATCAATGGCCCAAATCCAACTCAGATAACATAGAATCACAGTGGGTCAAATCACAGAATCACAGTGCTTCAAAGCCAATAATCACAGAAAAATCACAAAATCGCAGTGGCTCAAATCATAGAATCACAATGGGAAAAAAATATAGAATCATAGTGGCTCAAATCACAGTTGGAAAAAATCACATAATCACAGCGGCTCAAATCATATAATCATTGTGAGTCAAATCACATAATCGCAGTGGGTCAAAGCCAGTTACCACAGAAAACCCAACTTAGAGAACATAGCACAAAGATTTCATTGGAGTGTATGAAAATCACAGAAATCACATAAAGTATAAATGAAAGAAGCTCACATAACTAATTTTCCCTAAACTTCTTTCCAAATCTCTAACAAAATCTCACTTGTTGAAACCCTAGAGAAGCTTAGACAGAGACATGTGAGATATCAATTTACATTCAGTTATTGATGGGGTTTTTTATTTCGATTTTCAGCTAACAAAGAACCAATGGAACACATAAATGCACATAGAGTATACGGATTCGAACTTGGGATTTCTCTCAGATTAAACCAATCAGAGAGATTGGAAGTGTGTGAGGCTAGTCAGTGTGTGAGAGAATGACAAAAACTTACCTATCAAAGACCTTCGAAAGGGCTGTTGTCGATGGACACAAACGGTGCGAGAGAGGGTTGATACCAACCAAGGCTCGAGAAAGAGTATCACGCAGGACAACAGAGCGAGAAACGAATAAACAAAAGAGTTGGAGATGTACAGTAATTCTTTAAATATCCCTAATTTAGGGAACTAGATGAGAGGGGGAAAAAGAAGTTTTCTCGAAAATTTCTCTTATATTTTGAAAAATATGAACATTTAGAAAAGCGGATGAGACTGCTCTTAGAATATCACATTCCTTATTTTTAAAAAATTAATAATATCACATTCCTTATTATTTTTTTCTTTTTCTCGATAAATCATAATCCACATAGGAAAATGTTTGTTCTCTCCCCTTCCTCCCCCCATAAAAAACCCAAAATGCCCCTAGTCCATTTTAGTTTTTTTTTTAAATATTTAAAAAAATTACAACTAATATTTTCTTAACATTTAAACACTTTTTTTATTTTTATTTTTTTAAATAACATTGAAACACTTTAGAAGCAGTTTTGACGGGCAAACTAGCTGTGCCATCCACATATATCAGAAAAACAGAAGGCCCCGCATGACTCATCAGTTACCCACCCACATTTATGGTACGTATACCAAACTTCTAAACGCATTAAAATGATACGACGGAGAATATGATTGATAATTTATACGGCAACAATTATGACGTGGAAAGAAAATGCTAGATACAGTCTCTAAATGGAGACTGTAATGTAAATTTAGTTAATTTTATCTTTAAAATTTTTTAAAATTACAAAATTATCCTTCTTGAAATGATATTTTTTCTCGTTTAATAAAAGGTCTGCACACGCAATCCCCACTGAGTAAGGAATAAAATTTCTCAACTTAAAATTGGAGCACCCTCGAAAAAAATAGAGCAGAAAACCAAGGACCCCACATGTCTCGTATCTCTCATTTTTAAATGATGTTACATATAAATCTTAAATAAATAAGTTTAATAAATTACATTAAAAAAAATAATTTTTATTTTACTTTTTTAAAATAAGATCTATTCTTTTACAAAAATTTATGCAAAATTATGGAGCTTGTATAAATATCTCTCTTTTTTTATTCAAATAATAAAAAGAAAAAATTGAGATGGAAGGGTAGGTGTGAGTTCCCTGGAAATATATATTGAAATGATATTTGCAGTCGTAAGTGTCTAAGCGTCGTACAGTCGTTTTAAAAAAAGTGAATAAATATGAGATCCACATGAAAAGAAAACAGTGAACTTCATTATTTTTCAAAGCAACTGCACGACGTTTACACATTCCATAACTGTATATAACATTACTCATATAATATTATCATCTGCGTGACGTTAAGAAATTGAAAACTCCTTTTGAATCGAACAAATGACCGTTTGATTATCGTCTCGTTCATATCAATCATTATTAGCAACGCGTGAATTAAGTCGGGCTTGTAAGCCACTTGGTGCGCCCAAAACAAAATATACCGTCCTTCTTAAAGTATGGTCTTACATATTATATTTAAAAAATAATAAAATATGAATTTTTTCATGTTAGATACCGTCAAATTAAGTCAGATTTGTAAGCCACTTGGCGTGCTCAAAACAAAATATCAATGTAGATACCTTAAAAGTGTACAAGTCTCGTATATATATTTTTTTTTTAAATAGTAAAGTGTGAATTTTTTCGTATAAATCCTAAATTTATCTACATATATCAAAGGGAGTGTGCGAGACATCCGAGCCTTAGAATCAAAGTTTTGAATTCTATTCCGGTAACCATTCTGATTAAAGTATTAAAACGAAATATTTTAATATTAATACGTTTCAAGATAATCGTTATATGAATAAATTAATTATATATATAAATATAAACAATTATATAATATATATATATATATATATATATATAGACACACTGATAGACAACTGCTGCTACATAATGATAGAAAATCATCCGACTATCAGCTCAAAATGTATCAATTCAAAAACTGACGTAAATAACAAAAATTTCAATTTTTTACCGTTGAACTTAAACAAGAATTAATCACCAAAAGTATTGACCTAAATAACAATAACACCAACCTAAATCACCAAATGATCCATAAATACTAAAAAAATATTTAAAAAATCAGAAATAAAACCCTGCAAAAAATCAGAAGCCATTTTTCTCTTCGATCTTCATGATACAAAATTTATCAATTTCAAATTTTAAATAATGACCTAAATGACAAGAACTTCTATTTTTTACTATTGAACTTCAATGGGAATTAACAATAATAATATCAAATATATATATATATATACACAATTATTTAGTGACGTGTTACATGGTTTGCCTACTATATTTATCTGTTATTCTATACAATTTATTTTGTTATATATGTTAGGGGTGTTGGCTGGAGGGGTTTCATACCCCGCCCCCCGCCCTGCTACCGGGGGGGAAGAAACCGCCCCCCGCCCCGCCCCCCGCTCAACCCATTGTCTAAAAATTTTTTTTTTAGTCTAAAAATTTTTTTAAACTCAAATTATAATATAATTTAAAGTATAAATTGAAATTTATACATTAAAAAAAATACAAACTTATTAGAGTTATATTTTGGATTGTCTTGGCCTCCTAGGCCAACCATTATATAGGAGGTCAAGGCAATACAGGCCAAGGTAATCCATTAACTTGAAGTTAAATTTAAGTTTTTAACAAATTGTATATATTTATATACAATATATTTATATAAATTACTTATATAAATATTATAAATTATAAATTTTTACATTAAAAATGGGAGGAGTGCTAAGCGGAGGGCAGGGCGGGGCCCCGTAGGGGTCAATCCGCTCCCTGCCCCCGCATGGGATATTCCAATGCTGGGCGGGAGCCCCCGCCCCTGCATGGGCGGTGCGGGGTACCCCCCCCCCCCCCCATGTGGGGGTGGGGCGATCGGGGGCGGGGTAGCAGGGGGCAGGGCCCCGCTACTCACCTCTAATATATGTATGTATATATGTATGTATGTCATAATTGTTAATTGTCCAGTATATGGTCTGGTGTCTTCCTAAAGCCGATTCTCTCTCCATCTAAGGATACTTGTCTAACTCTTAATTTTTAAAAGAGAAATTCTATTTACAGTCTCCACTTAAGGACTGTATGTACAGACCCTTTATTAAATGAGAAAAAGTATCATTTTTTTCATTTTATAAAATTGACCGTTGTTGAATTTGTGTTTTCTGTGATTGGGTGCTGAAAAATGAAGAAAATTTAACAAAATTTATGAAAATGCTATTTCGGACAGAAACACCCATTTCGACTGGAATGGACCGAAATGACAGGAATTCTATCCAAAACGAAATGCCCCACGTAGCCGTGATGGTTACTATTTCGGCCGAAACGAAACAATTTTAAAACTTTTCTTAAGATTGTATAAATCATTTTTCAAAACAAAATAATGAAAAAAATAAAAGAACAAAACACCATTCGGACCTCCCACAATTAGAGCCGTGTAAACTATTCCGAATCGAAAAATTATCTTCTCAAATCGGTATGTAGAGCACACATAGTAAAATGCTTACAAAGTACAATTTAATTTGAAAAATAAATTTTATAAATTTAATTTTATAAATCAAATCTTACGTGAATACTGTACTTTACACACCGTCTTAAGAATATAATAACTCTCCTGAATTAGGTCCATATATCTTAATTCAGGTCTTAGTCTCATTCAACATTTCAATTCTCTTGCTCAAATGCTTTTTTATGGGTAAAAGATAGAGACTCAAAATGTAGTATTGTCTATATATCTATTCTTTCAAATTGAGTAGGGATATTTATAGTTATAGGATGTGTAAGTTTTGCGCGCTCTTTTTTAAAAAATGAGTAAATATAAGACCTATTTAAAAAAAATATCTTTTTAATAATGAATATTTTTTTCCAAAGAATATACGAGACTTACACATTGTATCTACCTTTAAAAATGTTCAAACAAAAATATTTATAAAATATGTCAAAACTTTGCAGTACTCCACCTTCAAGAAGAGAAGTTTGGCACGCACATCTCTCACATTTGAGAAATGATATTTATAATCGTGGAGTGCACAACTGCCGCACAATTCTTTTGAAAAAAGTGAGTAAAAAATTTTTTTTGATAGATAAAGTGAGTAAAAATAAGACCCACATGAAAAAAAAAAACTAATTTTTAATAATAGACTCCACTCGTTTCAAAACAATTGCACGACACTTGCGTACTCCACGACTGTATGTAACATTGCTCTTCTCATTTTATTCCAAAATACAGAGAAATAAATGGGCGTGCATGTATATATAATAAGCATATATATATATATATATCACATTTCCTTTTTCTTATAAAATATAGTCTACAATATTATACCTGAGGTCCTGAGTTACAGTCTGCATATATTCGGGAGGAAGCCAAACTATTTTCCCAAATCTGAGCTATAATTATGCTTTGAAATAGGAACTCGACAGAAAATCCGCAGCAAGAAAATAACTAAAATAGAATTTCAAGCATACCCAATGACCCATAAATGTTCAGTAATGGGAATAAGGCAACTCATTGCATGCAGCAGAACACAACATGAACAGGAACCAAAGAGGAAAAAGCATAACATTTCCAAAAAGATAGCACTAGTGTAAAAGAATACATTTTCAAATAGATTGCATCAGTCTTTCTTCCCAGATTTTCTCTCTGCCAAAGAAATAATCGATACAATCAATTTCAAGGTAAAATCCATATAGCTCCAGCTGTACTTTACTGCATTAAAACCGTCGTGCACTCCACGATCCAGAAATTGTAGACAAGTGCAAATAGTCTGTCTGCATAAACAATGCACCCTTCTCATACTTCCAAGATCAATACAACGAGTCACCATCCATGGAGAAACCCTGAATTGAGCATACCTTATATACTTTTTGATGATCTATGGGACTGCTTCTATCTTTCTCTTCAGATTTTCTTCCAGTCCGTTAAGTGAACAACTAAACTCCTCGATGATAACGAAATGGCCAGCTCAAGACTCTTCAACAGAAGTATCAGCATGTCTTCAATAGAACTTGTATCATGGGCCCCTAAAATACAATAATCGGCATAACCTGATCACGCTGGCCGTGCTCCAAAGATTGTACAGCCATGGCTATGAAACATGCTTACAATTTTATGTACTTAAACAAAAGCTTAAGACTCTTCCCTTGTGCCTTTCTCAAGTACTTTACCTTTTAGAAACAAGGCCTAGAAAGGAGTATCTCTAATTAAGAATATATGGCAAGGACCTTGTAGCTCGGGTGAAAACCTTTATAAAAAAAAAAACGACTAGGGTGCAGAGAGCAGCTTATAACCGCTAGGCTGTGGGAGAATTGCAATATTTTAACAAGTATCCTAACCAAAAGCGAGTTTTCATTCTATGCCAGCTAGTTTTCAGCAAAGTAAACTTTGAAAGCATAGAACCTAACCCTACACAACCCACAATCTAAAAGTTCCACCTACCATAACTTTTCAGACATTGTAGTTCTTTCAAGAGTGTGACCTGTGTTCCTCTAGTCATTAAGTCCAATTAAATGATGATAAACTTGCACCTGTAGCCATCATAACGACAGTTTTTGGATGCCAAGACCAATTTTGATATAATCAAGCACCGGTTTCAACACCTATATCAGTTTTAGACTCTGCAAGAGTAATGGTAATCGGTTGCCATCCTGAGTGATGGGTAATAATCCATTTCTTCAAGGAAATGACCATGTTCAATATCTGGAGTACATCACCCAAAGCAAGCTTTTCTAAGCATTCTTTCCTTAAAGTCAAAGCTGCTTCATATCTGCAGAAATCAAAAAATTTGTCAGAGTTAGAATTTACTAATCCAGGAAACAAAGTAGCAACAGAATTATTAAACACCTCTACCTGCATTGAGAAGCCATCATGGCCGATCTGCCAGCTGAGGAAGCAAGAAAATTTTGTATACCGTCCCATGTTTCTTTTAGGTACTGCATAGGAGTACCACCGATAGGGTTCACACACTTCCATAATTTCTCATTTTTACCGACATACAACTGCACTGCACCTAGGTTCTGTTTCACTACCATATTTTGGTCAATCGCGCTATCTAAGGCCTTTTTTACATCAGTATTGCGATGTTTCAGATCTCCACAACGAATGCAGTCAGTTATATTCGCTTCAGTAGGCATAATCTTTTCGATTTTCAGGGTGTTTAAGGCAAGCAGGATTACACCAATAAGGCCTTGCACATACTCAGAAGGTGGTGAATGCCCTCGAGATCCCCAGCCACCATTACTAGAAACGCCATTTATAGGAGGAGATGCTGGTGGTCGATATCCAGAACCGCGGGGATACCTGTTGCTCATAGTATCACGATGAAATGTCGGGCCATGGCCCTTTTGTGTTACATTTACGCGAGCTGGATATGGAGATCCAGTAGAGTTAGGCCTAAATTCTTCTCCACTTCGGTGTTGGCCATTAGGAGGATTTTGAGCATATCCGGGTGATTCAGGGATACTTAGACTACCCATATCAGGCATACTTGTGTGTCGAGCTGAAAAAAACCTGGGGCCATCAGGTCTAGGAGAAATTGGGCGAAAACCACCCTGACTATGAGAATTTACAAGATGCAGATTCTCTAGTCCAAAAGGAGGTTGCATATGGGGGTTGTTTGGCCTCAAAGGAAGAGAATATTGATTTTGTGCTATACCTACGAAATTAATGCTATTACTCCCTGAACTTTCAGAACTGCCAGGAAACAAATCTGAAGTAGACCTACTTACAGAGACTGCAGGCTCAGTGAAACCAAAGAATTCATGTGGGGCTTTCTTAAACTGGTTGGGTTCTGTATGTTCCAGTTGGTAAGGGTAATCATTGTTTTTACTCTCTTGAGTTGAAACTGGCATGCTTGAGGCCCTTGACATGCTCGATTGATTTATGGTTTTTCGACCATTCCTCCCCTTATTTTTGTTATCACCAACCCTTTCACTACTGGAAGGCCTTTGATTTCCAAAAGAAAGGTTTTCAGAATTGCTGTATATCATAGGTTGGCTTAATTGAATAGGTTCAGAAACTTGGTATTGAGATGTTTCATGATTAGAGGTATGATGACCATTAGCGAACTGTGATGATTCACCACTCGAAAGTGCGGGTCCTCCGGCAGAGAGGTTGGTCCAAAGCCACACAGTCTTCGCTGCAGCAATCAGAGGTGCGGATGCTTTTTGCGGCTGCGCTAGAAGTATGTTATACCTCCTCATGCGCAGTTGATGGAGCGCATTAGAGAAATCTCTGTCTCCCGAAATTAGCATAAAGTTTGCAGGGGCAGGGTTGTCTACTGCCCAGAACAGCATATCGACTAGTATCTTCTTGTCACTAGCATCTTTCACACCTGTAACATACCTTGACGTGTCAATGAGAACAAATACACATTCAAACATCATCACAATCTTACCTTCTAGTTCATTAAACATGCTACTCAAGAAAGTATATATATTTTCAACAGGTTTGCAAGAGTTGGAAGTGCAGTTAAACAAAGTTTCTAAAACAATAATTGCACAGAGAATGAGTTCCAGAAAGAAATAAAAAGACTGTACGTAATTGATGCCTACTAATTAAAATTAGTTCTCACATAAATAATAATAGATACTTGATCGTCTTTGACTTCAACCTTCATTGAGCACAGCTAAAAAAAAAACAATTTCTTATAAATGTTATCCACAAAATAAAAAATCGTTGAAAAGAAAAGAATCCAAGATCATCGTCACGCCCGAACACAAAATCTACGCTTTAATTTGCAAAACTAGGGTTATTCTTAGATGAATTGGATGTGCAGTAAGGAATCATCGATAAGACGATAATCTAACATAACATGAGATTTAAGGATCAACAAGTGAAGTTAAAAGCTAAACCAGTATACACATAGCTACCAATCGATAACAAAGAGGCAGAAATGCTAGTTTTGCATAATTGGCACGGAATAAACCAGGCGTGTATTTGATTTTGAACTCAAAAGTCAAAAGGCAGAAATAAACCAAATTCTCACAACAAAAATTAGTCGAAAGAAAAGAAAAGTCGATGCGACACTCGGAAAATCCAGATCGGAAATGATTTGAAGGACGATGGTCGTTCTCCTCCACAATCAGAAATCAGAATGGGGGGAAGAGGATACGCAACATATTTTAAGGTGGGGGGAGGAAAGGAGTACCAGCAGGGACGTGGTTGAGGGCGATGCCGGTGCTGGAGAGGGCTTGTTGGACAGATACAGGGATCCCGTTGGTGTCGCCATAGGCGGAGATGGAGACGGGACCACAGTAATTCATCTTGGCGAGCGCGGAGCTGATGTTCTGGGCAATCGCGTACGCGTCGCTGCCCTTGGGAACTTGGCAGTTCTCTATGTCCCACCACACAGATGTCTTGGCCTTGACGTACTGCGCCTCCGCCAACGCTGGGGACGACAGCGTTGAACCGAGTCCGCCTCCGTTTACATCTCCGACCATTCTCAACTCAGGTCAGGGAGCCGCACACAAAATAGCATAAACCGCCTCTTCTTCTTCTTCTCCTTCTTCTTCTTCTTCTACTTCTTCTTGTCGTTTATCGAAGCTCTTTCTGTTTCTGGGTGTTTCTGTAAACTTAACTGCTGTCAAGTGTCCTTCACTTTGGAGGTGCGGACCGCGGTGCGGGCAAAGACAATATACTCCATGGGCGGGGCCCACGCGAAGACTCACTCCACTTCTTCCGCTCGTAATACGTAATTAGGTGAATAATCAGTAACCCTTGCTTTCTTAATCATGATTATTACTCAAATTATCTTTAAAGAGCCATTAATACAAAAAAAAAATCATCTTTGCAGATTTTTTAAAAAAATTATATATATATATATATATATTTGCAGATGAAAAATGATAGAATTTAATTTATAAATAAGTTTATAAAATAAATTTCTCTTATAAATTAATTAAGATTGCAAATCAAATTTTGACACAATCTACAAATAAAATCTTATTAATTGGTTTGAAATGAAAATTTTAAAATATAAGAAATGACTTAACTACAGAGAAATTTCATAAAAATAAATTCACAAACCAGCGTGATTTGAAATAGTACATTAGATTATAAAATTATTTTATTATTAAATAAATCTAACAAATTATATAAAACCGCGTTAGTTTGTGGCTTTACAACACATTTATATTCTGGATTGTATTTTTTTTTTCCATATTTTCTGTTGAATTAGAATCTATTGAGCTAAAACTGTTCGGTAAATAATGGTAACCCTTGCCTTCTTTTTCTTCTAAAGAAACTATTATATTGGAAATGTTTGACTAAATGTTAGTGCTTCTTTTACTGGCTGATTTATTCCTTCCCAACATGGATTTTTCTTTTTTTTCAATTTTCCATTTCCATTCTTTAGGATTATTTAACTCTCTCTCTCTCTCTCTCTCTCTCTCTCTGTGGTTTAGCTGTATTTAACTTTATCCTTGGTTAAAAAAATATGAACATGTCACATGTTCATAGGAAGTTTCCTCCAACCCAATTCGGAAGTAAACTGTGTCCGTATACAAAGTAGTATTCTCTAACCCATATTCGAAGTAAAGAACTAATCAGAGGGAAACAAATGGTCATTGCACCCATCTTCTCTTTGTCTCATTTCATTTTTCCTCTAGATTTCCACATCCGAGGCAATAAAATTTGGTTGACCTGGAAAGAAAATCCACATCCCACACGTTTGTTCCTTCCCTTTTTCCTCCATACCAAACAAGAAAAAAAAAAGGAGTCAATCTGGTCCACTCTCCATTTTCCTTCCATCTTTCTTCATTTTTCTCCTATATGACATAACACAACCAATAAATCACTCCTTGACTACTTCCTCAGACTCAGTCTTACATTAAATCAGTATAGCCTCCTATATGCTCCTTGCTATTCTTCCTCTGCTTCTAAGATGTATGGCTACTAAGCTGGCTTCTCCCAAGATGCGACAGTTTCGAGGGAGGAATTAAAGTAGCTTCTTCATCCACTTCTGAACCGGGAATAGAAGCATTCCATCCATCGTCATCGGGGACATATACATCAGATTCTTTCCTCTCCATCTTAAACTCCTGCAAAGTTTGGAAACAATAAGAACATAATAAGATCATTATTTAGCATACTATAAGCAATCATTCCAGAACTCGCACAAGAGAATTACATCTTCCATAGATTTTTTTCAAGTCTTTCTTAGTGGTCTTTCCTAGTTTGTATCAAAACATAAAATAACTGCAGTTCCACAACTTCAACTGCCTCTTTAAAAGGAACTTCCCGACATAAAAACAGTTCAATCAAATAGCTACAGATCCAAAGTGGACGCTAAATTGGAGGTAGGTGGCTTAAGATTAAGTGCTAATAATAACCTTCATAACATGAAGAATGCATAAGATCGAAATATTACTTGTAACGACAGAAATCAGATTTTCAGATGTTGGGGAATGCTTTTTGAAAATCGAGAGAAAGTTATCAAATAAAAAAAAAATTTAATGAGAGTAGCACAGAATAAATATTAACCTTTACTGCTCTATCTGGGAGACTTTGAGGAGAAAATTGAGATGCACGAGAATCCCTGACCTTCAAGTAATTATAAATGATGACACCACAGAGAGCTGCAGAAAGACGAAATTAATTTCATAGTTGTCAATTTAAGCCCCAGCTAGAAAGTTTTAGTGCATGTTTGGGATTGCGGTGGGAAATATAGTTTATAGCTTTTGGGCTTATAATTTTTAGTTTAAGTAATAAGTTTTATTATTAAAAAGTTATATACTGTTTGGTAACCATATGTTTAAAGTACTTTCAAACATGTTACATTTGTTTGGAGACAAATTAAAAAAGTGCTTTTTGATGTAGAAATGACAATCATTTGATTTTTTAAAAATTATGATCATATCCTTAAAAGTTTAAAAAGTTGTAATTATTTGAAAGTTGTATGGATATTTTTGCTCATTGACAGTCTTTTTAAAATTTGAACTACATTCCGGATTATCCGGAAAAGCACGTTTGAGGAAAACGTACTTTTTAGCTTATTTCAGATTTTTAAAAAAAAAATTACTTTAAAATGTAACATCCAAACAACCTAATTTTTCTGTTAAAGTGCTTTTAAGTCTATTTAAGCACTTTTTAAGACTCCTAATGCAATCCCAAACAGGCCCTTAAAGTTGAAACTAATAACAGAACAAAACTATACCTATCGCATAACCAATTATATTGAGACTAGTGATCACAGACTCGGGAAATAGAGCAGTTGAAAGGGCAATGAGTATCCAGTCTTTCAATACTCCCGCAACACGGATAGTTACAGCTCCAGTTCTACCAATTACTAAGAAAATTGAGAAGTTCAAAGCTAGAGCACAAAGTGCGTTTGAGAAGAATATCCAAAAATTGAACTGAATCTGTGAAACTTCCATTACAGGCTTCTCCAGAAAATACCAAGGAACAAACAAAAAGATAAAGCTGCACATGATAGTCGGCGAGGATGAGCAATTTATCCGAACAGCATAAAGACACAATTTTACCCACATATCGCAAATCAATTAACTTATCAGGAATCATATCCACAGTAATTTTCAGCTCTATTTTCTGATCCTGCCCATACTATTATTCCATATAATGTAGTTGCTTGAGTTGGCTTTCATCTAAGTTTGAATAAAAAATATGCAGACCAAAGAAAAATGCATGAGAGCAAAATTTATGGGGGTGTCCCAAAAAATGGTGAATCATGTCATTCTCAATAATAAAGTAGTGAAGTCCTAGATGGTAAGTGGAAGAGATCAAGACCACATAAGATAAAACACTATCAATAAACAATTAAAAAAATGTATAAAAAAAAGGTAACAAAAATGAAAGAACAGAAAATCCAATAACAATTCAGCATAATAACTATTTCTGGACCGGCAAATACGCAGATTTAAATGAGTGATATAAGATGAATAGAAGGAGGGCCAAGAATGAGAAATAAGCAGTTAGGGGGTCTGGGATTGCCATGATGTATTAAAGATTAAGGGAGAAGAACACTTTTCACTATCAAATTATTAGGAGTTTTGCACTTTGCACCCAAACTACCAAAACCGACACACCACACCCTCCAACTACCAAAACTTACACGATGCACCCTCATTTAAACTTGACCATTAAGATGATGAAACATATGTGACATGGCATAATTATACTAGTCGTATCTTAATGGAGGGTGAAAAGTGTCAGTTCTTGGAAGTTTGAGTGTAATGTATCAGGTTTGGTAGTTTGGGTTCAAAGTGCGAAATTCCTAAAAGCTTGAGGGTGCAAAGTGTATTTCTCCTGAGGATTAAAGAATATCGTTTTTGACTAAAATGAATTGCGAAAAAGAGGATTTACGAATCCCCCAGTTAGTTAATGTTTTAGGCCTAAAAGGGTTTGAGTTATTTACGGATCAGAACCACCTAATAATCACCATTCATGATTGAATTAAAAGGATAAACTCACAAATAGAACTATTATTTAAAGTTCGAGATATGTGAGAATAGAGGTAAAAGCCCCAAATAGAAAAGTCTCGTGCAAGCCTTTGTAAAAAAGTGGACCCCACTTTAAAAAGTGTAAAAAAAAAACTATTCTTTTATTAGTGGGATCTATTTTTTTACAAAGGGCTTGCATGAGACTTCTCTATTTGGGACTTATACCTAGCATTACTCGTGAGAATAAGATACCTGCAAGGTGCTATGTAATATAAGCTGGTGATAGGATTTAGAGTTAAGCCCTTTCTTTGAAGAAGAACTTGTGTTAAGACAAGCCTGAGAGCCTCACCAAACATGCCCATGACTTGATAAGCTGTACCCAGCAAATTAAAATGAATTTCCCCATATGAAGAAACGACAACTCCAACACTGACCAGCACCATGTTCAAGAACACATCAAACCTTAATTTTTCAGTGCCACAGACAACTGCTGTGAGGAATGTCGCCACTGGCACTGTCAAATCAAAATTTTAAGCAGTGTTTAGCCATTTAGTAGTTTCCCAAGACAAACCCACAAAATAATAACATACTCAGGGCTTTAAGCATCTGGATGAAGGCCACGGAAATGTACAGATAAGCAGTGTTGCCAAACCTGTAAAGACACAGAAAATGGATCAATGACTAGGAATGCATAAACTAACATGTGAAAACCCATGTGAAATACATGCCATTGTGAATATGGAAATCACACGTTACAGATTCAGAGCATTGCTAATTTTGATAAATCTACATAATGACGCAATAGCATGTGACGTGTGAAAATCACAAACACATTAAGGGATAAAAGTAATAAAATAACTGCTAAAAACCTAACAGGAATGCATCTAACACGCTTACTAGCGACCATAATCAATTATCTTCATGTTAGAAAATATATATATTGATAATTAAGATGTTCGGCCCAATAAACATGGAATATGGATATCAGTAACAGCATGATAAAAGATGTGTTTCCCATCCCACAATATCTAAAAAGTGATGGGATCATTTCCACAACTGAAATAAACTCACTAAGCCTTACTCCCAAATAGATTGGTTAATGAAAGTGAATTCAAAGATTTTGAAATCTACATACTAAAACTGAGGAGCGCCAATATGATATGAGCCTTTATGCATATGGATACAAATACTCAAATGAAGCACCATAAACAACAATGTTTGCAGTACAGGAGAAATAGGTAGCAACATTCATGGTTGGGACCAGCTTAAATTAGTTTTTACATTCAAAGTTACAACTAGAACAACAGTAAACCTGTAACAACCCAAAGAAACCTCAAGCCAAATCTAGGTTTTACCGAAGATGGAACACAATGACTGGGTTTGAACCAGGAGTCTAATCATACAATATAAATTACTTACCATAAACTAGATGCAAAGAAAGCACTTATAGGAATGACACATGTTGCATATCTGCAGAGCCAAGATGATCATTAAAGAGCATGAAGTTTTGATAATACAAAATCAAAAGCGAATGTAACAAGCTTACATTTTGAATGTCATTTTAATAGGCGAAACAACCTGCACCAATTAGGCACCAATTAAAAATATTAAACTTTTGGCCAACACAAAGTAGTATACGGGAAAAATAATACGGGACAGAAAAGAATAAGATGTGTGTGTGTGTGTGTGAGAGAGAGAGAGAGAGAGGATGATACAAGCATTTCAGAAAGTTGGAAAAGAAACTTTTCATATTCATTTTATCTACTCACAGCCCCTCTATAAATTTATATCTTTTAGGTGGTGCCAGATCAAGTTTTTTGTTTAGTAGTATATTTTCCATTTTTCATTTCTTCTCATGTCTAAAGCAAACTCTACCTATAATCTCATACCAATTTAAAAACTTAAGAGAAGAGAAGAAAAAAGTTAAAGAAAAAAAGTTCTAGAAAGAAACAACAGTATAAGCCAGCACTAAAGCCAACTTGACTCAACTAACAGTTGATCCCATCTAATTGGGGTAAAAAACATGTTTTGAGATTTAGTTTACAAAACTGTTGTTGCATTGAAGCCAGCTCATTGTTAAAAACAAGAACTTGTACAAGTATCATCCTTTTTTATACAAGACTTTTAATCTAAGAATTAAGGGTCGAGAAGTTTTCATTGTAGGCATTCATGAGATGAACATTGAATTCCAGTGCAGTACGATGGTAATGAAAGCAAGAAAGTACATACTACATTCTTGATCTCACGCATTGAAGGAAGAGTTGTTCTGTGATTCTTATATCCATTAGCCTACTTGTGGTCATGGTGAGTCTATCACACATAGGAAGGATAAACACAAGGGATGGTGTATATTCTCAAAACTTTATCAGATTTGAGCAGGGTGACAGGATTAGGATTGGGTTTTGGCATGACGTTTGGTGCGGCAATAAGACATTGAAGGTTCTTTCCCATAGTTGTTTAGAATTTCTTGATACTTTCCCCTTCTGGGAGCGGGCAAAATCCACCCAATAGAATCAAGTCGCACCACTACTCATGTCTGATGTGATGCTTGTGCGGGGAACGAAATGCACAAAAGTTTGAAAACTGTGAGAAGACAGTGGGAGAATTAAAATCCCTAGTGTTAAAAATGCTTCATGTATGGATGATGGCTCAGAGTAACAGTGGCCTCCCTAGTTATATTGACTCCATGTCTTTTTCTATGATATCTCCTTAATTGGATGCTTTCTCTTAAATACGCCCTGGGTACTTGGGTGGCACCTCTATGTGCTCTTAATAAACTCGACCTACTTATAAAAAAACACTTCACCAAATTTTCTTACTTTTTTCTGTATATTAACTTCAAATATCTTCATAATCATTAAAAAACAAAAAATGATAAACTTACAATCCTTTTACAACTCTATTTCAAATGGAGTGTAGTTATGTAAATTTGAAATTATTTTTAATGAAATAGCAAAATTGTATTAGCTGATTATAAAATGAGTTGTAAAAAAGTTATAAAAGAGTAGTCATTGTATCATTACCCAAAAAAAATACGGTTGATAGTAGCAATACCAGAGAAGAGAAGATCCAAGAAAGGGAAGGCTTCACAAGTTTGAACATCATACCTTGAAAACACGGATGAGAAAGAATGCAACAGAGCCAGAAAATCCCATATGAATCATAGTGAGGGTTATTGGATATGGAAAATTGAAGTACTTTGTCGAGAGGACCCACTGCATGAATGAAACGAAGTTAATGGTCATTATTTAATCTAGCAGATGGAAAATCTGAAGGAAAATATAAAACAAAACAAGAGATGAAAAACAACTCTGAATGGTGTGAGAGATATAATGAGAATGCTTTACCTTGTTGTACAAAATAACCCCTGATGAAAGCAAGATGTAAACTAGAAGGTAAATATAGGTCAACAAATGCTGCCTGCTGATCATCGTGGCCGGAATGCGAGTCCCACAAAAACCCTTCAACAAATAACTCCTTGCTCGCCAAGCAGCATAAAAAACACAAGCTTTCCTAACAAAAAATTAGGCTATGCAACACATACAGATCGGTGTAAATATCCCTTTTGAAGCAAGGTTCCCCTGTTCGCCAACATTTGCCAACACGCCAATTTGAAACAAATCTTATCACTGAGATCTCAACATCAACATCACCAAAAACGATAAAAGAATGACATGAGTGACCATTATATCTACGGTCCAGCATAAATGGCAACCGCAAAACAAGTTTTTAAATTCATTAAAAGAGGGCAAGTTCTGCAAAACAATTCTTCAGAAATTTATTCAAAGCAACCAAGCATCTCGGTTGGTATATATGACTATCAGCAAGACATTTCTAAACATTACATTTTTGTTGCTTTCGCAAACCAAATCTCAACTAAATCACTAAACGTCGACACAGATCCAAATGGATGTTAACCCCATTATCTTCGACATGGAAAAACTGGAACACAGGAAAGAAAGGAAAAAAAAAAAAGGCTTACACCCTTTATAGGCTGAACCATAATGAATATTGATAGATGTGCTAAAGATCCCTGTTTTTTTATTGCCGGGACAAACAACTCCATTTGTGTCAAATTAAAAGCAAGAAAATAGATCCCAACAGAAACTTCTGCACAAGTTTACTCACACAGTGACAAATGCGAACCTGATTTGAAAGAGACAATGGCGGAATTCGCCAAGAGTCCAAGAGGAGACTGAAGAACCTACAGACTGAGATTGAGAATCATCTGGCCTTGACTTGTATAAATTCAACTCCAAGTCTCGAATCAGGTTCTTATGATTAATGAATCAAATTTAAATAAGAATTCATAGTCTTATTTTAGTTTAATTCTTATACATTCGCTCAACTCGTGCAAATCTTTACAACTTTTTACTCGCTATTATTTTTTTCAAACATTTGTATTCACTATTTATCACTATTTTAATATTATATATATATATATATATATATATATATATAACATAAAAAAGAAAATAAAATCATGGTCGACTGTTTTATTTCTTAAAGAGGTGCTAACGCACACCAAAAAAAATTACATAAAAATAAATTTATAGATTGATGTGATTTTATATGATCTATTAATTATATTTTATAATAAAAATAAATTTACAATATATTCTTTTTGACTAAAATATTTCTCTTTCTTAATTTATGTAATGACTTTTATAATCTTATGATAACTTACAGCACACGTGACAAGTGTTGACCATATAAACGAGTATGTTTTTTTTTTTTTTTAAACAGACTTAATTTATTTATGAAAGTGAAGTTACAATTGTAACTTGATACATACAGAGAAAATCTCAGATTACAAGTCAATTACTCACGATTAGGGCTCCACCAGTACACAAATTTATTTATGACTAGTATGGTCTTAACTTCTATAACTCTCTATAGACACCCATCTAAGAGACCCCACTCTGCCTGAAACAGAGATTTCAAACCCTACCTCCAGAAGAGGAGAAGACTTTCACTCTATAGACAAAATGTCCAAGATACTATTTCTTTTTTTATTTTTACCTAAAAAAAAAAAACAATAAACATAAAGATAGATCTGAAAATGACAGATTACAACTATAGATTTCGAAATTTCAGCTTAGAGGAAAGCAAAATACAAGAAACAAAGAGACTGTAGAGGCGCGTGAGGGGCACGCGCCACGCTTGAAGTGTGATGGCCATTTGAGTCTGAAGAAACCGAGGTCCCTGGTCCCAGAAACGCCTGCGTGGCGGCAGTAGAAGCTTTTTGATATGGTGGTGCATGGATCTCACGCGCTATTATGACCCGCCCTTGTGACTCTCGCGCCGCTCTGTTCAATGAAAGTCTTCAACCGTCCGAAGGATCAATAGCCTGGAAATCCTGCGGAGGGGCGCGTGGTGGTTGTTGGGCTTTGGAGAACAGTAGAACGGCGTTTCGCCATACTTTGGATAGAAAAGCAAACAAAAACTGGAAAATAAATTACTACAGACAATCTTTGGTCTAACCAAATGGGAGGAGGGAGGGAGGAGCCAAAGCTCCACCCCCCATTTTGCTGGGGGCGACTTTTTGGAAAGAAAAAGGGGAGAGAACTTTCGATTAGGGTTTGTAATAATTTGTTGACAAAATTGTAAACAAGTATGTTTTTAATTTCATAAAAAAAGGGGGCATTTATGTATAAATTAAAGAGAACATACAATTGAACTACAAATCAATTAAGGGCTAATTTCATCCCATCTCATCTAATCATTATAACATTTTCAAACTTCTAAACAAAATATAATAAACAATTCAACATTTTCAAATCTCAAAATAAAAATTATATTAAAAAATTATATTCTAACAATATTTTATTCAACTCTTATCTCATCTCATTTGTGTAACTAACTACTAATGAATGGGAAGAGAATTGGACAAAATATGGGCAAATTATTGAAGACAATAGAACCATGCTTGTTTGAAATCCTAATTGGAGAGCTAATTTTACATATAGGGAAGTAAATGTTGTGTCTCACAGTTTAGCCAAGTTTGCTTTATCATGTGAATGTGAATGTGAAAGTGTTTGGATGGAGGATATTCAATTGTCTCTTATGAGTGTTATTATGACTGATAAAGTATTTAATGTTTGCTAATCAATGATCAAGGCTATGCAGATTTAAAAAAAATATATATATCTCACCATCTAATTATGTGATATTAAATTATCAGAAATTATTTATTATGTTCCATTTATAAATCAATCATTTGATGTCAAGTTAAAGATGTTGAGAGACTGATAATAAAATGAATGATAAATAGATTTTTTCTTAAGTAAATAATTAAACTATGCGCGGAAAGATCCACACTTTGAAACTTTTTGTTACGAATTATTGAATCAAATCCAAAATTACACCATATAACGATGATATTAATACCCTCGTTTTAATAGAATTAACATGAGTATCGTATAATATTTGTTTTAAGCAAAGGAATTTGTTTATAATTTTGTTATAGGAATAACATTCTATTCCACTCCGATCAATTGTAATAAATTTTAGTTATTTAAATGTCCACGAGTTTCTTGTATATGTTGTTAATACTTTTGTATTTATATATATATATCCTTCGAGTTTTGCTATATACAAGCAAGTTTGCGTACTAATATAATATTCTTGTCTTCATATTTTAAATTTAAATTAGCACTATTTTCAATAAAGTCTAATTTCTGACCAATTATATTGAATGGGTGCACGTATTAGTACGCAGAATCGCTTACAACTAGATTTTTCCATATCGTTATATATGCTCAATTGTAAACATATAATTAATTCTAGGTAGAGGTAATTAATTAGCATGATAAACGAGGTAATTAATTTGTAAATATGTTAGCAAGAGACTCTATAAGAAATAAGAATAATAATTTAGATATAATCCAATTTCTTTTTATATAAGTCTTAAGTTATACAAACGGTCATTTGTAAAAAAATAAGTCTCACTAAAAAAATTAATTTATTTTTTAAATTTTTTCGAGGAGTGAATTGTTTTTTATAAATGGACTATGCGAGTATATATATATATATATGCCCATCTCTACTGCCTCATGTATAGTTTGAGTTAAATGTCCTGTTCTAACTTTTCTCTATCAAAATCATGATCATGTCTGCAAGAAACAGGTGATGAAAAAGGGTACAAGTTCTCACCATCCCATTCTTACATTTACGAACAAATATGTTATATGTGTGAGATCAAGTAACAGAAATCCGAGATGACAAATAATATCAACAATTTGAGTGAGTGTTTGGGGGGCCAGAAATCACTCTGTAAACGGGGGAATGGTTGCCGAGATCGGGACTGAAAATCATGATGGAAATGGTTACTAGGTAGATTATAGATACCTTCTTACATCACCATAGATCATAGGTTTTTTTTTTGTAAAGAAAATACTTTAGTTTCAAAAGAATTATACAAAAATAAACCTACAAATTGATGTAATTTAATATGATACGTCAGATTATAAAATTACTTTATTATAAAATAGATATAACGAATTTTATAAAAGTATAATGCTTAATCCATAGATAAAGGCCAACGAAAGCAGCCACTGATATATTTTTTTTTTTCTAACTTAGTGATTAAGAAAATGTTTTTAAATGATGTTATGAATTTTTAAAAAAATAAAGATATGAAAAAATTTATGAAAAAAAGCAAAAAAAAAAAATTTACACTTTTCGGTGGAATTCACGTCGACCTAGCAGCGTCCTTCCATAAAGCCACATCAATTTATAGGTTTATTTTGTATAATCTCTTTGTGTACGTAGCAGTTCTCTTAATTTAAGTAAAGACGGCAATCATTTTAGGAGAAAGAAAGGAAGAGAAAATAGAGCCCAGAATATTAAAATTTGAGGGTAATTCCAGATGAGAGGAAGGCCGGCCCCACAAATTATGAACAAATCAATACCGTAAATAATGGAAGCATAGTGGACCTGTTCAAACAATTTATCACCACCTTCTGAAACAATGTTACAATCCCTTTGTTATATTTTCATACTCACATGTGCACATATGCACCTGCAAAAGCAGAGAGAGAGAGAGAGAGAGAGATCATAAGTTTGGAGTTTCACCAGCAGGTCCAGACCGGGCATGTAACAGCGGCTGGAGGGCTTTGACTACAATGCTCATGTTTGGCCGGAAGTCAGCTTCATATTGCACGCACAAGGCAGCAACAGCAGCCATCTGTAAATCAGGACAAACAAAGGGCTTACAATGTTACATGTAGGATTGATGTTTGATCTATTTTGCCGCTCTCTCTCTCTCTCTCTCTCTCTCTCTCTCTCTCTATATATATATATATATATATATATCTGTATGTGTGTGTGTTGTGTGTAATTTTTTCTTGAGCAAAGACTACACAATTGTTCTCAAATGAATGTTTTACATTCATATCCAACCACCTGCATAACCTATGTTCTGAGTTCTACCTTAATATTTTTTCAGGCTACATGTCTAATATTTTTTGCTTGAAATGTAGTGGTAATCTATCATTATTATTCACATGCACAGAGAAAACAAATGCTACTTCTTCAAAAGTTAAAAGGGAGGGGACAAGGTACCTTTGCAACTGCCTTAGGAGGGTAATCTCCGTTAAGTCTTGTATCAACACACTGCTTAACCTTGTCTTCACTAAGTTTTGGTGTAGCCTGACAAATTTCAGAACCTTCTACAGTCAGCTTGGGTGCATGGAGAAAATAATTGGACACAAAACAGAGGAGCTAGATTTAAGAAAACCTTCCTGTCTCCACTCCACTAATTTTTATTCCAAAATAATTGAAAACAAATCAGAGGAGCAAGATGTAACAAAAGAGTAGTGCAATCTAGTACCCATGTGACTAAACTCTGCTGTCCACGTGGCAAGGTATGATCAACAGGCTTTCGCCCTGTCAGAAGTTCAAGCAGGACAACACCAAAGCTGTACACATCACTCTTGGAATTCAACTGTCCAGTCATGGCATACCTGTCAACCACAAGTACAGAATGACAAAATGTATGCAACCAAAGAAGCGCACTCTCAACGGAAAAAAAAAAACTAAAACATAAATGAAGTCTCGCATCAAGCTTTAATATAGAAATACTCAAGTAGTCTCATCTGATGCCCAATATAATTGCAAGAGAGGCAAGTAAAACACTTTGAACCTTTTGACATTGGATTTGCCTCGGTAAATATACAAGGATTCATTTCTAGTCAGGAAAGATCTCACAAACCAAAAGGAGCACGAATTGAGTGATTTAGAGCAATGCAAATCATCATGGTGGTTTCATGAAATCTTTGGCAGCCACGTGAAGTTAAAAAGATTAGCTTCCCTCATGACCATGAAATCTTTGGCACAAACGAAAGGAGAATGAAAACAAACATGATGCACCCATAAATTGCTTACTCAGGTGCATGATAACCGAAGGTTCCAAGAACACGAGTGGAGTGAAGACGTGCAGCCATATCAGGAGCTTGATTTGACAAATCAAAGTCTGCAATCTTAGCAACACCATCATCAAAGATTAGTACATTGCTGGACTTGATGTCACGATGGATGATGTGAGGATTGGCCTTCTCATGCAAGTAATCAAGCCCTTTCGCAGCCCCCACAGCAATTTTTACGCGTTGTGCCCATGAAAGAACAGGACCAGGTTGTGCTCCTTTGACCCCCTTCCTCCCTGCCACAAAAAAAACAAAAAGGATACACTAACACCACTCAGAAACTGGAAATATAGCAGCTCTCACTTATACTCACTGCAAATTACAGAAATGACTTTAAATTGATAAATTACATAGAAATTTCCTTATTTCAGTATTTGATGTAACCTAATAAATGAATCAAGAAAATATGGCTATAAATGAAAAACATACAATAAGGGTTTTAACATCTTACAGTTGTAGTTTAATCTTACTTACCATGTAGAATATCATGAAGAGATCCATTAGATGCAAACTCATAGGCAAGAATACGGGAATTCCCATCAATACAGTAACCAAGCATTTGAACAAAATTTTCATGCTTCAGCCTTGAGACCATAGAAACCTGTAAAGTATAACATTAATTAACAAAAAAAAGCTTCACCCCATTTTATCAACATGGCATACATAGTAGTTACAGTTGTCTATACCTGGGCTAAAAATTCCTCGTCAGGTTGTTTGCTGGCATCTAACTTTTTGATTGCAGCAGGCTGCCCACTTTTAAGAACCCCATGATATACCCTTCCATAAGAGCCCTCTCCAATTAATGCAGTAGTACCAAAGTTATCTGTAATTTCCTTTAGTTCATCCACTGGTATCTCAGGAACTTCAATGGGCTGAACTTTCACAGTTTGTGGACCCTTGGGAGCAGTGTCTGATGTATAATAACCTCCAACGTTTCCTGCAGGACAAAAATTCAATTCAGATAATTAAAAAGGAAAAACAAAAACACAATGAGTCAGTATATGAATGCAGCGCACATTTTTGGGTGTGTCTCAGAAAATGGATTTAAGAACTATAAGAGCGTACAAATTAAAATGCAATCCTCCAACCTGGCTGGCCATTGCATTTTAGAACCTACCGATTCAAATATTGAATGTATTGATCTAGCAATTCATTACAATTTACAAAGCTACTTTAATAGTTATAGTCCTGATAGCACCAACTCTAGCTCAGCAGACAGATTACCTGTTGAAGGTTTGATCATGTATGGACCTCCACTTTCAGCAGCTTTATGGACATCGTCTTCTTGACAACAACCAAAGCAGCTCATGATTCCTTCCCTCAATTGTACTCCTCTCTGATCCAGAAGTATCAGCTTAGACAAACAAAACCATCAAATCTAATTTTTACATGTTAAGCATGTAGAAGACAAAAACAATAGATTTGATCAGCTGAAGTACTTCATAAGAAATTGAACAGCACATAAAAGAACAATGTCCCAAAAAAAAGTTCAACAATGCAATTAAAATGATGAATCTTACCATTAATCTACTTAAAAAAGATGCAATGAAATTATCATAATGGTTCGACAGAAGTGCCATACTATAACCATGAGCATCCAAGCAACATGTTATTATACTTTCCATACTTGAACATAGTAAATTTATATTCTCCAACGAACTAACAGGATCAGCTTTAAGAAAAAGGAAAATAAATAGTAACCAAAAACTATATTCATTCAGCTTCCTTCATTTCCTTTTTCAGTAAGTAATGCACTAAAAATAAATGTGCTAAAACCAGCTCACTTCCTTAATCTTTTAGGGTTGTGGCAATGACAAGACACCAAGGATATGAACACGTGCAGATAATAGAAAAACAAGAATATCTGCAGCCAAACTAAGTAGCTGGGAATGCAGGTTCTATTGAGCTAACCACATCCGAGATAGAAATGCCCATGGATTACAGTAGTAATTTCATAAACAACTTAAAGTTTCCAAACACACGGAATTTTTTTGTTTAATTTCTTGGAAGTTTCGGGGCACAGCAGTTCTTAGAGACACAAAATGCACGAATATCCAGCGACATTCTTCAAGATTTTTAATTCGTATCAGTTCAATATAAACCATATCCACAAACGAAGTTATAACATCCAATCAATCCACTTCAGCTATCATACACACGGATGCTGCACATCAAAACCAATCACCATCAACAATCAGAACTAAATAAGCACGAACGTAGATACCACGAAAACAGTGAAAAAACAAGTATAGATCAATTACACGATTAATGAAATAGAACTATTTCTTACTGAGATCCACTAATCTCCCAATTCAAATTCGAAACTACTCACGGAACGAAACGCATGGGCTAACGAAAACAAAACGGAACGGAACTGAAATTTCTGAAGAGTTACAGAGAGCTATCCGCACCTGAAATCAGAGAAAGAGGCAGCAGCTCGGCAGGTGCGTACGAAGTGGGAGATCTCAGCTCCGAAGCCGGCAAGGGGGTGCGCAAGATAAGGGGAGATGAACGCGCAGTATAAAGCGCCCCGAGGGCCGGACCTTGTCTAGTTGGTGTTGCTGGTTCGGATTGGTGCGGGAGGCGAGCTAGACAGACTTGACCCGACTGAGTCACTGTAATACCGAGTCGAATTTTAAATTGGGGGTATTTGGGTACGTGTCTTGGTTTGATTAGTTCAAAATCGGTGGGGGTATATTCAAATCACCGATGAAAACCTCAATTATGTTTCAATAATTATCTCTTAAGTCCTGGTTTGGATATCTAGAGATTTTCATATTTTATCTCATTCAATCTTATCTCATTTTATTTTAATATCTAAATACTATAAATATAAATATTTTTTAATTTCAATTTTTAATCTATTCATTACCTAATCATTACATTTTTCCAAACTTTTAAACAAAATATAAAACAAATTCAACATTTTCAAATTCTAAAAAAAAAAATAATATTATAACAATATTTTAAGTTTATAATATTTTTATTCAACATTTTCTCTTTCATTTTCTAAAATCCAATAAAAATCTTAACACAACAATTTCACTACTATTCACAAACTATTTAATTACTATTCACAGATCATCTAATCTTATCTCACTATCCAAACCAGTCTTTACTATCTTTTACTTGATTTTTAAGTTACCTCCCTGTCCTCGTTTGTTTTGTTTGGGATTACGTCGGTTTATGGCATTTTTGTCTTTTCATGTGTTGTTACTTCTTTTTTAGGCTCCTTCGGTTAGGGGTGCTACCCGGAACCACCAGAAGGGGGTAACCCTGTCCCGCCTCCCCCCCCCCCCCCTCTGCATGGGCGAAGGGACTGTTTGGGCCCCCTTAACCCAACACCTTCCTCGATGGGTGGGTGCCCCTGTACGGACGTTAGGGGCGGATTGGCCTCCACAATCATTCACCTCACCCTGCCCACCGTCCACCCACGACGAAAAGGGTCAAAACAACCAGGAAAACACCAAAAAAAATAAAATTGACTGAAAATCCACAACAAAATACAAATCGACAACAAATAAAAAAAAAATCCAAAACGTAATAGATCTGACTTTTGAGCAAAATTTACAAAGAACCCCAACCACGAGTGGATGTGGGTCCCTTCGCTAACACACGACCACTCATGGTCGTGGTTCCCCTCACAAACTCACAGCCATTTGATTTTGTTCTTGAAGAAGGAGGAGAAGAAAAAGTGGAGGAGTCAAGAGGGATGAGAAGAAGAAGTAGAGAGAGAGAGAGAGAGAGAGAGAGAGAGAGAGAGAGAGAGAGAGAGAGTAATGGGGGGAGGATGAGTTAGAGAGGTTGAGGGAGAAAAGGAGAGAGAGGAGAAAGAAATAGACGCGGGGGGCAGGGGGAGGCTAGGGGTTAGGTTTTAAGTTAAATCTAACCCTAAACGATGTCATTTACATCGTTTTTATTTCAAAAATAAAATAAAAGAAAAATGGTTTTTTTAAACATATATATTTATATATATATGGGGCTGGGACTGGAGGACGAAGATCCCCGCCTCGTCCAAGCAGATGTTAGACGGTTTGGGGTAGGGTGGCTAGGGGTGATGCCTCGCTACCCAACCTTACGTTTGGTTCTCTTCCTGGTACGTTTTGTGCCCAATTGTTGTTGTGTTTTGACTTTTGAGTCTGTTTTCTCTCTAGGTAGGATGCATAGGAGAGCTGAAAAAAAAATGACGGAAACAAGGAAGAGAGAGGTCAAGCGATAGAGAGAATGACACTTTTTTTCTTTGATCGATGAAAATAAAAAATAAAATGAAATGAAAAAGAGAGAAATGGGAAGAGAGACTTTAAAGCTATAACTTTTCTATTCTCAAGTGTACATAAATACAAGGCATAGACCCTATTTATAGAGAAATAGATCAAGCTAAATAAGGGAGTGTTATAATCAAAGTAATATGCATCAACTTAATCTAGGTAGTATTATAATCAACTTTGATTTGATAATCATAACAAGATAATATCAAATTAAGAGTCTTAATTTGATATTATCTCCAACATCCTCTCAAACTCAAGATGAAAAATCTTGAAATCTTGATTTTGAAATTTGAATATAACCTTCATATACATTGATTGATTGCCGATAAGATGGTGAAAATGGTGTTGGTGATGAAGTAATTGGCAACTGGAACACCAAATTTAGAGTTGTGGCTAACAATGGGCTATATGTGGCCAACAATGGGCTGTATATGTCCATGGTAAACTATAGGACTGAAATTAGAAGGCCGAAACCCAATGAAAAAGAAAAAGACTCATAGTTAATGAGGATACTCCATATGCATGGATGTGCGAATAGACATAATCATCTAAATTAGAAAAATGTTGAGCCATTGGAAGAAGTCCAATGCAAAAGTAGATGGAAAATATGAAGCCAGTGTGAAAAATCGAGTAGGAAGAACATCGATCAAAGTCAATGGTCTAAGGTCAATGGTCAAAGTAAACAAAAAAGTCATTGACCAAAGTCAAATGTCTATGGTCAAAGTCAACTGATGACATGGCACTTGTTGATGTGTGCTCTAGGGCTGACGCTGACTGATGACATGGCATTAGACGTTGATGTGGACTTGGGCTAACGTGGCACAGTACGAGGATGACACATGTCGTTGGTGATCTTTCTATGCTTGGACCGCACACAAATCCTTTGGGCGACGTGTGTGGGCAAGTGCAACGTGTGATGGTGTTGGTTCTTGGCTTGTTTAACTCACCAACAACTGTTATATCAAAATTTGTTGTTAAAAATTTTAGAAAAGTAAATACTGGTGGCTAATCGTGGTGTTAAGAGCCAAGTGTTGTGATGGGCCATGGCGGCACGTGTGACGACGTATGAGATCGAGTCTTTCACAGATTTGATGATCTCTACTTTGCAAACTTAATTCTAAAATTTGGTTTCAGAATGAGCAACGCTAGCGATGATAGGCTTGCTGGAAAAGAACGCCAGAAAAATTACGGAAAGAGTCTATAGGTTCTGATACCATGATGAAAATAAGAAATAAAAATAAAATATAAAAAATGAGATGGGGAAGGAGATGAGAGAAGGGAATAAAGACTTTGAAGGTTACATCTTTTTATGTTATTAAGTATATATAAATAAATACAAGGCACAAACCTCTATTTATAAAGAAAGAGACCAAATGTAATAAGGGGATTCTCTAATTAAAGTAATATACATCAACTTAATCTAGATAGTATTCTATAAACTTTGATCAATCATATTGAGATAATATGATCTACAACATTGATATTCATGAACTCATGATAATATTTTCTCCTTCAAACTCCACAATGAAAAAGAGAGATATGAAAAAACGACTTGAGATCATTGGCCAAAGGCAAAAAATGATGTAAGCTTGTATTTTGGTTTATGTCCAAGGCTACGTCAGTGTTGGTATTACGTAATAGTTAAGGGTCTTTTTCGTCTTTCTTCGTTAAGTCAGTTTGGATTAAGTTAACACAGGATTGAGTCGAAGGGGTCACATGAACCATGTTGGTCATGCCACAGTGTTTTAGGGAACAATTATTTTACAGTTATTTATGTACTTGCTACTTGTATTTAAACCTTTGAGTTTTTTAGTAATATTACATTAGAAATTTCCTATCAAAAGTCTGTGTGACTGGAGGATAATTGGCTCCTTGAATTGCCAATAGAGTAATCTTAATTTCACTGAATTACAGTAAACATAATAGTGGTATCAGAGTCGCGTACCTATGCAATGGCTGAGGGTACCCGCCATGCTCAACTTGCGGAAGTTGTGTCCAATCTGAAGGGGAAACTGTGCACCTACGAGAAGAACAAGAAAAACAAAGGCAAATGTTGGAAGCAGTATTGCAACAGGTTAACAACTTGGTCACCAGTTACGATCAATTGCCAATAATGGCTAGGAATCACCAATCGGGAGAAGGCTCTTCCAATCCTAATGTTAAGGTCAATGCTAATCCTTTTTTTAAGGGAATGAGGGAATTCAAGCTAGAACTCTTAGGTTGGACTTCCCTAAGTTTTATGGTTCTGAACCCATGGAGTGGATTCTTAAGGCCCAACAATTTTTTTTCTTACTGTAATACTCCAGATGATGAAATGTTGCAAATAGTCGATTTTCATAGGGAGGGCAAGGTCCTTTCTTGATATTGTTAACTTTTGTGATAGCCCTAAAGGTACATTTTGGGCCTTCAGCTTATGAGGACCTTGTGGGGGCCTTTACAAAGCTTAGGCAGACAACTACTGTAGAAGAACACCTTGATCCTTATGTAGCAAAAAAAGCAAGACTGCTAGTGGGAGAGAGCCATTCGACTGTCAAGGTGGCTAATGGTGCTAGCCCACCTTGCCTCGGTTTCTGTAGGGCAGTCCCAATTCAACTACAAAAATCCCACGTAACAACTAATCTTTATCTGTTGACTCTAAGTGGCTGTGAGGTGGTGTTAGGGGTTGATTGACTACGGATTTTGGGATCTGTTTTGTGAATTCTTTTTTACTGATTTAACTATGCAGTTTTCTTTTGGTGGTGCTGAGGTGAAGGTACAAGGAATATAGTTAAGGGAGTATGGCTTCAAGTGCTGGATGGAGTTAGCCTGGCTTTGATTCCACCTATTGTATAGCAAGTGGTTGATGAATTTAAAAATGCTTTTGTTGAGCCCACAAGTCTTCCTCCGCACAGGAGTTACGACCATAGGATACAGTTGCATGAGGCTTCTAAACCCACTTATGTGAGACTCTACAGGTACTCTTATTATAAAAAAGAGGAGCTCGAATGATTGGTGGCTAAAATGTTACGTAGTGGCATCATCCGGAGTAGTAAAAGTCCTTACTTCTCTTTTGTGTTACTTGTAAGGAAGGCAAATGGTAGCTAGCGCATGTGTGTAGATTACTGTGCTCTCAACAAGGACACTGTCAAAGATAAGTATGCTATCCCTAATACTGATGAGCTACATGATGAAATTTTGGAGCTGTGACTTTTTCAAAATTGGATCTATGTTCGGGGTACCACCAGATCATAATGAATCCTAAAGATAGCCAAAAGATTGCCTTTGGACCCACGAGGGTCACTATGAGTTTTTGGTGATGCCCTTCAAGCTCATCAATGCTCCATCAACTTTTCAAGAGATGATGAATGAGGTTTTCAGGCCCATGGAAGTTTGTGCTGGTTTTCTTTGATGATATTCTAATTTACTGCAAGACTTTGCAGGAACACTTACAGCACCTACGTATTGTCTTAGAAATTTTACAATCTCGTCATTTGTCTGCAAAGGCTTCTAAATATATTTTTGCCAGTAAGGAAGTGGAGTACTTGGGTCATCTTATTTCTCAGGAGGGAGTCAAGGCTGACCCCCAGAAAATTGCAGCAATGCAGAATTGGCCTGTTCCTAAGAGTCTTAAGGCCCTAAAGGGATTTTTGGGCCTCACTGGGTACTACAGAAAATTTGTGCAGGGTTATGGAGCACTTGCAGTACCACTCACAACACTTCTTAATAAGAATTATTTTTATTGGACAAAAAAAACACAAGGGGCTTTCAACCAACTCAAGGAGGCTATGGTAAATTTGCCAGTTTTAAGGTTACCAAAATTTTCTAAAGCTTTTGTAGTGGAGTGTGACACTTCGGGGGAAGGCCTAGGGGTTGTTTTGATGTAGGAGGGGCATCATGTTGCTTATCTTAGTCAAGCATTAAAGAGAAAGAGTATGACTCTATTTGCCTATGAAAAAGATTTGCTTGCTCTAGTCATGGTGGTAAGGAAATTGATGCATTATTTGTTGGGACAATCTTTCAAGGTTCACACTTATCACCAAGCCTTGAAATACTTGTTGGAGCAATGTGTTGGGACTCCTGCCCAGCAAAAGTGGGTATCTAAACTACTAGGCTATGATTTTACAGTAGAATACAAGAGTGAAAAAACCAACACAATGGTAGATGCTTTATCTCGACTACCCACAATAGATAACACAAACCAACTAACCAATCCCACATCTACTCCACAAAACCAAAACAACTCCACAACCATACACTCCAAGCAGTCAGTGTGATGCAAACACAATGGATGATGGAAGCTGCGTTTGGATGTTGAGCTGAGTTGAGTTGAGTTTTTTATGAATAGTAGTGAGTTGAGATGGTTGAGTGAATTTTGTGGGGTCCACTTGAGATGAGTTTAGGTGTGTTTGGATGTTAAGATGAGTTTTGTGGGATCCACTGTTCACGTGACATTCCTTCTGACTGCCGGCGCAAAAGACAAAAAGGTTTTGTACAAACTGCACTTGCAGCCATGGCACTAAGTATGCAAAAGTAATAAACAATATGAGGGCCCCATGAGAAAGATGGAAAACCGTGTGTTTGGAAATTAATATTTGTCACTTATGGGCCCCACGATGGATTCAATTTTGAACTAGACTCCAACTGTATAAACCATGTGTTTGGATGTTGAGGGCAGTTTAAAGATGAACTCATCTCAGATGAGTTTAACATCAAACGAGCCCTTAAAGAAATCTTACCCCCTAGGGCCCTAGTTGCAGGAGCTAATTAGCAACTACCATCAGGGGATCTTGGACCCAACTCAATACCAAGTCCGAAATGAATTACTCTTCTATAAAGGGAGACTTCATCTTGGGTCTTTGGTGTCATTTCAACAACAAATCCTGCAGCAGTTCCATAACGGTCCATTAGGAGGCTACACAGGAGTTCATAAAATATATGCAAGAGTAAAAACAGAGTTTTTTTTGGCCTAGTTTATGCATTGATGCCTGGGCCTTTGTTCGTGAGTGTGACACATGCCAGAGAAATAAGGTTGAAACCTTTCACCCAGCAAGATTGCTTCAACCTCTGCTCATTCTGTCACGAAATTGGGTAGACATTAGTATGTATTTCATTGAAGGGTTGCTACCTTTAGGAAGGCATACAGTGATTATGGTGGTGGTGGACAGGCTGAGCAAGTATGCTCGTTCTCTGTCACTAAACCATCCCTACATAGCACTGTCAGTGGCAAGGATTTTTATGGACAATATATTTAAATTACACGGGATGCCCCAAATTATTTTCAGTGATAGAGACCCCATCTTCACAAGCCAATTCTGGAAAGAATTATTTCAGATTTATGGCACCAAACTTCTATTGAGCTCCATGTGCCACCCACAAACCGATGGTCAGATGGAGATCATGAACAAGGGCTTAGAATTTTACCAATGGTGCTTTTCCAATGACAGGCCGAGGGATTGGGCTAGGTGGTTGTCACTGGCCGAATATGCTTACAACACTTCGGTGCACACCTTAACAAAGATCTCTCCTTTTGAAGTTGTTTATGGCCACCCCTACTGAGAATGTTACCATATGAACCTGGATCCACGCGTGTTCAAGCCGTTGATGAGGAATTCAAGAGTCGTGAACTTATAGCTGCTTTGGTATGAGAGAACCTACAAGATGCACAGAACAAAATGAAAAGGGTAAGCTTGTGCCTTGAGTATATTTTTCTTTAAGATAGCCATTATCTTATCTTGGGACCATCTGAGAGTCCTCCTCAGTGCTTTGTGCGGCCTCTACAACATATTTTAAGAGGGTGGGTGGGGTGGGGAAGGGGGACCTATACAAAGCTTCGAAAGGGGTAAGCTTGGTGGAAGAGTGGAGGTTGGTGTTATACCAGCACTCTCTCCAAGGCAACCAAGTCACCCACTCCTTAGGTCGGTAGTTGACAAAACACCTTATATATTGCTGGATAACATGGTTTACCACTTTTTTCTGCCCATCAAACTAAGGATGGTAAGCAAAACTATAAGCTAACTGAGTACCATGCAATCTGAACAGCTCCTTCCAAAAGGAGATAGTAAATGTGAGATCCCTGTCTGTGACTATGGTGGAAGGCATGCCATGTAATTTAAAGACTTGAGATATGAAGATTTTAGCCAGTGTAGTGCTGTGTAGGGGTGGGAGAAGGGAAGGAAATGAGCATACTTAATAAGGCAATCCACCACCACCAAAATGACTTTGTAGCATTTGGATGAGGGTAAAGAGACTCAATGAAGTTCATAGAAATGTCTGTCCAGCTTCTTGATGGAATGGGAAGAGGCTGGAGTAAACCAGCAGGTTATAGGTTTTCAGACTTACATTGCTACGTGTAGGACACTCCTTAATATAAGCCTTAACGTTCTTTTTCATCCCTAGCCAGTAAAAATCAGCCTTGGCCTTGTGGAGGGATTTATGGTACCCAACATGCCCCCCCATAGGGACTATCATGTATATACTGAAGAACTTGTGCCTTAAAGGTGGGATTCTTAGGTAAATAAATCATTTCATTCCTTAGTAATAGCCCATTAACTAAGGAAAGCTTCAGAGTCAAGAACTGCATTGCTACAATTTCTGACATAGTTCTGCAAGCTCCAAGTCAATCTTATAACATGCCCTTAAATCTTGTAGCCACATTGGGTCCAATACTGTGATGCCAGATAGTAACACTACCCCCTCTTTCTTGGGCTACTTGGACAAGGCATCTGCTGCCTTATTCTCCATTCCCTTCTTGTATTTGATAGTAATATCATAACCAACAGTTTGATAATCCCCTTTTGCTGGGAGAGGTTTGCTCTAGCAGAAACTTCAAACTCTTTTGATCTATCCTCACAGTAAACACACTACCCTAGATGTATGGTTCTTTTTTTATAGCATAGACTAGAGCTAGGAGTTTCTTTTCATAGGTGGATAAGTCTAAGGCTTTTCCCTTGAGGGCATGGCTAAGGTAAGCCAAGGGTCAGCCCTCCTGCATCAAAAAAGCCCCTATGCCTACCCCTGAGGCATCACACTCTGAGTAAAGGCTTAGAAAAATTTGCCAAGGCTAACACTCAGGTTTAGTCATCCTTATCTTCAATTATTCAAAGGCCTTAGAGGCTACTGTAGTCCATTAGAATGAATTATTCTTCAATAGAGCAATAAGTGGGATAGCTATAGGTCCATTATTTTGTACAAGTTTCCTGTAATAGCCAGTGAGCCCCAAAAATCCTCTTAAGGATTTGAGAGAGTTGGGTAAGGGCCAATTAATCTTGGAGAAGTAAGCTTTTACACCTTCAACTAAAACTAAGTGTCCTAAGTATTCTATCTCCTTACATCCAAATTTACACTTACTCTTTTTGGCAAAAAGAGTATGAGCAGCCAAAGTTTCTAACACATCAACCAAGTGAATTAGATGGTCTTCCATAGTCTTAGTATATATCAAAATATCATCGAAAAAGACAATCACAAACATCCTTAAATAAGGCTGGAACGCCTCATTCATCAACTTTTGAAATGTGGCTGGGGCATTACTAGGAACTCATAGTGGCCATGATGAGTTCTAAATATTGTATTCGGAACGTCTTCCTCCTTAACCCTTATTTTGTGGTAGCCCAATATTAGATCCATCTTAGAAAAAATGGTGGTCCATGTGATTCATCAAAGAGCTCATCAATGATTGGAATGAGAAATTTGTCTTTGATGGTCTCCTCATTTAAAGCCCGACAATCAATATACATCCTCCAACTCCCATCGGAATGGTGATTGACTAAGCCCCAACAACTAGCAATTCATGCACAATATTTTCTATTTCTGATTTTCTATAATATGGGTATCGGTATGATCACACAGAAATAGGAGTAGTCCCTTCCTTAAGTGTAATGCAATTATCACAGTTCCTTTTAGGAGGCAGCCCCTTGGGTTTCTCAAAAACCCCACTGAACTTCCTCAAAACCCCTTCTAATTTTGGTGGCACTGCTGCTTGCACGTTTTCTTTTCTTACTTCTGAAATCTGGAGCAACATTTCCCTTCTCTCCACCTTAGTAAGCTGGGAAAACTCTATCCCATCAACCATTTGTGAGTGAATAGGGTTTAAACCCCTGAGCGTGATTGCCCTTTCTCTCGAGTGAAAGTCATTATAAGGAAAGCAAAATCCCACAGAACACGCCCAAGGGTTCTCAGTCATTGCATCCCAAGTACCACATCACATTCCACTAAAGGCAGTAGGAAAAAATCAATGGTAAACAAGTGACCTTGCATCAATATTTATGCCCCTTCCAGTTTTCCCTCACTTCTAATCATTTCCCCATTAACAGCCCTGACTTTTATTTATTTAGTTGTCTTAAGGCAAGTTTGGCCTTGGAGATAATGGTAGGATCCATGAAATTATGGGTGCTACCAGTATCCACTAAATCACAATTGGTTGCCCTTTAACCCTTCCCATCACTATCATGGTTCTTGGAATAACAAACCCGCAATGGCATGCACGGAGATCTCGGGTGTCTCCACCCAAAGATTTTGTACAGCCACCTCCACTTCTTCTAATAAATGCTCCCCATTTATTTTCCTTTTCAACATCACATTCTTGATCAAAAGCCATACATTCCATTACATATAATTGTCCCTTCTGCACTTATGGTTGAGATTCCATTTCTCATTGCAATAATAGTTAAACCTTTTCTCTCTCCTCTCCTTCATCTCAGTGGCACTAATATTTTGGATGGAAAATCTATTCTTGGAAGGGAAGCCTTTAGGGGATGGAAACTCCTTCTTAGACCCCACATATGATGAACCTGAGCCTCCTCCCCCATTAAACCCCCCTAGAAAGGGTGTACTGTATTGATTCAAGGGTTTATTAATTTTCCTGGAGCTATTAACATACTCTTCTTGGATATTGACTAATCCAAATGCTGGATTTAAATTGTGTGGTTTCAACATCTTAGAGGTAACCTAATCTCATCCTTAAGCCCGTTGAGAAAACAACTTAGCTTATAGTTCTTATAAAGCCCCTTCAATCGATTAGATAGTACCTTAGATTGGGTCATGTAAGTTGGCACAATGGTCGTTTGCCTCGACTTGGTAATGGCCTCTATAGGATCATCGAAAGATGAACTCTCAAGTCTGACTTGTAGCGCCTTAGGCCCCGTTTGGATACAATAAGTATTTCATCTCATCTCATCTCACACAAAATATACTAAACAATTCAATTTTTTCAAATCCTAAAACAATTATAATATTAAAAAAGTATTATAATAATAATTTATTCAACTCAACTTTTATTTAAAACCATCTTGTCTCATCTAAAAGCATCCTAAGAGTCAGTGGCGAACCCACGTTATACTAGCTCCCAAAACTTTTTGAAAACATAAAATACCCCCTATATTTTATACACATTCTATAAATATAGAAAATGACCCCCCAAAAAATTTATAATCTCCATATACTCTCTAAAAGTATCTAAAATTTCAATATACCTAGAAATGCATCTCTCCAATTTTTCTTCTTATAGTCCCAAAAATTTCTATATATTATCTATTTTCAAGGATGTGACCTTTCCAAAATTAAAATTACACTAAGTTTAGGAGAAATAATAAACTTATTAATATGGATCCCAAAGTTTTTTTTATTATACAATATTGGGTTTCTTAACATAGAATCTAAAGTGAAAATACAAGAAAAATTATTTGCGGTCAATGATCTATATGAAAAATAGTTTGTAGTTATGTTTTTATGATTTTTCAATCTCTTTTTAATTTACATAAGAGAAATGATGTTTGCAGTCCTAGGATATGCAAGTCTCGCCCACTCCATTTGAAAAAGTAGGTAAATCTAGGATCCACATGAAAAACTAATTTTTTAATGGTGGACTCTATTTTTTTCTCTAAAGGAGTGAGTATAGCTTGCACACCTTAAGACTGTATCTAACATTAATATTTAGATAAATGTGTCACACAGTAGGAAAGTTGGCCCCCCTCGACACAATTGCTGGTTTCGCCAATGCCAATAGCGGAGATTGCCAGTCACCTCAGCATCCTAGAACCAAACCAATGCATTTCCCTCCATATGAAAGGAAGACATCAGAATTTTTTAGTGATCGGGCATAGGATGTAGTACAAAATAGTGATTCACCTAGTATACACATCTAGTTGGATTTTCCCCATTAAATTTGAGAAAATCAAGCTTAATAGAGTGAAATTGCATCCCCCGAAGCGCCAGAGCCTTCAGTGTGTAATTCTTCTTCATTGTTTTTGCTGTGAGGGTGACGTGAGTGGGTGTGTGCCCCATTCAAGGTTTCTAATAATAGATCCATTCTTTTAGCTAGATTATCTATAGATTTCTAGTGACTTTCGACTCTTTATTCTTGCAAGTCTTGTTGTTGCCTCAATCCCAGCACTAGCTTCTCCAGCTCCTTATTCCTTGTATCATCCGCCATTGTTGCTTCTACACGTCTAGGATCTCACTACTCTGATGCCAATTGATAGGAATCTAGTGGCAATTTTGAATGAAAATAAGGAAATGTAATGGAAGATGAGATCTGATTGTTCGAGAAACTAGAAAACTCCAATTTTGGCAAATGCCTTTGTGTAATTTTATTCATTGTCAAATATTGGAACATTCTATCGATACTAATATCCCCATGCATAACTAGACTATAGGGAAATGACAATAATGCCCTTAATGGGTTGAAATACCATAGATATACTAATGGACTCAATTAACTAATATAACCTCATAATATAGGCCCACATCAGAACATAACATCAACCCCATATCAGAAGTAAACCCCAAGCCCACTCGGCTTTTATCCACAACAATAACACAAACTCCAAAAAAAATCAACCAAGTCTTTAGAGTTATTCCTTCAGTTCCATGCCAACAACCTGAGAGAGAGAAAGAGAGAGAGAGAGAGAGAACCCTAGATCGTAACACACTCACACAAGGTGAGAGAGAGAGAGAGAGATCACAAGCTTGGTGTTTCACCAACGGGTCCAGGGTCCAGGGTCCAGGCTGGGCACATTATAGTGGCCGGAGGGATTTGACTACAATGCTCATGTTTGGCCTTAAGTCAGGTTCATGTCTGACCTTGACTCCAAACCACCTGTGTATCATGTTTCGAGTTCTACCTTACATCTCTTAGGCTACATGTCTAATATTTTTTGCTTGAGCTGTAGTAGAAATCTATCATCATTGTTCGATTGCATAGAGAAAACAAATGCTACTTCTTCAAAAGTTAAAATGGAGGGGCCAAAGTTTCTTTGTAGCTACCTTAGGAGGGTAATCTCCGTCAAGTCTTGTATCAACACACTGCTTAACCTTGTCTTCAGATAGTCTCATTTATTTTTACAACTCCTTTCAATTTATCTCATCTCATCTCATCATTAAAACTTTATCAAATTCTCACACAATAAAATAAACAATTCAACTATTTTAAATCTCAAAACAAAAATAATATTAAAAAAAATATATTCTAACAATATTTTATTCAACTTTTAACTTTAATCTCAACTCATTTCAACTCATCTCATCTCATCTATGAAAATAAACGAGGTCTAACCAAACAAATTTCAAAACCTTCTACGGTTAGCTTGGGTTCATGGAAAAAATAATTGAAAACAAAATAGAGGAGCTCGATTTAAGAAACCTTCCTGTCTCCACTCCATTAATTTTTATTCCAAAATAATTGAAAACAAATTAGATGAGCAAGATGTAACGAAAAAGTAGTGATTAGAGAAAATGAAAGAGTAGTGCAATCTAGTACCCGTCCGACTAAAATCTGCCATCCATTTGGTGAGGTTTGATCAATAGGCTTCCGCCCTGTCAGAAATTCAAGCAGGACAACACCAAACACGTACACGTCACTCTTGGTATTCCACGATCCATCCATGTCACTCTTGGTATGGAGCTCAAGAAGTTGTAACACTCTTTTGGTATTTTTAGGAATTAAGGGATGGAATGCAGGGAAATAGGAATGTTTGAGCTTCGAGGGTAGGCTCCTCTAGAAGATGAATTGATAGAGAGAGAGGATTAGAGAAAGAGAAAATGAATCTTCATAGCATTTTTTATAACCAACCTGTATGGGGGAATTACAAACATATAACACTACCTTCATAACAGAAAGGAAACTATTATCAAATTAATGACTGTTACTTAGCTTAAATGAAAGACACTACTTCTGACCGGGCTCACAGGTCACGCTAAAACCAACTGGGCTCACGGGCCCATTTACACTGACTCAACTAATTGTATAACCCAACCCTTACACAACCCGAGCACTGCATAACGACCTTCTTATTACTTCTCGGCCCATGGCCCACGGCCCACAATCACCTTCAAACTTCTCCTTCAGACTTCTCCAGACTCTTCACTTTACTTTTCCTCTTCTGTTTCGCATCTCCTCTCTTCTTCTCGCCGTGTGACAGAACCCTCTCCTTTAGATCACCTTGCCCACAAGGTGAGGGAAGGCTTGCTTGATCTCTGTGTACAATTCCCACGTAGCTTCGTCCTCACTCATGTCATGCCATAGGACCAAGATCTCAACTTGAGGGAGGTTTTTCATTTTTTCGCACCCTGCGATCTAGTACCTTCTCGGGCTCCGGCCTAATGATTCCTCCTAGATCCATCGGTGAGAGTGTCGGGACAACCACAACCTATCGACCCAGCTTCTTTTTCAACTAGGACATGTAGATGTAAAATTTTGGCTAGGGCTGGGTGACTAAGTTGATAAGTTTGGATAGGATTAGCTGACTAAAATGATAGAGTTTATCTTATCATTAATTTTGTATTTTGGATGAATGTAAATTATTTTGACTTTATCTATAACAATATTGAGTTTATCTAGGGAGTATTAGATGTTGTTTAGATAAGTTATAAGCGTGAAAATCGAGTCCATAAGGATATGCATTTATCCAGAACAAAAGATTAAACTAAAATCAGAAGCTGGAGTGAAGAGTTATCGCAGGTGTCAGCATTCCGTTAGGAGACGTATTCGCGACAGACTCACCCAGTTAGCAGAGTCCTGCTGAAACTAAAAATTCTTTCAAATTGTTTATTTAAAGGATCCTATTAATTAGGATATGTAGATATTCAGATCTGAATATTTTCTATAGCACTTTTCAGTGCATATTTTGGTGAGAAAATTCCTTCGAGAATCTTCATATTGTTTCTCTCAAAGAGTGTGATCATGCTTCATGTTGGAGAATTGATTGGTCGAGTTTCAGCCACTGGAGTTCTAAGAGAAAAGCCAATGTTTGAAGATCTTCAGAGATTCTGACTATTACTGCGGTAGAAGACAAATGGGTCATTTGTCTGGTCAAATAAGTGTATCAATTGACAAAGGTTTTGTAATTGAGTTTTACTTGTAATTAATTTTCAAATAATAAAATTGACTGTTCTGGGTTTGGCTGCCCTGTAGAGTTTTACCTTTAAAGAGTTCTTTAAAGGGTTTCCATTCGATACCAATCTTGGTGTTATGCAATTTATTTACTTTATGTTATTGCTTAATTATTAAATAATTGCATGATTAACAACTAACCAATTTGTTGAGTGAATTTGTAGATATTTCCGATGCGTTACAACACAAGGGTACTTGGGTAATTTCAATTGGCATTATAGCATGGTTCTCTCATTCGAGTATGATCTGTGCCTCTGTAGAGCATGTCATCGTTATAGCCACATGAGGTACACGACTTCCCAAAAAAAGAATCTATAGCCTCCTCATCCGCTGCCACCACTTCTAAGGGTATTGTCATTATCAAAGGAAGTCAAGTTGTGGGTGGTCAAAGAAGATGCGGTATGATATTAATAGGACCACTTGCATGTTCGTGCATTCCTTGCATATCGTTAGTTTAGGACATGCATTTTTGTTTTGTTTTGTTTTATGTTTCTATTTTTCAGTTTAAAATATATTATTTTTTCTGGTTTGTTTCTAATTTTTTAAGGGAAGTGCATGTTTGATATGTCAAAGTTTTGAGCACGTGTTCTCACAAAATAAATTCTTGAACCTATGCATCTCTCTACTTTGTGTAGTTCACTTTGTGTATACTAACCCTATAGGTCATCTTGACAAAGTTCATTTACAAGTACTGTGAGGAACTTATATGTATGCTCATTATAATTAAGTTTCATATTTATTGAGATGCTCACAATAGAGAGAGTCCATGCCTTGAATTGGCTAATACTAGTTTAACCTAGTACAATAATAAAGGGATCTCTTCTTGCCAAACACAAATGATCCATATAGAAAAATTCGGTGTTGAATTATTACGAAAAAAGACAAACACCCTACACGGATCTGTCTCTTAAGTCCTTATAGAAAGAATCACTGTTCAAATCATTGTGAAAAAAGATGAGCAACAAAAAATAGACATATAAAAGGGTTGTGCAAACTAGTGTTTGGAGGAGATACTCATGTATTTAGACCCTAGCATAAAATTTGACTTTTGAGATGAGTGACAATCCATTGGGAGCATCTCTAAGAAGAAAATACTCATGAATAATATTATCAAAAATATATTGAAGAGAAAAAGAAATAAATAGTTAATTTTCTATATAAGTTTGCTCACTCACACACTCACATGAACTTTGACATTAATGATCTTATGAGGTGTGAACATCCAATGTGATTGTTGTAAATAAGATAGTGTATTTTATTGTATATTATTTGTGAGTGAGACTATACTTGAACTGAGATGCATCTAGGCATGTTATTTTCCTCATCATTTGTATATATAAGACAAAGATTAATTATTGTTTATCTTTTATTTTTTATTTATTTTATAAAAAAATAAAGAGGTGAAAATATAAAATATATTTTATATTCTTTTTATGGTTTTATTTTTGTCGGGTCAGTGTTGAATAGTTTTTTTCTAGTACATAAGTCTGGGAGAAATTGATTTTGCCTAAGTCCCAATGGGACTCTAGAGCATAACTTGTGTGAGTCCCAGTGAGACTCTCTAGTGTATGCCTTGCAATGCCCTTAGTCACTTAAGTGACTTCAGTCACTACAAACACGCCCGACCCCCTGATATTATTTCCCCTTCACTTGCGGGAACTCACCCAAACACATGGCACTCTCCATTCTCAAGGCCTAGCCGTATCCCACTTCACACTTAAGGTTTCCTGCTTCTTGTGATTAAGACACAGAATAAATACTTCTAATCTACGTTTCTCCATCACGGTAAGGCTCATATTATTAGAGATTGGGATTGAGATTGAGATTTTGGTTGGTGCTTTGTGATGTTGGGGCTAGAATACCTTGAATACTTGAGTATTTGTTCATATGGATCTATATTATGCATGTATTGAGGATGATTTTTGGTGGGTTATGGGATTATTCATGTCGGTTTTAAACTAATGCCCACAAAGTGTTTGTTTTTATGTCTCCACCAAACTACTTCATTCATTTTGTCATGATTTTACTTGCATTCATGTTCATATATCAGCTGCATTTAATCCATGAAAAGTTGAGACACATGGGAGTTCTTTCATCAGGTCTTTCTTAGTGTCTTCATCTTGGCTCACATAAGTGGTCTTTATTATCTTATGAATCTTGTCAGATTAGTGACAAAAATGGAGAGTATTGGAGGAGTAGATTGATTTATTTTGGGTATTGTGAAATTTAGGGGGAGTTTGAGTAAGTGTGTTGTTGATGGGGAGTTGAATGGTTTTTTTTGTTTATGATAGTTTAATATTGAGGGGAATAACTAAATTCTAGACATAATTTTGATGTTGGACTAGAATATGGTTAGACTTTGATTTGGATTTTAAATCTTTTGAATTTTGATAGTACTAATCTTAGTCACTGTTCTATGTCAGTATTTTTTATTCTTGATTATTTGCTTGAAATTTCTATTCGGTTTCTTGGTCTGTTGTTTGTGTTTTTTACAGGTTTATATTACATTCATCAAGTTGATTTTGTTACCAATCCGCTAAAGGGGGAGATTGTAGATGCAAGATATTTATCAAGTTGACTTTGTCACCAATCTGCCAAAGGGGAGATTGTAGATGTAAAAGTTTGGTTAGGACTAGGTGACTAAGTTGATAAGTTTGGATATGATTAGGTGACTAAAATGATAGAGTTTATCCTATCATTAAATTGATAATTTTGGATGAATGTAAGTTATTTATTGACTTTATCTATAACAATATTAAGTTTATCTAGGAGGTACTAGAGGTTGTTTAGATAAGTCATAAGCGTGAAAATCGAGTACATAAGGATCTGCACTTATCCAAAACAGAAGATTGAACTGAAATCAGAAGTTGCAGTGAAGAGTTATCGCGGGTGTCAGCATTCCGTCAGGAGACGTTTTCACGACAGACTTGCCCAGTCAGCAGAGTCCTACTGAAACTAAGACTTCTTTCAAATTGTTTATTTAAAGAATCATATTAGTTATGATCTATAAAGATTCAGATCTGCATAATTTCTTGGAGAATTTTCATATTGTTTCTCTCAGAGAGTAGTACTTGAGTGTGCTTGAGAATTTTCTAGTGTTTTATCTCTATTTTTTAGTGTGTGCATACTCCGTGTTGGAGTTGAGGTGATCGAGTTCAGCCACAGGAGTTCCAGGAGAAAAGCCAATGTTTGAAGATCGTCAGAGATTCTGACTGCTACTGCAGTAGAAGACAAATTAGACATTTGTCTGGTCAAGTAAGAGTGTCAATTGACAACAAGTAAGAGTGTCAATTGACAAAGGTTTTGTAAATAAGCTTTACTTGTAATTGATTTTCAAATAATAAAATTGACTCTTCTGAATTTGGCAGCCCTGTAGGGTTTTAGCTTTAAAATGTTCTTTAAACTGTTTCCCTTCGTAACCAAAATTGGTGTTACGCACTTCGTTTATTTTATATATTTTATTGTTTATCAAATTATTACATAATTAACGACTAACCAATTTGTTGCGTGAATTGGTAGATATTTTCGCTGCGATACAGGGGTACTTAGGTAATTTCAATTGGCATCAGAGCATGGTTCACTCATCCGAGTGTGATCCGTATCCCTGTATATCATGTCGTCGTCATTATATGTCACGTCACACTTTGATGAGGAAAACTATGTTTATTGGAAAGTTCGTATGAGGGTTTTCCTAAAGTTTTTAGATGAACGTGTGTGAAAAATTAAGCAATACGACCACTTGTATGTTCTTGCATTCCTTGAATATCATTAGCATATGACATGCATTTTTGTTTAGTTTTAGTTTTATGTTTTTATTTTTCAGTTTAAAATACATTATTTTTTTTGGTTTGTTTCTAATTTTTAAAGGAAAGTAAATGCTTGATATGTCAAGGTTTGAGCACTTGTGTTCTCACATAGTAAACTTTAGAACTTATGCATCTCTCTATTTTGTACAGTCCACTTTGTGTATACTAAGCCTATGGGTCATCTTGACAAAGTTCATTTACAAAGTACTGTGAAGAACTTATATGTATGCACCTTATAATTAAATTCCATATCTATTATTGAGATGCTTACCATAGAGGGAGTTTATGCCTTAAATTGACTAATATTAGTTGAACCTAGTATAATAATAAAGAGATATTCCCTTGCCAAATATAAATAGTTGATCCATATAGAAAATTCGGTGTTATATCATTGCGAAAAAAGACAAACACCATACAAAGATCTATGCCTTAAATCCTTATAAAAAGAATCGCTGCTTAAATCAATGTGGAAAAAGATGAGTAACAAAAATAGACATGAAAGGGGTTGTGCAAACTAGTGTTTGAAGGAGATACTCATGTATCTAGACCCTATTATAAAGTTTGACTTTTGAGGTGAGTGATAATCTCTTGGGAGCATCTATAAGAAGAAAATACTCATGAATAATATTATCAAAAATAAATTGAAGAGAAAAGAAAATAAAAAGTTGCTGCTCTATATAAGTTTGCTCACTCACACACTCACATGTACTTTGACATTGATGATCTTATGAGGTGTGAACATCCAATGAGATTGTTGCAAATAAGAGAGTGTATTTTATTGTATATTATTTGTGAGTGAAACTATTTTTGAACTGAGATGTATTTAGGTATGTTATTTGCCTCATATTTTTATATAAGAAAAAGATTCATTATTGTTTTTCTTTTATTTTTTGTTTGTTTTATAAAAAAATAAAGAGGTGAAAATATGAAATATATTTTATATTCTTTTTATGGTTTTATTTTTGTTGGGTCAGTATTGAATATTTATTTCTAGTACATAAGTCTGGAAGAAATTGGTTTTGCCTAAGTCCTAGTGGGACTCTAGAGCATAACCCGTGTGAGTCCCAGTGGGACTTTCTAGCGTATGTCTTGCAAGGCTCTTAGTCACTACAAACACGCCCAGACCCCCCCCCCCCCCCCCCAAAGATATGTTCTATCACTCACTCACACACGGCTCTATCATCTCATTCGAGCCCTAGCAGTATCTCACCTCTTTTACTTATCATCTCCTAGTATCTCATGGGTAAGAAACAATACAGATCATCTTCACATACGATTTTATATCATGGTAAGTTTCCTTTCATTCACTTATCTTCATCTATTTTTCAGTTCTAGGGTTCGACGCACATAAAAAGTGGAGATTGAGATTTTGATTTTTGATTTATGTTATTGGGGGTTGGATTATCGTTGGCTGGAATATGAGTTTGCTTTAATCATGTATATAAGGCTCAATTTTGGTGTGTTCTTGCATTCTACCTCTCGGTTTTAAACTCGTGCCCACCAAGTGTTTGTTTTTATATCTTAACCAAACTACTTCATTCATTTTTTCATGATTTTACTTACATTCATGCTCATACATCATATGAATTTAATCCATTAAAAGTTGAGACACATGAGAGTTGTTCATCATGTTTTTCTTAGTGTCTTCATCTCGGCTCACATAACTGATATTTATTATCTTATGAGTCTTGTCAGATTAGTGACAAAAATGGGGAGATTTAAATGTGTTGCTCAGGGGGAGTTGAATGAGTAAGTGAAGTAAGTATATTGCTGAAAAAAAAAAGGGGAGAGATTGATGGGGAGCAGCAGAATATTGAGGGGGATAACTAAATACAGAACATGGTTATTGATGATGACTAGAATTTTAGTAGGTTTAGATTACGTCTAACCTTTGATTTTGTTGCGACTGATTTCAAAGAGTGTACTATATCATTTCTTCTCATTACTGCATTAAGATTTTCTTCACGAGATCTTAGTCTGCTGGTTGTTTTGTATTTGAGGTACAAACTACATTCATCAAACTGAGTTTTGTCACCAATCTGCCAAAGGGGTAGATTGTATATGCAAAAGTTTGGTTAGGACTAGGTGACTAAGTAGATAAGTTTGAATGAGATTAGGTGACTAAAATGATAGAGTTTAACCTATCATTAATTTTGTATTTTGGATGAATGTGAATTATCTTGACTTTATCTATAACAATATTGAGTTTATCTAAGGAGTAGTAGAGGTTGTTTAGATAAGTCATAAGCGTGAAAATCAAGTCCAAAAGGATCTGTACTTATCCAGAACAGAAGATTGAATTGAAATCAGAAGCTACAATTAAGAGTTATCGCGGGTGTCAGCATTCTATCAGGAGACGTCTTCGCGACAGACTCCCCCGTCAGCAGAGTCCTACTGAAACTAAAACTTCTTTCATATTTTTTATTTAAAGGATCCTATTGGTTAATATCTGTAGAGATTCATATCTGCATATTTTCTAGAGTACTTTCCAGTGCATATTTTGGTGAAAAAATTTCTTGGAGAGTTTTCATACTGTTTCTCTGAGAGAGTGGTACTTGAGTGTGAGAAACTTCTCACACTGGAGTTGAGGTGATCAAGTTCATCTACTGGAGTTCCAGGAGAAAAGCCAATGTTTGAAGATTGTCAGAGGTTCTGGCTGCTACTGCGGTAGAAGACAAATTGATCATTTGTCTGGTCAAGTAAGAGTGTCAATTGACAAAGGATTTATAATTGAGTTACTTGTAATTGATTTTCAAATAATAAAATTGATTTTTCTGAATTTGGTTGCCCCGTAGGGTTTTACCATTAAAGAGATTTTTAAGAGGTTTCCCTTCGTAACCAAAATTAGTGTTACTCATTTTGTTTATTTTATATATTTGATTGTTTATCAAATTATTGCATAATTAACAACTAACCAATTTGTTGAGTGAATTGATAGATATTTCTGCTGCAATAGAGGGGTACTTTGATAATTGTGTTTTACTTGTAATTGATTTTCAAATATTAAAATTGACTTTCTTGGATTTGGCTGCCCCGTAGGGTTTTACCTTTAAAGAGTTCTTTAAAGGGTTTCTCTTCGTAACCAAAATTGGTGTTACGCACTTCCTTTATTTTATATATTTGATTGTTTATCAAATTATTGCATGATTAAGGACTAACCAATTTGTTGAGTGAATTGGTAGATATTTCCGCTGCAATACAGGGGTACTTGAGTAATTTCAATTGGCATCACAGCGTGGTTCACTCATTCGAGTGTGATCTGTGTCCCTGTAGATCATGTCATCCTTATAGTCGCATAAAGTACACGACTTCCTAAAGCAAAGAATCTATAGCCTCATCATTCAATGTCACTACTTCTAAAGGTATTGTCTTTGTCAAAGGAAGTCAAGTCATGGGTGGTCAAAGCGATATGACATTAATAGGATCACTTGCATGTTCTTGCATTCCTTGCATATCATTAGTTTAGGACATGCATTTTTGTTTTGTTTTGTTTTTTGTTTCTAATTTTTTAAGGGAACTGCATGTTTGATATGTCAAAGTTTTGAGCACATGTGTTCTCACAAAATAAATTCTTGAACTTATACATCTCTCTATTTTGTGCCTTTCACTTTGTGCATACTAACCCTATGGGTATCTTGACAAAGTTCATTTACAAGCACTGTGAGGAACTTATATGTATGATAATTATAATTAAGTTCTATATTTATTATTGAGATGATCACCATACATAAAGTTCATGCCTCGAATTGACTAATACTAGTTGAACCTAGTACAATAAAAAATGGATCTCTCCTTGCCAAACACAAATGGTTGATCCATATAGAAAAAATTGATGTTGAATCATTTCAAAAAAAGACAAACACCCTACATGGATCTGTCCCTCAAGTCCTTATAGAAAGAATCGCTGCTCAAATCATTGTGGAAAAAGAAGAGTAACAAAAATGGACATAAAAAGAGAGTTGCGCAAACTAATTTTTGGAGGAGATACTCATGTATTTAGGCCCTAGTACAAAGTTTGACTTTTGAGGTGAGTGACAATCCCTTGAGAGCATCTATAAGAAAAAAATACTCGTAAATAATATTATGAAAAATATATTGAAGAGAAAAAGAACTAAAGAGTTACTTTTCTATGTAAGTTTGTTCACTCACACACTCACATGAACTTTGACATTGATGATCTTATGCGGTGTGAACATCCAATGGGATTGTTGCAAATAGGAGAGTGTATTTTATTGTATATTATTTGTGAGTGACACTATGCTTGAACTGAGATGTATCTAGGCATGTTATTTGCCTCATTTGTTTTTAATTTTTATGGTTTTATTTTTGTTGGGTTAGTGTTGAGTATTTGTTTCTGGTACATAGGTCTGGGAGAAATTGGTTTTGCCTAAGTTCCAGTGGAACTCTAGAGCATAACCCGTGTGAGTCCCAATGGGACTTTCTAGCATATGCCTTGCAAGGCTCTTAGTCATTTAAGTGACTTAAGTCACTACAAACATGCTCTGCCCCTAGTGTATTTCTCCAAGTCCCCTGATACGCTCACGACACACACATTGCAGAGCCCTAGCCCATTCTCTTCCATATCTCATTCGATTTACTTGTGAGAAATAATCGGTTCTGAGTTTTTTGATTCAATTTTCTCCATCACGGTAAGACATCTAGTTTATTCAAATCATTCTCTCCTTTCAGTTCTAGGGTTCGGCACATCTATATCTGAAGTTTGGGATTTGGATTATTGCGTTGTGAAGTTAGGGGCAGAATACTCGGATACTTAAATATTTGTTCATATGGGGTTATATTATGCATGTATTGAGGACGAGTTTTGGTGGGTTATGTGATTATACATTTCGGTTTTAACCAAGTGCACACTAAGTGTTTGTTTTTATGTTTCAACCAAACTACTTTATTCATTTTATCATGATTTTACTTGCATTCATGCCCATACATCAAGTGCATTTAATCTATGAAAAGTTAAGACACATGTGAGTTGTTCATCATGTCTTTCTTAGTGTTTTCATCTCGGCTCACATAAGTGGTATTTATTATCTTATGAGTCTGGTCAGATTGGTGACAAAAAGGGAAAGTATTGGAGGAGTAAATTTATTTGTTTTGGGTATTGTGAAATTTAGGGGGAGTTTGAGTAAAGTGTGTTGTTGAGGGGGAGTTGAATGATTTTTTTTTTAATGTTTAAGATAGTTTAATATTGAGGGGGAGAACTAAATTTTGGTTTGTAAAAAATTACTTTAGAAACTTTTACTTGATGGTTGATTTCATTTAAGTTAATTTTTGTTGGACACAATTTTTTTTATGTTGGACTAGAACATGCTTAGACTTTAAATCTTGTGAACTTTGATAGAATTAATTAGTCACTGTTCTATGTCAGTATTTTTTATTCTTGATTATTTTCTTAGAATTTTTACTTGGTTTCTTGGTCTACTGCAAGACATTCATCAAGTTGGTTTTGTCACCAATCCGCCAAAGGGGGAGATAGTATATGTAAAAGTTGACTAGGATTAGGTGACTAAGTTGATAAGTTTTGATATGATTAGGTAACTAAAATGATAGAGTTTATCCTATCATTAAGTTTGTAATTTTGGATGAATGTAAATTATTTATTGAATTTATCTATAACAATATTAAGTTTATCTAGGAGGTATTAGAGGTCGATTAGATAAGTTATAAGTGTGAAAATCGAGTTCAAAGGAATCTACAATTATCCAGAGAAAAAGTTGAACTGGAATCTGTTACTGTAGAGAAGATTTATCGTGAAATGTCAGCATTTTGTCAAGAGAAGTCTTCGCGACAATCCGTCAACAGAGTCCTACTAAAATTAAAACTGCTCTCAGATTGTTTATTTAAGGGATCCTACTAGTTAGGATCTGTAGAAATTTAGATTTTCATATTTTCTAGAGTACTTTTCAGTGCATATTTTGGGGAGAAAATTCCTTAGAGAGTTTTTATATTGTTTCTATCAAAGAGTGGTACTTAAGTATCAGAAGTGTTTTATTTCTCTTTTTGAGTGCGTGCATACTCCGTGTCAAAGTTGAAGTGATCAAGTTCAGCCACTAGAGTTCCAGGAGGGAAGTCAATATTTGAAAATCGTCATAGGTTCTAACTGCTATTGCGGTGGAAGACAAATTGGTCATTTGTCTGGTCAAGTAAGAGTGTCAATTGACAAAGGTTTTGTAATTAAACTTTACTTGTAATTGATTTTCAAATAATAAAATTGACTTTTCTTGGGTTTGGCTACCCCGTATGGTTTTACCTTTAAAGACTTATTTAAAGGGTTTCCATTCGTGACCAAAATTGGTGTTACACACTTCGTTTATTTTATGTATTTGATTGTTTATCAAATTATTGCATAATTAAGGACTAATCAATTTGTTGAGTGAATTGATAGATATTTCTGATGCGAAACAGGGGTACTTGAGAAATTTCAATTGTTATAAGAGTATGCAAGCACTAAAAAAGAGAGATAAAACACTAGAAAATTCTCAAGTATTTGCGTAATTTCAGGACACATGGAAGACAAAGGGTGTATGGAGGAGTTGGGGGGTAACTGCAGCTTGTAGGCAACCTCTCCAACACGGTGGATGATCTGGAATGGGTTGTAAAATGGTGGGGACAGCTTGAGGCTGCGGCAGCAAGCCACCGAAGACTGGTTGTACGGTTGCAATTTGAGGTATACCCATTCTCTCGCTTGAAAGATCTATTCTTTTCTCTTTAAATCCGCATATTTTTTCATGTGTTCTTGGGTCTTGTGTAAATTATGTTTCAATAGCTGCAACATGTGCTCTCTAGATTTTAAGTTGGACTCCATTGTTTTTGTTTTGGCTAACCCTGACGTGTAGCTCATTAGTTTTGGGGGAGAGTAACCATATAGAGCCTCAAAAGGGATTACTCGAGTAGATGCATGTTGATTGGTATTGTACCATAATTATACTAGAGGTACCCAATGTGTCCAGTCCTTTGGCCGATCTCCTGCAAAACACCTTAGATAATTTTCTAGAGTTTTATTTACTGCTTCTAACTGCCCATTTGTTTAGGGGTGATAGGTTGTACTAAAAGCTAATTCCACCCCTTGCAACTTAAACAATTCTTGCCAAAACTACTAAATGTACTGTCTCTATCAGAAACAATTGATTGGGGCATGCCATGTAGCTTTAGGATGTTCTTTGTGAATAAAGTGGTCACTGTTTTTGCGGTCAAGGGGTGAGCCAGGGGGTAAAATGGGCAGATTTTGTGAGTCTGTCCACCACCACCCACAAACAATTCTGACCTTGTGACAAAGGTAGCCCATCAATAAAGTCCATAGTAATTTGTGACCAAGGTGTGGAAGGGATGGGTAGAGGTTGTAGCAACCCACTATGCTTAGATTGGTCAGCCTTGACACTTTGGCAAATGTCACAACATCTAATAAAGTGTTTCACATCTGATTTCATCCCCTGCCAATGGAAGTCCCTCCTAACCCTGTGCAGTGTTTTGTCATACCCCGAATGACCTACCATAGGGCTAGCATGCAATAGGTGTAGCAACCTTTGCCTAAATTCTTTATCTTCTCCAATTACCAGTATGTTCTTGTAGAATAACAGCCCATTTCTTACTAAATACATAGATGGTAACTCCCCTTTTTTATCTTTCAACAATAATTCATGCACCTTAGGATCCCCACCATACCCATCTTTGATTTCCTCCAACCAATCCAAGGTTGGCAAAGAAATTACAGCAAGGGTAACTTCTTCTCTACCATCATTCACCTTAACCTTCCTGGACAATGCATCAACCACAACATTGTCTTTACCCTTCTTATACTCAACCAAAAGGTCATAACCCATTAACTTCGATACCCATTTTTGTTGCATGGGTGTGCCCACCTTTTGCTCTAGCAAATATTTGAGGCTTTGGTGATCTGTCCTCACCACAAAAGGCTTACCCAACAAGCAAGGCCTCCACTTTTGCACGACCATCACTAGAGCATATAGCTCATTCTCATAGGTTGATAGGGCCAACACCCATCCTTTTAAAGCCTTGCTGTAAAAGGTTATTGGTCTTTTTTTTTTGCATGAGAACAACCTGAATGGCACTCCCAGAAGCATCACACTCTATAATGAAAGGAAGTGAAAAATCTGGGAGAATAAGTACTGGGGTTCGTGTCACTGCCCTCTTCAACTCTTGAAATGCTTATCTTGCCTCCGCACTCCAAACAAACTGATCTCTCTTCAATAGTTGAGTTAAGGGAGCTGCAAGGCTGCCATAGCCTTTAATGAACCTCCTATAGTAACTCGTAAGGCCAAGGAACCCCCCTAGAGACTTGAGTGAGGTAGGAAAAGGCCAATCCTCCACTGCCTTGAGTTTATCTCAGTCTGCTTTCACTCCCTTAGTCGAGATAACATGTCCCAAGTAAGCTACCTTCAAGGTGGCAAATCGGCACTTGGACCTTTTTGCCAATAAACTATTCCTTTTCAAGACCTCTATAGCCACCCTTAAGTGCTCTATATGCTCCTGTAGTGAACTGCTGTATACTAGAATATCATCAAAAAATACAAGTAGAAATTTTCTCAAATAAGGCTTAAATATTTCATTCATGAAACTCTAAAAAGTAGAAGGTGCGTTAGTCAACCCAAAAGACATCACAAGGAACTCGTAGTGTCTCTCATGTGTCCTAAAGGCAGTCTTATGAACATCCTCTGCCTTTACCCTTATTTGATGGTAACCCAAGCATAGGTCAAGCTTAGAGAAAAACTTAGACCCACTAAGTTCATCCAACAACTCCTCCACTATGGGAATAGGGAACTTGTCCTTCACCGTTACACTGTTTAATCCACACACATCCTCCACATTCCATCTGCCTTCCTCACAAGTAGCACGGGAGATGAGTATGGGCTAGTACTAGGTCTTTTCAATTCTTTAACAATCTTTTCAATTTCATCTTTTTGGAAATATGTGTATCAGTATGGTCTTACTGACACGAGTTTGGTGTTTGGAAAGAGGGTAATTGCATGGTCATGTTCTCGAGTTGGGGGTAGTCCCCTCTCCCAAAAACTTCTTTATACTACCCCAATAGCTGCTAGACTACTTCAGGAATTTGGTCGCTGCCACTAGACTCTTCCTCACAAGTTCCACCAAGTGCAACAACACTCCCTTCCTTTCCAGCTTGTGATGTTTATTAAGGTTCCCCTCCTCAATGAAATTAGAAGGAGACAGTCCTTGCAAGCAAACAATTTGGCCCTTAAGCTGAAATTGCATGGTTAATTCTTTAAAGTTCCACAATATAGGCCCTAACTCCCTTAGCCATTACACCCCCAACACCATGTCACATCCCACCAACACTAACACGTATGAATCTGTAGTGAAAGTATTTCCTTGCATTTTAATTCTCATTGTTGTACACTTGCCTTCACAACCCACAAGTTGGCCATTGGCCACCCTCACCTTCACTTTTTCTTCATGGTTAACTTTTAGTCTCCCATTTTTAACTATTAAGGGATCTAAAAAATTATGTGTGCTGCCGGTATCAATTAATACCACAATTTCTTGATTTCTCAACCTCCTTTTGATTCTCATGGTTTTCGAGTGTAAGGACCCTAATAAGGCATTAAGGGAAGTTTCTGGTTGTGGTTTTTGGCTGGTCAGATCTACTACTTCATCACTTTCCTCCTCTTCATTTGCTACAACGCCTCCCATTGTTCCTCCTCCACTTCCTCAATTCAAAAAAATTTGGGTTGTTGACATTTATGCCTAGGATTCCACTTAGAATCGCAGTAATAACATAGGCCTTTTTCACGCCTCTCTTGCATCTGTTGGGGCTTAATTTTCTACACAGACACAATGGCCTTAGGACCCACTCTAACATTATTATTTGTGGGTGCAGGTGGTGTTCTCAAAATTCTCATATCTCGGCTACTATGATATTTCTTACTAAGGCTCACATTTTCTTTCTGGATCTTAGCTAGGCTGTATGTAGTCAACAAATTATTTGGATGGAACATTCTCACAAGTAATCTTATCTCATCATTTAGTCTGCTAAGGAAACAACTTAGCTTATACCTCTCAGATAGCCCTCTATAGACCTTGTTTGTTTCAGTCGTGTTAAAGCCTCCATAGGGTCATCATAAGATGATGGTTCTTATGATGGCCCAAACCTTACCAATAAGGCCTTAGTAAAACTCTCCCAATCTCTTAAAACCCCTGACTCTTTAAGGTTTTGAAACCAAACTAGAGCTTGGCCTTCCATGTGAAAGGAGGCTAATCTCAATTTGTGTTGTGGTAAGGTGTTGTAATATGAGAAGAAATGGTTTGTTTTGTAGATCCACCTATTGGGATCAACACCATTAAAGGATGGAAAATCGAGCCTTACCTGCCATGGAGGAGGTTCACCACCTTGCTCAACATTTACCAGCTGCTAAGTAGCGCCATCCGAGGATGATTCTCCACTGTTCTTTCGCTGCAACTCAATTAAAGTGGAGAGCTACTGCATCACTGAATTTGACTGCCTCTTGAGGGCCAACATCTCAGTTTCCAAATTTTGGAGTTGAGAGTCAGTGGACTATTTGAGGGAATTAAGACCCTCTTGTAATTGATTTAAACGAGTCCCTTCAGCCATGTAAGATTGCTTGTAATTTTTTGGTCACTTGGGATCGATTCTCTAGATACCACTTGTAACACTCTTTTTGTATTTTTAGGAATTAAGGGATGGAATGCACGGAAATGAGAATGCCTGAGCTTCGAGTGTAGGCTCCTCCAAAAGATGAATTGATAGAGAAAGAGGATTAGAGAAAGACAAAATGAATCTTCATAGAATTTTTGATAACCAACCCATATGGGGGAATTACAAACATATAGCACTACCTTCATAACAAACAGGAAACTATTATCAAATTACTAACTGTTACTTAGCTTAAATGAAAGGCACTACTTCTGACTGGGCTCACAGGCCACGCTACAACCAATTGGGCTCACAGGCCCATTTACACTAACTCAGCTAATTGTATAACCCAACCCTTACACAGCCCGAGCACTACATAAAGGCCTTCTTATTACTTCTCGGCCCACGATCACCTTCAGACTTCTCCAGACTCTTCACTTTACTTTTCCTCTTCCGTTTCACGTCTCCTCTCTTCTTCTCGCCATGCAACATAAGTGCACTCTCACAAGGAAATAAAAGGAAAAAAAAAAAACGAAGTCTCTGTAAAAATGCAAGGACTCATTACTTGTCAAGAAAGATCTCACAAACCAAAAGGAGCAGTAATCAAGTTATTTAATGTTAAATAGATTAGCTTCCCTCATGACCATATCATACTTCATACCCAAAAAAGAAAAAAAGACGAAGGGGAAATGAAAGTAATCAATTGCTTACTCAGGTGCATCATAACCGAAGATTCTAACAAAACCACCATTGAAGGAGTTTGGATCTAATACAGGCATACTAGGAGCTTGATATGACAAAAAGAAGTCTGCAATCTTAGAACATAATCATCGAAGGGTAGTACACTGAAACCACGACTGTTAGGATGGGCCCTCTCATGAAAGTAAGCAAGCCCCTTTGCAGCCCCTACGGCAATTTTTACGCGTTGTGCCCATGAAAGAACAGGACCAGGTTGTCCTCCTCTGCCCCTCCCTGTCACAGGAAAAATAAAAGATACACTTTACACTACTCAGAAATTGAAAAGAATAAATATAGATAGAAATCATTATTGGAAGCATCTATTTTGCACACATGATGTTGCATCATCTAGACCACACATCTCTCCAAGTGAGTGTTGGGAACAATTAAGTAGAAGCACCCACGCAGTGAGTGTAAAGTGTACACTGCTATAATGATTTCTCTATAGCATTACTCAATTGGAAATATAGCTAAAAGCGAAAAACATATGTTAATGGTGTTGAGGTCTTACAGTTACAGTTGTAGTTCAATCTTACTTACCACATAAGATGAAAACTCATAGACAAGAAATTAAGAATAGGGGAATTCCCATCAACGCAGTAACCAAGCAATTGAACAAAATTTTCATGCTTCAGCCTTGACAACATAGAAACCTGTAAAGTATAACATTAATTAACATCGAAAGCTTAACCCATTTTATCAACTTAGCTTTCATAGTAGTTGCAGTTGTCTATACCAGGTCTAAAAACCCCCGGTCGGAATGTTTGCAGCCGTCAAACTTCTCTATTGCTACAGAGATGAGACGTCAAAATGAAAGGAATTCTTCTGCATTTTCATCCATACACTATATATTTAATAAAAAAATAAAAGAAATATTTTAATCACAAAAAAATTACACAAAAGCAATTTTATAAATTGATATGATTTGATGTGATTCGTCAAATTATAAAATTATTTTTATTGTAAAGAAGATCTAACAGATAAAATGAAGTCACGATAATTTATGAGATTATTTTTATGTAATTTTTTTTTGAATAAATATAGATATAAGCTACTATTAGGAACATCCATTTTGTACACATGATGCGGCATCATCTAGACCACACATCTTCCCAAGTGAGTGTTAGGAACAATCAATTAGAAGCAGCCACGCAATAAGTGCAAAGTGTGCACTGCTATAATGACTTCTCTCTAGCATTACTTTTTTTTTTTTTTTAATTGATGTAACACTATCTATATATATATATATATTTAAATAAAAAGATAAAATAATAAATCACGTAAATAATAAGCAGCATTTCTCGTTACAATAATACAGTGCGCGTGGGAGTGTAGGGGTCATGAGACATGAGGGAGGTGGGGTGCACCGGTGTGCCCCCACCATTTTCGTCGGTTGGCGGTACTGTTCTCTCTGCTTTTCTCTCTCTTTCTCACTCACTCACGACTCACTCGGATGGTCGTTTGTACTGTAGTACAAATGGTGGGGTAATGTATTTTCTAATTTTTAACTGCTATTATCGACAACATGTTCTTTTTGTTGTGTGTGCGCACACCCTACAATACCCAATCTCACGCGACATCATCTTCACCTTATTCATCATCAGCGGGAACGTCGTCCATCCGAATCTCTACTCCCAATTGCCTTTGGATTCGTGCGCCTTTTCGGACACCTCTCCTCCTTCCCTCCCTCGCCGCCGTCGATCTCCTTTTCTTCAGTAACGCACTACTGCTGGGCAAGTACTTTTATTTGCTTTCTGTTTTATAACTTTCTTTTTCATTTAATTATACTATTTTGTTCTGTATTATTGTGTAACAGAGATTGTAGAGTTTTTTTTTTTTTTTCTTGCTTAATGTAACAAATGCTTAATTCTTTTGTATAGGTGGAAAGCTTAGTTCTTGAAGTTTGTTTCATTGATCCGGGGCTTCTTTGTAGTTGATTTTGGAGGGTTCGATGGTTAATTGAAGCTTTATTTGATAGGCCACGGTTTTGGGGTTTGCTTTTTGTGTAGTTGATTTTGAGGTCTTGGTGGTTTGAAAGCTTTGTTTGGTATGTGGGTTGCACTTAATTGGAGTCATGGTCGTGTCGGTGTACTGTTTCTGGACTTATGGGGAAGAAGTGAAGCTGATTAGTTGAGAATTGTGGTTGACTCAACTTTGGGTCTTGAGCTCGGTTTTCTGCAATTGGATTGGATTTTCTGGGTTTGTGCTGTTTTGGGGGTTTGATTGGTGGTTTGGATCTTTTTTGGAATTCTGGGTTTGATTCATGGATGCCAGATTTGGAGGTGAAGATCATCATTTCTATGCTATGCGTACTGCGGATTTGCGAGCCATGGGGAAGAGGAGTTTGGAGTGGGATTTGAATGAATGGAAATGGGATGAGCATCTTTTCACGGCCAGCCCATTGAATCTGGTGCCATCAGGTAGCATGGACCAGCAATTTTTCCCCCTTGGATCTGGGATTCCACCAACTGGGGGCTCGTCGAATAGTTCTTCGTCATGCTCTGATGAAGTGAATCTGGGAATTGAGAAAGTGAAGAGGGAATTGGAGAAGAGGAGGAGGGTTAATCTGCTGGAAGAGGGCAATTTGAACGATGAAGAAGCAGGTACCCTTGCGTTGAAGCTTGGCGGGCAAGGTTATCAGGTGCCTGAGAGGGAAGTAGGAAACTGGGAAGGAATGAGTGGAAAGAAGACTAAGTTGGTTGGGGGTACTTCAAACGGTGCCATTTGTCAAGTGGACAACTGTGGAGCTGATCTGAGCAATGCCAAGGATTATCATAGGCGGCACAAGGTATGTGAGATGCATTCCAAGGCCAGTAAGGCGCTTGTGGGGAACATCATGCAACGATTCTGTCAGCAGTGTAGTAGGTAAGAATTCAGTCGTTGACTTGAATTATTGTAGTAGTCAATATCTTTGTAATCACTTATTAGCATCACAGGGCAAATGTGCATTATTAAGGTTGCTGTGAAACTTAGTATAGAACTATGGAATATGGTTAGGGATATTTTGTAGCTCAAGATGCTCGAGGGGTCCAGCTTCTTGCTCACATTGGCATCAGATAATTTTCCCATGGCTTGCAGTTCCTTGTTATATTATCCCTTTGCAGATTCATCTTTAAGGAACAATCCTGCTGCTTATATGATTTTGTTAAATTTATGGGCAGGTTTCATGTACTTCAGGAATTTGATGAGGGGAAGAGAAGCTGTCGTAGACGTTTGGCCGGCCACAATAAACGGAGGAGGAAAACAAATCCTGATACTGTTGTTAATGGAAGTACACTGAATGATGATCAGACTAGTGGTTATCTATTGATTAGTCTATTGAGGATACTTTCCAACATGCACTGTAAGTGTTGCTACACAGTTGCACTATAACTCAAATATGATTCCTTATGAATTTTTTCATTTTGATCCTTTGATATTTGCTTGCTTTGCTGCTTGGGGTTCTATTGTTTGCAGTTACTCTTGTCTGCTTTAGCCCTTGTGAGTATGATGATAGATCTTTGAACTTTTCTTTCTTCGTGTGCGGTTACTCTTGTCTACTTTAGCCCTTGTGAGAATGAAATGCCAGCTGCTCAGATTTTACTAGAGCACTTGCTTGCCCTTGTTATAGTTATATTGGTAGATAGGGGAAATGAGTTTACTCAGAAGCTAAACGTAAATTTTTTTATAATTTTGATCTAATCTTCTCAATAAAGATGCATACGGTTACCTATAAAAAGAAATATAGATGCATATGGTGGCTTTTGAGATGAAATAGGGTGGTTAGTTGTGGATCTAATCAATTGCAGCATTTAGTTGGTGAAACATTTTTTTTATCAGTTAATTTAGTTGGTGAAACATATAGGAGGATTGTTTCTTAACTTAAATTGAACGATGTTAATACATGCAAAAATGACATCTTCCTAGTCTGATCTTTAGGATGAGCCAATCTGTTCTGAATCCTGAAGATTTTTTTTTTTTTTTTTTTTCTGAATCCTGAAGATTGAACCTGCATATGTGGCAATATTCCTGACTGCTGAATTTAATGTGTAAATGATTTCTTATTTGAGAAAATAGCTAAACAATTCCAAAACATATGTTTTACATGCCGTGGATCGCATCAATGTCTAACAGGACCTTCTTTGTCTACTGAATATCTTGCTTCTCCCCACAGCTTGCTAATTTGAAAATAAAATTCATTTTATTATAATTAGCACCAATTACAAGGATTTCATATCTCACATCAATGCCAACCAACTTACTGAGATGTGTAGCAGACTCAATCGCCGTCATTGTACCTGATCCACTATTATTGGATTGATAGCGAAGTAGCTTACCAAGTAGGGGGCCTAGCACTCTGGTTGAAATGGCCGTCATGACAGATGTGTCTCGTGGTCTTTGAAATAGAAAACAAATAACTATATATTTGGTATGATTATTGAGATGAGATTTTTCTTTCATGAATTTCAGCCAACAGATCTGACCAATCCACAGATCAGGATCTACTAACGCATCTTCTAAGGAGCCTTGCCAGCCAAAGTGGTGAACACGGGGGAAAAAACATACCTGCAATTATGCAGGATCCTCCAAGTTCGCGAAATGCTCCAAATTCGATAAATGCTGGGAATTCACATGGAAATTCCGAGTTGGTTTCTACTTTACTCTCAAACGGTACTGGAGCCCCTTCAAGGCCTCCTAAACAGCATCACTCTATACCTGTATCTGAAATTCCATGGCAAGGCCGGAGTTTAGATGATGCTAGAAGTGAAGACGTACAAACCGCCTCTTCTACAAAACCATCCAGTTTGAACAGCCCTCCAGCTTACTCAGAAGTCGGAGATGGTACTGCACAGCGGATCAAGAGGAACAATTTTGACTTGAATGACATATATATTGACTCAGATGATGGCATGGAAGATATTGAGAGATCGCCTGTCCCTGCTAATACGGGGACTAGCTCCCTCGACTCTCATCAGTCAAGTCCACCTCAAACTAGTGGACATTCAGATTCAGTGTCTACCCAATCGCCTGCAAGTTCAAGTGGAGATGCTCAGGTATATTTGTATTCCAGAAAATATTTACTTATCAAAAATATTTGTACTCCAGAAAATGCACTATAATATGCAGACACCCTCTCTTTGCGTTCTCTTCACTTTAAACTCCATGGATAGTACATTGAGTCTTGAGATGGAAAACCTTGGCTTTCTGTGGTTATTTGGTAGTTCGGTTATGCACCATCTCTGCCTCTGAACATGCAGTGCCCATGGTGTTGTAGAACCGGTAAGGATGTGCATCATTTTAGTCGATCACGCATTTACCTATATGGACTTGTGGGTCTGAAAACTTTCCAATTTTCTAAGAGTGGAAAGTAAAGGAAGAAAACTTAATAAAGGGATTTTCTTTGCCATGGAACAAAGAAGTGCCAATTTATTCTTGAAGCATACACACACCTCATGAAGTGCAGGTTTTTTTCAGTTACACATGTTGGAATTTTTTTTTTTTTTTTTTGTTGATATGGCTACCTTGGAAATTCATTGGAGGTTATGTAAGGTTCCTGTTGTATTTATCCGCCATTGTCTCTTGATCCTTTCCTTACTGGTCACTTTATAGGATCTGAAGTTCTCTAAGTAGTCCAGGTCACCGACTCCCATACTTTTGTTTGCCATCTTCCTATTGCCATTTGTACTGTTATAAGCTCTACCTTCTCTTTTCTTTCATGTTACCATATGAATAATTTGAACTTTGTCCCCTAGTTTAAAAGTTCAATATGAAGCTCGTCTTTTTTATTTATTTATTATATATATATATATATATATATATTATATATGGGATAAGAGGTTGTCTTCATCAAACATTGCTTTAACCTCCATTTCAGAGCCGCACAGATCGAATTGTATTTAAACTATTTGGGAAAGAACCAAGCGATTTTCCTCTTGTACTGCGAGCACAGGTAGTCGAAACAATAAATTCTTAGTGAAATTGTTTTGCATTTCCTTCCTTTAATAGCTGAATCATGTAAAAATTTTGAACTTCCAGATTCTTGACTGGTTATCGCACAGTCCTACTGACATTGAGAGCTATATTAGGCCTGGTTGTATAATTCTGACTATTTATCTACGTCAGGCTGAGGCTGCATGGGAGAAAGTAAGCTATGCATTCTTGGAACTATGCATGTGTACTTCTTAGGCGACAGTTTCTGAACTCATATGGGTCTTTAATTTGTTTTTTACAGCTCTGCCATAACTTGAGTTCCAGTTTAAAAAGGCTTTTGGATGTCTCAGATGACTCTTTCTGGAGAACAGGATGGGTTTATATCAGGGTGCAGCATCAAATAGCCTTTGTTTACAATGGTCTGTAAGTTTTAATTCAAGAATGAAACTATAATGTGTGTGTGTGTGTGTGTGTTTCTGTGTCTGTGTATATATAGATGAAGAGTAATGCTAGATACAATCATGGGTTGTGCAAGCACCGCACACGTCTTTTGAAAAAGAGTGGGGTCCACCATTAAAAACTTAATTTTTTAATGTGGGTCCCATATTTACTCTTTTTTTTTCAAAAGGAGTATGCGGCACTTGCGCACTCTATGACTGCAAATATCATTTCTCATAGATGAAATACTCACACTTCTTGTATGGAGGATTTACCATTCTTACCAAGGCATTCATGCTGCAGGTCAGGTTGTCATAGACACATCCTTACCTCTCAGAAATAATAATTATGGTAAAATAATGAGTGTCAAACCTATCGCCATATCTGCATCTGAGAGAGCTCAGTTTCTAGTTAAAGGCATTAACCTGACTCGGCCTGCCACAAGGTAATACATTATCATTCCTGTGAGTCTCTCTTGCGTTATACTTAATCCCAATGTCCTAGAAGTGATGTTAAGCTGCGAATCATCCTTAAAACTTTTTTTAGAAATGCTTTAGCCACAAAAAATATCCTACAAAAGTAAACTCACAAACTAACGTGACTTGATGTGATACATGAGATTGTAAAGCTACGATCTAACGTATCATATGAAGTCATGTCAATTTGTGGATTTGCTTTTGTGGGATCTCTTTTTGGCTGGAGTACTTTTTTCCTTACCTTGTGTGTTATGTAGTGGACCAGTGTGCTTCTACAGACCTGTCATGTTCTTTATTTTTCCAGGTTACTATGTGCACTTGAAGGGAATTATCTGGTCATGGAAAATACTCATGATTCAATGGACACTTGTCATAACTTTGAGGAGCATGATGAGCTCCAAAGCATCCACTTTTCTTGCTCTATTCCTGCAGTGAATGGAAGAGGATTCATTGAGGTGCTGACTGTTGTCTTCAATTTATTGTCATCCATCTTGACCCATTGTTTAATCCTCCGGCACCCATCCCAAATAATGAGATTCTATAGGTTGACCATAAATATTTTTTAGAAGTATTTACTTAGTAAATCTTATAAAAAAATTATGTTGTACTTGGTAATTTTCTGTGCACAAACTAGATAGGGGGCCATTTTTGTACCATCTGACAGTGTACACTTGTCTTGATTGTTTCCCTATTACTGTTAATTGGGAGTAAGGTAGAGGATGGATTTGCTGTTGATTCCTACTTCTGTCGATGTTTTGGTTGGTAGCATTTGGTTTATGGCAGAAATAATAGAAAGAATGTAGATATAGGGAGCATGAGCTTCAATCTTCCTGTTCTAACTGTTGTTTATAGGTTAAATTTTCTGAATAGAAGATGTGGAAAGTTCAGAATAATGATGTGGCATACACATGCATGTTTATGTTTTCATATAGGAAAATGCTATCCATACTTACAATTTTACTTGCATAACCATACATGCTGATGTGTTAGCTATTGAAATGGTGAAGATCTTGAAATTCTTAATTTGAAATTTAAATTAAAAAAGAAAAACTGAAAAAATGGGGCGGATACTCAATACGCATAATATTGTGCATAAAATTGTATGTACATGTAGCACTACTCTTTCATATAGTCACACACAATGACTAGTTTTGACAATATCTTAGCTCTTAAGCTATTTTTTATTTTTATTTTTTTTTAATAAATTATGATTCTGTAGATATTTCAAGCATATATGTACAATTTTATGCATCTTGGTAGAAGGGATAAAACTCCCTTAAGAATGCATTCCTGGAAGCGGAGGTTTATGTTTTCTTGAATTCATCCAGATTGAAGATCATGGCTTTAGCAGCAGCTTTTTTCCTTTTATAGTCACAGAGGAAGATGTTTGTTCAGAGATTCGTTCACTTGAGAGTGCATTGGAGTTGACTGGAACTAATTCTGATTTTGAGGGGGCTGGAATGGAAGCCACGAATCAAGCCTTGGATTTTATCCATGAAATGGGTTGGCTTCTTCATAGAAACCAGCTGAAGTCTAGATTTGGTCACTTGAATTCTAATGTAGACCTCTTTCCTCTTAAACGGTTCAAGTGGCTCATGGAGTTCTCGATGGACCATGATTGGTGTTCTGTAGTGAGAAAGCTACTGGACATCCTGCTTGATGGAACTGTGGGTGCAGGAGAACACCCTTCCCTGAATCTTGCATTAGGGGAGATGGGTCTCCTTCACAGAGCGGTAAGGAGAAATAGTAGGGCATTGGTGGAGCTTCTTTTAAGATATCAGGTTTCAGACGAATTGAGATCTAAAAACATGGCGTTGTTTGGTGGCGGCAATGGAAGTTTCTTGTTTAGACCTGATGTTTTAGGCCCTGGAGGTTTGACACCACTTCACATTGCAGCCGGTAAAGATGGTTCTGAGAATGTATTGGAGGCATTAACAGATGATCCCAAAATGGTAAAATTTGTTATAGATAATTTATTTCTGAAAATAATCGTTTTAAGTTCATTACCTATCACACAATCATCTTAAGATCATACAATATTTAGAACTTCTAGCATGAATTGTTATCTTCATCAGTGCTTTAATTTGTTGTTCCCAATCGGGAACCACACCCACCCCCCCCCCCCCCCCCCCCCCCCAAAAAAAAAAAAAAAAAAAACCATATCTAGGGTATTTATGCCAACCCTGTTTCAGCTCTAAACTGGGTTATTTGCTAGTTTAGAATGTTTCAGCCAATTTCTGTGTTCTAGATTAGCTATCTAGTATGGCAGCTGGGTCACAGCTTTAGCACTCAAATTTTTACATTGTCAGCATGGTCAATCATATTCAACTCCATTGTTTAATGTACTAGCCTCCTTTTACTGATTCAGTGGCTGGTCCAGTGAGCCCAAGTCTAATGTTTTTCCTTTTATTGTTTTTTTGTTGGTTTGTGCTTTTTTTTTTTCAATCATTGGTCGTGCTCCCTGGTGTCCAATCAACAACAGGTTGATATTTCATCTTTGGTACCTTATAGTTCAAGTTTCAAATCTTTTGTGTGTTTAGATCGGAAAGAAGAACAATATATGGAATATGATTTATTGAATGTGATTTATGCCGGTGAATCTTATTAGGTGGGAATTGAAGCCTGGAAGCGTGCTCATGACAGCACAGGTGCCACACCTGAAGATTATGCTCGCTTACTTGGCCATTTTTCGTACATCCATCTGGTGCAAAAGAAAATTAACAGAAGATCAGCTGGGCATTTGGTGGTTGATATTCCTAATGTTCTCTCAGACTGCAGTGCAAATCAGAAGCAACATGATGAGCTGGTCGCCAGTTTTGAGATAGGGACTGAATTGAGACATATCCAACAACAATGCAAGCTTTGTGATCAGAAACTTGCTTATGGAACGGCTTGCAGGTCTCTGGTGTACAGGCCCGTTATGCTTTCAATGGTTGCTATAGCCGCAGTCTGTGTCTGTGTGGCCCTTCTGTTTAAAAGCTCACCTGAAGTTCTGTACGTATTCCGCCCCTTCAGGTGGGAATTGTTGGACTGTGGTACGAGCTAAGGTACATTAACGTGAAGCTGATAATCATGATAAGGGTGTGAGTGTGCGTTTATAGACAGTAGAATAGAACCCTTGCCTTGGGTTGGGTTTGAATTCAATGACATTAGTGACATATACTTAATTTAGTGTTCAGTGTACTTGCCTCAGGCTTGTTTAGTTTCTTAAAATAAGTACGTTCTATGATTCCAAGCTCTTTTGACTCTCTCTGGGTTTGCCTTTGTATTAGTGAGATTCTTTCGTCATAGGATGAATAAAGGAATATTTAAGGTACTTTTACTTCTTGATCGGCAAAAGAATATAAAGGTACTTTGAAGATGGCATATGTTCTTGTTCTATGTTCTTGTTTCTATTTGATTTATCTTATTTTGATTTTCTTTTAGCTCAGCATATCTTTCTCTTCTTTTGACTTATTTCTTCTTTCTTCTCCTCCGATTGAGCACCATACCAATATTTTTTTGTAGCATTTTCTCCATATTCTTTAGAATATAATTTTAAGAAATGTTAGATACAAATTAGTTAGGAAAGTTTTAATAAAAATTGAATTATTTTTAAATAAGATTAACCTACCAGTTGGCATTCTTACGACAAGATAGGAATGTCGCAACAATTTTACAAACTAATAAGAAATCAATAATAACATGTCAAACACGTAAAATACAAAGCACGGAAACAAGATAAAAAATAAATAAACAATTTTACAATTATCTACATTTAAAGTATAAATAAATATCATTCAATCAATAAAATATGTTTAATATTAAAACCAAATTATTTAATATAATATTAAACTATTTACAATTAAAAATCTTAATACAGATACAACAAATATTAAGCAATTCTAATTAATAATCAGAATTCCATATATTTGCAAGATGCCTTGTACAAATAAATGCATTAAATATTATAAAATATAAATAACAACATTTATCTGTATAAACAATAATAATACATACCTTGAGATAGGGGCAAATAAAATATCAGTGAAAATAGAGCCGAACAACGAACAGGAAGACAAGCACAAAGTGACAAAACCAAAACGCTTGTTGTAAAGAAATATATTATATAAGATCACATAATTATTTCAGTAATACATTGTCCTTTGTTAAATAAAGCTACACTAACATATTAAAATATAATTTCTTAATATTTTTTATTTAAATTCAATTATTATAAGTGACTATCTAACTGTCACAAACAAAAATAACTATATAATAAGAATAAAATTTGTGAGATTGCAAATGAAATTTGTGTAATATCTTTTTTTTTTCTTTTGTTTCTATATATATCTTTTTTCTATACTTTTCAATCATATAACAATAATTGTTAAATAAGTGTTAAATAATTTAATCATATAATTATTTAACACATGAAAACATATGAAAAATTGATTACTTGTCAATCCACAATAAACAACAAAATGATAATTTAGATTCATACAATTTCTTAATTTTAAATATTAATGGATAGAGTTTCATCTATATTTTAAGATTTTATTTTTTATCATAAAAAAATCACATTTATTATGTGCAAAATATTGATAACCATAACATAGAAATCTTAAGTACAAATGGAATACAGATTTATGTCTATATTTTCAGAATTTTTTTTTCTTGTTTACAGTACATATTATACACATAATCTGCATAATGTTTATAACTATAATATAACGACTTACAAGAACTAAGTTACAATTATGAAATGTATGCATATGACTGACTTTGTGCTAAAAACGGTGCCGGGTGGGGGGAATGGTAGTAGAAACTACCACAGTAAGATTTTGAGAAATCTCAACAAATAAACAAACAACCTTTTTATTATAATCTCAACAGTGAGATTTCTCATAAAAATAACATTTTTCATCTTATTTTTAAACTTTTTTTTTCTTTTTCTTTTATCTTTCAATCCAACCCGTTCGTGTTTTTTTATTTTTTTATAACAATGTAAATTTTAATTTTTTGATATTTTAAATTCTTAATACAATTTTATGTGCAATTCATATATCTAAATAAAATACTTGCTATAGCTAGCTTTACAAATACATAACAATAAGTTTTTGTATCATATGAAGCCCAAAACAAAGAAGATAAAAGGACCCAATATATTTAAGCCCATAATCATTCATGGAGCCCAACCCATCCACCAGCCCAAACCACAAAACGACACTGTTTTGAGCACAACTAATCCAGCCCGAGCCCACCCATCCGAAACCAACACGGCGCCGTTTTGAAGGAAAAAACCCTAGCTCAATGCCAGCCCCTATAAATTCCTCATATTTCTCGCGTCGCCTCTTTCAGATTCTTCTTCCCATCTCTCTACCTCCCTTTCTTTCTTTTCCTCACTTTTCTTCCTCTCCTTCTTTCGCTTCTTCCAGATTTTTCTTCTCGTCTCTTTCTCTCCCTCTTCTTTTTCTCACTTTTCTTCTGATCTTTCTCTCATCTCTTTATATCTAAAGCTCTAATTTATCTCGAACTTCGTATATTTTTCGCAACAATGACCCTCTCTCGTTAGGGTTTTTCATGGTTCCTCACATTTTGGTTACAGGGACGTGTTTTTTTTTTCGAATGCTTACAAATCTGAAGATCTGTAAAAAACTGCTAACTCTGCTTTCTTTGTATTTTTTTTATTTTTCACAAGGTTCTTTTTTGCGACCCTACGAATTTGGACCTCCATCTTCTTTCTTTTTTTCGCTTGTTGTATGTTAGTTTGTTCTTCCTGATCTGTTTTGTTTCTCTCTCTGTGGTCGTTTCTTTATTTTGCATAAATAATTTTTTTGTCAATCCACACAAATATAAGTTTCTATTTGAAAGGTTTCATTTTTTGTTTTGTTTTTTACCTCTGTTTTTGTGTTCTGGGTTGATTTAGTGATTATCTTGGTTGCCGGGTTTTTTTTTTTTCAAATGCTTACATATCTCTAGATGTGTTTTTCGGATCTGGAAATTTTAATATTTACCTCTTTCTGTTTGTATATACATCTTTTCACTTTTGTTTGGTTCGATATGATATTTATTTGTTGTTTTATTACTCTTAGGTTAGATGTTTCAGATCTAAAAATTTTTTCTTCTTCTTTTGCTGGTAGGAAATAGATGAAACAAGTTTTTTTTTATCTATTTCATCTATCTCAGAAATCATCATTTGGGTTTTTTTGCTATTTTTTTACAACTTCATTTTGTCAAAATGTTTCGAATTTGAAGCCTCATCTTTCAAATCTGAGGTTTTTTTTTTCTTCGCCTGATGGGTGTTCGTTTGTTGTTCCTGTATTTTTTTTTCCTTATCTGTACAAAACAATACCTCTATTTATATTTTTTCCTTATTTTTTATAAAGGAATTTTTAAATCTAACAAATCCGAAGGCTTATCTTTCAGATATGGGTTTCTTTGTCCTCCACCTAATGCGTGTTGATTATCTATGTGTGCTCGTTTCTAAATTTTTTTTGGCAATACACACGAATATGAGATTTATTGTTGATTCATACAGATCTGAGAATGTATTTCTCATATCTTGATTTGTTGTTTATTTTTTTTCTTCTATTTTTGTGCCTTGGGTTGTTGTCATATTTTTTTGGTTGAATTTTTTTTTCAACTGCCTACAGATCTTGAGTTTAACAAATCTCTGTAGATGTACACATGTATTACATGTTTTGATTTTTTTCAATTTTATTTCTTTCTCGCATGTGACTGCAATATTGTTTCATATCTGACCATCTTAGTTGTATTTTTTTTTTTCAGATACCCTATTGCTAACAGTTATCATCTCCTGAGGTTCATTCTCCCTGATGCATTTCCTTCTTATGTCTGTGCTCATATCTAATTTGTTTTTGGCAACAAATACAGATCTAAGATTACATTAATGAGATTCTGATTTATTTCTTTTTTTTTATCACTTTATTTTAATAGTTAGCATCTTCTGAGATTTACTCTTCCTGATCTGTTTCCTCTTTATGTCTGTGCTGGTATCTAAACTATTCTTGTCTATACATACAGATCTGACGTTATATTTATGAGATTTTGGTTTCTTTCTTATTTTTTAATTTTATTTTATGCATTGGGTTGTTGTGATGATTAATTGGTTGCAGATTTTTGTTTTTTGGATGCTTATAAATCTTTATATCTATGTTTCCTATCTTCTGATTTATTTTTTGTATGCTTTTGTGTTGTTTTAGCATACTTTACTATATTTGATATTTGTTTAGATGTGATCTGAACATGTGTCATTTGTGGTTTTTGAGAATTTTTTTTTCAGCCTATATTGATAGCTGTTTTTTCTGAGTGTCAATTTTCTTTTTAGTTTAATAAATATTTGTTTATTTCTTGAGACATTCATATATTTCAAGCAATCGTATGCAGTTGTGCGTTCGTAAGTTTCTTTATTTTTTTGTTTTGTTTTGTAAATTTTTGCATCTCTTCTTTATTTATTATTTTTGTTATTATATTAAGCCTGAAATCTCATATGTTTGACGGCTGAAATGTTTGTATCATTTCTTTGTTAGATGTGAAAATTTAATATCATTTATGTTATTTTAGTTTGACTCTATTGTTCTATTATTTTAAATCTCAACAAGTTTTCATATCTTTCATGTTCCTGTTTTTTATATGTATTTATTTTTTCTTCTATTGTGAATCTAGATAAATGAATGCATGCAATTCATTTCTGTTGGGGTTTTTTTTTTTATCTGTACGGATATCTATTACATGTTATGAGTTTTGGCTTAAATTTTTGGAATTCTAAATATTAAGTCTGGAATACCTAAAAAAAAAAGTCTAGGATATTCAACCAAGAAATTCTTGACATGTTACTTATATGTCTTTTACGTATATGTCTTTTATGTTATGTATATGCATGTTCTGAATGTAAAATTAATTCTATCCTGATGTTATGAGTCTACAATATAATTTTGCTAAGCTGTAATTAATGGATTTTGAAATCATAAAAAACATAAAATGTTTTTGACATCTATAAGCATTTACTATTTTATGAAAGCAAAGGAAGTTTCATAATTAACAGAGCATGAAACCAAACGGAAAGCATACCGAATTTCAGATTACTATTTTATCAAAGCAAATAAAATTTCATAATTAACAGAGCATGAAACCAAATGGAAAACATACCAAATTTAGTCTGAAATTCGCAAGCCAAGCAGCAAATCTGACAGAGAATTTAAAAGCGGAAGCAAGGAAATAGAGTTGGAAAATTTAGAGCAACGACAACAGTAAAAAATGAGACAGTCACAATTGCTTTTATAGTAAACCGCAAGCGGTGGAAAAAATAAAAAATGAAATATGATAACAGCTGCAAAAGCGGTGGAAAACTTGAAAAAGGAAAAATCTGATGAGAACGATACTTTTCTACAATAGGATAAGAATTGGAAAATAATTCGGCGGAAAGAAGAAATCTAGAACATACGAGAGGCGAAACAATGAGGAAAATAAGAGGACAAAATGGGAAAGAAATGTTGACATACTCAGAACAGGATAGCAACGAAAATAATTCGGCAAAACTGAAATTAAAACCAACGAGAGACAGAGCAGCAAGGTAAAATACATAAATGGTGAAGGGCAAAATCAGAAGAAATAATAGACGACAGCTGCCTGCTTATTGGCACTTATTATATATAAGATATATGGGGTGAGGGTAAAGGCTTCCTCAAGTGCTCACTAAATACCTAGCCCATTATGGGCTCACATTATGACTACGTTAGTCCAAACATAAAAATACAACAAACTCTCACTTGGACAACAAAGTCATCCATGCATAAATTGAATACGAACTTACATTCAAAGAACACAATCTGGATCAAGTGCATTTGCAAACAACAAGTTATGAGTACACCGATAGGATACACGACACAAAACAAATACCTACAATCACGATATCCAGACAAATAATATGCAAGTACAACACACATATCAACACAAAAGAAATTGCTAGATTCTCAAATGAAACCCAACGAGACTATTTTATAGTGTCTCACTTTCAAATACAAAAGATCTCATAATTAACACAAAATATGTGCACAATGAAATGCAGCAACCAAGTGCTCACAATAAATACAAAGATACATCTCCCACTAACTTAATAGAATAGAAGACTCTAACAACCCCATATGAGTCACATGCTCTCAAAACAGTTTTGGAGCTAATGGTGGGTCAACTAACATATGCTTTGTGGAAATATGCTCAACACAAATATAAGACTCGGTTATTTTCTCTCTAACAAACAAATACTTAATATCAATATGCTTGAAGCAAGAATAGCTCCTAGTATTTCGAGAGAAAGCGACTGCTGCAGAATTGTCACAAAATATTTTCAGTGGCCTCGAAATGGTGTTCACAACACCTAGCCCCAAGATAAAGTTCTGCAACTATATAGCTTAACATGTAGCCTCATAATGAGCTACATATTCTATCTTCATTATAGAGGAAGTTGTAAGTGTCTATTTGACACTTTTCCAATAATAGCTCCTCCTGCTATCATAAAAACATAACCAGAAGTGAATCTCCTATCATCTAAACAACCTGCAAAATCGGCATCAGAATATCCAACTACAACAAGAATGTCAGATCGCCGATATATAGGCACTAGATCTTTAGTACCTTGCAAATACCTAAGTACTTTCTTTGCAGCTTTCCAGTGAGCCAAACCAAGATCACTTAAGTATCTCCCAAGTACACCAACAACATAAGCAATATCAGGTCATGTACATACTTAAGCATACATCAAACTACCCACAACCGACGAAGAGGGAATCGTTTGCATTTGAGTCCTCTCACTATTATCCTGAGGGCATTGAGACTTAGAAAATTTATCACCTTTTACAATAGGTGTTTTTCCATGAGAACCAGAATGCATATTAAACCTACTTGGAACTCGATCAATGTAGGTTTTCTGAGACAATCCAAAAACGCCTCTAGATCTCTCACGAAAAATCTGGATGCCCAAGACATAAGAGGCCTCACCAAGATCATTCATATCAAAATGAGATAACAAAATGCGTTTTGTCTCAAACAGAAGCTCAATGTCATTTGCGGCGAGTAATATATCATCAACATAAAGAACAAGAAAGATATACTTACTCCCACTGACCCTCAAATATATGCATTGATCAACAAGATTCTCCTTGAAACCGAAAGAGGTAACAATCTCATCAAACTTTAGGTACCATTGTCTCGATGCCTGTTTAAGCCCATAAATTGACTTCTTTAATTTGCTCACCATATGTTCTTTATTATTCACCTGAAAGCTATCTGGTTGCTTCATATACACTTATTCAAACAAATGTCCATTAAGAAAAGTTGTTTTGACATCCATTTGATGTAACTCCAGATCAAAATGAGCTACAAGTGCCATGATTATTCGAAATGAGTCTTTGGTAGATACTGGTGAGAACGTATCACTATAGTCAATGCCCTCTCTTTGGCTAAAGCCTTTAGCAACAAGTCTAACATTGTACTTCTCTTCTTGGCCACTAGAATCATGTTTGGTTTTGAATATTCATTTGCAACCTATTGGTTTGTAACCATTCGGTAACTCAACCAAATCACATACATCATTCTGACACATGAACCTCATCTTATCATGCATAGCCTCTACCCAATGTGAAGACTGGGGACTATCAATGGCCTCCTGGAAAGAAGCCGGGTCAATAAATGTTCCAACACTAAACTCGTGTTCTTGCAAATAGATCATATAATCATCAGAGATTGCAGGTCTACGTGTCCTATGTGATCTCCTCAAATGAGTATCATTAGTTGTCCCTTCAATGATAGTAGGTTCATTGTCAATAATGAGTTCTTGAGTAATGGCAAAAGGGTACTCTATAGGCGAAGGTAAAATTATAGATAGGGAGATAATAGGTACTGGGACAATGACACGCTCCTCCTTGAATGCAATCTCTCGTGGCAGTGAATGCACATAATGAATATCATCCTCAAAGTAAATAGCTCGATCTGACTCAATGATTCTAGTTGCACGAGAAGGACAATAGAACTTGGAGCCTCTTGAGCCAATACAATAGCCCACAAAATACCCAGTAATGGTTTTAAGATCAAGTTTCTTTAGGTGGGAAGTGTAAGGTCTTACTTCTGCCCTGCACCCCCAAACATGAAAATGACACAAACTGGATTTCTTTCCTGACCATAATTCATAAGGAGTTTTAGGGACTGACTTGCTCGGTACTTGGTTCAAAATGTATGCAGCGGTTTTTAAAACCTCTCCCCATAAGAACTCAGGTAAAGACGAGTGACTAAGCATACATCGCGTCATAACCATCAAAGTATGATTTCTTCTTTCTGCAACCCCATTTTGCTCAGGAGTGCCAGGCATAGTATATTGTGCATCAATCCCACATGCTTGAAGGAATCTTGCAAATGGTCCTGCATTTTGCCCAGTTTCGTCATATCTTCCATAATACTCTCCACCTTTATCAGATCTCATGGCTTTAATACGTTTGTCTTTCTGAAACTCAACAGTAGCCTTGAAAGCTTTAAAGGCTTCCAATGATTCAGACTTTTCACGAATGAGCTCAATATGACCATAACGAGAATGATCATCAATAAAGGTGATGAAGTACTTATAATTTCACAAGGTAGCAGGAGTGATGGGACCACATATATCAGTGTGTATCAAATCCAGAACATTATCTCTTCTGCCAATCTTTTGCCTTCTCACTTTAGCAGTTAGATTTCCTTTACTACAATCAATGCAAGTGTCAAAATCAGAAAAATCTAAATTAACAAGGACACCATCTTTGACCAACCTTTCCATTCTAGACTTGGAAATGTGACCCAATCGTTTGTACCATAGCATGGAAGATGCTTCATTCACTCTACTCCATTTGGAGCCAATTGCAGCATTTACAACATGTGTATTAGAAGAACAATGAGTCAAAATGGGAATCAAGTTAGTTTTATATAAACCATCGCATAAAACATCAGAACCAATCACAACAGAATCATAATGTATCGTAACATTTCTATTTGCAAATACAAAAGTGTAACCACATTGGTCCAAAAGAGAAATAGAAGTAAGATTCCTCCTGGTGGAAGGTACAAAAGCAGTGCCTTTTAGGTCTAAAAACTCCCCAGAGGCCAAAAAAAGTTTGATTGTTCCAATGTATTCAACTTTAACCTTCACGCCATTTCTCATATTCACCGTCAACTCCTCATCACTCGGCTTTCTGATGCTTCTTAATTCCTGAAAAGAATTTGTAATGTGAATTGTTGCACCAATATCTAACCACCAAGTATCAGAGGGAACATCAATCATATTAGACTCAAAACGTACTAGTGTCATATGTGTACCTTTCTTCTCTAACCAAGCTGTAAATGATAAATCTCCTGCAATTTGCCCTTTTGTGTCCAAACATGTCACAAAAATTACATTTTCCTCTAAAAACTTCCATCTTAGAATAGAAGAAATACCCAAGCTAGTTTGTCAAGTGGGCTTTCCAACCTTTTTCACCTTATACGACTTATTGCTATTTTTGCTCCTAGAAAATTCTTTCTTGAAATTTCCGGAGTCTTAAGTCATAACAAATGCAGCCTGAGACCTCCCTTTTTTTTTTATCACTTCTTCCTCTTAAGAGACTATAGCAGTCATCTCACTCAAGCTCCATTCATCTCTTTGAGCGTTGTATGTGGTCTTGAGAGCATCAAACTGAGACGACAGAGATTCAAGCACCTGCCACACTAACAAACTATCTACCAACTCAACTTTCATTTCTCTCAGCTTATTAAAGAAATGAGTAAACTTCATAATATGCTCATGAACTCCACTGATACCATCATAAGTCGTGGTAGTAAGCAACTTCATGAAGCCCTTCTTTGTTTTGTCAAATTTTGTGAACTTCTTCCAAATAGCGTCGAGAAAATCTTTGGCATTCTCAATTTGGTAAATGCTCTGCCTACTAGACTTACTAATGGTGTGCCTCATTATCATAAGACAAGTCCTATTCCCAATGCTCATGTGAGTTTTCTCCTCAATAGAGCTTTCATTAGTAGGCTTGGCGGGTATCTCAGTCCTCAAGGCCAAATCCAGATTCATAATTGCGAAGCTAGTAGTGAGGGACTCATGTCAATCCTCATAATTAGTCCCCGTTAGTGTTTTGATGGCAGATAATTGAAGAGACAATCCAAGATTCCCAAAAGCTAAGGACATCACAAAGGAAAGTAATTAAGCATGTAAAAATGCAAATCTAAATTATCCTCATTCCTCAAAATATTAAAATATGTATCTCAAATTTATGCTAGTGTCCTAGTACACAATGGACACTCAAACACGAATCTCATCTCAAATTTATGTTAGAGTCTATAAAACACAATGGACACCTAACTAGGGTCCGTAATACACAATGGATACCTAAACAAGAATCTCATTTCAAATTTATGTTAGGGTCCGTAATACACAATGGATCCTTTCACATGATAAAGTCAAATAATTAAATACAACGACTTAAGATGACTAGCTATCGAAAGGATATAACCAAGCCACCTAGTACAAGGTGTTTAAAAATTTTCTTTATCGTCTTAAGTGTTCAGCCAAATAAATATTTACCGATAGAGTAAATTAATTATTCGAATGAAACTTAGTCAAGTTACCATCCACAAGCAATGAGCCCCATTTATATATATATATATATATATATATATATATATATATATATTTAAATAAATCCCTACCATATTCAACAATTTATCATGATTAGTCCTACGATAGGCAGGAACATAACCAATTAAATCATCGGCTTTGTCACATGAGGATATATATATATACATACACACATGTTCATATAAGCAATCGTTATATATATATAGAGAGGCTCAACATAAAATTTTGTTTATTAACACTCGGACATTGTGAGACAAGTTTGCCTAAGCCGAATAAATAAAAGGTCCAAAATTGCCGGCATGCCCGTTCATCATATGCGAACAATGTATTTATCTTGACTAAAACAATTAAAAGCATCATTTGCAGCCTTTCAAAATGTGGCAACTTTTAGCTTTGCAGAAGTAATAAAAGGCTAATAGTAGCCTTTGAAGTTTCCCTAAAATATAATATATGCACCAGAATTTAAAAGAAGAAAGGCTAAAAGACACTTTCACATGAATGACTTGTCCATAAAGCGATTCCAGAAAATAATATACATAAAAACTTTTCTTTGTAAAAAGTAAAAGACGACTTCTGAAATACTCAAAAGTAAAAGCAAAAGAAGAAAAATATCCAAAGAAAGAAGGAGGAGCACGCCATGTCTCTTCACCTGCCCCATGGCAACCATGCCAGTGTCGCCCATACCACTCCATATCAGTAATTGGGTGTTTGTGGTTGAGTCTCACTCCCACCACAACCCAAAACAAGCATTTGTCTTAAGCCACCATACTAGCGTCGACTGGAGTTTCCCCATGAACAAGGTAAAGGAGAACATAGACATTGGCGTTTGACCTCCATCTCCCCTCACGCTATTTTTTTTTTTTAATGACGACTCCTTTCTAAAATTTTACTAAAATAAATTTGTACACAACTTATGGGCTCAACGACAAAATGAATGCACACAATCTCATAGTTTCAACAACCAATAGAGAAAACAAAAAACAAGTAAATGTAGAGTTCACATAGCCATGAAAATGAGACAAGAAGCTCTGATACCAATTGATGAAACATTTAAATAAGATCATGTCTGTCTATTATCATAGCATGCTTCAACTTATGAACAGAAGAAAACATACCTCCTACATGGTTAGAAGATGAGCTTGCCATCACCTTCATGTATCCCAAAATAATATGGTGTTTGTGTGTTGAGGAGACTTTTACTCTCTTCCCTCTGTGACACAGAAAATGGCTCTCATGGAGTCTAATGGGCCAACTCCATTTATATATATATATATATATATATATATATATATATATATATATATATATATATATATATATATATGGGCTGAGAGAAATGGCTTCCTCAAGTGCTCACTAAATAACCCAACTCATTATGGGCTCATATTATGACTAGTCCACACATAAAAATACAACATATAATAATATGAGAGACAACTTAAATCTTTTTAAATGTGTCAAAAATACAAGTGATCTTTCATGACCTTTTGAAATTATATCATATATCCCCATTATATATTATCAAAAATACAAAAAATGGTTGTGCTACTCTTGCAACCAACTTAACCAAACCATACATATAGCTTGGTTGGATCTTTGATAAGTTACATGAATTTACCTATCCCAAAGAAAATCGTTAAATACATAATATATATATATATAGAAAGTTTCTTTTGATAATACAGATCTACTTTTTAATAAAAGGAAAATGCTAGCCCCACCGCTTGAGCTTCATGCTTGATGTTGCATCCAGGTGGCTGACTTAATAGAATAAAAAATGCCATGATTGCATCTCCCTTCTTCCCAAAAACTGATATCTACCTTCTTCTCCCTCCTCTCTCCCTGCATCTCGAAAACACAGTTCATAAAACCCACCTTCACGCTACCTTCTTCTCCCTCCCCTCTCCCTGCATTTCGAAAACCCTAACTAAAACCCACCTTCACACTGCCTCCTTCTCCCTCCCCTCTCCCTGCATCTCGAATTGTCTATAAAGATACAACATATTTGAGAACAAAGGAGATGCATTGTATTTTTAAGAACAAGCAAAAAAAGAAAAAAAAATACCATAATAGTTTGAGAAAAAAATCGAACTGCAATTTATTAAACATAATAAAACTATAAAAACAAAAAACAAGCAGTTTCCACCAACTAGTTCATAAGAAAATATCATCAACAAAGTTGTGATTAGGACTTAAGAAGGTAATTTAAGATTATGTTCTGATCAATAATTTTGCTAATGTCAAAAGAACTAAATTCGATGCCATCAATCTTCTTCATAATTCTCTTCGAAATCTTTCGGCTTTACATGACTAAGTACTGCTTGATTCTAATTCTAGGATAATATAAATATTCCCCAATCCCATAGAACAAAGCTAATCATCAACAAAGCATGAAAAACTCAATAGACAAACATAATCGAGTGAAAACAAATAATAGAGGTATAATGGAGTCAGACCCACCACTTCCCTGCTTTTTTCGGTGTTTTTCATTTTGTTGGGTGGAATCTGTTGTAATTTTCAGGGTGAATCAATATGTTAATTTTTATTGATATTTAAGTACAGTGTAAATTTTCTTTCTGGCGATATAAAAATTTTTGGTCATATGTATGGAGCATTATGATGGGAAAATGGCAGTGTAAATAGGGCCCCTTATTCGAATTGAAACCTCAGTTTCTACAAAATTTCAGCTGCTATAGGCGAAGTCTAAAGTGTAAATGGGGCAGAGCCCCTATGAGCCAGCCTTGTTTGTTGCTATAGGCGAAGTCTAAAGTGTTGCAAATAATGAGAAAGGAATGCACTTTGCTGGATCTATTCATGATTGCTTCAGTTCAAAGTTTTTTTTTTCTCCACTTTCTACACATCCAAACAGCCAATGCAAAATCCAAAAATAACAAAGGAGAGAATGAAAGAAATCTACCTCTCAGATGGAGGTCGGACGGAGGAGAGCCGCAACAAAAGAATGCCGGGAATGGGTCTCTTGTGCTAGACGAGATCTGTCAGGGAGGGGTTTGGGGGGTATTTTTTCATCCAAGCGGGAAGAAGTTAAAAAAAAAAAAAGCAACGTGGCATTCCATTTCAAGCAGGAACCGAAAACAGGAAGACATAACGATTGTTGTAGCAACGCCCTTTAATAAAAAAAATTTTAACAACGGCGTGATTTTAATTAGTTAATGTTGTAGGTTCCACTTTGTGTGAAGGCCAGCTCGGCGAGAGTGTTGTATGTTGACTTTATACTCAGGAGGAAAAGTTAGTGATAAAACTAACGGGATTTACTATACATCAATCATTATTCACTCTCACATCCCACATTTATAATTTTTTCATAGGATGTGAGGGTGTTTTTCATAGGGTGTAAGGATATTTTTCATAAGGTGTGAGGTGTGGAGTGGTAAATAGTGGTTGATGATAAGAATTTTTCAAAACTAAATGATTGATTCCATTGGAGTAGAATAATGATTAGTGGTGTAATTGGTACGATTCGGTCTGGTTTTGGACATACTTTAAAACCGAATCGGTATATATCGGTTTTGAGATTTGAAAAACTGATACCGCACCGGTTACATTCCTAAACCGGTATTTCTGATTTTACCTGTTTCAGTCCAGTTTGATCTAGTTTTTCCGGTATATTATATAGTGTATATATATATATATTATAGTTGATAACAATATAGTGATAATATATTGTAGTATATTATAATATATATTATAATTGTATTATAGACTATAGTGATATATTATAATGTATAATATAGTGATATATTATAGTATATTATAATATATAGTGATATAGTATTAGTATAACTACTAATACAATAGACTATAGTGATGATAAGATTTTATAAATTTAATTTAATATTATATTAATTTGTAATTTATCATATAATACAAAATTATTTTATAAATAATTATATATAAAAATTCTATATAATATAAAAAATCATATAAAAAATATTTTATACAATATAAAAAATTAAAATATATATATGAACCAGTCTAGTGTTAGAAAAAGGAAAATCGAAACCGGACCGATTTCAACCGGTTTTGAGAAAAATGAAATCTGTACCAAACCAGACCGAACCCAGTACCGGACCCAACCTACCGGTTTGGTCCGGTTTACCGGTTCATCGGTTTTTTTTTCATCCCTAATAATGCCTATTCAGATGCTCCAACATGAAAGAGGTGACCCTGAAGGGCAGCCATGCCCGTTTAACCCAAAACCAGTAGGTGAAAGGGCACATTGGAATGGATTGTGTTAGTTGACAAACAGGAATGACATGTGAGAGAGAGGTGGGGAACAATATGTAGACATACATGAAAGATAAGGCTGGTTGATTTGATTTGTATAAACCAAAAACATAATCCAAAACATCTATCATATTACTAAAAGTTATCATTTTAAGAAATAATTTGCAATGTATTTGATGGTTCATGCTACGTGACGTTTACCTTTTTCATCTTCATTTTAAGAGTCAATATATTACAATTTGGTTTGAATTGAAAGGGAAAGGAGAAATTTTGAAGCAATATGGAGGTTAAATATTTATATATATATATATATGGAAAATTCTTCAGCCACAAAAGAATTATACAAAAGTAAAACTACAAACTGACACCCAAAATACTTTCTCAGTCCTACATTCTTAAAACTAACCAATTAGTCCAGTCCATAGTCTCTAGCTCTCTGCCTTATCCAAGCTGGTAATTATAAACTCATTCTGTCTTTAACTATCCTCTTTACTGCAGGGCACTAGTACTGGTGCGGTTAGTTTCCATTTTTAACCATCTGTAGCGCATTCTCTGGCACCAGTTATATCTACCTCTCGACTGTGCATGCCCTCTTCACTAATCTCCCTCTCTCTCTCTCTCTCTCTCTCTCTCTCTCTCTCTGTTGGGTCTGCTTTTACAGTGACAGATGAAAATGAAGATCGCTAGAGGGACATTGGCAATAATCCTTTCTCTGGCCTTGGCGTTTCTTCTGTCTTTCCCTGCTTGCTCTGGTGTGTCTTGCTTTTCATTACTTCCTAGACCTCTCTTATTCAGCATTTTGCATATTATTGAGTATTTCTAACATGCACCCAACATATCTAAGTGTATGCATGCTTCTGCATCACCTAACCAAATGGGATTAAGGAGGTGCATATATATATGAAAGATCAATGATTAGCACTCCTCTGCTTCTATTTCGTTATAGTAACACTGATGACATGTGCCATTAGCAAGCTACATGTTCGAAGTAATGGCGAATTAACATGGTATTAAAGATGTTATCTTGAGTTTGAATCCTGACCCTATAATTTTCGATTCAATTAAATATTCTATATGTTGGATACTTAACTAATCAAGCCCATCTTTTCTTATCGGTTTAAACTTTAGGGACGTTCCTTGATTTAGCTACATATAGCAGATCTTGTCTGTAATCCTAATTTTGGGGCTGAATATTAATATTGTAACTTTTTTGCACCTCTAAGGGCAGATTTGGGGCCTAGATGAGACACAATTCTCATTTGATCTCATCTCATCTTATTTTCAAATATAATTTAAATACAAAATTTTCAAACTAATCATTACAACTTTTTCAAACTTTCAAATAAAAAATAAAAAATAATTCCAACTTTTTCAAATCTCCAAATAAAAATATTATTACAATATTTTAACTTTATAATATTTTGTATTCAACTTTTTTTTTCTCATTTTCCAAAACTCAAAAAATACTCAACTCAAATTATCTCATTATTATTCACAAACTATTTTACTACTATTCACAAAATTTTCATCTCATCTCATCTTATTTCACTGCGTAAATAAGCTCTAAGCTTCGTAATTCACCATGCAGAGTCAAGGACGCATGTAAATGAGAAAAGGCTGCAAGTAGCTTTTTCAAGATCGCATCTGAAGGGGAAAAAGCTGCAGGTAACTCTTAACACTTCTGGTTCTTCCAGCAATCTGAGCAAACAGCCAACCAAAACAACAAAAATGGCCATTTCTTTTCTTAATTAGTCTCCCATGATTTCTCAAGAAAAATCATGTTTTCTTTCCCTCATGACCTGATTTCTCTCTTTGACATCCAATTTTTTGTAGCCCGCAAAAGCAGACGACAAGGAAGCAGAACTGTCTTCTGATCGAACGGAAAAAGGGTCGACGACGAACACGTGGTGCATTGCAAAGCCGTCGACAAATAATGATAAACTTCTTCACAACGTGGAATACAGCTGCGGGGAAGATAATGTGGACTGTCATAGCATTCAGCTTGGAGGAAGCTGCTTCCATCCAAACAGTGCAGTCTCTCATGCTTCATTTGCTATGAATCTCTTCTACCAGGATTCCGGGAAGCACCCTTGGAACTGCGACTTTAATGGAACCGGTCTCATAGTTTCTGACAACCCATGTAAGTAATTATATATCCAACATTAACCACTAGCATTGATTTCTCGCACGTGCAAAATTACAATTTTTTAGAGATTGATTTTTATATATGAATAAAAACTTCTAGATTTATGGATTTTTGAGTTAAATAATAATAAAATATTATTATTTATTTATTTTTTAAATTTTTTTTTATATATTTTGCCATTAGCATCACTACAAATTCTATTATTTAGCACCCACTAGAATTTTTTCTTAAAATTCTATCCGTTGGTGGAGAGAGAGAGGGAAAGGAGAGAGAAAAAAAAGTAATAAAATAAGATTTGGAGAGTGAACATTGCATCTTCAAATTTGTAGAAATATTATTTATAGCTATATAAATTTTTGGATATGCATAGTCCAATACAGCCAATTTAAGGTCATATTATGTAAATATATATATATGCATATACAGATGCATAATCCAATACTAGTGCTCTAACAAATTCTTTCTCGGAAGAAAGAAAAATTATATGTTTTTACATGTCAATGGTTTAAGAAAAATTATATTCTCAAGCTGATTGTTGTGTAAAGCACAACTAGTATAGTACTTATATGTCATAATTTGATTTGAAATATAAATTTAAATTTGAATCTATCAAATCAAATCTTATCATTTAAGTGATGTAGATAGTGTGTTCTACTGACTTGAGAATAAAATAACTCATTGTTTAAATGGACTTCTATTTAATAACATGCCACGTCAACGTATGGACCGATGAAGATTGAGAAAATCTAGAATTAGTAGTATGAAAAAAAAGTTGAACAAATAAGAGGTTATCATTATTGTTGATTAATGCAGCATTATCATTGAGCTGGGGATTGTTTACTGGTTTTCAACTGAGTTATCTTTGATGATGTGTTTTGGCATTGGCAGCTTTTGGCAAATGTCAGTATCCGGCTTGATGAGAGAGCTCAAGATAAGAAGTTAAGGAATGAAGACACTTATGTATCGGAAGAATAAATCAGAAGGTTTTCACAGTACCTGTTGTAAGGGAAGAGAGAGATAACTCAAAATTGAATAAGAAATAGAGGGCAGTTGTGGTTTTTATTGAGATATAATTAAGATCCAAATGCTGTTAGAAATAATATGTTATTCAAAACATTCGATCAAATTTTTTTTGAAAGTCTCAAGTGAAGATAGACATATGAAGTCTGTCTCTCTCACTTGAGACACTCGTAAGAGTGATTGGAATTACAAAAAAAGGGCACTCTCAGGGCTCGTTTGAATTTAGACTGAACTAAGATTAACTCAGTTCAATTTAATTTTAAGTTGAGCCTAACATCCAACTCTCAAATTACCAAACTCATCTCAACTCAAAACCTCTTTACACGTGAGACCCACAACCTTTTTCAACTCAACACTTCTTTACATGCGGGATCCACAACCTTTTTCAACTTCTCATAAATACATCTAAACTCATCTTAACATTCAAACACATCTAAACTCATCTTAGGTGGATCCCACAAAACTCACTCTACCATCTCAACTCACTATTATTTATAAAAAATTTAACTCATATCAACTCAACTCATCATCCAAACGGGGCTCAATAAAAGCTTGCTGGAATAGAATGGAAGAGAGAGTTTACCTGCATTTAAAGGAGCTTGGTGAAGTAATTCACTCAGTTGCATGCACGTGAGAAAATGCTTAATGAGCTGTTAGATGAATGAAGTAAATGCCAACAAAGTCTCAAAAGTTCAAGTAATTTCCTGAGTGGCCTCTCCAGAGTTCATCAAGAAATGTCAAGAAAAGAGAAGAAACAGAGTGGTAACGAAAGATAAAAGGCCAATTTTGGTTGGGTTAGAAGCCTTAATTTGATGAGAAAATATAAATCACACTTTATTGTGCATATCAGCCCCCACACTCTAAGTGTATTAGGTGAAAAAAAAAAAAACCCACAACACGGTGTGCTGCGGCAATGGGCTGATGCCCAGAACTCCTCTAATTTGACTGTGATAATGAGTGAGAGAGATGAATAAGGAACAGCAGGTACCAGTGCCAATGTGTTGTAATTTTTGGGTTATTAGATCCTAATTTCGGGTGCTTAAAAGGATTACCGAATGATTAAGATGCAATCGGTACACTTGAAACAGGGCAGATGTATCTTTGATCTCCCTAGACAGTAGACATTATGTCCTGTTTTTCTCGAAAAATCAACCAAGGGGGCCTGGACCACCTCCAGGCCTGGTAAACTGCATCACCAAGGGAGGTGAATAAAAGTTCTGAGATTAACTTCCATCCCAGTGTCAAGCCTGGACTCAAAGGAACTCCCCTCCTAGCAATCACTGACCTAATGTTGGAAGGATATTGTTGAAAGAGTTTTACTACTTGGTGGTAGTGTATAAACGTACAGTATAGTGTGAGAACATGATTTTTTTTAAGAGTAATATTAAATACAGTCTTAAAATATAAAAATCCCGCACACTCTATTTTAAAAAAAGTAAGGTTTAATATTAAAAAATTATTTTTTTCATGTGGATTTTAGATTTATCCACTTTTTCAAAAGGAATGCACGGAACATACAGGGTCTCGTTTGATTACACAAATGAGATGAGAAAAAAGTTGAATAAAATATTGTTAGAATATTATTTTATTTTGAGATTTAAAAAAATTGAATTCTTTATTGTATTTTGTGTAGAAATTTATAAAAGTTGTAATGATTAGATGAGATGAGATGATTTGTGTAACCAAACAAAACCTAGAATGGTAAATAACATTTTTTTAATGATAACGGATGTGATAAACTTATTCGTTAATAATATGTTTGACGTCTTAATAACTAAGCTTGTGAGAGCATTGTCAATGGTCTAGCTAAAGTCATTGCCAAAATTTGGCTAAAACTAGAGGTTTTGGCTAAAGTCAAATCCATTCAAGATATTAATTCACATTAGACTATCCATCCCAAAGTCAAAATAATAATAAAATATTATGCATTTTAATAATGATATTTTTTAATATATTATTTTTTCCATATTTTGCAACTACACTCCACATGTTAATTAATAATTTAATTTCTACTTAAATTATTGTTTCCTAACTATTTTTTTCTCAACCTAATATAGCCTTGTTTAGCATAAAAATCTGGAAAAATCTGAACATAATCTAGCCTGGTCTGGAAAAATAAGAACATAATCTGAACATATAAATCTGTCCATTCCACTAATGAAATTTAGCAAGAACTTAATATAGCTATGAGGAAAATCTGGAGTAATTTGTCCAAGATAAAAACACAGAGTCTATAGCAAACACATTTAGAAGGAAATCTGTCCAAGATGAAAAATCTGGAAGGAAATCTGTCCATACACAGAGATCTGGACATCTAATATTTTTATAGTACATGCAATGAGACCAAACATCAACACTTTGCTGAATCAATCATCCAGAACATATCTGAAATTGAAGATCCAACCCAGCAGTCCACAAAAATTTAGAACCAGCCCACACAGACTACTCATCCATTTACAAGTAGAATATCATCCATGTAAACACAAAAACCAATAATCCATATGAGCCAAAAAAACATTGTCCAGATCTCATCCACAAAAGAAGAACAAGCCATGAGAAACCAAAAATACCAGATCTCATAGTTGCTACCCAATCTCATGTGGGCTAGACCCAGCCACATGTTTCTCTAGCCCACATGAGACTGGGCAGCCACGAAAATCAGAGTTTAAATAATATGTCCATCCAGTTACACACCTTCATGAGTTGTGGATGGAGATGTAGATGTACCTCCAAAATGGGGCTTTGATGCCTCATAAATTTCCCTTTGAATATTAAGTATTTTTGCTACATGGCATTCATGCCAACAAGATCCAATCTCATCATCTTCGTCTTGAACTTTTTCTTCTTTAGTTGAAATTCTACACATCTATCGCGATCTACCTTCAGCACAACTGCTCTCCACTCTACCATGCACAGGTGTCTAACCTCCATCATTCAAGCTAAGACCATGTTGAATTCGGCACCAATTAATTCTCGGGACTTCTGTTTCCTCTCCCTTTCTTACTCAGCTTTTTTGCCTAGAGGTTTCTCACCAAAAACCTCCACGTTCTCCTCCACAGAGTCACCGGCAACTTGACTTTCCTGCTCAATGGTTGGACGTTTATCGTGTGGCCTTCTCTTCGTACTAAGGTTCATAATGTGTTACTGTCATTTGGGTTGGTATCTCAAAACACACCAACAATGCTCTATTGTGAAGTTTGCCTTCTCCATCTCTTTGTACATAAGTTTTGCATTCTCAATCTGAAAATGTGAAGGAATTTTGTTAGTTCATAAATCAACCCTACAAAATTGCATAATTAAAGGAAAAGGCTACATACATTGTCTTGCTCCGTTGCAATGATTCTACGTGTGCTAAAAATGCACAAAAATTATTTGTGCATTTCTGGATCGAGGACCAGCGATTCATCAAAGACACTACAGAACAGTTCACAGTGTTTAGTTTTTTTATACTCATGATAAAAATCTGAAATTCTATCCTATATTTGAGTAGATTTTTTATCAATACCCTCGTATAGCATCAATGCTAATGTTGAACCAAACGAAGACGAGGAGATTATCCTCCTCTACAGTTAAAGATGTACCTCTTTAAATGTTTTTTGTGGGTGGCATCTTTTCACTGTCAAGAGGGTTGTTGGGACCACAACATTAGAATGTTACGTGTACGTTAAGGTGCTATTACAACTTTCTCCTTTACTTTGTAAGAGAGTGGTGAAGAATAGGTCATCATCGAATGGTGTGTCCATCCTTGAAGAAATTTAAATTTTTAAGGAGTCAGCCATGAACATATAGTACTCCATGAACAATTGGAGTAGCCATGCAAACACAATAAAAAATAGCAATTGGAGAAGCTATTTCAAAGATGCAAACACACAAACATTTACTCATTTGTACTACCTAATTCATGTAAATTTACTTGCCCAACTCAAGCTTTTCAATGAAAAAGCACCACTATCATGCATACGGCAGACCCTACTTTGGAAGTCCCACCTGCCATGCCCAAAACAATACAAAACAACCCACAAAACAAATTATGAACAATACAAACATATTCATGACCAAGAGGGAGGTTCTGAACAAAATAATCATATTATGCAAACCAAAACACAGTCCAGCTGAGAGAGAGGCTCTGAAAAATGACATAGAAATCGAGCAAACCCCAAAACACAGAGCAACCCCCAAAACGATCACATATGCTTTCCCAACCACCACAAGATTCAGACCCGTTCAAGCAAACAAACATTTCCATAGAAATAGAAATTTAAATAATGGATGCAAGAAATTTACCCTTGTGAAGCACAATAGAAATCGAGGGAAGAGAGACTTTAATCGAGGCAGTCTAGGGCAAAAATCGAGCAGATGTTATGAACCCACTGGGTAGAACTCACCCTTGAAAACTAGCTTACAAGGGAAGGGTGCCTAAGGGCTTATAAACCATCAACCAATCTTATACTTAGTCGATGTGGGATCGTAACGACCACCATTCTCCGCAACCGACGTCCACGGCGATCCCGGTGGTCCCGGCGCTCACACAGGCTAGCTATGCGCTAGGTCTTTTCCTAGCTCCAGGTGAACACTGCCATGCCGGCATCACCCCCTGTGCCGCACGATTGCAACCGTCGCAACATGATCTTAGATGTGGGGTGGCTCTGATACCATTTGTTATAAACACACTGGGTAGAACTCACCCTTGAAAACTAGCTTACAAGGGAAGGGTGTCTAGGAGCTTATAAACCATCAACCAATCCCATACTTAGTCGATGTGGGATCGTAACAGTAACCAATATCCAAGTTCGTAGTTGCTACAACTTTTGATTTCCTCTTGCAATGGTTGAAGACTATCCAAGCCTTGTGTTCCTCGGCCGAGAGAGAAAAAAAATAGGAAAAAAATGAAACGAAACTGAAAGAAAAAGAAAAAACAGAGAGAAGGGGAGGGAGGGAGTGTTCCACGAGGGAAGAGAGAAAGAGAGAGAAAGAGAAGGGAAGGGAGAAAGAAAGAGGATTCGGGGAGAGAAGGAAGAGGAAAAAGGGGGGTGTCGGGGGTTATGCGAATGTGCAAATGTGGAAAGGAGGTTCGACGAGAGAGAAAATGAAGATGAAAAAAGACACTAACCGTGGGGGAACTGAAAAACGAGGGAACTAAGATCTGCAGTTGGGGAAGGAATTTCATAATAAAAAATTGCTAATGGAGATGAACAGTGCGACACAAAACTTGGAGAAGAGTTTGGAGTTACTGCAGCTCAAAAGTGGAGCTGAAGAGTTTTGACTACTCCAATGCAGACCATTTGAGTAATTGTTGGACAAAATTTGGAGATGCACTGGCATTTGGCTAGGCCAATGCCAATACTCAAGCAGAGATCTAAAGTGCGGTTTGGATAATAAGTTGAGATGAAATAAATTGAAATGAAAATTGAAAGTTGAATAAAATATTGTCAAATTATTATTATTTTTTTAATTTAAAAATATTGAATTGTTTATTATATTTTGTGTGTAAATTTAAAAAAATTGTAATGATTAGATAAGATGAAACATTAATATATCCAAATGGGATAAAGTCATCTCACCTTACATCCACCTCATCTCACATCAACATTGACGGGCATCTCTCCTCCTGAAGACGGTATCCTCAGTTATTGAATACCACAAAGAAAAAGGGGACGTTTCCAGAGAAGACAACAATACAATTTGTTGCTCCCTTAATACTCTTATGCTAGCAATCTTTTTTTTTATAAGTTACTCTTATGCTAGCAATCACAACCGGCTCTTACTAACTACAGTGCCTGATAAAGTGTCAAAAATTACATGATTAAGCTGTTAAAGTGAATGATTTGTTTAACAAAAAAATGAATTAAGCACTTAATTATGTAGTAATTTTTAGTACTTGACTCAATCATGATATTTTGCTCTTAAAAATAGATTTATGCAGCTGTTAAATTTCATCAGAATTAATATCTCAATTTTACCCTTTCCATTGTAAATACTTGGTCCAAATTTTATGTAGGGTATTTTTGGAAGAGTCCCACCAATTGAACGTGCAGCACCCAAATACTAAGGGGCTAGGGATTTGAAACACACTCACGCACGCGAAACGCAGGAGCTGGAGGTGAAATGGTGCAGCAACACATTCACGCACTCACAGCAGGGCACTCACGCGAACACTGGGCTGGAGAGGAAATGGTGCAGGGCACTCACGCTTGCAGACCAGCAGATGAAACGCGCAGCAGAGCGCACTGCAGAGGAAACAAAGGGGCAAGACGCGTAAGTGGAGAGGTGAAACGCAGACTCACTCATGCGAAACGCCGGGCAGAGACGAGCGCACTGCAGAGCTGAAACGCAGAACCTGTGCTGGGCTGACTCAAAACGAGCGCACTGTAGACGTGAAACGCATACGGCACGGGGCTGAGGCTCAAAACGCACGAAGTGGAATGTAAAATGCAGAGAGAGGGAGGAAAACAGAGAGTATAAAAAGAAATATTTTTGGTCGTGCGCCGCACTCTCGTTTTTATTTTCTTTCGGATTTATTTCTTCGGCTGGTTTTTCTTCTTCGTCTTTTGGGATTCAGCGAATTTTGAGATTACAGTATTTTTATTCTGAAATTTTTGTTTAGAGCAGTAGTTAAAGATGTTTGAATTTAATCTTCTTGAACATTTTGTTAATCTAGAGATGATAGGTTAGATTTTTAGCTTGGGATTCAATGAGTAACCCATAACTATTTGGGGTTGGATTTTCTTTGATATTTAGTGCTTTTGATTATTAACTCGATGGATTATATTTCAATTTGCATCTAGAAAAGATTAGAGTTCTTTGTTCTTGGTTTAGATCAGTTGTAGACGTAAAGGCACAATTGATACTTGAGCAAGTAACATGACTTTGATGGTTTTCTTTCACTTTTCTATGGTTGCCATATAATTTGTCAAGTAGTTTTATTAGAATAAAAATTGTGGTTCATTGCTATATTATCCGACCATGATTTCTAGGAATGAGAGAATGGTTGAGAGAAGATAAAAAAAGAAGTAAATCCATCACGGCGAAAATTGCATCCTAAGTGTTTGTTTAATTGCTTCTTACAAATTTAAGTCAACTTCTGCACATTTCCTTTAAATCTCTTGATTCTTAGCAATTTTAGAAAAATAGATTTACTTTTATTTTCAACTTTACTCATGCAGGAACTTCCCAACAATTCCACTCTTAATTCATTCACACTCACTTAGTAAATAGCTCCATTTTGGTGTCGACATAGTTAGTGTTTAACTTTTGAAATTTATTTCTCTTTTCTTATTTTTTGTTCATTACTAGATCATTTAGCATACTGTTTTCTTATCATTTCAAAATTTCTTGTCACCACAAACAGTAATATATTGTCTTACGAATATGAAATATTTGCTAAATTTTCATTGTCCCTGTGAATTCGATCTTGGAATTTACCCTTGTATTACTTTGACAGCTTCTACGCTTGGAAGTCGAAATTAAAAGTCGATCAGTGCCATCAATATGACGAAATTCTCAGGCATTTTTTCATTGTATAGACACTATAACACGATTACATAAAATTCAAAATCCAAAAAAAAAATAGAAATGGGAATCTTAGGTAAGGGATTAGAGCAGCAAGTAAACACGCAAATTATTCATCCAGTACCAATAAAACATGCAATAAGAAGCATAGACGTGGTAAATCATAGATGCATCTTAAGATTGGGGCTTCTCCCACTTGAGGGGCCTCACAACCTCCCAGGTAAAGTCTGGATCATCTCTTCCGAAGTGTCCATAGGCAGCAGTCTTCAAAAATCTACCATTGCCTCCCCTCTTGAGGTCCAGGTTAATAGTTATCATTCCAGGCCTGAAGTCGAAGGTCTCTTTTACAAGCTTGAGGATCTCCTTGTCAGGAATTTTTCCGGTCCCATATGTGTTAACAAAGACTGACAAAGGCTCGGGCACACCAATGGCATAAGAGACCTGAACGAGGCACCTGCGAGCAAGCCCATTAGCGACAATACTCTTGGCAGCTTGCCTAACAATGTAGGCACCACTCCTGTCCACCTTCGTAGGGTCCTTTCCAGAAAAAGCACCACCACCATGGGCTCCCCAGCCACCATAAGTGTCGATGATGATTTTACGTCCAGTGAGACCTGCATCACCATGAGGGCCACCAATGACAAATCGGCCTGAAGGGTTAAGGTGGAAGATGGTCTTCTCGTCGAGGTACTTCTCAGGGATGACAGGCTTGATAACATGCTCCTTAAGGTCAGCAGCAATCTCATCGTTTGTGACAGTCTCATCATGTTGAGTGGAGATGAGAACAGTGTGAACACGGACTGGAACCCTGGCACCATTGTCATTGTAGTACTCAACAGTCACTTGGGTCTTACCATCTGGTCTCAACCAGGGGCAGGTGCCATTCTTCCTGACTTCAGTGAGGCGAGCTCCAAGCTTGGTCGCAAGGACATGGCTAAGAGGCATATATTCAGGGGTCTCATCTGTGGCATAACCGAACATGTGTCCCTGGTCACCAGCACCAATCTCCTCAGGGCGCTTGGTGAAGTGGCCGTGGACACCCTGGGCAATATCAGGGCTCTGCTGCTCAATGTTGACCAGGACCTTGCAGTGGTCAGCGTCGAGACCAACATCATCAGAAACAAATCCAATAGCTCGGCATGTATCACGGACAATCTTCTCATAGTCTACGTTGGCCTTGGTAGTGATCTCTCCAAAGACCATGACCATGTTGGTCTTGGTGCATGTCTCACAGGCAACCTTGCTGTCAGGGTCCTGAGCAAGGCAGGCGTCGAGCACCGCATCAGAGATCTGGTCGCACAGCTTGTCGGGGTGACCCTCGTTGACGGATTCAGAGGTGAATAGGAAGGTCTCCATTCTCTTGAGCTGCATATCAATAAAAATACACTCTGAAACAACTTAATATGGCAAAAAGGAGCATTTATCATACAAAATGTTCGCTTCGTAATTGAAGAGAGGTCTAATCAAAATTGAAGGATATATAATTCAGAAAAGGTATATCCTTTATGGTTGATAAAAGTTCGTTACCCTTCATGCGAACAGATAATAAAATAAGGGAGAATCCTAAACCAACGTTATCTTCATGCTTTCCAGAAAGTTTACATTCGAAAAAAGATCAATTATAAGAGGACCAAAACAAGTATCAGATTCCTTAATCGATCTAAAACCCCAAGGAATAATATTGATCTCAACTACCACCATCCACGACCAAATCTACCGTGTCATAAAGCATAAGTTAAAATTCTAGAACTTCATTGAAGCAATAAATTTATCAACTAAACAAAGAAGCTGAGCCCTCGAGAATTTAAGAAGTTTGACAAAATACAGTCTGTTACATAGTGACCTGCTTCATCTCTTGTGGGAATGTTCCAACCCCAAAAGAAACAGAGACCCCATTGACAGATCTTGAAAACATGGTAAAATCACGAGAGACTGATACAACTCAAAAGTTCAGTACCGAAAACGAAAAAGCACCCCAAAATGAGAGAAACACAGGGTCAAATAGCAAAATCAATAAGCCATGTTCAACTACCGACAATCAGATCTTTCACAAAGTCTTACAATGTTGCGTGTCTCCGAGATCCTTCAAAAAAAAAAAGTATCCAAACCCAACGGTAAACTAAACTCTCCCACACATACTCTACACACAGCAAACGACCAAACTAAAGAATATACTCCGCAGATCTGCAAACGCTAACAGGCAAAACTAAGAAAAAACCCAAATCCAAATGCCCCTTTCAGAAGCGAGAGAAACGTACCTGTAGGTTGTGGGTTGGCGCAGATCTGAAGCTCGACTTGGATTCGTGTGTGAACTGCGCCCAAACAAGCGGAACTCGACGATTTTTGTAGCCTCACAAGTCACAACGCCCGCTATTTATAGACCCAACAGCCGATGCGACCGTTTACCGGACTGTACGGTTCGTGATTCCAATTTATTTATTTTCTTCATTTTTTTCTCATATATCAAGGGAATCTCTGTAGGCGGCGTTATTAAAAAATTTTATTCCCACCATATCATTGTAATTAAAGTAAGATTTGATCAATTTTTTTTTTATTTCCAAATTATAAAATTAGAGTCGTTAGAGTCGAACTTCTCACCTCTGTATAGAACATGGTAAGATTTAGATTTTAAATATATATTTTAAATCAAATTATATTAAATAGGTATATTATAAAATATGTTCTACACAACTTAAAAATAAAATTTTTATTTCTATAATTGCTAGGGTTTACTTTCATACCCATTGAATTGCTATAACTTTCTAATTATTTCATCACTCAATGAGTCAATTAACAAAATAAAAAATTAGATGAAAATTTTAATAATTTTTTTTTAAAACTATAAGAATTCACATATAAGTATCATTTTCACAATTTCTCACACAATTTTATTTTAAATTAAGAATATTTTTATATAATAATTTATAAAAATTAGGTAGTAATAAAATTTAAGTAAAAGTGACCTCTCTCTCTCTCTCTCTCTCTCAAAAGCTTCCACCTAACGTGAAAAAATTCGATAAATTTAGAATCTACGTGAAAAAAATCATATTTTTTTTATGAAGAATTCCACTTTTTTTTTAAAGAGAATATGCAATTTAGAACTATATCTAACATTACTCTTTTACTATATATTTATTGAATTTGGTATTTTATCTTTTTAAGAGTCTAAGTGAAGTGGATTCCAAACAATATATAGTTGCCTCAATAAATTGTTTAAACGACATTAATTGTTTAATAAAAATACAGTGCCAATTTCATATATTCATCTCTCTTACAATTTAAACTTTAGAAATTCGGTCGAGGAGCTTAGAGATCACTATATGTTTTTAGCACCTCTTGTACATTGTCAAAATATATTACATCAGCATTTCTTTTAGGCTATGTTTAGTTGTTGAATTAAATTGAGTTGAATTTAGTTTTCTATAAATAGTAGTGAGTTAAGATGGTGAAGTGAGTTATGTGAGGTCCACCTAAAATGAGTTTATATGTATTTATGGAAAGTTGAAAAATGTTATGAATATCGCGTATAAAGAGGTGTTGAATTGAAAAAGATTATAGATTTCACACATGTAAAGAAGTTTTGAGTTGAAATGAATTTAATAATTTAAAATTTAAATATTTAAATATTAAAAAAAATCTAAATCTCAACCGAACTCAAGTGACCAAACGCAAGCTTGAAGTTGTTAACAAAAATCCGACAGAATATTTGATTTACAAAACCGAAATAACATAATAAAAAGTTGAGAAATTGGATGAAAAAGATAAATTATAAAACTCATGAGTGCTTTTTCACAGCCACAGGGGCAATAAGGAATGAGTGCCGTCGGATCTTGGTTGGTTGGGGGGTTGGTGAGAAGGAAACGACAGTTTGCCTGATTTTTCATAATCTTGGCTGCTTAATTGTGCTACGTTTGACGATTTTCGGGTTAGCTATTTACCGGGAAACACCGGTCGATTCACCTACCCTAACTGGTCATCCGCTTCTTGGCTTGAGCCGTTGGCTTGGGCCTTTTACGGTTTTGTCCATTATCTTTGCTTTAATAGATTGTTTTTCCCTTTAAATCCACTTCTCTTTTTTCCGAGCTAGATCAATCATTTTGGCTATAAAATCCATTAAATTACTTGACCATCCAGCATGTACAGTTAGGCGTGCTCTTAATGTATTTATAGTTTTTTTCTTTTTTTTATATATATATTTTTTAACATATTTAAATATTTAAAATATATATAAATATACTAATAATCACTTTTTTAATCATTAAAAAAAATTAAAATGTACGAACGGATAAATTCAGAGAATAAAAATATGTTAAATTTATTTTTCTATCGGAGACCCAAATGCGACTCCATTTATTATTTTGGAAGAGATGTGGATCTAATTTAAGGCTAAACTATCTTGAGCTAAAATGTAAAAGGGAAAAAGAACTCAACATTTAGGGTTCATTTGGATATTTAAAATTAAGGAGAGGTTTGGATTCAGAGATGAGTTGAGATGGGTTGAGATGATTTGTGAATAGTAGAATAAAAGTTGAATTATTTATTATATTTGGTGTGAGAATTTGGGAAAGTTGTTTTGGGATTTGAAAAAGTTGAATTGTTTATTATATTTTGTGTGGAAATTTGAGAAAGTTGTAATGATGAGACGAGATGAGATGAGTTGAGATGAGTTGAGGTAGGTTTTGAATCCAAACCTCTCCTAAGGGTGTAAATCGCTGGCAGGGTGATGGATTAAAAATTTTTGGTCCATCATTTTTTCCAGACCAGACCGGATCAGTAGCTATCGGTACGGTCCGGTCAGTTCGGTCTGGCCTAATTATTTTTTTATTTTTTTCTCTTTTTTTAAATAAATTAATAAAAAATTTATTTAAAATACTAAATTAAAATTAAGTAAATTATTAATATGGATTATGTAACTAACTCAATAAAAAATTATTTTATATGGTCAATGATAATAAATTAGATAAAAATTACATTCTTAACTTATATAATTACTATATAATTAGTTAATTGATATTATACATTAGTTAATTGATAGAATATTAATTTGTTAATAACATATTTAAAATTTTATATTTTTAATAGTGATAGATTATATGAAAATTACATAATTAATTATACAATTATTATATAAATAATATATATAAAATATATATTTTTAAATTCGGTCGGTTCGATCTGGTTCGAGATGGGAAACCCCTGGATCGGGACCGGACCGAAAAGTCTTGGTTCTCTATTTCAAGGACCGAGACCGACCTCTCCGTTCAGTTTCTCCAGTCCGGACTAACCAACTTCCAACCATACTTAAAATATTTCGGAATATTTATGAATAATAATGAAATAGTTTGTAAATAGTATTGAAATTGTTTGAGTTAAGATGTTGAAATGAGTTTTAGAAAATGATGGAAAAAAAGTTAAAATATTATTTTTATTTTAAAATTTGAAAAAATCGCATTACTTTTTATATTTTATTTAGAAGTTTGAAAAAGTTGTAATTTTTAAGTGATGTTTAGGAATGAAATATATGAAAATACCTAACCGTGGACACAAATAAGGCCTCAGAGATATTACAATATATGTGAATATCCCAGGATACAATTTACCGTTCAATAAATATTACGAGGGCTATTTGAAATATCTATTTATCTCCTAATCTAGTCAATAAAAACTTTAAAAATAAAAATCCAACAATAAAAATGGGAAAGAAAGTCGATGCTAGATGACAACTATATTACTAATTTTAATGGATTAAATATCTCTAGGATATTTTAGAGTAGAATAATTCTTATCATCAGCTACTATTCATTACCCGACACACCAAATCTTATGAAAAAATAAAAAAAAATGTCAGTGTAGGGTGAATACTGACTGATATATAGCAAAACCCATATTTATCTTATCAAACCTTTTTATATAGTACAATATAGACACAGTTGATTTCATCATCTCATTCGCTCCAAAATTATTTGTTTTTATATATTAAGATGGTTTTAATTATAATTCTAGCTATTCTCAATGCTTATTAAATCAGTTTCTTTTCAATTTTTTCTTGTTGGATGTGACTTAATTGGTTTGGTGCAACCCAACGTGACATCGAGATTCAAACAAATTTGACTTCATTCGGCCATTGTTGTGTTGGCTTTAAGACTAAAATAAGTGATCGAGAATTGAAGATGAAGAAATGGTTTCTAGTTGGAAACATGGACATTATAATTAACTCATGTGATCAAGAAGAACATTTTTAGAGTCTGAATAAAGTGAAACCCTAATTTACTCTTATTCATTATTAAATGTTTATTAATATTTAATAGGAGTAATGATATACACCACACTCTCATCTTATTAAGTAAGAGAAAAATCTAGTTGTAAGCGATTCTGCGTACTAATACGCGCATCCATTCAATATGATTGGTCAGAAAGTAGATTTTTTTGAAAACAGTGCTAATTTAATTTTAGAATATGAAAACAAGAATATTAATACGCAGATTAGTATGCAAACTTGCTTGTACATAACAAAACTCTTAAGTAAGATGTGGCACATTCATCACTATTAGATGATAAAGATGCATCCAATAAATGATAATTCAGTGGTGATAAATGTATCACATCTTACTTAGTGGAATGAAAGTGAGATAGTAGTGTGATGTATAAAATTTTCTTTTGTGATTATTGGACAAATTTCTCCTTTTATTTTCTTCTTATATTTTCCCATGCCATGACGCTCATTCTAGGACGAGTTGGAAGAGAAATTCTCCTAATTAAAGATATGTAAATTTTATTACTTACAAATCTATATCTAAATGCAACGATTGTTTTAAAATTTATTATATATAAAATATATCTATAAAAATTAATATTATTCTATAAATAGTATATGAAATTATACTCCACATAAGAGTAATGTTAGATATAATTTTTGAACTTGCAAGTCTCATACACTTAATTCAAAAAAAGTGAGATTCATTATGAAAAAAATTAATTTTTTTATATGAGTTCTAGATTATTTATATATTTTTTAAAAGTCATATTTTTCTTGATATATATTTTTTAATATTTTCTGAGCTTTGCTACACAACTTCCACCACACTCCACACTCCACACACCACATTTTTTTAAATTTTTTTAATTTTTTTTTAATTTTTAAATTTTAAATTTTTTTTTAATTTTTATTTTTGAGTTTATTCCTTTTAAATTATTTCAAATTTTTTATTCATTATTCATATAATAAATATTTAATAAAATAAAAAAAATAAAAAATAAAAATAATATAGAGTGTGGAGTGTTAGGAAGTTACGAAAATTTTTTGAATTAGATTTTGAATCTTTATAGTAGCCATTATTTTTTTTCTTTTTTGGCTTTTTTGGTACATTCATTACTGTGCCGCCGACACTACAGTTGCAATGATAAGGATATATTAATATAATGAGAAATGATTTGTATAAGTTTTAAATAGACAAATCTCATACAAGTTTTTGTAAAAAAATAGATCCCACCTTAAAAAAATATAAAAAAAAAACTATTCTTTATTAGTAGGATCCATTATTTTATAAAAGATTTATATGAGATTTGTCTATTTAGAATTTGTATCTAACATTACTCTAATATATTATAGCATTCAAAAAAAGAAGAAAAAAATATGTTAATTAATAATGAAAAGCTACAAGTGGTGATAAGGAATTAGAAAAGGGCGATAATACTCTGTCGTCTAGTGTTATCGATAGTAGGTTTTTTCATTAGAAAAAGAAAGGCAAGGACCCCACTATGTTCACATTAGCACAGATTCTCAAACAACTAGTTTTTTTTAAAAAAAAAAAAAAAGAATTAGAATTATTTTATTTATGTCACGTTTTCAATCATTGCTTCTTTTTTATTTTTTTTACACCATATGAATCATGTTTTTAATGACACATGCCACGAATTGAGAAAAGTTTGATGACACTGTCTGGTGTTATTCAACGCTCACCTTTTTATTCAACGCCCACCATATTTGGCTCGACAGTCAACACAATAAGATTTTATGGCATTAGATGGTATAAAGTTAGGAAAAAATCTATTTATTATCTTAATTATTATCATTTTCTCGTAATTTATGTACATTATAAAATAACGAGAAGATAATAAGAATTAAGATAATGAATAACATTATTTATAAAATTAATTTTATTATAAAATAAATCTTAAAGATCACATAAAGTCATATTAATTTATAAATTTATTTTTATAAAATCTATTTATGATTGTATCGTTTCTCTTTCCATATACCATTCCGTCAATAAAAAAATATATATATATTTGTAATCATGTAGAAAGTTGTTTTGTTTTGAGTAGTTGTGACTTGTGGGGTTTGGTCACCAACCAGAGACGCCATGAGAACGAAGAAACAATTAGAATTTTCAAGTATCAAGCACGAAGTTACCAAAATAGGCTCCCGTAGGTTATTATCCGTTGGATGAAAAATACAGTACGTATCTCTCTTACTTCTCTTATAGATTATGAGATACGTATCTGAGTCTTATTAATTAATGTAATAATGACACATTATTAAAATTCAATTTTATTTTTATAGAATTACTATTTATTTATATAGAGTCGTTATATAGAATATAAATGGCTTTTCTAGAATTAAAAAACAGCATGTGTCAGCATCATGGACGGGGGAACAAGCATCTTTATCGCTAGCTACCACGCGGTTTACTTTATGAACATCAAGACTTCAAACCTCTCTCTCTCTCTCTCAGTAGGGTTGGTGAGGCTTTTCTCTCTCTATGGTTTTGGTGACTATGATGCTTGAGAGTTGGTCAGAGAATTGACTATGGATTATAGGTGATTGGATCTGGGATTCATTCATTTCTTCCCCTAGTCAATTTGACTAGGATCTTAATTTTTAGCTATTATATCAATTTTTGACTGAATTCAGGTTAGATTAGCTATTTTAAAATTTAAATATTAATATAATATTATATATTTTAATAATATTTTACAAAAAAAAAATTCTTTTGATATTTTATAAATACACTCTATATATTAATTAATAATTTAATTTTTATTTAAAATTATTGTTTCTCACGCCATAATTTAAAGAATGAAAATTATGCTTTCTTTATATCCCCACCCCTCCACAGTACATCTTTCCTTTTTCTTGACCTCTATCTATACAATAACATGGTTACCCTCTCACTTATCAACCCCAACGAATAAAAGAGAAAATGCAAACCCCTGCGATGTAATAGATTACAAAAAATTATTTCCTCCACTCCTTTTGATCTTTCTAATTTCATTCTTGCAGAGAAATTCGTGTTTTTATAGGTTTCAACTTCAGGCCCATACTTTCAGGTGAAAGAAGCTCCGGAGCAATGCAAGACGGACTGAAAGGGCTCCTCAAGCTGACACTTGATTAAGATGGTCTATACAAGCCATATCCCATGAGGAAGTACTCCAATGGTATCAACATGGCATGAGGCTGCTCCTCTATTACCATTGACCCGCATGCCTGAACCTGTATGTTTGTTCCCCACACACCCCAAGTAAATAAAGCTCATTCTCACGCTAGCCATATATGAACATAAAACAGGATGGGATAGAACTGTTGCATACCTCAACTAATGCACTGTATCGCCTATCTAGATTGGAAGTCATGTGGAGAGCCTCTGAGTGAAATGGAGAGTTATCCCCAACAAAAATTAAAGAACAGCATTTTAATTTTCTCAATCTCTCTGTAATGTCAGGTCTCCTGCTAGACATAAAAAATAGAGTTACTCCAAATCTCTAGGCATTAGCATGTGTGTGAATCACGTTTTTTCAATGTGAGACTTCAATTATAAAAACACAAGGGCAAGGTAACCCACACCATGTAAGACAATCATCTATAAAGCAGTAAACAATCAAGGAACACATAATCAATAGCACATTTTCTAGAGGATGGCAAATCCTCACACTGATCAGTTATGATATATAAAGAATTTAAGATATATTATATGGGTGAGAATATACATAAAGTCTGCATGTTAGTATTTGAGGATGCACGGTCCTGTCCTCTTCCATAAAACAATATGTGAGGATGCACTCTAGGGTTGCACTCAACCATAGAAGGATTTCAAATTAGACATTCATGCCCTATGTACTAAATTCCAGAGATTTTACCCTTACTATGGAAAGTAAAACAAAACCATCTTAAAAACAGGATTTACCCATTGATTGCTTCCAGAACTGCCAAACATTTGAACTCTGCCTCTCCTCCAAAAACTGTTGAAGGAAACATAATGTCATGGAAGTCAGACAAAGTGCTCAGCCTTTGACCACAATTATCACTCATCTTTCAATTAATAAATAGATTATTAAAAGAAAAAAAGGAAGGAAAGATGGGAAAAGTTGGAGGACTAACTCTTCTACATGTATGAACTATATATGACTCTGATATTTGAGCACTGACATGAACTTCCTGCCACCATTATTTAAAATCCAGTTGTCTACCGACCAAAGTCTCAAAACATGAAAATCAATGGATGAAACTTAAGCACATGCATACCTTGCTGAAGTACCTCTTAAGCAATAACTCAGTCACCAAATATTAAATCTCATATAAGAATAAGCAAATAATTAGCAGTTAGGAGCAACCAATAATAGATGCATTTGATTTTTTCAGTTGGATTAGCAGTTTGATTTTTTCAGTGTACTACATTTCTAAGCAACCAAACACAGCATTACGCACATTAAATAATAGACGCAAAGATAAGAGAAGAATGCAACAATAAGAGAAGTTTTTCTGCAAGATTCATATGTTGGAAGGAGTTAGGAGCAAAAAATTTAGTAACGAAGATATTATCTTACATCAATTAGTTTTAATTGGTGCATTTATAATTCATAAATGATGTAGCAACAACTCAACTTCATCATACAAGATAGTTGTTTGATTTCATATCCATATAAAAAATTTCAAGATAGCTCAAAATGCTGATGAATTAAACATAAAAAACACACAAAAAGAATGCTGGTACATATTGATAATATACTTTTCAATTGCAGACCATGCTGATGAACTTTGCAAAGGCTTTAGTTGTTATCAATGTTGTCTTTTCCTTCTAGTAGTTTCCTCCTTTGTTATACTTTTCTAACAATAGATTTGTTTTTCCATTGAAAGCACTGACAAAAATGTCAGATCGTTACCACAATTGCTCATGGTGTGCTAGTAAATTGGGAATTCAAAATACTATAATCCCTCAGTTCAGACACCAAAATCGTAGTTTATTTTTTATTTTTGAAGAAATCCAAAATCGTAGCTTTCATTAATGGAAAGAATGAAGGAAAATCTCAAAGTGAAACCACTGTAAACATCAAACATTATCAGAAGTTCCTGTTTTTAGACGGAACCTTCCCTAAAATTAAAAACTGATAAAATCTCAACCAGAGAGTGCACAAAGAATCTATAACTCACAAAGGGACTAAGTAATGAACCTATTACATTGAATTCTATAATATAATTTCACCAATAATAACACGGGGAAAGAAAACTTCTTAATGCGATTAAATTTCCAAAAAACAAATAAAGTGTTAGGAATTTGGACCTCCCAAATTCACTCCCTAGGATTCACCCTTTGGTGAAATATGAAGAAAAACAGAGAAATAATAACAATACAAGAATTTACGTGGAAACTCCCAAAACAGGAGAAAAAACAACCAGACCCAGAGAAGAAAATACACCATGTGAAAAATTATTACAATCACACAATTTTTCTCCTCACCCCAAATGACACCCACAAAGCTTCCCTACTAACAAAACTTTAACTCTCACCTCTTTCCCTTTTACAAGAAAAGGCTAATAGAGGAATTTTATTAGAGTCACAAGTTACTAAATAAGCTTTTGATTTGGTGTATTTAACTAAGAGGCTAAGCCTCCCTTTTATTGGCCATGGGGCCTACTCCTTATTTTTCTCCCACCGATGTAGGACTCACACAAAGGAGCAAAACCCAACAATTTCCACCTTGCAACTTTGGCTAATCCCACAGCCATGATCCACCGCAATGAAGATCTTCATAGCTTCTGCTATCATGCTCCACCATAAAAGCATACCCACTCAGAATAAACCAATTCCAAGCATTTCAATTTCGGTACATGTCAAAAATAACCTTGCTGAAAAATTATGGTGCAACTTCCACGTTTAACTTTCCGGAAGTTCATCAGCCATCGATATAAATTTCCACCACACCCTGCATTAATGCCAAACCAATGTCTGTGTGCAAACTTGTGGACTCGCTAACATTAACACATCCTCTATCATGGCAACTTTGAGAATTAACGGCATGCCATGAGGATGTACATGTCCCTTTAACAGACATCGTCTTCCATGGAGAGGGACACAACGTTAGTTTCATTACCAGTATCTCCATTTACTGACTTGAAGCCACTTGCCGAATCTGCTCCCGCTCTTGGACAATTTTTCTTGACGTGCCCAGATTGTCCACACCCCCAGCAGACTACTTTCATCTTCATGGAGTTTTTCTTCTTCCCATTACCAGCTACTACCAATGCTAAATTCCCAGGTGGACCATTTCTTCCACCACCTAGTCTTCTCTCTTCAGAAAAGAGTTTACTGGTAACCTCTGAAAAAATTATTTTCTCCTTCCCATGTATTAAAATAGGCTTCATATGCTCATAGGAAAATGGAAGAGACCAGATGAGCCTCAAGGCTTGATCCTCATCATCAATTTTAACTCCAATAGATTCTAACTTAGAGACAATGCCATTGAGAACACTTAAATGATCTGAAATAGTCGTACCTTCACTCATCTGCAGTGTATGAAACTGCTCCTTTAGGTACACCCGATTTGAGACGCCTTTCGTCTGATACAACTCTTCTAGCTTTTCCCAGAGTTCCTTTGCTGTAGATATTCCATGTATATTTGCAAGAACATTCTTGGCCAAGCACAGAAGTATCGCACTTGCTGCTCTCAAATCCAGATCCTCCCAATCTTCATCGCTCATTACAAATCTGCTCTTTGTTTTATCAGTCACGCTAGTATCACTACTGACTTCAGGGGTTGGTCTGCCCTTCAACGCCTTGTGTAATCCTGATTGAATCAAAACATCCTTGACTTGAACTTGCCACAAGCCAAAATTGATTCTCCCATCAAATTTCTCCACCTCATATCTGATAGAATTTGAAGCCTTACTTCCTGACATTGCCTCGATGAATTTTACCGTAGAAATAAATAGTACTCACTAAGTAAGTTCCCAGGAAAGATTATTCTTTCCTAAACAGAACTTCAAAGGTTCCCAGGAAAGATTGGAGGGTCACACTGGACCACTTAAATACCAATCTCCTAGACAGAACCTCCTTAGACTGTACGTATCCATATTACCACACCAAAGCTCCACCCACCAAAAAGAACCTAGTGGCTCTGATACCACTTGTTAGGAATTTGGACCTCTCAAATTCACCCCCTAGGATCCACCCTTTGGTGAAATATGAAGAAAAACAGAGAAATAATAACAAATCAAGAATTTACGTGGAAACTCCCAAAACAGGAGAAAAAACTACCAGACCCAAAGAATAAAATACACTATGTGAAAAATTATTACAATCACACAATTTTTCTCCTCACCCCAAATGACACCCACAAAGCTTCCCCACTAGCAAAACTTGAACTCTCACCTCTTTCCATTTTATAAGAAAAGGCTAATAGAGGAATTTTACTAGAGTCACAAGTTACTAAATAAGCTTTTGATTTGGTGTATTTAACTAAGAGGCTAAGCCTCCCTTTTATAGGCCATGGGGCCTACTCCTTATTTTTCTCCCACCGATGTGGGACTCACACAAAGGAGTAAAACCTAACATAAAGAACCCAATATAAATTGTAAATCGTTGAGCAACCCATTGGCAATTTGGCTTCAAATCCAACTTTCATACAAACAAACATAGAGAGAGAAAAAGGAGGAGAGAAAGTACTGTCAAACTAGCTAGCAAGAGAGGTGCAGAGCAAGACATCTTCAGGGCCAGCCCCCGACATGGAGATCTCTCTTTTCCGTTCACTTCAATAAACACCAAACAAGTCCTCCAAAGTCTCCTCAAAGTGGCATTGGCTTCCAAAACACCATTTTCCAAGGAAAAGATCCAGAAAAAACGAAAGCCGCATGCACAAAACTAACTCTCCAAATTCCACAAAACCACAACCAAACGCAATTTCAGAAAAAACCCATATCAGCTTAAAGTCTGCGACATTCGATAATCTCGATCGAGGAAGAAAACAGAGAGAAGAGGGAGAGAATCAGCGAAAGGAAGAAAAACGGAAGAAGAGGAGGGACGAACGATGATATACGCAGGTTGAAGAGAGAGAAAATATCGAGGGAACGAGGATATAGAAAATCATAAAATAATATTTGGCAGGTATACAGATTACAGTGACTCGCTAACATTGGCAAGTCTTGTTTTTTTACTGTAGCTCAAGTCTTGAGCTTTTAATCATTGGCTAGTCCAGTAAAAGTTTTTTCTAACATCTAGCTAAAATTTAGACTTGCATTGGCATTTGGCTAGTCCAATGCCAATGCTCTATGTCCATTTCCTTTTCTTTATGAAAAATGATAAACACATAATATTTTATACAATATTTTACATAATAATATAAATAAGGGATATTTTTATAAAATACTTTATAAAACTAATATTATTATATAAAAATATCTTTATTTTTTAATATATGGTATAAAATATATTGGATAAAATATTGCGTGTTTATTCTACTCTTTGTTTATTTATGGAGTCTCTGAAAACTATGGCCCCCAGCGTGCGGAGAACCGGTGATTTTGGACCACAAAGCAAAAGCCTGATGTCGACGATCATTTTAATGTATGATTGGATGGATGGATGTCTCTGTTTTTTTATGTCACTAAATGGAGACTTTTTTTTTTATTAATTAATTACTGCTGCTGATGCTGCTAAACCCGTCTGCAGCCAGATGATATGGATTTGTGGGGGCTGCTGAGCTGCTTTCATAATTATTTACTTTGGTTGGAAGGGTTACCGGCGGCAGAGATGGTCCACCAACCAAGCACATTAACCTCAAAATTTTCACTACTTTTATTTGGGTTTCGTTCGGATTTTGGAACATCATGGAGAATAACAAAAAATCAACGACAACATTAAAAAAAAAAAAATGGAGAATAACAAAAAATCAACGACAACATTAAAAAAAAAAATTAAGAAAAGAAAAAAAGACAACATGGGGTTGATGACGAGCTAGCACGTTCGATTACAAAATTCAAGTCTAACGATGGTTTTATTCTTTGTGTGATTATAATTTAGAAGCATTCCAAGATAAGTGACATAATGGAAGAAATTGTCAGCCAAATATTCCAAACCCAAATCTCAAATTGTAACGTTTTAATGGAAGGTCTAAATCATATGATTTATACTTCAAAATGACTAATTAATGATACAATTGAAACCTCATTAGAACCTTATAAAGAACAATAAATTCTTCTTCTCAAACAATATGAGATCTCATACACTACATATTCTTATCTTTATCATATGGAATATCACACAATCTATAGAATCAACTGAGGGCATAAACAACGAAGAAAGCATTTTTCTGCAAATAGTTCACTCCTGTTTCGGGTTGGCATCTTCAAACATCTTATTTCCACTACTGATAATAGCTTCTTGACCAATTAATCCTTAATGCAATTCAAGCATGTTTTCTTTTCTAAAGAAAACCGTTTTGATAGCCATATTCTTCTCCCTTTTGGGGTTATTTTTTCTTTCTTCTGTATGCACAAGTCATTCTAGCATCCTAAAATTGAAAACTCGTGTAGAGGAATAAAATATTATAGTCCATAGTTAGGCCCAGCCCACCGCTAAAGCAAGAAGACAAACAAGATAAAAGGATAAGAGTGGGGGACAGGAAGGGACATGGAGCAGGTAGGTGACACGGGATTTTAAAGCAGGACAGAGGAAAAGTAGGAAGATAAGAAAAGCTGGCACGCAAGAGAGACTAGCCACATCCTGCTAGGCTGTCATGTGCAGTAAAGAGTCAAACACGCAACAAAGGGATATATATAAAAAGCATTTGGCCAAATGACAAGGGAACCTCTGACACCGAGTTACACTCTCTCAATCAGATATTCTTCACCAAATGACATGAAGACAACATCTTCAATAGGAAAAGCTCAAACTTTCTTTGTACAGTGAGATATGAAGGACTATAAGTGACTATAAACAAATATATTATAATGGAGACTCTCATCTCCAAATTCTAGTAGACGTAGGCCTGTTACCAAACTACGTAAATCTTGGTGTTCATCTCTTTTTACTTTCTCTGTATTTATTTTCCATTTATTGCCACTGACGTACGCACCGCCACAGGCAGCATTCTATACAGCCGCACTATAATGCTGACTGTGGCTCCAAACAATACCGCTCAAGGCCTAGTCAACTCAGTGGGCCAGGAATGAATCTTTCTCTCCCTCCAGCCTGTTATGCGATTTTTACAATATCAACCGTTATTGTCCAGATCCACAAAATACGACATCAACAATCCATACAAGATTTTAGTAGGAGGCGAAAGCATTTCCTTGGAAGCGAGAGGCCTCGTTGCCTCCTATCTGCGCAAAAATTAATGTTCACTTTGTTTGGTAAGCAAGAAAAATGTTTCTGAGCAGAAAACTGTCTTTCTTAGCTGCAGATATTATACAAGCTGGTCAATCTAGGTGAAATTTGGGTGACCAAAATGTCAGTGACGAGTAATGGATCTTGCTCAAAGTCTCTAACCAGGGGATGCTGGAAAGAGATCATCAGCTTTTTTCATCTACACTAGAAAATAAAATCGGGAAAAGAAAAGAAATACTTCATTCTCTCCCCTGCACATTTCAGAGATTCCAGTAAAGTCAGGGATTTGCATCCCTCTTTCAGCAACAGCATTATGGATGATAAGACGTGAAAAACAAGAAGTAACTTGATTTATCAGAATCATAATTGGAAATCCCCGGAAAGGGCGCCAATAAATGTAAGATCAGGGTGAGACGCTTCACTTTTACCTGCCACAGGCACTATCATCGATTGCTTCTGGCTCCGACATTCTGACGACTAGACAACCATGCTCTCTTAATTGAGTACTGGGGTTCCGAATTCGGATCTAAAAAAATGTTTTGAATAGTATAATTTTTTTTAATGTATTTTTTTTACTCATTATAAATATTAAAAAAAATAAAAAATTTATAATATTATTAAAAAATATTTTTTAATCATTCAATAAAAAAAAAAATCTCATTCGACATATTTTTTGAGATCCAAATCATTTCTCCTCTTAATTTACCAACATTTACAAGAAAGTATAGCATTGTTGTGTAATTTTTTTTATTTTTTATATAAATTTCATATTTATTAATTTTTTTTTTAAGTGAGGCTACAGTCACCCACCGAATTTGGATCCCGAATAGATCACCAAATAGTGTATTATAATTTTTTATTTTTTTCATGTATTTTTTTAATCATCATAAACATTTTGTTTTTAAAAAAATCAAAACATCATTAAAAAATACATTCTTAATTATTAAATAAAAAAAATAAAATAAACTCATTGGTGACATTATTTAAATTCGAATTTGAAATCCAAACCATTTCTACTTTTTTTTATTTTTTATTTTTTATTTTTTTGAAATAGAATGTACGAGCCCCAGGCAATAGGTCCAAACTTCACTAACTTAAACACTAAACAGTATCGCACATGCCTTCTACCAAACAAAGTTGCTAGTTGGAAAGCAAGCAAGCCTACAAGAAACCCTTCCCTGCACCCAATGAATGTGGTTCAGGACTGCCAACCTCAACCCGCGAAGAGGTAATTAGGGAAGCAGGGAGAAAACGCCATTTAGTCGGAATGGCTCAGCCATGGCTCTTCGGCACAAAACACCGAACCGACGACTCGCGGCTCATCAACGCTGCGTTGGAAGCAGAAGAGGAGGAAGAGAGCTCCTGAGAATTTCAGAGCATTCACTGCTTTGGCAACCGACAGGAAAATCAACGGTGTCGTTTAGAAAAGATGCGAATGTGAAAAATAGGGAAGATGCGGTGAGCGTGGATCGAACACGCGACCTTCAGATCTTCAGTCTGACGCTCTCCCAACTGAGCTATCCCCGCTTTTGAGATGGTTTGCTTTCCATTACAACTTAACTCATTATTGTATGAATCTCTTTCCGTCGTTCTCTGAAGCAGGCGGTGGCCACGCGCAAGGAAGAGTAGACCTTCTTTGATGGCGTTTTCTGTTCATGATCTTCTGTCTCTCTGTTTTGTTTCTTCTTTTTCATTCGGTCTCAAAAAGCTTATTGATTATGTCTTCTCAAAATCCACGACTTCGATGTCCATAACCATACGCTTAAAATTGTAATTACATCTTAAGGATTCCTAATTAGTTTAGCAAAAGTCTCAATTTTCGTTTTTTCCTTTTAAGCAAGAAAAGCTTCTTGATATCTTCTCGTAATCGAAGAAAAATTAGTTCAGAAAAATGATATAGATGGACGAAAAATGCAATGTAACTTTGGCTCCTCATTTTGAAACCAATTAGCCATCTTGCAGTCGATGGGAAGCACATATGTAATTTAGTTAGTTCTCAAAACTAGGGGTGTAAATTGGTCTAATTAAGGGTGTTCATTCGGGTTCCGACCCGGGAACCCGGGTAGACCCGGACCGGAACCCGGATTCCAAACCCGGGCCGAAATCCGAACCGGGTTAATCCGGGTTAGACCCGGGCCGAAACCCGGATGAATCCGGATTTTTGAAACCCGGCAATCCGGGTTCCGTATTATACCCGGATTTTTTTTTTTAAACAGAAACCCATATTATTCAGTTTCTTTCAAAATGCTTTTTATTATTATTATATATAAAACTAATTACTTTATAACTAAATACATCTAAAAAAAACATAATGCAATCACTACATATTTCATTATTTAGTATTTATACATTACATTATAAAACACAAATTACAATATATAAAATTACATATCAAAAGTGGATTACATATCAAAACTGCAACTTTGTGGCATTAGTTGAATCTGGGATTACACTTTCTAGCTATGATTTTACCAACAAAATTCACCAAAATATCAACTCCACTGCACAAAACATTTCTAACAAATGGATCATGGGATCATGGATCCATTTAGAACGTTAACAGCAGCTAAAATCTACTGACCATGGCAGATGGATCATGGATGCAACTGGCTTCTTGGTCTCCATGAAGTCCTTCACCAAGGCAATGACCGAATCATCCAAAGCTAAATATGCAGGAGCTCGACCTCCAGGGATAACAAGAGCATCATACTTTGAGGCATCACCAAAGAGTTCAGATAGCAAAATAAATAAAAAACCCACGTTTACAACCATGTTTAGCAGCATATACTTTATACACATATTTAACAAAAAAAAAAAAAACACAGATCTATCAAAGATTTTTCCATTCAAACATTTTCATAAGAACAGACCCATAAATCAACAAAGTGATAAAACAAGAAAACCCTAAAAAAATTGTTGCAGAGAAAGCAAGCCAAGACCTCCATTCTGGGTCGATATTAATTTTCTACACAAACGTTACAGAGAAATATTGCCTTGGTTCTTCGTTTTCTACACGAATGTTACCCAAATCACAGAGAACAAACCTTGGGGTCGAGAGGATGACGGCGAGTCGGTTAGGAAGATGAGGTCACGAGGATGACGGGGTTTCTTCGATCGGTACTGAGGGAGGAAGGCTAGGGTTTCTTCGATCGGCACAGAGAGAAGACCTTCGAGCCCCGAAAGAAACAGGAAGAAGAAGACGGAATCATCGAAAGAGACCTTCGATTCACTCTCTTCAATGATAGACGGAGCTTTGCTCGGCAAAGACTACAGTTTTAGCATGAGCGACGTGAGAGAGGGGGGGGGGGGGAGAGGGCATGGAGACGGATGTGAGATACAGAGAGATGGACGGGGGAGTCTGGGAGAGTTAGAGATGAAGGCTCACTAGGGTTACAAAATCCATCTCTTCGATTTTATATAAACCCGGGATGGTACCGGGTGTTTTATGGAACTCGGGTTTCATACCCGGGTCCGGACCGGATGAATCTGGTTATTAGAATGCGGTTTTCGGCCCGGATCAAATCCGGGCCGAAAACCGTAACCAGAACCCGGATACCGGGTTTCAGACCGGGCCGGAAAAAAATCCGGCCCGGATGAACAGTCTTAGGTCTAATCCCTCCAGACCCAGATCAGTCTGTTCGGCCCGGCTCAATTATTATTATTATTATTTTTTATAAATAAATTAATAAATTTTTTATTTAAAATATTAAATTAAAATTAAGTAAATTATTAATGATCCAAATTATTAACGTGGATCATGTAATTAAATAAAAAATTATTTTATATGATCAATGACAATAAATTAAATAAAAATTACATTCTTAACTTATATATTTACTATATAATTAGTTAATTGATATTATACGTTAGTTAATTGATAGAATATTAATTTGTTAATAACATATTTAAAATTTTATATTTTTAATAGGTTAAATGAAAATTACATAATTAATTATTACAATTTATTATATAAATAATATATATAAAGCCAATTGAGATACAGCAGTTGACAAGATTAATTGTAGAGTTGGAATAGGGGTCGTTGTCCGATATTGGAATGGAAAAGTTATAGCCTCTCTTAGATCCCAACGAGACTTGTTTCTTGATGCAGGCTTTTGCTGCACTAAAAACTGTCATTCTTGTTAAACAGTTGGGTTTGCAAAGAGTTATATTGGAGGGTGATACACAAAATGTGGTCAATGACATCAAAGGGGCAGCAGACCATTGGAGTCCAGTTGGTTTGATTGTGTCTGATAATAGATTGATGCTGCAACAGTTTCAGCATTGGTCTGTTTCTTGTGTCTAGAAAGTTTAATTGTATTGCACGTTATCTTGCAAAGGATGCATTAGAACTATATGAGGAGAGCATTGTTTTGAAGGAAGTCTCTCCTTGTATCCTTTCTTTATTGCAAACAGCATGAATAAAGTGAATTTATTCTCCTAAAATATATATATATATATATATAATATATAAATATATATTTTTTTAAATTTGGTCGGTCTGATCTGATTCAGGGTGGAAAACCCTTAAATCGGGACTTTTAAGGATCGAAAAGTCTCAATCCTCTATTTTAGGGACAAAGACCACTCGGTCTGGGTCTTGGGTCGGTCTGGACCGACCAACTTTCACCCCTACTCAAAACACACCCCACAAAGGATACATTTGCCTGATAGATCCAGACATCCAAAATGCGCCGAATTTGTTCGATTTAATTTAAAAAAAAAAAAACGTCACACGTGGAACGTCAAGTAAACTCAAAACAGAAATTGTCAAGAGGTCTTGCAAACTTCGACCTTTGCACTATATATATATTATATTCAAGAAATTATCGTATATGAACATGACTTGAGAGGAGCAAGATATACCTTAAGGGGGAAATTGGAAACCCAATCGGTAAGCATAGTCTCTACCTTCAAAATTACCATGCCACAAAATCTTTTATAGCCTAAATGGCCGAACTCGACAATCCAATTCAACTTCAAAAACATGATAATCAAGGCAAGATATGGAATCCTCCGTCTTTTGCCAAGATTAATCAAATGATTCTGATAACCTTGATTCTTCCAACTTTCTTTGATAAAACAACAACCGGAATCTGTAATTTTTGGATCCCTTGGAGACTACTAAGGGAAGAGCTTATGGCCGCCTCCATTTCGCCAAACACCACGCACAGGCAACCCACCAGTGGCATCTGAACTTTCATTCATTCCTTCTGAATTTGAGTCAGTATCTTTATTTTTGGGATCCAAAAGTGCCACGGATCCATCGCCCAATCGAGCTCTGAGGAACTTTGGGGTTTTCTTTCGTTGCTTACTCCCTCCACCACCGTCCCCTACATTCTGATCAGATATACTACCAGCTGATTGGGAATTATTCTGACCCAGCGCCTTCATTAAGGGTTGACTTCCAGTATTTAGCTCCACACGCTGGTCATCCATTGAAACCTTTGATTTGCCTTTGGAAGCACGGTAACCATCCTTAGATAACACCTCTGCCTCTTCTTCTGAGGGCTTGAACGTCGATTGCAATTGCTTTACAGTGCCCAAAATGCTATTTGCTATTCTATCCTTTGAATTACTCTCTTCAACAGCCACGGACTTCCCTTTACCTTTCTTAGACCCTTTGCTGTCTTTTAGGTGGGCATTGCCGGTTCCCCAACCATTAGCTTGTGGAACATTGCTTTGCAAACTAGCATTATAGGTGTCAACAAGCTCTTTCTGTTTCCGTGTATCAGGACAGAGACGGGCCAACTCCAGAACAAGATGTGACAGGCCAAACTGCCGCACATAATCCAGATAGCTTCCTGTGTCAATCGTACCCTGGCGATACTGTCCAGATATGTCTTTAAAGTATGTGTATTTGTCTTCATCAAATTCAAGGGTAGCACGGATCTTTTCTACCAAAGACCGGTTTGCAGTCTGAACATTCTCCACATTTAACGAAGCCTGGCTACTCATGGACAACTTGGGCCTTTGTGCTACAGAAACTGGAGGGAAATCTGAAATTGAAGGTTCTACAGACCCATGCTCCACAAGATCTGGGGCTGACGCAGAGTGGCTGATCCTATCAGTGTTACCCGAGTCCCTTGAGCCAACTGATAGAAGTGTATGAGTTGGCCGAGCTTGAGCCAAACTTGCATAACTAGATGTTGCTAGCCCGTTGCTAGTGGCCGTATTAGACTGCCCAGAACTACGTGATGGGACAGGTGCTGTATTTGTTGTAGGTCTAGATTGGGTTGAAGCACTTGCAAGGGGCAGAGACCTGTGACTTGCAGCCGGCCATGCCTGAGCTGAATTAAGAACACTCACATTTCTTTGGCGGCGAAGATGTGCTGCCATAGAGTTACTAGGAAAATCTTCTGAGCCTGGTTTTGGTTTTTGCCGCCTGCTTTTGGGTGCCTTGGGGAGGGGAGGAAAGGAAGATTCTTCCAAAGAAGCATTCCTTGAGCTTCCCAAGGCTTGAAGGTATCTCACAGATGATTCAGAATCTGTTGTAGCTAATGATTCAAATGGGTGAACGATTGCATCAATATCACTTGTATCTACAGGATCTGGAGCAACTTGCAAACTGGATGATGATGATGGATCGTGAGATGTACGATCTGCATTAGCAGTCTCCAAACTTGCTTCAATGGCCATAGAAAGCTGACTTTCAGAAGAATCGAATTGAAGTGCCCGTCCTCTTCCACGACGGCGATCTTGTTCATTATTTCGTCGATATCGAAAGCTAGTTGGTATCTGTGGGGAAAGAAAGAATTAATAAAGAAAATAGCCAGAGAACAAGAAGCGTTAATAAACTTTATAATCCACCAACACAAAACGCAGTGAGACATGATCTCATAATCCACTATCAGAAAGATGCAATTAGATCAAGTGAAGATCTAACAATTGTTACATGCCTGTAGAGCAGCATTACGTTTCGAACGTGACATTCGTCCTCCATGCTCAAGAGCATTATGTCTCTGAAACACAAAAAAGTGAAGCAGTCAATATATTGACATAGCTCCAAGATACTGGAATAACCTACAGTAATATAGCTAATCCATGAGCATTAAAATTAAGAATTCAAAATAAAGGACAAGAATACACGCATGCATGCAACACTACATTCATATGCTATAAGGCATCACCTTCAAGGCTTCTTCGGATGGAAAGACAATAAACTTCTTGGCAAGACAGGCCTCATCTTCACACAAGAAATGCTCTTGACGGAAGTGGATCTGTTGCAGAAAACAGCAAGTTGTTAGATATATTTTCTCTGCTAAGACAATAATGAACCATATCTTCACAGATTTATTACTAAAAGTAATGAAAGAAAGTACAAGCATCTCACCTCTAGGTCATCATAATTCTTATAATACTCATAGTGTCCTGGATGCTGCCTGCATTAAATAGAGTGAAAAATTATGAGCTCTGCCAGTTGCCATTGTACAGAGGGTTTCTTTCTATAAAGCACGTTTTTTTATTATTTGTTTTTACCTTTGGCATATATGACAGGTGTAATGTTCTGTAGACATGTGTGAGTACAGTTCATTTTCCCCATAGAATGGGCTTCTGCAAAATTCACACATAGGATGCCCTGTAAAACCACCTCTTTCACTCTCACTTCCATCCACCTCGGAGGCCCCTGTGCTTATATGCTGATTCAATTGCGCTCTAGTATAGAGCTTTTGCTCACAAATAAATATCTGTCTCATGCAAATGAAGCTAGTGAGGTCCTCATGGAAACCATAAGTGAAGTGGGCTTTGGTCAGCCAGAATAAAACAAGAAATCAAGTACATGCATTTCACCTTCCTTCCTTCCAAACAAAGACTGCACATAAGCAACTTGTGTTGATGGAATAAGTGACCCTTCAACTGCTCAATGTTCCTAAAATTCGCCCGGCGCTTTGAGCCATCATTTGGTTGCCCCTCCATCTTATCACATACACTACATGAAAGCCTGCACATCGCCTTGATCATCTTGTAGTGGTCCATGTCATCAAAAAATGCTTGTGTATCCTCGTGGTACCAGTATGATCCCACTTTCCCCTCTCTTACTTGGGATGGTAAAACTGAAAAGTCATTAATCATCCTTGTATAATCTCCCAAGGCCTGGTATAACAGCAGAAGCAATGGATTTAAATAATCAGAACAATCAATAAACAGGAGAATAATAAATATCAGAAATGATGAAAAGCACCAATGCTCATTCTTATCTCTACAAGAATATGTAAACACTTCTAATAATTATTAAAAGTCAATGTCAAATCAAAAATTAAAACCGAATGAAAAAACCTCACCAACCCCAAATATTTCAATGGTGCAAGTATTAGAAATTTACAAGCTAGGAAATATTTAAACCTATAAAGCTTTCAGAATCCCCAAAACTATGACCCTCATAGAAATTATAAAATATGAAAAACTAGAGATGGAGAAGAGAGATTAAAAATAGAAAGGAAAGTCAAATGGAAAAGAGGAGGAGAGAATGAGAGAGGGAAACTTTGAGGGCTAAATCTTGATTATTCTCAATTGTGATCGAATACAAAGCATATGTTCCTATTTATATGGAAATTACGTGGAGATGAGATAAGATAAATATCTTGATCATTATAAAAATCAAACCTCTTGATTTGATAATATTGAAAATCAAACCACTTGATTAAAATAATAATCAAATAAAATTCTTGGTTTGATATTATTATCCCTAACACCCCCCCATCAAACTCAAGATGTAGAACTTTGAGATTTTGAGTTTGAAATCAGAGTGTAGCCTTCATATCTAGGGGTGAAAGATTAAACCGAAAACTGACCGAACTGAAGCGAACCTGACCGGTTTGGTCAGTTTTAGTTCACTAGACCGAAATTTCCTGTAAACCGGTTCACTCTAGGGTTTTCATGTTTTGTAAACCGAATCAGACCGAACCGAACCAAATTATACATATCTATTTTTTTAATTTTGTATATTATATATATTTATGCTATATACATTATACATATTATAAAATTATAATTATAGCATGATTTTTTAATCTTATTATTTATGATTCCTTGACATAAACTTACTCTTATATATGAATATTAATATTAAGTTATTAACATATTATTTATCCTTACATATTAAGTTACATACTTACATATACAATATGGTATAAGTATAACATATATGTGTATTGTACTGACTTAGAACATATTAAATAATATTTATCAAACGACAACATTTTTTTTTTTTTTTGATAAGTTTATCTTGAAAAAGTGATGGTCCAGCAAGGTCAAATCCACCGGGTCTTTATTGGGTCACAGAGGCACTGACCCGTTATCCCTCCACCGTCAGGAGCGGGGGTTGTCGCTGCTCTGTGAAACCAGCCTGACGCTTTGCCCCCAACCTCTAGGAATCACGTGACCCGAGGGCCTTTGCCCAGATCACATGCCTCATCTCTTGACTTGGAGCGGGTGGGCCAGTATAAGCCATCGGGGAGCCAGACCCGGATGGAATATGCCAGCGTCCCATCACTTTGAAGCCCCCACATGGGTAACAGGCTCGCGTTGCCAAGCCCGGCCGTTACCCATGTAGTAAGATAATATAAGACAGCTGAATAGAATAAGAAATTATCATATGTAGTAACTAGCACATATAGTATATCATATAGCACTTTTAATTAGATAATATGTTCATGCAAATTAGTATTTTGGCTACTTGTTTTTAGCATTTACTTGGTTATATACATGGTATTTTGGGCTCTAAAATTTATATTTGACTAAAAAAATATTCATTTGGATCAAAAAACCACCCAGCCCAACAAAAAGTCCAAAACCAAATCATCATTGTAAAACCGAACCGAACCAAAAGAACCGAGAAAACTAAAAGTACCGGTTCCTTGGTGAACGGTCAGTTCCGATTGTGACAATTCCAAAACTGAATTGAATCAATTTGGTTCATAGTAAGTCCAAAACCATATTGAACCGAAACGATTACACCCCTACTCATATTTATTGATTGATTGCCAATGAGATGATGAAAGTGGCAGTGGTGATGAAGTGACTGACAATTGAAACATTAAGGTTGTGTTTGGGTAGTGGATTAGATCACTCCACTATTATTCAATATTTTATCATTACTTTTCACTACTATTCATAGATCATCTGAGTTCACCTCACTACCCAAACGTTGCTTAAATTTGGATCTGTGGCCGGCAATGGGTTGAAAATAGGCCAAATCCAACAAAGGGATAACAACAGGACAAAATATTGAACCAACAATGTGCTAAATATGGAATTGGTCAACTATAGGACCAAAAACAAAAGGCCAAAAATGGGTTTGGGGCTTCAAACCATGCTCACAACAGACTAAAAAAGAATATTTGGTTAACAAAGAACCCGATAAAAAGGACTCAGCTAATAAAGATACTCTAATTTGAGACAAAATATGGTTGAAAGGTGATAAAGTTTCCATGAGAGGTAAAGCATTAGAAGGATTGAATAAAGAGAAATATTCCATAGAATAGAGCCTGTCATTAGCCAAGGGCTCTGATACCATAATAGAAATTATAAAATATAAAAAAAGCTGAAATGGAGAAGAGAGAGAAATTAAAAATACAAAGGAAATTCAAATGGAAAAGAGAGAAGAGGAGAATGTGGAGAGAGGGAAACTTTGAGGGTTATATCTTGATTATTCTCAAATGTGATTGAATACAAAGCATATGTATTTATTTATAAGGAAATTACATGGAGATGAGGTAAGGTAAATATCTTGGTGATTATGAAAATCAAACCTCTTGATTTGATAATAATAAAAATCAAATCACTTGAATAGCATCAAAGAACATGTAGAATTGTACAAAATACATGCTTAAGTTCAACATTAAGCGACAAATAAAAAGTACACAGAACTCATTATCAACTTCAAATGTATGAGATTGAAACGGGAATAAAGGTTAACACACACACACAAACATGATCGCGTCAATGCAGATTACTGGTGTAACGCCCCAATGGAAGGCCCAAACCACATGGCCTATACTCTAAAATGACTAGTCAATGATATAATTAGAACCACATTAGAACCTTATAAAGAGCAATAACTTCTCCTTCCCAAGCAATGTGGGATCCCGCACATCACCTACTCTTATTCATATCATATGGGGTATGACAATCTACTCGACCTGGGCTCTGATACCAATTGTAACGTCCCAATGGAAGGCCCAAACCACATGGCCTATACTCCAAAAAGACTAGTCAATGATACAATTGGAGTCCCATTAGAACCTTATAAAGAACAATAACTTCTTAATTGGAGCCCCATTAGAACCTTATAAAGAGCAATAACTTCTCACATTGCTCCTTATATAACTTCTCACATTGGTTCTCTTTATAAGGTTCTAATGGGGCTCCAATTGTATTATTGACTAGTCTTTTTGGAGTATAGGCCATGTGGTTTGGGCCTTCCATTGGAACGTTACAATTGGTATCAGAGCCCAGGTCGAGAGATTCTGTAGACTTTTTAAAAGAAAGAATTCTAGGATAGGAAACACCTAGGATGACTCCTGGCCAGCTCAAAGTTCAAGAGAGGTTATTGACTATTATGTTTGATGTGTATTGTCATGATTTACTTGATTACATGATTGAATTATTATTTGCTCATTACATGAATGGTGTTGTTAGATAATGGCACCAGGTACTAGGCGTAATACGCACCCTGAAGGTTCCTCGAAACCTCCACTGAACGAATCAGAGGTGATAGTGGCTGCTGCTACCAGACTTCTCCGGTATTTTGTTGATGAACCAGGCTTGGTAGCCAGGAATCCCAGGGGCGTTTGTACCCTAAACCAGTTTACATAGCAGCATCCTCCGACTTTTGACGGTAGGGCAGAAGCAATCGATGCAGAAAGCTGGATCAAAAGAATGGAGAAGATTTTCAGGGCTCTATTCTGTACGAATGAACAAAAAGTGGAGTTTGCCACTTATATGTTGGCAGATGAAGAGGATAATGGTGGACCTCTACAAGGGAACTGCTACTGCTTGAACTTAACGAGGGGGTGTCCATCACTTGGGACCGTTTCAAACAAGCATTTTTGGACCGATATTTTTCCCCAGCACTCCGTGAAGCAAAAGCTAGGCAGTTTCTTGACCTAGTACAGGGAACCATGACAGTGGAACGCTATACCGCGACGTTTGTGGCATTATCGCAGTTTGCAAGTTATCTAGTTCCAGACGAGCAAAAGAAATGTGAAAAGTTCGAACGGAGCTTGCATCCGAGAATTCAAAGTCGCTTGATACCCCTGAGGATTCGTAATTTCACTGACTTGGTCACACGAGCCACCTTGATTGAAGAAGACATGAGGGTGAATACGGAACTATTCAATCAAAAGAAACGCCAACAACCTCTACCTGAGCCCAATAGAAACAAGAAGCCTGCCCCCAGCTACCGACCACAATCACCTCAGAGTATTCCAACGTATCCGATTTGCCAAAATTTCAGAAAGAGGCATCAAGGAAGCTGTTTAGTGGGCCAAAATGGTTGCTTCAAATGCGGGCAGCCAAACCATATGGTTCGAGACAAATATGTTCAAATCAGTTTTAACATTTTATCGCTTTTCAATAAATGAGGTATTTCAGGATATGAATCTCTTTACCGGACATTATGTTATGAATGTTAATAACATCTCTATCCTATGGGAACGGGGTGTTACAACTGGACTGCCTTGGCAGTGAAAAGTTAACGTATTCAAAAAGAAGAAACCTATTATAATGCCCAGATTGTATATTTGACAGGCAGATAAGAAAAAAATCGTCCCAAAAAGCCGAAGAGTTCAACCCTTCGCATATTGCATTTCCTTCAAGTTTCAGCATACATCCAAATCAATTCCACCCCTAATTTCAATCAATTTCACATATAGACATATACCCATATCTGAATTAAGATACAAATCAATTGCAAAATGGGTAATTTCTCAGAAAAGGAAACAAAACGAGTAACAATCATAAGAAAACTTCGAATGACGGCACTAGTTGTGAGATCAGAATATAGAAAAAGACAGAAAAGACGGAAGTGGAGACCTTGGTGACGAAAACAACATCGGAATGGGTCTTGCAGATGCAACAAGTGAGATCCTCGCAGATGAAGCGGAGCCGAGCGACGCAGGTGGAGCAGACCTCCCGATGCCCACAGGGCCCGTAGGCCACCCATTCGAGAGATTCGGCGCACACCGCACAGCTATCGTCCATGTCTTCCTCTCCCCGCTTGATTGTTTAATTGAAATTAAGAGATGAAAAGAAAACCTCCAATCGAAGCGAGCGAGAGATAGCAGATGAGCAGAAGAAGAAGATCTGATCTAGGGTTCTCAGAAAATAAAGCGAAAGGGTGAAAACGATTGGACTTTTCCGCCGCCGTGGATTTGACCTCCTGGATTTTACCGATTAAGCGAGTACGATTTGGATCTGAAGAGCGATCCAAAGACTATTAATGATTTTATTCATTATTATTAATTAGATAATTTAAAATCTAGCTTCGCAAGTCGCAACACCTAATCATCTGAAAGGAGATGAAATTATTTTCAATAAAAATAAAATATTATTTTATAATATTATTATTATTATTTAAAATTTAAAAAAATTAAATTATTTATTATATTTTATATAAAAATTTAAAAAAATTGTAATGATGAGATAAGATGAGATTAAACCGTTTCTCAATCCAATCCAGACCTTAGAAAATCTACTACAACACCTTAAGTTTCAAAAAAAAAAAAAAATTATAGAATGATTAAGTTTTTAAAGCAAATTCATTGATATATAGAATTGGAAAATAAATGAGGATTTTGATTGATTCCAAACTAAAATACAATTAACCTAACTAATTAAAGGCTTAAAAAAAACTAACTAACTAAAGTGGGGCTTAAAATTCGGTAAACATAATAGTTCTAAAATGCTCTTGAAAATAATTGTGAATTTTCCTGGTGAATTCAAATATAAAATATTTCTATTATTTCATACTAATAATTTAGAACATATAAATCTCTCTCTTAAAACCAAACAAAATATATATTTGCTACTAAACCCAAAATGTTTTTTTTTTTTTTTTTTTACTATTTCACCTTAAATGAATATATTAGAAGGACAAAAATGATAAGGAGAATTTTTCTTTTTATATTTAATATTAAAGTTTAAGGTTACGTTTGAGTAGTGAGATATTCTTAAGTATTCTGTGAATGGTAGTGAAAAAGTAATGATAGAATATTGAATAATAATAAATAATAGTGAAAAGTAAGTGAAAATAATAATAAAATAATAAATAATAATGAGGTATTCTAGTACCCAAACTAAGCCTAAAGGGCAAGTAATAAAACAATGGATTGAAATTCTCCTCATTTATATGTAGATATAAGTCCATCAATATATCATAATTAACTTTGTATGTGTTGGGTTAATGAAATAATTTATCTCTCTCCATTTTTAAAGTGAAATAAATTGCAAAAGAATAGCAAAAACAAAAATTGTAGGTCTATTATTACCCAATTTTCAAAGTATAAGGCTTTGTTTGGAAATTAAATTCATCTCAACTCATCATTACAATTTTTTTAAATCATAATATAAAATATAATAAACAATTCAACTTTTTCAAATTCTAAAATAATAATAATAATAAACAATAATATTTTAATAATATTTTATCATCTTAACTCAACTCAGTTCAACATCTAAACGTACCCTAAGTCTTGATCTCATCTAGTTTTATTACCTGAAATTATTTATATAAAACTTTATCATTCCTCCAATTGCGTTCTTATTGAATGAAAAATAGACAATATATGCAATTAAGTTAAACTTATTTAATAGAAAATTATATATCTAGTTAAATCAATAATTTTTATTAAACAAACTATTTAGTGGAAAATGATATCTTTAATCAAATTACTAATAGTTATTTAAAATTAGTAGTCCTTAAGCGAGCAAAATGTATTTCTTTTAAAATGAAAAATGAATCACAGACTCAAGCCAAAAAATAAAAAATAAAAATTATTGTCCAATGGGACAAGTCGTGAAAGATATTAACAAATTTAGGGCTCGTGATACTAAGAATATATTAGAATATCTGTGTATAATAATAAAATAATTTGTAAATAGTAGTTAGATAGTTTGAGTTAAATAAGTTTTGAAAAATGAGAGAAAAAAATTGAATAAAAATATTATAAAATTATTTGAATATAATTTTTTAATATTATTTTAGTTTAGAAATTTGGTAAAGTTATATAAGATTTTGTATTTTGTTTAAAAAATTTTTAAAAAAATATTTAATATTTAAGTGATATTTAAAAGGAAAATATCTGATAAAAACTGATAACTGTTATGTTCTAAACGGGCCCTTAAAAGTGATAAAGCATGCCAAGCTTCCAAAATCTGCCACCCCCTGCTTTCTCTCTCCTATTCCATTTATCTTCTTTATCTCAATTTTTTGAAGCATTTTCTGCATTTGAAGTTTGGTTTGAATGGAAAAGGTAATTTATGTTTGCCTAAGCTGTGCATTTTCCAAAGTCAGCATCTTTTCTTGATAACTATCAATGATATGTTGATGGTTTTGAACTGAAGGACAACACACCATAATTGCTTAAGTTTGTGTTCTACTTAGGTTGTCTTTTAAGTTCTTTTTTACACCTTGGTTTTCAGATTTTTACTCATCGGTAAGGTGTTCTAAAGGAGATGCAACCATAGTATTCCTCCGTCGTAAATGAAGGAGAATAGTAAAATTTCCTTTTCTCAAAGGCAGGTAATTCATCTCCTTGCATCCTTTAAGACTTTGTTAAAAGGGGGTTGAATTGGGTGGGCAGTTTTGTTCAGAGTTGCCTCGACAGTTTTGATCCATTCATATATGAATCTCTAGCTTTATGTAGCTGAGGGTCTTATTCGACAGACTGGTCATGGTCATACAGTTAGTCATCTCAAAGGACCACCTCTGGTATGATAGATTTTATGGCTTCTTTAGTTTGCTCGTATCGAACTTTTGCGGCAGATAGAAACACAATTTATGATTTCAGGGCTTGTTGATTAAACAAGTTGAGTGTGCTGGTTGACATAAGCCTCTCTCCAGATTTTCCATCTAAAATCATATCTAGTTTGATTGAAGCAGTTGTAGTAGGATACCCAAGTTTCTCATAAAATATGGACAATCATATGCTCATACTAAACAGCAGAGGAAGAGGAAGATCCACACATAAAAAGGACAACATCATATCTAGCAAGATTATTGCCACTTCCAACAGTACTAGTACTCAGATTTTCTTTTTTAGAGTGGCATTGGGTGTCCGGGAACAGTGTCATGACTAATCTCAAGAGTGCACCAGTCCTCGGCAAGAAGTTTTCTACAAACTAGTACTGTAACAACTAGAAACTAACGTGACCTAATAAAAGAATGGGGAAACCATCTGGGAAGAATCGAGTTTTTCGCTTTTATGATCAGTGCATATATCCCATAACAGGGGATGTGGAGCACAGCGAAGGAAAAGTACCTGTATAAAATTAACACATTGATTAGATACTCTGGAATTCAAGGTGAAATGGAAGAAAATGGTGGAAATATTGTATATACCATAAAGGAGCCCAGGGTGTATCTAGCTCGATGAAGGGATATGGCCACCTGGGAAAGACTCAAAAGTAAGTCAAAAGTGCTTGCACCAACATATCAACTTCCTTCCTTCTAACAATTTCATAGGATTTTTACTTATCAAAACGAAAAAAAAAAAAAAAACAATGTCATAGGAAAGGACATAGGCTGACAAAATCTTTCATACCATGTAAAACCACAGGCGTGAATAACCCACTGGAAAACAACATAGACACAGCTCCAGATGATAAAATATGCAATCCGGAACCAAGGAAATGGCTGGAAAAGACAAGAATGCAATGTGGCATTATTAAACCTGTGAAGCCAATGTATAATGGAGGAAACCAGTGACCATGCACAAGAGTTAGCACAGGTCACATAGATCAATAGACTTTTTCACTTCTTGATGGTATGATACTTACAAGGCTATTGAGTGAGGTATCCAGAAGAAGGAAAAAAGCATTCAAAGCATGCATGCAACCCATCAACTGCAAAACAATAGGAGGAAACCAGTGAGGATGAATATTCACCTATCGACTAGGTTGCTAGAGAGAGAAATAGAAAGGTTTTTGGAAGTGAGTTTTTTTTTTTTTTTTTTCCATGAAGAGGATGCAACCCCAAATTTATTCATTTCCCTCACTTTTGGAGGAGGAATGTCACATACAAAAGAGTTTGGGGGTGGATTCTTACCACGTTCAAGCGAACATGTGCAATTGATAAAAATGGGACGATGACACACCAAAACACAATGTCTGTAAGTATAACAGCACCTCCACAAGTCTGTTGCAGGTAAGTTATTAGCTCCAACCAGAATTTAAAGCCTAACAGATATTCATTAATCAACATGCTATAGCAGTTTAACCAATAGTTTCGGATTAACCTGATATGCAACTTGCATTAAATATCCCCAAAATCCTGCTCTTCTCTGAAATTCCTCTTCAGCATAGTGGCTTTGCAGCTTGATGGTACCCTCAATCGCTTTTTCCCTGTAAGAAATGGAGTTTGTGGTTCCACTCTCTTCAAAATCCCTTCTCAGAAACTCATCCCTTGTCCCATTTTCAGACAGAGGTGTTTCTGAGGATAGCCAGCATCCATATCCAGATACAATGGTACCAAGCTACACAGAATTTTATGGTATTTGTAAAGCAGGAGCTGCCTTGAAATGAATTCAAGTTTGATTGATTTTAGAGAGGAAAAAAAAAAAAAACAGATAAATGCCTATCGGTCTATGTTCCATCTATATCTTTGATATTTCCAACCTATAATTACCTAGAGCATTTAGAAGCAAGTAGGAACCAATAGAAGTTCTTGCACTAAAGACTATGGAAAAAGTAATACGGATATGGTGATGTACGTACTGCAAAATAGACCAGAACTAATGCAAATGTCCACCTGCACAAAAATTATACCAAACATAGGAGGTTAGGCACCTTTCCATGTCAATAAAACACAACTCACTTAGATTCTCCCACCTCCAATATCCATAAGTGAAACAAAGGTAGGATAAACACTGAAGTCTGATAAACTTTTCTTTTCTTTATTTTATAGTGTTTGTCCACAGCAAAATGCAGGTGAAATTTCAAAAATGAGGATCCAGTCTCAGTACGTAGAAATAGAAGGTGGAAGCTTTAATGTAAAGACACTATGGCATGATATTCGAGCCAAAAAATGTAAAGCAAAAGACCTAAAAGATCAAGAAGAAAAAGAGGATTAAGGTTTCTCGAGCTTTAACTTCACTAATATGACTTACACCGCCTCTGCTTTTTACTCTTTTGATAATTAAACCTTTACAAATGGGCACTTATCATCAGACCTATTATTCAAAAACATGTACAACTTCAATGCCTTTGGCCATGGTGTCATAATGTTCCCTCTGTACCCTTTATTTTCCTCTCCCATTATTTTTCTCTTGAGTGGGTTTTAACCCTGCTTAACTTCTTTCTTGTGACATTTTCTCACGCAGGCTACACTTAGACGTCCCTTCCAAAATTCAGTTCTCTGGGATTGCCTCGTCCACTCGATGCATAGAGCCTGCCCCTAATAGGTTTTGCATACACTTTTTTTTTTTTTTTATTGGCACCGGGTGTCTAGGAACAGCGTCAAAATTTTGCATATACATGTTTGCCTAAGGTCACAATCTTTCCACATTGGAATAGCATGGAAGTTATATCCTTGATGTGCCTAAAAGAGTATACGATTAATAGTAATTACAATTCTAATTTCTGTAAGTTATGGTAATATGAGAAATTTCCATTGCACATGACAACTATAAGAGTCTATTACCCTATTAGCTGTTCATCAAAGGGTTCATAACTCTATGCTCACTCCCTCATATGTTTAAGGATGGGCTGTTCTTTCTGAATAACATTTGACTAGACTGTGCACTTCCCAAGATGTTTATTCCATGTGTTTTAAGTACGTTTATGGTAGATTTTAAGATTCTAAATTATCCAAATTACGCAAACCAAAGGGACTGTTATACAATTTAACACAATTCTAAGGAACTGCAATACCAATTCTAAGGAACACACAAATAAAACATGCACGATTGAAATGTAAGCAAAAGGAAGATCTTACTCGGTGTAGAACATAAAGACAGATTCAGCATTCCAGTCCAAAACATCACAAGTAAGAAACCCTGCCATGACCAGAAAGGATATAAAACGAGTAGCTAAGAGCCAGCTGGGGTGCACCCCTCGCCAGCAACTGGTCCATAGCTGGGAGGTGCTGACATGGCCCTTTGGGAGTGCACTCACATAGACATCACCACTTTCAGGTCTAGCCACCAGAAGGCTCTCATAAACTGTATTTTCATCGCATCTTGAGCCGCCTTCCTTCCTCCATATCACCCATAAGGAACCACAGAAGGCAATCCCAACAATCCCAAAACAAACAAAATCATACCAGTATACTACCAGTGCCATATATGGACACCAATCCACCTATTGCTAGGGTAGTCTTACTAATATTTTGGAGATTTTAGGCCTTCAGATGCGAAGATCAAGGATTTCCAACATCGGATATGAAGACTTGAGATGGAATAGTATTATGGCAGTGAATCTGTGTATAAAGTTTCCAGAGCCTGTTCAATCGGAGAAGCTTGAGTAGATGGTTCGATATACAAGACTGTTAGCTTTGACTGTCTGGTTTAGGATCTTGAACTCACGTTTATAAAAAAAAAAAAAAATGTTTATTAGTTAAGGTACAGAATAGAATAGATAACGCTGGCGCTTTGGTCGGTGACAGAGTTCCCATAAATGAAGTGACAAATACTCTAATCCTTATATATAAATATCAAATGAGAGTGGGTAGACTTGCTTTAAAAACAATAAAAAGAAAAAAGAAAGACAAAGTTGTATGATGATAATACTAAGCTGTAAATCACTCTTTTCTTTTGTTAGAAATTTTTTAATATTCATTATTGTCCATATGTGTTACAAGTTGGCTTGTTATCTCCCATAAGCTTGCTACCTGGGCAACTGCCCAGTTTGCCTCTTAAGAGTATTTTTATCAGCTTTCCTAAATGCCCGTTATCTCTATATTTTTTAGAACAAATTTGGAAAAACTTCAAAAATCCCCTCCCATCCGGATCCCTAAATTAGGGATTTGATTTAGGGTTGCTACAATAGTTCCTCAAATATCCCCAATCGACCCATCCGTTCATTTCTTGGTGTTGGTCTCGCGTAAAAATCTCTCTCGAGTCTCGATTGCCCTCATTCATATCGACCCTCTCTCGCACTGTTTGCTATCATTATCAGAGGCCTCTCTTCATCGATTGGATTTCATGTAAGTCTCTGTCCTTCTCTCTCGCACAAAAACACTTCTTGTTTCAATTTCCTCCATGTTTAAACTCTATCATTCTCTTTCACACAAATCGAACACACCCAACTCATCTTCAGAGAATAAGTTAAGCTGCAATTTACGAAAGAATGAACAAGCCATTGAATTTAGGGAGTACAAGATACGGCTGGAATGAAAATTTTCTCTTAAGATGGAATCAGACTTAGATTCTTGAGAATATGAATGGAACTAAAATCCTATTTATATAGAAAAAAAAAGTTACTATTACATTCCATATGACCATTAGGAAAAATTCAAAAATATTACCGTTACATATAGGACAAATAATGTTACCGTTAGAGAAATGAAAAAAAAAAATTACCGTTGGAGAAATGACAAAAAATGTTATTGTTGTCATGCAAAGAAGATGTGTTACCGTTGTAGAAAAAATGTTACCGTTAGGCAAAGGCAAATAAAATATTACCGTTATATATATAAACAAAACCATATTAAAAAATACTTTTGCGTTGGAAAATGTCAAAAAAAATTATTATTTATAATACCGTAATAGTTTGAAAACTATTATTATACCCGAGAAAAAAATCGTACCAATATTTACAAAATTAGTAGAATGAGATAATGAAAACAAGAGGAAAAATACAAAAGAGTTAGTAATTAAGAATGTAAATGGAAGTAGAGAAAAAACTAATAAAGAAAAAAAAACATTTTAATAGAATAGAGAAATAATATGGAATGAGATGTAGAAAATTTTTTAAAATGAGTAAAATTTAGAAAAAAATTATAAGAAGTGTGGTTTTTAGCCAAATTTTAAAAAACATTATAAAGAAGCGGATGAGAATGGTCTTACCCCTTCCTAGGTAGGGAGCCTCCTTTTTTGTCCGTTCAGTCTCCTTAGTGGTCGGGCGGCCCCACTCGACTGTTAGGTCACCCATGGGTCATTGCCCATTGAGCCCAAAATATATAAGGTTTTTTTACCTCCCAAAAATGACTTTCAGCCCATATCCAACAAAATAAATATACTTTTTCAAATCTAAAAATATAAAAATAAAAAAATAAATTTAATCCCTAAATAAAGTTTATAAATTAAAAAATATTACAAATAGTTTGAGTAATCGAAAAATAACAAATCTATTACAAATGGTTCATTCAAAGATATATTTTCACAAACTATCTTATCTCATCTAATCATTATAACTTTCTCAAACTCAAAAAAAAAAAAAAAAAATCAACTTATTCAAATATCAAAATAAAAATAATATTAAAAAATAATATTATAACAATATTTTATTTAATTTTCAACTTTCATCTCAACTAACTAAACAAGGCCTAAGCGTCCAAGATGCAATAAGGTAATAACTATAGAAAACCTGAAAAAAAAAACATAAAAAAATATGGATGAAAATGATAATACGATGTCTAACAAATAAAAGAACTTGAATTAAAAAATGAAAGAAAATAAACTCAAGCCTACAAGGATTGAACTCCTAATTACCTAATTTAGGATTAGAGATTCAGCCAAAAACCCTAATCTAATTTACGATTTTTGATTGAATTAGAAACAAATTTATCATATTCAACGTGATGAAGAAGAGAATTACAGCCTAACCACACTTGCTTACAGTAGACACTGGCCCAACAAAATCACGTGTGTTTTGGGCTCAATATTGACAATGACAAAGCCTAAATACTTTCCTAGCAACCCACAATTCAAGAAAATTTTTCAGTATCATCGTAATGCTATTCATCATTTCAATTTCTATCATCCTCTTATCATCTTATGGTGTGACATTAAATAATTAGAAACTATTTATTATATTTCATTTGTGAACCTATTATATAATATCACATTATGAGATTATGAGAGGATGATGAGAAAAAGATGATGAATAAACTTTTTCTTTTCAAATTCTTCATTCCCTCGAGTTTTTTCTACAAGGCATTAATGTTATTCTTCATCATTTTAATTAAATTCTTTAGGTCTCATTTATACAAACTATCTCATCTCATCTAATCGTTATAACTTTTTTAAACTCCTACACAAAAATTTCAAATATCAAAACAAAAATAATAGTAAAAAATTATATTCTAACAATATTTTATTCAACTTTCATCTCATCTCATCTGTGTAACCAAAAATTATAGACTCTCGAGTTTTCTTCTGTAAAGGATATAAGAATGAAAATGTTATTTATCATCATTTCAATCATCACATTCTTAACATGATTTTATGGTGTATGGTTATTTGATTGCTTGACAAATGAAATATAATAAAGACTTTTAATAATCTAATATGGTCTTTTAATAGACTTTCACTAAAGTGGTTATATGATTGATGACGATAGTAAAATTACTTGATAACACATATCACATATTAATATAAAATCATTGAGTACTACTGACACTACAACAGAATGTGTGTTTTGTGACAGAGAAAACTGTCACAAAAAAATGGCAAACCGTCACTAAACATATTTGGTGACGGTTTGAAACCGTCACCATGACCGTCACCTAAAGTGCGTCACAGAAAACATTTGGTGACGGCTTACTGTTCAACCGTCACAAAAAATATTTTTAGTGACGGTTGGAAGTGTTCCGTTCGGTACAACGTTCAAACGTTCCTTTTTTTGTGACGGTTATGAACTGTCACAGAAAATCACGTTCGGACGTAAAATCAAACGTTCGGACGTTATACCCGACCGATTGGCGTTCGAATGAGAGAAGTTGACGTTCGTTGGATATCGTGTTCGAACGTATCATATTTACGTTCGAATGTTAATGCGTCCGAACGTTAATTACAATAAACGTTCGAATATTTGTTCGAACGTAAACTTAAATGTTCAAACGTAGCGCGTTTAATGTTCGGACGTTATTTCGAATGTAAACGAAGGAGCGTCCGAATGCAAGTTCTTTGTTCGAACGTTAGTCGCTTTACCGTTCGAACGGTTTGTTCGTTTTAGCGTGAGTACGTTCGAACGTATAGTTTAACAACTATACGTTCGAACGATTCAATTGTATTTACGTTCGAACGTTTGTTACAGTGTGAACCAACGTTCGAACGATTTTTATTTACATTCGAACGTACAGATCAGAAATACTAATTTCATAAAATTTAAAAACATAATACCAATTGTATCATATTACATACCCAATTAACAAGTAACAATGTCTTATAAAAGCACAAAATTAGATATTAAAACTAGTAAGAAATATTGATAAAATTTATTTCCTCTTTTTCCCTCGCCCACGGGGATTCTGTTGCAACGACATAACACGCTCCATTTGCACCATCATCTCCTGTTGCACTTGCTCTTGCACTTCACTGCGTATTCTTTCCTCCTGGTCTCTCTGTTGGTCCTGCAAACGCGTCTCTAAATGAGACTGTCGTTCTAAGAGAGACTCTAACTCTTGTTGTCTCGACCTTATATACTCATTCTCACACCGTGCAGCTTCTAAATCTGTCGTAAGATTATTAATTTGTGAAGCCGATGAGGTTGAGGAGGATGAACATTTATGCTTGATAGATCGTCCCAAACCTCTTGCCATACTAGACTGCGGCCCGAGCACTTGCGTGAATATGTCTATGTCACTAGGAGAGGATTCCTCAGAAACCGACTGCATCTCCAACATTTTGCTCTGCAATTTAAAAGGTAATGATCGTAAATAATTAGTAACGTATTAAAAGAAATAGAAATAAGAAATAAACTATTAAAATATTATATAAATAATTTATTTAACAAAATTAACACTGCTTACATAATTATCTGCAGCGACAGGATCCATCCACTCACTATGCTCATTAGTGTGAGCAGCAGCATAGACATGAATGAGGGAAAAGTTTTCAGAATCATCACGTTTCTAACAAAGCGACAATATTAGCAATTTTAAAAAGATAATATTAGTACTTATCAGAAATAATATCAGGAAAATAAATGAATTCTATAATTTTTTAATTACCATTTTTTCAGCAAGACGGTGGAATGACCTTGAACCGGCACGATGGTGGACAGTCAGAACAGATCTATTCTGTGCATTTGTATAACTCAAGTGCTATAAAATATATTAAAAATGTTAATTGTAATATGTATACATATAATATATAAAACGAATATGAATGTAAATAATTAAAAGATATAAATGTAAAATACCTGATAATCTGGAGATGCGAAAAGATCACAACACTTTCTCTAATCATCTAACTTCATCTGCTGAAAAGGAGACTGCGCAGCCTCTTCCAACGTCTCAAACTTCTTGAAGTGGTCATGACATCGTCCTTTGTGACGTCGGAATAGTGTAGCTATCAACTCATTCACGGTTCTCAAATCCTCGCTACGGCCAAAGTCGAGGTCGAATTCATCCTAATAAGGGAATCAGGTAAAAAATATAATATATTAATCTAGGTGAAAAAAATGTACTGAAAAGTAAACTCACCAGCATACGACTTCGAATGTGCTCCTTAATCTCATTCGGAACATCTTGCCATGAGCGCACATAAAATGGAGCATAAGCTCGAACTACTGTGCCAATATAGGAGGAAAGCGCTGCTGCACTATCATCCACTCCTCCAGTGGAATTATCAGGAATTGTGATCTTCAGTTTACCATGCCTTCTATTTTTTTAAGAGAGATTCCACGTGTATAGCCACGACCGTGACGTGCAGATGCATCAACTACATGATAATAGATATACTATAATTATAATTATATAGTTATTGAGAAAAAAGTATTAACTATATATATAATTATCAACGACAATATTTCCTTACTGGTAGGTGTCGACTGGCTGTTGTTCTCTTCTGTGTTAGCTTGATCTTCAGGAACGGATTTCTCGAGTGGGGAGTCCTCAATGGATTCAGGACTTGAACTTGGAGGAGGCACATTTATTCGTTGTCGTTTTGGCGGCATTCTTTAAAATAATTAATTATATCAAAGAAAATTAATTAGAAGAAATTATGAAAATTCAAGATATTTTATAGTCACCTATATGAATAAAATATTTAGTACTTTTATTCTTCAGATGAATTTTCCATGCTTGTTTCAGAATCTCCATCAATAACATCTTCATCATCGTCATGCACCTCTTCTTCATCATCTTTATCCACCTCCTGCCCGGATAGAAATACGTCTTCATCTTCTGACTCGTCTTCTTCTTCTTCCTCCTCACTGACTTAAATTGAATGATCATTTAATACAGATGGGTCGAGATGTACGGGTGGGACATCATCTCTACACAAGGGGAGCAACTCGAGTGCACCGAGGTCAACAAACAAGTTAATACCCTCTCCATCTTCCTGGTATGCCTCAACAATCGGAGTGTCATCTTCATCTCCACTATTCTCGTAATCTGCACTCGTTCCTGCTTCATATATATTTCGAGAAACAAATTTTTGTACGACTCGCCAAGTTATCTCCCCACTATCTTCATCAGCACTTTTCATTGGATCAATCAAGTAATAGACTTGGGTAGCTTGACAAGCCAATACGAATGGATCATCTTCGTACCATTTAGATGCAGTATTGACACTCGTAAAGTGATTATCCCTATGTATCGAAACCCGACCACCGCCTAGATCCCACCAATCACATTTAAAGACATATGTTACAGACCCACCCAGATATTTCAATCCGATAATATCACGTATGACACCATAATAGTCAATATCATCTGTTCCATGACTCCCCTCGACCAACACACCACAATTTTGAGTTTTTCTATTACGTTCATGGTCCAAAGTATGGAATCTATAACCTCGAACCGTGCATGCAGTATATCGAAGTGCTCTATTTGAGGGACCACGGGCCAATGCATACAATTCAGAAGAAATTGATCCGGGATCACAAGCACGTTGTTCCAAAATCTATAAATTGAAATAGTATATATTTATTATTTCATTATCCAGAGTTAAAAATTTCACAATATAAGATATATATAATTTTAGTTCATACACGTTCTTCAAACCATCCGGGAAATTCTTCTTCGTGTCTTGCCTCTATATTTTCTACGCCTTCCGTCCTAAGTTTGTCCATGTGGTCACTGTTATAACATGTTGCAAAAGAAGTATATTTTGAGCACAACAATTCTAATTAATTTAAAGAAAACTATAATTATTCAAAGAAATGAAATGACATACCTAAGATAATCATCAATCTCTCGGCAATTATTTAGCACATACCACCGAACTTTACCCAACTCTCCATCAATTAAATCGTAACCTGTTTGTGCACCCAAGGGTCTCATTTTATATATCTATAACTATATACTACATTGTATAGTATGATAGTATAATACTTTAAATGAGAACATAAATGTATATAATATATAAATTATACCATATATATAAATCAATAATATATATTAAATTGTTACTTATTAAATTATTTATTATATACTAACTTATAGTATAATATATATACTACATTTTATATATCTATAACTATATACTACATTGTATAGTATGATAGCATAATATTTTAAATGAGAATATAAATATATAATATATAAATTATACCATATATATAAATCAATAAGATATATTAAATTGTTACTTATTAAATTCTTTATTATATACTAACTTATACTATAATATATATACTACATTTTATATATCTATAACTATATACTACATTGTATAGTATGATAACATAATACTTTAAATGAGAACATAAATGTATATAATATATAAATTATACCATATATATAAATCAATAATATATATTAAATTGTTACTTATTAAATTTTTTATTATATACTAACTTATACTATAATATATATACTACATTTTATATATCTATAACTATATACTACTTATTAAATCATCAATAAACACCATAAGCTCATAAACTATTCACAAAATTTACAAACAATAATCACAATTATTTCAAGAGTAAGCATAAAATCACAACAACATGTATAAACATATTGCTAAACTTTAGAAATATAACAAGCACTCACAAAAAAACCAATAATCTAATTGTCAATAATATTATATAACATCCTAATATATAACATAAACATTTATAATATAATATTAATTTGAAAAACGTTCGAACGTAATAATAAGTACGTTGAACGTTCTGTGTATATAAGGCCAAAACCGAACGTCGAAACGACATTTTCAATACGTATCGTCTACTCCGTTGCACGCCGCCACGCCTCCTTCACCGCCGCCGTCAACTCCGCCACAACCGTCACTAAAGGTAGGCATTCATCTTTTATTCAAGTAACATGTATTTTATTGAGATTTGGATTGAGATTTGGATTGAGTTTTGTTTAAAACCGGATAAGTGGTTGCCGAATTTTCAACTTCATTTTCCGGCCACCACGGCTAGTCATTGGCCGAATAGTCACCGTAGAAATGTTTCTTGAAGTGTATACTTCATTTCCACGGTGACATTTCGGTATTTAGAACCGTGTAGAGAAATTTTTGAGATTTCAATAATGGCTGAGTCGACTCAGCCATTCTGCGTCGAAACGTTCGAACGTTTCACCAAGACGTTCGAACGTACGACGTTTAAATTACAGAGCCGTTACGGCTTCCACGTTCGAACGTTTAATTATAACATCCGAACGTAATGATTTTCTACATTATTCATGCTTCGACGTTCGGACGTTCATATTTATGTTCACACGTAAAACAAATACGTTCGAACGTATTTGTTTTAACGTCCGAACGTACGTCAGCCAATATTTATTTACTGCTTATGTTCGAACGTACATTGTTACATTCGAACGTATTTGTTTTACGTTCGAATGTAAATATATTGACATTATTTTACGTGCGAACGTATAAATAAACGTCCGAACGTTTTATCTTTAACGTTCGAACGTTAAAGATAAAACGTTCAAACGTTACGGCAGAGCATCTTAAAATTAATACAAAAAAATGCATTATTGTAAATATTTTTTTTTCCTTTTCTATTTTCATGATATGGCTCTTCCACTGCATACTAGGAAACGAGGGAGGGAAGGAGCCACGTCGGACACTGCCCGTATCGGAGCTCGTACTGTTATGGTAGAGCGAGAGGTCTTAATTAATGAGTTCGACGAACTCTGTTGGCAGCAGACGAACCTGAGAGATGTTTTCCTCAGTAGAGGCTGGGGAAATATCTGCACATTGAGGGGGAAGGTATACCCCTCAATGGTTCAAGAATTCTATATGGGGATGTGTGATATGCCTCATGATGCATCCTCTCACACCGTGACTGTACGCGGTGTTTCCATTGAGGTATCAGCAGATGTCATCGGCAAGCACCTTGGGATTCGTCGAGGAGTGGAGACATTTGCACACTCGACATCCCGTGAGGATGTAGGCACTTCTACATCATCTACTGGCCGGGGATGTGAGCCAGCATCAGCCAGAGATGCAGGCCAGTCAGAGGCTGAGGATACTGGCGTCGAGGCTCGGGATGATGACCGAGACGAGGATTTCTACATCCTCACCGGGAGGGATCGCATGCAGATCGAGCGGAAGAACGCCTTCAACCAGAACCATCTGCTGCATTTCTTTCGCATGTTGCACCTTATTGTTGCAATAAATGTCGATCATGTGGCTCATAAAACCACATTTAGTCGGCTTCGGGCACAATTTTTGATACGAGTGGCACGTGGAGATCCTATAGATTTGCCATTGCACATCTTTCAGAGGATCCGTTACGAGGCGAGCATCGTCTCCACGGATAATCTCCCATATGGTGTCCTCATCAGCCGACTATTACTTGCACGGGGAGTGCCGACCCAGTCAGAGGAGCGGGTCAAAGATCAGATGAGCCTCCTCGACATGCCCACGCATCGACGTAGCATTGGACAGGCGAGGGGACGTCAGCCACCCCCTATAGAGGATCTAGTTCCTCCGACGCAGCCTGAGCCAGGTCATGTCGAGAGTAGTAGTCAGCATACGCCGAGTACATCTGCAGGAGATGTGCGGCCTGCTTGGGTTGATGCGGTCATCTCACAGCTGACTGCGCATATCGATCATAAGATCGATCGATCGCTCGAGGCTATATCGGCGTCTGTTGCCGAACTCACCCATCGTGTAACTATCCTCAACGACAAGGTTGATACCTTGACTGAGGAGGTACGGAGTTCGACTTTTGCGGATAACGTTATCATCTGACTGTTGTTTACTACATTCTATCAAATTTTGTATTTTATTTTTAATATTTGTAACGAAAAATATTATTGAATATTTCTATCGTTTTTTAATTTCAATTTTTAATCTTCTTTGATGTTATATTTTTCAACTTTAATACTAAATCACTGCATTTCAAATATATATAAATCAATAATATATATTTATATATTACAAAGTGTGTATATATAAATATATACAATTCAATTTTTTAGACTTATTCACAAATTATGCACAATAAAAACCACATAATTTTTAAATTAAAGTCATTTAATTTAAATTTACAATGAACGTTCGACTGTTATTACTTAACGTTCGAACATTGGTGCAAACATTTTACGTTCGAACGTAAAATTAATAACATTCGAACGGTTGCGCCAAAACATTTTACGTTCAAACGTAAACAGACATAACGTTCGAACGTATATGTAACGTTCGAACGCATATTTCCCATACGTTGGAACGTAAAAAAATCTCATTCTATCTTTAGTGACGGTTTTCAGAAACTGTCACAGAAAATGCCTTTTAGTGACGGTCTAGGGACTGTCACAATTTCCCAACCGTCACTAAAAAACAATTGTGTTGTAGTGTGATCAGCCCTGGCCTTAAAATGGGAAAGTTAAAGCTTTGGTGCTATAAAAAATTGGACAAAACGATCATGTACTACTCATGCATGCTATTCTTTAATCCAAAGCACCTGTGAATCAGTAACACATTATTAATAGATCAAAATGCATGTTTGACTTATAATTAAGGGTGATTTGGATGAACATGTATTCTTGCAATTTACACCATTAATTTTAAAATATGTTTCTTCCCTAAGTTCTAGGTTGATGATCATGGTGACAAGCATCCGTGTCAGAAGATATTGAAAAAAACTCATAAATTATTGATAGGAAATATTTTTTAGGTTTCGCCATGCCCATGGGAAAATAAAACACATGAAAGGTAATATTAATGCATATAGATTACGAGGAAAACGCACATGGAAAATACTTGTAACAAGATAATACATATATTTGCACTAGTGAGTATTTAAGTGTTGTGCAATCACTTTGAAAAATGTGAATATATACGGAATCCATATGAAAAAATTAATTTTTTAATAGTGGACCATACTCTTTTTCAAAGCGACTGTACGGTATTTGCACACTCCATAATTGTATATAACATTAATACTTAGTTACAATCCGGTTGGAGTTCAAAAATCAAAACCATTTCAATTTCACAAGGAATTGAAGACCAAAAACTAAAAAGTCAATCCTACATAGAATATTATAACGTCTGGTTCCTCAGGTTCCTCAGATAGAGATTAAAATGTGGTCGTTCATCTTCTACATAGCAGAAAACTATTGATTAACCAATGTGAATCCTCCATCCACAGTCAAGTTGTGGCCACTGATGTAAGCAGATTCATTAGAAGCGAGAAACAAAGCAGCCTCAGTAACATGCTTAGCCTTCAACACAATTCCCTTCAAATTGGCTGCTGCGTAACTGTAAGCTTCTACCTGATCAGGTTGCAGATTGAAAGCTCTGCATGAGATAGGAGTGGCAATCCCAAATAGGGAAATGCAGTTTACTCTAATCCCGTGGGCCCCAAGCTCGCCGCAAGCCGCCCGGACCAGACCAACGAGGGCATGTTTGGATGCAGTGTATGCAAGTGGACCGACTCCCCTGAGCGAGGCAGCCACGCTCGTGGTGCAGATGATGGATCCGCGTGTCTTTTTATCCACCATGGCTCGGGCTGCGTGCTTCATTGTTGCAGCCATTCCACGAACATTTGTGGCCATGGTATCTTCAAAGGCGCCATTGATGTCGAGCTCTAGGATGCCAGTTAAAGGAACTAGGATTCCTGCATTGCTGAACAAGACATCTAGGTTGCCATATTTTTCCAAGGTATAATTCACTATTTCCTCCACTTGCTTCTCGTCTCTTACACCGCAATGGCGATAGCTCACTCTCTCTAGACCTATTGATGCTGCAACTTGATTACCCAATTCGTCTTGAACATCGGCAGCAACAACAAAAGCTCCATTCTTAGCGAATAATCTGACTGCCTCCTCGCCAATTCCACTTGCTACACCAGTGATGAGGACCACCTTGCCCTGCAACCTAAAGATCATCAAGTATATAAAGCATGATAATTTTCCTTGGAAAATATGTCTTTATGCTGGGAAAATAATGAGATCGTGCATGAGCAAGAAAAATATTGAAAGTTCATAATTACAGGTGAATGTATGGATTCGAAGGCATATCTAGTTAAGGGTGGTCAAGGAAATTAGAAAGCCTTACCTTGGCTTAGACATTAGCATTAGCAATCTGTCATTGTTCTCTTCCCAAACTTCCAAATGAGACTCTTGGATTGCTATTTATATTACCTTTATCATATATATATATATATATATATATATATATATATATATATATATGATGAGGAAATAAACTTAGTGATGCCCCATAAAGCATTCATTCAAGTCAACCGTTCTTGGATATTTTAAAATGTCATATTCTATAATTGGAGCAAGGGTTTACACTTTACACTTTACACTTTTGAGCCAAATCTATACATACATACATACATACATTGAAAAATGTTCAAAAGACTGAAATTTGAAAAAAAGTTGTATGTTTCTCTACTCTGTTTCCGTGAGGATTACACATGATTTATACAAGAGCTGTTATAACAGAATAGCAAGAATTTAAATTTCAAGTTTACATTTGAATAAACTACAACTACGACAACTTTCAAATTTCAAGTTTGTGATAATTCCCAAGGTCTCTAATAGCAGTATCTTGGACTTGGTCTTCAACACGCCCCGCACCTTAAGATTGGACTTCAGAAGCTGAAACCGTGTAACACTCAATAGTTTGGTAAATAAATCCGCAAGTTGATCTCGACTTGAAATAAATTTAACTTGTATACATTTATTCACCACTGATCTCGTACAAAATGGAAATTGATTTCTATATGTTTTGTGCGTGCATGAAATACTAGATTAGAAGACAAATAGACTGCACCTATATTGTCGCACCATAACATTGGTATTGAAGATATATGAATGCATAACTCAGTCAGTAGTGTTTTTAACCATTGAATCTCAGCTATTGCATTTGCTAGTGACTTATACTCAGCCTCTGTACTACTTTTAGCAACTGTTTGTTGCTGGTTACAGCTCCAAGAGACTAAGTTTTGGCCCAAAAATACACAAAATGTAGATTTGTGGTCATCACGATCTCCCCCCAAACAGCATCCGAAAATCCATGAAGTGAAAATTCTGGACTTTTGCCAATATATAATCCATCCAAGACGGAAAATTTAAGATAACATAAAATACGTTTAATCAACTGTCAATGTGGAACACGTGGGTTGTGCATGAATTTGCTAAACTTGTGTACAACAAATGCGAGATCAAGTCTAGTGAATGAAAGATATTGAAACCCTCCAACAATACTACGATATAACTAAGGGTCTTCAAAGGATTCTCCATCATCTGCTGTGAGAGAAGTGGTAGTAGCCATTGGAGTGGAGCAAGGTTTGGTTTTGTCCATAAAACTTCTTTTGAGGATATCAACAATATAGCGACGTTGTGTGAGGAATAAACCACCATCATAAGGCACATCTTCAACACCCACAAAGTAACTAAGAGACCCAAGATCTTTCACTGCAAAACCTGATTTTAGTGTGTTAATTAACTAATCAATAGCAGCCGAACTTGGTCCTGTTATAATGATGTCATCAACATATATTAGAATACATAGAATCATAGAGGATGTGTGATAAATATAGAGAGATGTATCTGTCTTGCTATTGTGAAACCTGAGAGCCTTGAGTTTTTTTGTAAGACGAGAAAACCAGGCACGAGGTGCTTGCCATAAGCTATAGAGAGACTTCTTGAGACGACAAAGGTGATTCGAATATTGAGGATGTTGAAATCTGGGAGGCTGAACCATGTAGACTTCTTCTTGTTCCATGTAGGAACGCATTTTGCACATCAATTTGATGAAGGGACCATTTGTGAGTCACGGCTAGTGAAAGAACAGTACGAACTGTTGCCGGTTTGACCACAGGGCTGAAAGTCTAATTGAAATCCACACCATGTTGCTGATGATATCCTTTAGCCACCAATCTTGCTTTGTAGCGTGCTATTTGACCATTTGCATTCCTTTTAATCTTGAATACACATTTGCTACCTACAACATTAATGTTAGGTTTTGGAGGTACTGGAGTCCATACCATTTCAGAGCAAGGCATCAAACTCATGTTCATCGCCTCTCGCCATTGTTGATATTTGGAGGCCTCTGTATAACATGTTGGCTCAAAATCTTCTGTGGTAACAGAAGCAACAAGTGCTTTCGGAAGTGGATACCAAATAATTCTTGGAAATGGTATAGTTGGATTGACTATATTATTTCTTGAGTGAGTGACTATAGAGTGCCTTGGGGCTTGCGGGACCGGCATGTGTTGGACTGGTGGAGAGGAACGTGGCTGCACCAAAGGAGACAACTCAGGAGGTGATTCAATATCCCTGATAGGAGATGCATTCTCTTCGTTTTGCCATGAAGATGTATGTTGTCGCTGACTTGCATTCAAGTGAGATATGGAGAATGGATTGGCATGGGTACTGTGATATCCTGTTCCTTCTTCTTACATACGGTCCTTCCTTCTTACGTACGCTTCTTCTTTCTGACTTATGTTTCGTCTTTATGATGTAAGCAAATCTCGAAAGTAGATATTATGTGATCATCTGCCCTTCTCATTAGCGACTGCGAGTCACGTTATGCGTGTCAAACCATGATGGCGTGTCTCAAAGATATCGTGTGACTTCTAGGGCACGCCCAGTATTTTAAATATGCTGGAAATATTTATAAGGAGTATTTTCATTGTTATTGAATTAAGATTTGATCTTAAATACGACAATCATAATATTCTTGAAGAGCTCCAAAAATATTATAATTGCCGGAAATCATTTTAATATTATTATTAAAATGATTTCAATTATTTAAGATATTATGAGATTTAAATTATGTTGAAAGCTTTTATTAATTAAATGGTTTAACCCGTTTAAATATGTTAAGTGAGACTTCATCATTTTATTAATGATGAAGAATATTATTTTATAAACTAAAGTTAGTTTAAAATAATATTTACCTTAATTCCTTTAAGTGCTTTTAATTAAGTTAACATTTACGCATCTTCAAATCAGTATTTTAATTCCTCGTCGTTAGATCGTTATGTAGATCCTCAGACGAAGGGACTGGGTTAAATACCCAGACCCCCTCTCTTTCCCTCTCATTTCCCCGTAACCCTCTCTCTCCTCCCTCTCTCATTCGGCGTACGTAGTACGCAGCTCCTCCACGCCGAAGCTTCTCCCGCACAGCCCGGCGCCGCCGTGCGTCTCCAGGCCACACCGCCGGCACCACCAGCTGCTCCTCACACCGGCGAGCTCAACCATGGCAGCTCCTCTCCCTCATACTCCCTCTTCCTCTCCCTTAGAAGTGCGAAGCCCGAACGGGCTCAAGGTCACTGCGCCGTGCGCCGCCCAATGGCTCCACCACTCCCACGGCGAGCTCCCCTCCCACCGGCCATCATCCTCCACCGAAGCCAACCCCTATTATGCAGTCCTCCCTCTCCTTCAATGGCGAGTGCCCGAAATGGGTCTCTAACCCATTTCCCACTGTGCGCCGCCGTACGCGGCCACCCACGACCACCATGTGACGCCATGGACCTCCTCTCCCCTTCCCCTTCCCCTTCCTCCTCCACGTGACCCGAGGCCAGAAGCTCTCCCTCCACCTCACAGTTCCCCTCTCACGCACGCACGGGTTGCACGCCGTGCACCACCGTGCACCGCCACCCACGGCTGGTAACCACCACCTCCAGCCTCCCCAGGCCGCCACCAAGCCAACCCAACCTCCCACGGCCCCGATCTGCCACCCACGAGAGCATACTCTCTCTCACTCTCCCACGGCTTCTCCTCCACGGAATGGCCAGATCCGCCACCGTGGCGCCACTCCGACGCCACCACGAGATTCACCGCACCTCCCTTAGCCAAGCCCTAGGTCCAAACCATCACTTTATGTGGTGGGTAATCACTGCATGTGATGGACAGCCACTGCGCGTGGTTGACTGCCACTGCACACGGCTAGAGCCGCCGTGTTATGCCCCTCACCGCCATCACAAGGCCATCACGAGCCCTTCCAAGACCACACCTAGCTATCCAAACGCCTAAACAGTTAACGTACGTGGGTCAGCCACCACGTACGACACTGTCGACATCATTGGCTATGACGGTCAACGAGCAACACACGGGTTATTCCGTCGATGGTATAACTCTCTATCCCTCGTTAATTATGTTAGATATTGATTAGTTGACTAGGTTGTGGACTGTGCTGTCAGTATTAATGGAGTTGTGGCATTGTGATGTGGAGTTGTGTGATGAAGTGTTGGGCATTCTATATAGTGAAGTGTTGGGCTTATCTGTGTTGTATGGAGGTGCATTGTGCCGTGTAGTGTGCTGTGAAGTGTTGGGTGTATTGTGAAGTGTTGTGGACTGTACTGTGTAATGCAGTTGTGGGGTTTGTGCTGTAATTATGGAGTGGTTGTGCTGTGCAGTGTAGTTGTGGGACATGTGTTGTATAGATGGCGTGGTGTATGTGGAATGGGAAGAGTACACGCTGGATGTACTTTGTGTGTGGCGTAATGTGAGACAAGGAGGGTATATGTAACTGGCATATGGTAGAACGGGATGAGTACACGGAGAGGTGTACTCTGTGGGTAGTGCGTGTAAAAGGAGTACATGTGGAATGTACTCCATGTGGTGGATTGATGCACCATATGGCGAATATGCCATAATGATGATGTGGCGTGGTGTATGTGGAATGGGAAGAGTACACGCTGAGTGTACTCTGTGTGGAGTATGATATATGAAAGGGATATATGTGGAATGTACTCCATACGGCGAGTATGCTGTAGTGGTGATGTGTCTTAAGTGCATGGAATATACGCGGAGTGTATTCCATGTAATGGAGCGATACACCATATGGCAGGGATGCCATAATAGTGATGTGTCGTAGTGTGTATGAAGGGAGTATACGAGGAGTGTACTCCATGTGATATAGTGATGTACCATATGGCGAGTATGCCATAATGGTGATATGGCGTGGTGTATGTGGAACGGGAAGAGTACACGCTGAGTGTACTCTGTGTGGAGTATGATATATGAAGGGGATATATGTGGAATGTACTCCATACGGCGAGTATGTCGTAGTGGTGATGTGTCGTAAGTGCATGGAATATACGCGGAGTGTATTCCATGTAATGGAGCAATGCACCATATGGCAGGGATGCCATAATGGTGATGTGTCGTAGTGTGTATGAAGGGAGTATACGAGGAGTGTACTCCATGTGATATAGTGATGTACCATATGGCGAGTATGCCATAGTAGTGATGTGGCGTGGTATGTATGAAGGGAGTATACGTGGAATATACTTCACGTGGCAGCGATACTCCGTGTGGCATGTCGTAGAGATAAGGATGGTTATGTGTTTGATGGGCGTAGAACGTGATGGATAGTGTCGGGAACTGTGGAACAATGTCCCGAAGTAGTTATGACATAGCCTGTAGTCTGAGGTGACAAGTGTCACTGTTATGAACTTATGGCTGGGAGTATGCGCAAAGTAGCAGAACAAGTATAAGAGTGCGCAGCGGAAGCATGATTGAGGAATGTCACGAAGTGACATGACTACTGACAGTCGTGCTTGTGATGGGTGAAGTAGTGGAATAAGTGTAAGAGTACGCAGCGGAAGCATGACTGGGTAACGTCACGAAGTGACGTGGTTATTGGGAGTCATGCTTATGATGGGTGAAGTGTTAAAGTGTAGGGATGGCGTAACGGGAACGTGATGAGATGTCACGATGTGATGGGAGTACGTGAGGAACCGTACTCGTGATGAGTCAGGAGTTGACATAGCGGTGTTGGGTAACGCGACAAGGTCACGGTGTAGCTTGGGGTTAATTTCGAGCTATATAACTTGACATGAAACGTAGTTATGAATGGAGTCTTGTCGTGTCAAGTGTTGGGATGAACTGTCAAAAGGGACGGGTAGCATGAGGAGTCATGCTAACCGGGTTAAGAGAAGGTTGGTATCGGAGTATGGCCCTTGTCCCTCGAAGCTGGTGATCAACGTGTTATATATGTTGATCTTAGGTGATAAGGGGTAGAGTACATGTGTAGTCTGATTAGACACATGTGCTGGATGGATTCACCATATGTAATGGGTAATCTATCCTGAGTATAGTTACACGGTGCTTAAGCCTCAGAGTTGGCTTAGAGCCGTATGGCTTGTCTGGATGGGAATGAGGATTTGTATGGGCTAAGATGCATGAAGAAAGTGACGGGTGTACTGTCTAAGGATGGGATGCGTGACTTAGTTGGTTTGAGTCATGCGGCGGAATGAGGTTAATGAGAAGAATGAGACAGAGGCTTTAGTATCTTAATCCTAAGGTGAATCATGAGTTCACTTTAGTAGATGAGCACTCGAGGCAAGACATGAATTGGAAGATGGGGTGACCGTAATGGGTCCCCGAAGGTTTTAACTTAGTAAGGAACACGTAAGAACACGGGATAGAAGGAGAGTGTTCCAAGTATAGCGTAGTTCTATTTATAGTTCAAGTTGCTTATGTACTAGATAGAGAATGACATTAAAGTTATGTGTATGCATGTAGGTTGCCATCTGACAAGCATGAATGGACTGCATGATATGCAAGTAGCATAGAATCCAGGTAAGTGTTATGTTCATACTCTTCTAGAGTTTTCAAAGATACAAGAAACGCTTTTTCTTTAAGATGCTCACGAAACGAAGCGAAAGACGTTTTAAGAAAGAAAATGCTAATTGTTAAAAGGTATAAGTATGTACGGCCCCTCCTTGGCAGTCCCTTTTTACGCAATCAAAGTATTAATTGTACGCATGTGAATGGATGACTATACGCTGTATCTATTGTATGTATTTTCTAAGAAAATCCATAAACTAATGAAGATGCATGAAGGGCATGACAACGGATGCTTTTGTGAATCCTACGAACTGACGCTCTCATGTGCGCCACAAGGTGACTCTCGTTGATGCCATGAGAGACGACGTTCAAAGGTGACGCTTATGGGATGCCACGAAAGCCGACGTTTAAGCCCATGTATGTTTTCAGATGAAGTTTTCAAGAACGAACTGTTAAAGAAAAGATAGAACTGAAATGAATGAAAAGACCAATTTGGGCTTACGCCCCAAACAATGTTTATCCACAAAAAGAAATGCTTTCTCACAAAAAGAAATGTTTTCTCATGAAAAGAGAGGACTGTAAGTGAAAGAAAGAACCGAACGAAAGCCTCAGCTCTTTCGAGCTGACATGAACGAATGAACGCATGAGTGAAAAGCAAGAAAGAAAGAAATGAAAGCATGAATGTATGAAGATACGTAACGGCCACATGACTGAAAGAAAAGGGTACCAATGAATGGGCAGATTGCAATGCCGGGTAAAGAGTACTGGAAGTGCACCCAGTGCTGCCCCTATGAAAAGGGATTCCCCACCCGTGGCCACGGGCGGAATCCGGGTCCAAAGGAAGACCGCTAACCCCAAACACACGGGGCGTAACAGTGTGTACTGGCCTATGAAAGTGATAAGAACGAATGGATGTATGCACGCATGTACGAACGCACGAATGCACGAATCTTTAAGAAATGAAGGCACTGACGGGGAACACGTTTTTAAAGAAAGGAAAGTCTTTCGAAAGAAAAGCTCCGTCCAGTGACGTTTTCAAAAGAACGCACGTAAACATGCACAAACTCTTGCAGAAATGAAGGCACTGACGGGAGAAACGTTTTACGAAAAGGAAGCCCATGTTTAAAAGAGAAAAATCCCGTCCAGTGAAGTTTTCAAACGAACGCACGTATGCACGCACGTAATAGTATGTACGAATGATGAATGCATTCATGAAAACCTATATTGTTATATTTTTAAAGGTATGAAGTAATGCTTATGAGTCTTCGACTCATTTTAATTTTTATGTATGTCCCTCCCCCTCACAGGAACTGCACGATCAGGACGGATACGGCCCATGGGGAAGAGCACGGAAGTCTAGGCACGAGTTTTAAACGTACGAGACCTTTTTATTATAAGATTTATGTTTTCCGCCGTAAACCTCTTTTATGATAAAAGCACATTTTAAATTATAAACGTGGAGTCTTGCACCCTGGGTATGCAAGTGAAAGGTTTTAAATCGGACGGTAATTCCCGTCGTCCTTTTTATAAAAATATTTTGGAAAAAAAAAAAGTCTCACCTCAAGGACGGGCGTTACAGGTACCTACATCACAAATAGGTGAAGTGGAAGGCATTTGACCGAGATATGGGAGGAGAACAAGGTCGGTGAAGTTGGTAGATTTTTGTGGAAGTTGGCTTTTATGATAAGAAAATAGATTTTCGTTAAAGACGACATGTCGCGAGATAAAAAAAATTTCTAGTTGATAAATCGAGACAATTGTATCCTTGATGACAAAGGCTATAGCCAATAAAAATGCACGTTTTAGATCGGAAATTAATTTTGTGTTTATTGTATGGTCGTAAGTAGGGCCAACATGCACAACCAAAAGTGCACATAAATGAATAATCTGGCCTTCTATTAAAAATGGGGATTTATTTTTTAAGATTGGAGTTGGTAGTCGATTTATAATATAGTTAGAAGTTTGAAATGCGTCTTCCCAAAAACATTTAGATAAATTGGAATGTAAGAGAAGAGCAAGTCTCATTTCAACTACCTGTCTATGCCTGCGCTCAATGGAACCCATTTGTTGGTGGGTGTAGGGACAGGCGAGAAAATGTTGAATTCCAATATCTTTGAAAAATTGGTTGAGTCGCCTATATTCACCATCCCAATCAGATTGAATGGCTTTAGTTTTTGTTTCAAAGAAGTGCTCAACATAAGCTTGAAATTCGAAAAATATTTTTTCAACGTCGGATTTTAGTTTAAGAGGAAAAAGCCATAAAAAATTTGTGCAATCATCAAGAAAACTAACATAATATCTTGTGCCAGAATTAGAAAGAATAGAAGATGGTCCCCATACATCCGTAAAAATTAAATCAAGAGGTCTATTTGACACATGAGAAGAAGACTTAAACAACAAAGCATGGCTTTTTGCCATTTGGCAATCCGGACACACTGATTGCATTTTATTTTTATCAACTGGAACAGAAAAATTAGATAGGACATTTTGGACTACAGATATGGACGCGTGGCCTAATTTGCGGTGCCAACAAGAAATAGATAAACGAACATTGGAGAGGGCCCAAGGGTGATTTTGACGTGGAGCTGGTGAGAAGGAATAAAGACCATCCTTAAGATTGCCTCAATGTAGGATGTTCCCCGCATAGTCCTTGATGGCAAAATAAAGATCGTAAAACTCAAAATAAACATGATTATCACGACAGAATTGTTGAACAAAAATAAGATTTTTTTTTTTAATTTCAGGAACTAGCAAAACATTATTGAGAACAAACGGTTTGGAAGGAGAAGAAAATAAGGTAGAACCAGTTTTTGTGATGGAAAAACCTACTCCATTTCCCACTTGAGTTTGGTCAGGTCCATCATAGTCTTCATTACAAAGATTGAGATTGTTGACATCATTTGTCAAGTGATGCGTGGCTCTTATGTCCAGATGCCAATCAGACTCCAAGTTGTGTTGGTTTGATGCGACCATGGCTTGTGGTTGTCGGGTTGCATTAGAATTATCCTGGTAGGAAATATCAAATCTGTGAAAACATTTTTTAGCAGAGTGTCCAGGTTTTTCACATTCTTGGCAGACAAGAGAGTTGCGGCTAAACTGTCCACGGCCAGAGTAGTTATTGTTACCACCACGGTTACCACATGGTACTCACAAAATATTGATTCCAAGTATAAAAGCAGGTTTAGTAGCACATGGAGCTTCCAAGGTCATCTCCACAAGGACAACTTTGTCAACACAATCAATCAAGCAAAAATGATCAAATGAAAAAGAATAGTAAAAGATGGAAGCATATGGGCATTCGTAGTTGGATGAGATTAAGGTTAGTTACTGTGAGAATATGATGAATTATGTACTTGGAATTTGTACAATATGTAGGATGAGTTTGTATTCAGACATTAAGGATGAGGGGCTGTAATTACTGTAAAGGAAATAAAACATGAATTCAAGTTAAAATGAAAACAGCTTTTGCACTCCTTAATTTATTGGAAAAATGAGTTGATGAATAGAAAAATTAACTTAGATAAAATAGTTTAAAACCTTTGGGGAATCGAAAAAGTAATGGTAGGAGAGTAAATACTAGGGACACAAGGTTAGGGTTTCCTCAACCATCGAGATGTTGATCGCGGGGTGCATCTGCTTGTGTCAAACCAGTTATGATAATATTAACACATAAACTTAGAAAAAACATGCAACCTCAAATTATAGCACTAATAAAAATAAATCCCTCACTATATTAATCATCCTTTTCATTCTAAGACCCTAGGGCTGAGGGATCCTTGATTATTTCAAGGTCCTGATGTGCCATGAGTCTATAATAGTTCAAGAACAAGAGATCCTTCAGAAACCCATAGTGAATCAAGAATGAAAATACAGAGAGAAAGTCTTGCTAAAAATCACAGTAAACAGCAATACTCAAAAGGGGGAGAAAACCCCATTCCCTGCAACCCTAGTTGTAGAAATTAGCCTAGAATCATCCTGTAAAAGATGATTCCAAAGCTTTACAGAAACCCTAACAGAGCAACACTTGTAATAGAAAGAAAAAGTAAAATAGAAAACATTACAAGAACAGCAAAATAATCCTCCTGGCATCCTTGAGCCTCGACCCCTTTTATCCTCATTTTCCTTCACCATTTCTCCCTCTCTCTCCTCTAACCGTCGCCTTCTCTTTATCTCCATTCTACCCTCTGGAAGAACTCGGCTTCTTAGCAGAAGAAATGTAAAGGGTTTGAGTGGCTGAGAGGCTTAATGCTTCGATGGACTTAGGACTCAAAGGCTGAGTGGGGCTCGGCCTCTTGGGCCTTCAATACCTGCACAGTTAAACCTTCATTAGCCCATGACAAAGAATAAACAAGTGTTGAGAAAAATAACTCTTAAACTTCACAGCCCATGAGACAAGGTCCATTTTATAAAAGTGTAACATTTAATCATATTTATATGACCAATCAACCTCAATTGCCTTACTTTAAACATATATTTTAACAAAATATCCTGACAATCACCACGCTCCCAGCCTCTATAACCTCCATTACGGCCTCGTCTGCAATTTTGTGGACATTGTTTGGTCGCAACATTAGCAGTAGCATTGATAATGGGTGTGACTTGATTGTGATGGTTAAGTCTAGACTCACTTGTCAATAGAAGAGAATAGACCTCTTCAAGTTTAAGAAGATCTGGCCGTGCCGTAAGAGTGGAAACCAGCGACTCATAATCGTTTCCCAAACCGGCGAGGATGTAAGAGATGATGACATATTTAGAGAGGGGTTGCCCAGCAATTGCAAGCTCATCTGAGACCTCTTTGACATGAAGAAAATAATCAATGGCAGAGGAAGCACCTTTGGTGGTAGTGGCTAGCTGAGTCCGAATATGAACAATGCGAGCCTTCGATTGGGAGGAGAAACTTTGTTCAAGGGACAACCACATGTCTTGAGACGTGTTATAGTTGATAACCTGAGCAATGACACTCTAAGTAAGAAAGGCCATCAGAGTGCTCAGAATGAGATTATCCTGTTTTATCCATTGTAGATAAGCAGGATTTGGTGAGGGGGAGATATTACTGGTCGAGGAAGAACTTTCGAGGGTCGGAGATGGTTTTGGAATAGAACTGTCAATGTAGCCGAATACATCCTGACCTTTGAAGTATGGAACCATTTGGGTTTTCCAAAGTAGATAATTCTCACGGTGGAGTTTGACTGTGACCATGTGGGGCATAGTTGTAAAGGTTGGAAGTTGGGACTGATTTGGGTTGGAGTTGGAGGAGACAGAAATTGTAGAAGGTGGGACGTTAGTCTTGCTGGCTCTCGGATACCATGTAAAATGTTCAGAAGACTGAAATTTGAAAAGAAGTCGTATATTTCTCTACTCTGTTTCCATGAGGATTACACATGATTTATACAAGAGCTGTTGAACAGAATAGCAATAATTTAAATTTCAAGTTTGTGATAATTCCCAAGATCAAGTCTGCTCCTCTTCCATCGTAACCTCCTTGACTTGGTCTCTAACAACAGTATCTTGGACTTGGTCTTCAACATACATATACATATATATATATATATGTACAATTTATTTCTCAGAGTCAAGTGTTTCTTAAAATATTGTAACATTCTTAGTCCTACTTGAATACAAGAGTGATCTCAATTCATCTAATCATAACAAGTAAGGCTGGGCTCCAACTTCGGCGGTGTTGGAAAGCCCAACTCCAACTTTTGTTTGAGTCGAAGTTGGGCTTCGACTCTAACTTTTGTATTAAGAGTGGACTCCGACTTCGATCAGAGTTGTCGGAGTGTCGGAGCCACATAGAGAGAGAGAGGGGGGGCCTCAGTGACTGCCATCGTCGAACGGCGGAGACGTCAACACTGCTAAAGCCAATGGAGCCACCTTCTGCGAGAACTTGAGTTGCCATTGTTGCCTATCGGACCATCTCCAGACTAATGTGTTTGCTGGCTATAGAGACTATACTCATAAGAGTCTAAACCACATGTATTTATCTCTTTGCAAGATGGCTTCACAAAAACATAAAAGGAAATTAGAGAGAGTAGGGAATCGATGTTGAAGACGAAGAGTTGCTCGGATATGAGAGACCAAAAAATAGATATAAACAAACGAAGGGGGGGGGGGGGATTGGTACCAACACTAACGGTTTGAAACTTTGAACCAAAACTTAAAAAAATAAAATAAAATAAAAAAAACTCAAAAAAGCAAGAAAGTCCTGACAGTGATTTGAAAAGTAAAAACTCAAAAAAGTTAAAAAGCTAACATCATGTCATCAGTTCACTCACGGGGCCCTAGAACAGAAATTAAAAGAAAAGAAGAAAAAACTCAAAAAAGCAAAAAGTGAAGTAGACAGAAAGGGACAAGACAGATGGACTGACAGAGAAACGCAAGTCTCAAGACAGGCAGAATGGGAGATTGACATAAAATATACTAAAAATACAGACAAAGAAGTAATAGAAAATCGCTTCAGAATTTTTTATTTTTTTTTATGTCAGAGTACGGAGCCAACATGGGCTTTGGACTCCGACTCCAACTCCGATCTTCGATTTTTGAAAACTCTAACTCTGTCAGAGTCGGAGTGGGTGTAGTTTTTGCCCACCCCTAATTACAACTTTCCAAAATTTTTCACACAAAATATAATAAACAATTCAAAATTTTCAAATATCAAAACAATAATAATATTAAAAAATAATATTATAACAATATTTTATTCAACTTTTAACTTTTATCTCAACTCATCTCATCTTAACTCAATATCCAAATGACACCTTAATTAGTTACAGCTAGATCTGTTATTTTGTTTTCAACCCTTAGTTTCATGTTGGCACGCTGCATTAGGCATGCTGTAAAGTTTATACTTGAGATCAATGGCTAGCAAGTAATTGTTTGGTTTAAGACAAATAGAGACAATGTAAAATTTAAAGGGTGTGATTTTTAGGGGTGCTATCCGTCCTAATTGGGTGGGTAGCCACCCATCCTACACCCCGTCTCCGCACATATATTTGACAATTTATTTCTGCTTACTGGGTTGATTGACGCCACCACCGTCTTGTCCACTGTTTTCAATCTCTTACAGTACCGGCCGGTACGGTCAATATTTTTCGTATCGGCTGTTGGACTGGTACAGGTATCATATACGTTTCGTACTAGCCCAAATACCGGCCGGTACTCAATTTCGACCTGTACCGACCTATATTTTGGCCGGTACTGACCGATATTTCGGCATTCAATTTTTTATTTTTATTTTTTCAAACTATAAACTTATTTTTTGACCCTCAATTCAGACTAGGTTATTTATAATTTATATATATATGTATTTATATATAATTTATTCATATATAGACTATTATTTTAGAATATAATTTATATATATAATTTATTCATATATCGACTATCTCGAAACGGTACCAGTATCGAAATATTTCGTTCCAGTGCCTTGACCGGTACGACTTCCGATACAGTATTCAAAACATTGGTCTTGCCACTATGTCCAACAACAGATTCGTCACAAAATTTCAAATATAGTAAATGAATATAACAAAACCAATAAAAAATTTCATATTTTTCTGTAGATCTTTAGATTTGTGTACAGAAAATAGATCCACGGTTGTGGCTGTGACCCATGGCGGGCAGGTTGCCTGCCCGTCCTATAATGGGATGGGCGAATTAGGCGGGCCAGGTTGTAGAGGCATGCTACCCGACCCTAATGAATATTTTAGTTAAAACAATCAATATTCTGTTGTTTAACAATAATTTATTTTCAGCATTCAAATATTAGTAGTAGAACAATTTCAAAAATGAAATACCCTTAACCTAATAAATATCTTTGATAAGTTAATAACCCTTTGATCGATAATGCCTTCGTTCTACTGTGGGTAAGACGTTATATATAGGACTGTAAACATAAACCGGTGAACCAGAAAATCGGACCGAACCGGACCGATTCGGTTCGATTTTGGACCGATTTGGTCCGGGACCCGTTTCTCCATTTTAAAAACCGGTCATAACCAATTTGGTCTCAATTTTATGTTTTCTAGGATCGGATCGGACCGAACCGAATTGGTTCGCATTCGCATAATTATATATTTTGTTTGTTATATTTTGTGTGAGAATTGACATGTCCACGTTTTAAAGATATTGAAAATATAAAGAAATTTTATCATTAGCAATATGATCGTTTTCAATGAGGTACTCTGAACTTCAGTGAAATTTGGATAGCCCAGAAGAGGGGCAAGGACAATCCCGAAACGTTGGAAGGACTTCGTTGGTCTGTCATATCTATGTTGTAACAGCTTTTGTAGGATAGCATCAAGGCAGCAGTGTTTCACAGCTGAGAAATCTGTGTCAGATACACAAGCTCGCTTCTACCGTGGATTTGTTGCCATTGGCAGTCAATCAGTCACCGCCTGTTTATCCTTCTCTCCTGGCTTTTCCCCAAAATCAGTGTACCATGTCTGCAATCGCAATATCCCATCCCATTTCAAGCCCAAACTCTTTGTGTGTTAGAAAATTGATGACAAGAACAAGACCCGGAAACGGTATCCTGTTCAGCTCCATAGCCAGCATACCCACTTGGAGAAGCTACCATTCTTTGAGACCGCAGTCTCGCTTCTTCAGAATCCCATATGGGTCCTCCAAGCGAAGCTCGGTTTTCACTGGCTCCAAGCCCCTTTCTCTAGTCATGGAATGGCAGGATTGCACGTAAAAACTCAATCTTCCTGAAGAATTTGTCTTCATTTTGTTTGTTTCATATCGGATTTTGTAATGTTATTGCCCAGGTTCATAAAACTTCAAGTTTTCTAACGGCTCCCAATGATTTCTGTGACGAATTATTTGATGCAGTAATTGGATTGTTATGTGTGAGGTTTAGTGCGATGGGTTGACACCCATGACATTTTAATTTCTTTAAACAGTGTGCCTAATTTCCATCTTATTGAAGATCCGCATTACTTGTTTGTAGTTTTAAGAGGTATCAGCGAGAATGTGGTATCTCTTAGTTGATTCTACACATTGGATCTATCTTTTTTACACAAAATGAGGTTATCTCGTAACTCTGCATAGCTTCTTTCTTAATGTGAATTTTTTACCTGATAATTGATGCCAAGATGCTCTACTGTGTCGACTTTTTTATTTGATATAATACAAGTCCTTACATACCGTTTTTCCCGATGTGCCTCGGCTGGCAACTTGACCTAAGATACCAGTTTACTAGTTACTACTATTAACTACAAAATTTGACAAAATGCAGGGTTAAGATGGAACTTGATGTGCCTATTTCAGTTGCCTATAACTGTTACTCCGACCGTGAAGCCATTCCCCGTTGGATGCCATTCATTTCATCTGTAAAGGTGCCACTACATATCATAAAATAACTCTTTAAATCGACTTTGATTATGATGGCTGAGTTTTCAAAGTATTGCCCTTATCAGGTTTTTTTACTTGCTTGGACAAAAGCAAAGTTTCCTTTGTAAAGCTTATAGGGTATGTTTAGTTTCTTGTATATCTGACTCTGATACTACTCGACACTTCACTCGGTTTTAAAGCTCAGCTTAATATGGCAAACAGTCAATAAATTATTAAGTCTGCCAAATCTGAGAAGATAGAAATGGTTCTGCTTTCCATAGTATCCATAACTGCAGGGAATGTTATGGCAGAGTTGAGTTATTAATGAGTTTGCAAACCAGTCAAATTAACACCTCAAAAAGAGTGCATCACTGTAATGATAGTATTGAGTCCCTTGTAGCTAGCTGATCAGCTTCAGAATTGTGCATCTGTGAGAACTTGATGTTTAGTTTCTCCTAACAGATATTGGAAGACAAGCCTGACCTATCTCGATGGTCACTGAAGTATGAAGCATTTGATCGTGATTTTGAATTCTCTTGGCTTGCCCGAAATATGCAGGTAAGAATGTTTATGTCGCACTTTTTCCTGTAATTCGTTTTTGTTCCCTCCTGTTATTTCTGCTAATATATAATTATGCTTTTAGTATGTTTGCCTTTGAGTCATGCTATTATACATTTTTTTGCAGCCTATCCCAAATCAGAAAATCCATTGGAGATCTCTGGAAGGTCTTCCTAACAGGTAATTAGAAGAAACAGTGATACAGTATCAGGTATTTTATCTGTTGGTTTCAATATTAGTGGTGCATGTCTTCCAAGGGTATTAGGTGAAGCACATGATGGCATAAAAAAGGGGAGAGAGAGAGTGAGAGAGAGAAAGAGAGAGAGACAATACAGAATCTGGAAATTAAACAATGAAAAAGAGTATAATGGAATCTTGCAGGTTGTCAGTCCTCAACACATTGACATTTCCTCGTTGCCTTGTAGTGCTTACCATTTCCTAAATGACCAGGTTTAGTTTGATTTTTCAAATATTTATGTGAAGCAGTTCATTAATTAAATTATTGACATTTTGAGTTAGACCCTCTATGCTTTCCTATAGTAATAGCACCCTTAGTATTTGCACGTGTTTAGTTGCTTGGATATCAATTATTCAAGAAGTATGGATTGTTTGAAAAGTTGACACTTCTGCCCAGGTGTCAAATTGCCGCAATTTGTCTACATTTTGCTTGGGTGAAAAATGGTGGTTTGCTTATTCTGTGAAGCAAATTGAAACCAAGAGTTGAAATTTGCAACTTCTGAGTCCTTGGAACCATCACGAAAACCACTTTCTGCCATTTGACCTATTCAGTTTTGTTGTTTCTTGTGAGCATGCACTGAAAATTAGAACATACTACTGCCTGTTCCTTTCACAAGTATTCGCTACTGCTTTACTTGCTATGTCTAAGTCCCCTTTTGTTCATGGATAAGAACATAAAATAATGAATTTATTGGGTATAGTTTCAGGTCATACACAATATATATAATATATTTATGTGTAAGATAATATCAGAATCTTGATAGACTGATTATTCTCATGGCAGAGGTGCTGTTCGATTTTATCCAAAAGGGCCTTCATCATGCATTGTAGAAGTAAGGCTGCTGTTCCTACAACATTTGATTTATAGTTTCCACCATTGTTTTTATGGTCTTATGAATGTTCCTTGCCCCCTCTTCTTAACAATTTTAATTTGCCACAATTTGATGAACTTGTGAATGATATACATGCAATCAAATTGATGCCGCAGTAAGGAGACAGTACGTTAAATTTGATTGTCGTAGTAAGAAGGATATTCCTTCTTGACCACTGTTTCCATGTACTAGAGGAAATAGCATATGACAGAATATGATTAAAAAGTTAATTATTGACATGCTTTCATAATAGCGGAAGTAGAAAAGTGTCTCTTCAATTATTTTCCACCTCTCTTGGTTCAAGGTTTACTTATGTCCTTGCAATTATTTGCATTTGTTCTTTCCAGCTGACAGTGTCATATGAAGTTCCTCAAATTTTAGTTCCAGTGGCGTCGGTAAGCTTTCTGACTCTGTTTTTGGATGTTATGCATCGCTCCAAGCTGGAGCACCTCAAATTACTTAGGGAACAACAATAAATTATCATAAGAAGATCTGTCTGTTGTTTGGAATGATAAAGGAAAGGGATCTGAGTATGAAAAACTTTTCAGGCATATGCCTCAAAGTTCCCTTTTTCTTTTTATTTTTTTCTCCATTTTTGAAGGAAAAAAGGATTTCGCATTAGATTTTTCTTCACTTTAAAGAAGTAAAGATGCAATCCATCATTTTTCTTTTTCTGATATTGAATTTGTTCAGGCACTGCAACCTTTACTTGAGCGCTTACTACGAAGTGGTTTGGAACGATTTGCAACGTTTGTGAAAAGCTACTAAGCAGACTTTAACTAGCTGATAGTACAAATGGCAGGTAAACCTCATGTGCGATAGTTGTCACTGATTCTTTCGACATGGAATGCGTATTTTGGCCACATCCAATTGTAATGCATATACTGTAAAGAAATAATTGGTACCATGTATTTTAGACATCATACATATATTAAAAATTACTTTGTTTCTGATTATGGAGTTTCTTTGGTGAATAATTTTAGGGTCAACTCGGATCAATTTTGGTGATGTACATTGTTATTGATTTGTTGGTATTACCTAACGGTCTCTTCATTTAAGAATGGTGCCACTCTGACATCGTGAAGTTATTATTTTAACCTTAACGACTAGGGGTTGGCTCAAGTGGTAAAAGGTTTGGGGTATGCACCCCCTCAGTCTAATATTCAAATTCTCTTGGATGCAAACAATTTATAGAGTCCATCAGACTGAGGGATTTTTCCCTTGAATTATCCGATATGCACTTGCGGATAACTCTTTGCTGAGGGCCCATATAGCCACAGGATTAGTAAGGAGGTTGTTCTCGGACACTCAGTGCCAATCAAAAGTTATTTTAACCAGCAAGAATAATGACTACTGATGACAAGTACTACACCTCAGACGAGGGCTTGTTTAATATTTGGTGCACATTCTTATATTTACAGGATTCTGCAGAACGAGGGCTCGTTTAATCCATAGAAAAGGTTAATTCGTTTGTTGTGTTGATCAAGGTAGTTGCAAGAACATGGCTTTTTTGTTTCACCGACCTAGCCTGCCTGTCCACTTTCCGTGTTCATGTTTACCAATATGGAAAACTCAATCGGAGAAAGGTTTTCTCTCTGACCCACAAACTCGAGATCTGTACAGGAGTTCTTGGTTCAGATCCTCCGTCGGGGTCGGGCTAGGCTGTTGAGGACAGAGGACCCAAAGGAAAACGTTAGTTAAAAATTAGTTGAGTTATTATGAAGTCCAGTACTTTTGCAATCAACGCTGGACTTGACATTTTAGGATCCTAAGAAAAGATGCACTTACATTGTTATAGATTTCAAAAGTTTTCTTTCATTGCATTATGTTGAGAGAAATGTGGTGAATTTTGCCATCGTAGCAAAGCTGAGATGTCACATTTTAAGAAGCTTTCTATTTAAGTTTAATGTAAAATATATCACCTAATCAACGCGATTAAAGATGATAAAATATAGGATGAAGAGTAACATTACTCTCGTACAAAAGCAGTGAACTGGGAGAGAACTAATTCCTGATGTCACTTGCTACCACCCCCCAAACAGAGAATTCAGTTTGCTTAAGATCTTGCTGCCATCATATACTGCTTGTTGCCTCTCAGGCTGAGTTTTTATCTTTCACTTAAGAAAGACAATAAACTAGAAAATATAATAATTGTTTGTTTCTCATTTTGAATTGTTATACTCAGTAATTCAAGAATGAAAAATGCTAAGGATTACCGCCTATGGATGACAATACAAGACGATTGTTTGTATAATGGGTTACTGCCTACTGGTTTGCGTGCAAGTCCAGTCCTCTAGATATGCGAGATGGATGGGATCAACATGTATGTCTATCTGGTGCCAATGAATGGACATTTGCCCACCATCAATGTGCGGTGCAGACGGAAATGCTTTGCTTCCTTGAGGTTGGAGACAGCCCATTGATAGGTATGTGATAATTACTAATAGGTCGACCCCTTGTACTTGCATGATTTGATTATAAATCCGGTTTGTAGCAAGAATCTTGGAGAAAAAAAAATGTCATTTCAATGTTGTTCATCAAATGACCACGCATCACATATTGGTGCTCTCTTCTGAAGTCTGAGGGCCATTTACTATGACCCTCAAAAGCTAGCATCCCTCGGTATATAGGCATTCTAAAACATCATGGATGGCAAATATATTACTTGTAGTCGCCTGAATCAGATGAGCAAGGAAGAATAGAAGACCTTTTATTAAGAATATACAAAAGGTACACACCACAAATGAAAAATGGATTATCTCAGAAGGCAAGGCACTCTGGACACAGAATGTATCAATACAGAACATCTCTACATCACAATCAACATAAGCTGGTTATGTACATAAGCCGGGAGTCAACAACTAAATAATCAGCACCAACAAAACTGCTAGCTGCTTTTTCTCCCATCTAACTGAAGCAGCCAAAAACAGTCTAAGTTTAGTTGAAAAATGTATATACCTTCAACTGCTGGCACTGCCATCCAACAAGCTCCTCAGGCCACAAATGGCCTCTGCAGAGAGGCTACAGCACCTCAACTTCGGTTGCCGAGGTGGTGATGGCTCCCAGTGATCAAAAGAAGAGAAGCATACAACAATCACAGTGAGATTGTCAAATGTGTTGAGACGCAAGGCTTCCATGACAAGGTCCCTTGCACACTGCTCTGGGTCATCATGCCGCCTTAGCCCGCGACGAACAAGGCTAACTGCCTGCTGGCTTGACATCACATCCCAAATTCCATCACACCCTATGATGAGGAATTCATCATCCTCAGTTAGGACCATCTGCTGGAACTCTGGATCCGCAATGAGAGGGGAAGGAGAACCATGAGGGAACTTCAGATCCCAGTCCCCCAAGGCTCGACTAACTGATAAAACACCATTGAGATACCCGTCCTCAATGTAACCACCCAACTCCTCAACTCGCCTCCTTTCTGATGGATAAATGGGTCTGTGGTCTTTAGACATATCAATTGCCACTCCTTTCCGGCAGAGAACTGCTCTGCAGTCACCAGCATTGGCAACCAAGAGAATCCTGGAAGAGAAAAGAGATAAATCAGAAGGAGATAAAGTATTGCCGAAACAACTCTAAGCAGACTGGTTAAACCAAAGCATATATAAAGCAATTTGCAACTTCTTCTTGAGCTAACACTCCAACATAAGTAAGAAATAGTTTAAAGATAGCATTAGCTCATCTAACCAATACAGCAAAAGTTGAGTTGAGGAAATCAGGAATCGTGCAACTGTTTGGTGTTCCAAGAAACCTAAAACAAGATACGTGTGCAAAAGAATACTTATATTCCTAACTCAGCATCTTTTAAACAAGGCAGTAAAATGGCATAAAATGATGCTGTGAAACTAATATCATGTAATTAAAACATTGTTTTTCCAAGGAAAGAAGAAAAACCTTTTTGATAAGAGAAAAATCCTAAAGCATGTATATACCTTCCAAATATCAAAGCAGTAAGAGCGGTTGTCCCCGAGGAACTACTCACACCACAGTCATCTGCTAAGGCCAGGTCAGCAAGAAGAAATGCTTTCCGAAGTGAGTTCTCAACCTCCTCTAAGAAAACTTCATCAACTTCAGATGTTTGGGGGAAGTCGACATCTTCAAAAAAGAGTCTAATAACATTCTTTCTTATATAAGCTGCTGCTTCAGGTCCTCCATGACCATCAAATACCTGTGTAGCATATACATCATCAGTCGTTTCAGCAAGTTGCAAAGCAACACAATCATCAGAATTAATTTCACAGCAGCCAAGGCTTGAGAGCTCATTACCCCATAAAAGGCACTTTGTTTGGGAAACTTAAAAACTGATCCCAAGTGCGAGGATAGATCATCTATACGGATATGCTCATCTTCCATGTATCTTCGAGGACCAATGTCAGCAAAGCTACCAGAACGGGTAGTGGGCATAAATGGCAGGGTGGAAGATTCAAGAGTTGCATCTAGAACTTTGTCCGTGACTTTAATATCCTATCAGTAGGAAATAAACGGGCGTCAAATTTTTCCCCTGAAGACTAAATATTACAATTGAGGCCCCCAGCCCCAATGCACCTATAGTGCATATGAAATCTTCTTGTTGACGCATCAATTTTATAGATTCAATTTATTGGAAAATCCCATTACTCATATTTAGTGGCATAGGGGGTGTGCTAATCTCATCACTAGGAATTTACTGACAAAATCAATCTTACAAGAAAGTCATATTTTTCACACAATCCTCAATAACGTTCAGCTAAATTTAATATCTAAGCACTTGATCCAACACAAAATAAGTCCTAAAATCCTAAACAATCAGAACCTTAGCTTTCATATTGAAAAGTAACACAAACCCACCAGCCGAATCCCATGTATACCAAGGATGAGACACCAAATCCAGAGCTAATTGAGGTGAGAATGCAAGGGAAATATTAATAGATAAAACTATACAAGTCCTGAAATTCAAAAATAAAAAATAAAAAATCTTGAACTTCATGTGTAAGAGTAGCAGAAACCCATTAGAAAATTACCCATTATAAGACCAAAGAAACAAAACACCAAAGTAATTAAGCTGATTAGAAAATCTCACCGTTTGAGAGGCTGAGATATACTGAACGTCCAACACAGTCGCGCTCTGTTGGCACACAATCTCTGCTTCAGCAACCATTTTCCAATATCATTCCAGAACAAACAAAAGGAAGATATCTTTGATATTTTCTGGTCTTTCTTGAGAGTATTCTCGCGCTATTCTCTGTGGATGTTGTATGTCGTAGCAGTGATCAGAAGTTTTTTCAGAGGGGGGCAACGGTCGGAACTGGTCATTTTAAGAGGAGCGTGGAGGAAAACCGATTGACCGGTGACTACCGGTAAAGTTGTCGAGAGGGTGGACAGGTGTGAGCCTATAGTCCGTACGATACATGGGGACCGCTCAGAGAGTCGAAAGCACACGTATGCGAGGTTCGCTTGACGGACACGCAGAAAGTTTGAAATATTTTTCGCGTAATGACGTAAACGCCCTTCGCGTACTTTCCGCGAATGTGCGCTGGCATGTGGGCCTTCTGGGAGGGACTGTAGATGGACCGTTAGTGACGTATGTCGTTTACGTTTGCGGTGGGAGAAAGTCAAAGACACGAACGTCTTTACACCCAATTGACGTTAATACCCTCAGTTCTAGATTAAAAAAAGAAAAATCCTGCGTATAAAAGAGTTCTAGGAATCTAGATGCCTGGTCCTATATATTCGTTGGGTAGTGATATTATAATTTTTGTATAAGAGTTCTTCTACACTTAACCGCCACAATAACCAACACCAAACATTGTCTATGTGGAATTTTTTTAATTGCTACAGTAAAATACATGTGTTTTACTCAAAACCCACATCTCGACTTTTTCCCCAAATCAGTCATTTCGAATTTCTTTCCCTCCAACTTCGCCTCATCCCTGCTCCTCCCGCTCGGTTCCTGCCGTTCTTCTATCGTCGTCAATGTGCAAAGTTTCGTCTGCTGTCTGCTGTCCACCATCTGCGTTGTGCTGTTCCCGCGAGGTCACCTTTTTGCTCGATTTACTGCTTTCGACTTTGATAATCCTGTTATATCTTAAAGTAGTTTGTGTTATTAATTCTCAAGTGATTTGTTTCGACGATGACCCTTGACCTGATTCCCATTTTACTGCTTTAAACCCTTGACCTGATTCCCATTTTATAGCTTTAAACCCTTAACCCGATTCCCATGTGTTCTTTAATATACTCTTTGGTTAGATTTCTGAGATGTTTCTTAGTCTTATATCTTAGCGAACCTAATCTCAATTGGTATTGGACATTGCACATCTCTATGTGGCTTGTTTTAGTGCAAGCTAACGGGCAATATCTCATACTTGTCATGAAAATATAAAGAAAGTTTTTGATGTCATACTTGCTTATACTAGTTAACACATTCTAGGGAATTCAAGATGGCTGGACCTAGTGGTTTCGAGTAAGTAAATTTTAGGGACTTTTTTGGAAAATTTTTGGGTGGATTTGCATCTCTTTATGGGCGGGGCATCATCATTCCAAGTGAAATAAGAGGTGTTTTTGATGGATTGAATCTCTGTATTAGACTGAGTCGATTATGTAGTGGTTGAATCTAATTATCGGGAAATTGTGAACTATTACAATTAACTGGTTGTGTTCTTTGGGAATTAGTTGATGTATCACATAATATTCTTCTACAACTGCTTTGTTAAAAAAGAAGAAGGAAATGATATTCTTTGCAAAGCTTTTAGAGTCAAATGTCTAGTTCTTCATTTTTGCTTTCAATCTTGATCAATTCAATATTATGATAACTAATGTCGGACTAAGTTTTTTTTCTTGTAATATCGATCTAAAAACTCAGTTGAAATAGTGTGATGGACAAAGAGAAAGATAAAAGGCCACCCAGGCCTTTTACACCAATTTCACCGATTCAGGTATAATACATTGGTCATTGATAAAAGTAAGGTGTCTCAATTCCAACTAGTTAATGTATTTTTATTTGTATATTGTAGGTCTCTCTCTGTCCAAGAAATGCTTACTACCTACCATTTATGATGCATCCAAATGCATATCCGAATTCATATACATACGCATGGGGTAGTCAGGTTGAGAAATGTGTGAACTTTAAATTTTAAGTGCATTGTTATCCGTTCTAACACTATGCATGATTGTAGTCCCCACCAATGCCACATTTTTCAACAACATTCATCTACCCTCCGTCGACTAATGCGGAGGGTTTGGGTCATCTTCAACAAACGATCCAGGTAGATTCCTTTCTAACCTTTCATTTTTTTGAATGCGTGCGCTGTTACCCATTCTAACACCTAGTCGAATTACAGGCCCCACCAATGCCACCGTTTCCAATAACATTCATCTACCCTCCATCGACTAATGCGGAGGAGTCGGGTCATGTTCAACAAACGAACTAGGAATACTCCTTTCTAACCTTTTATTTTTTTGGATGCATGCGTTGTTACTCATTCCAACACCGTGCATGATTGAAGCCTCCACCAATGCCACCGTATCCATTAAAGTTTATCTACCTTCTATCGACTAATGCGGAGGACTCGGGCCGTCTTCAACAAACGATCCAGGTAGATTCCTTTCTAACCTTTCATTAAGTGCATTGTTGCCCATTCTAACACCGTGCATGATTGCAGCCCCTACCAATGCCACATTTTCCAACAATGTTCATCTACCCTCCGTTAAATAATGCGGAGGGTTCGGGCAGTCTTCAACATCCAGGTAGATTCCTTTCTAACCTTTCATTTTTTTGGATGTGTGCGTTGTTACCCATTCTAACACCGAGTCGGATTGCAACCCCTACCAATGCTACCGTTTCCAACAACGTTCATCTACCCTCCGTCGACTAATGCGGAGGAGTCGGACCATGTTCAATAAACGAACCATGTATATTTCTTTCTAACCTTTTATTTTTTTTTGGATGTGTGCGTTGTTACCCATTCTAACACCGTGTATGATTGAAGCCCCCACCAATGTCATCTTTTCCAACAACGTCATGCCCTCTATCAACTAATATGGAGGACTCGGGCCGTCTTCAACAAATGGATTGCCCTCCATCGAGTACCGGAGAGGACATGAGAAGTTTTGAAAAGACCACAAGTAATGCAAAGACTGCATCATTTATATCTGAAAGTAAAAATAATATTGGAGGTACATTACTTTTAGCCATATACATAAAAATCCCGTGATTGTTGTAGGTAATATTAACTTAATGAACATTTTCTTTTTCAAAAACTTTATTAGACGTAGAGACAGAAGCCAAGGACATAATTCAAGAAAATTCTGATAATGACCAAGTTGAGCAGGAGCCCAAACATGGTATGAAGTTTGCCACTCATCATGAGCTTATGGCCTATTACATGAGATATGCCAAGTAACAAGGTTTTGGTGTTATAACACAAAGGACGAAGAGATAGGCTAATGGGAGGGTGATGTATATGATGATTGGGTATGCACGAGGAGTCAAGTACCATCCTAGCCATAGTAATATCTTGAGGCCACGCCCAACTATTAAAACGGATTGTAAGGTAAAGATAAATGCTCACTTGGTGGAGGGTAATTGGGGTGACCACTATTGAGATTGCCCATAATTATAGTACTATCATCCCACAAAAGTCTAAATTCTTTAGATCTCATAAGTGTTTAGACGAACACAGTCAGATGATGCTTGATTTGAACGACAGAGCAGATATTCGAATGAACAAGAATTTCGGGGGCATTGTTGTTGATGCGAAGGGGTTCAAGAATCTGCAGTTTCAAGAAAAAGGTTGTCGAAATTTTATTGACAAAGCCAGACAATGAAGACTGGGTAAAGGTGGTGGCGAAGCACTTACTGAGTACTTCAAGAGGATGAGGTTGCAGAATGATGATTTTGTTTATGTGATTGATGTGGATGAGGAGCTAAGGTTGAGAAATGTGTTCTGGGCTGACACATGTAATAGAGCAGTGTACGAGTATTTCAGAGATGTGATCACCTTCGATGTGACATACCTAACAAATAGATACGGTATGCCGTTTGCTCCATTTGTTGGAGTAAATCATCATGGGCAGTCTATACTGTTAGGGGCTGGCTTGATTTCAAGTGAAGACACAAGTACTTTTGTGTGGTTGTTTCGAGTATGGTTGGAGTGCATGGATGGTCGGGCTCCAAAAGCGATCATAACAGACCAAGACCGAACAATGAAGAGTACTATTGCATTGGTATTCCCACACACTCGTCATAGATATTGTCTATGACATATAATGCAAAAACTACCTGAGAAATTGAGATCTCACGTTGCCGCCTTCAATGCAGGGTTGAAGACTGCCATCTAGAGTGCCCTATATTATTCACAGACATGTGGTGAATTTGAGGAGAAGTGGGGGCAATTTATTTAGAAGTATGAGTTAGGTAAAAATGCATGGCTACAAGGGTTGTACAACGAGAGGTCGTTTTGGATACCGGTTTACCTTAAGGGAGTTTTTTGGGCTAGCATAAGCACAACACAACGTTCTGAAAGCATGAATGTTTTCTTCAATGGTTTTGTGCATTATTGGTATAACGTTGAAAGAATTCGTCGATCAATTTGACAATGTACTGAGGAAGAAGGTGGAGGTCGAGACGGCAACTGATTTCAATTCGTCCAACCAAGCCATCCCATGTTCATCCGCATTCCGCATTGAAAAGCAGTTTCAAGCCGTGTATACAAATGCAAAATTTAAAGAAGTCCAAAGAAAGATTTGGGGAATGATTTTATGTAACTGCATACTTATCAGCAAGGTGGGTTGCATTTCTATCTACGATGTTTTAGATGAAATTACAACTGATGATGACCATGTCAAGAGCATCAAGTACACAGTTTACTTTAACGATGAGGAGGTTGATGTGAAATGTACATGTGCGTTGTTTGAGATGAGAGTGATTGTCTGTAGACATGCATTTAACGTTTGTCAGATGAATAAGAATTATGCGGGATCGATAGAGGAAATACTTAAAGATAAGATACACAATATGGTAAAAAGTAGCTACGATAACTTGCGGCAAAATGCGGACTCACGAAGGTATGAGTTTGTGGTGAAACAATGTGTGAAATTAACAACCTGTGTAATGTCTGGTGTTAGTCACAACACATAGACCTGCAATGCATCCAACTACAGACTTTAAAAAAAACTACCTTGGAATAGAAAAGCATATAGAGTAGCACATGGTATCATGTCCAAAAAGGGGAAACTACAGATTGCACTAAAAACAATAGTGCAATCTGTTAAATAAAAAACAATTGTTATTTTATTTGTCAAATATGTCCAAAGAAACAATAGTTAGATAAAAAAGAAAAACACATGTTAATGCCCACATCCACATGTAAATACTCCACAGTCTGAAATCAGCCTTTCATAGCAAATGCATTAATTGTAGTACACATATCCTGTATATAAAAATTACTAATCTACTTAAGTAGCAAATGCATTAAACAGCTCTGCATTCTCTACAAAAGGCAAAAAAACAAAAAACTGCAGTTTAAAGCTTATAAAGAGCACAACAGAACTTGTGATTAGCATTCTTGTTTTAGCTATAGTTATTGAAAACTCTTGAAACCTGCTTATTAAAGATCATATTTATGTGAGACATGTTTTGTAGGTCTTTAGGGAGCAAGGTGACACCTTTTTGTTAATTTATTTCAAACTCTTTGCAAAATTACCATTGACTTTGAGTATAAGCAGCCTAGTAAAGATAATTAATTAAGAACACCTATGAAGTGTTTTCTCTTAATTTTTTCTCCCAATTATGTCTTTTCTAGTGGAACAGGTTTCTATATTCACAGCCGCTTCACACCGGTCGAGCTGGTTTCTCCCAAAAACAGCCCTCCATTCATCTCAAGCCATGTAGGATAAAACACTCTAAGACAAATACACCCCCACCACAGACAATCATGTTGTACATGCCCTGCCTTCGTTTCCTCAGCAGCGTCCTCTGCCTTCGCTTCCCATCCTCTACCCTCAGTCCGACGCCAACGCCGACGCAGACGCCGACACAAGCATCTGAGTCCGACGCCGACAAAAACGTAGCTCAGAAACACTCCCTCAAATCGCACCCTTCTCTTCCTCGCTGACCCACGAAACCATCTCATTTGCACCGCCCCAATCTTAGTCCAATGCCGACGTGACACAACCAGTTGCCCACAAGGAGTTTTCATGGCTGACGCTCAAGTATGCTGAGTATTTGTTTGATTAAATGTCACAAAGGGCTTCGGGTTGAGCTTCGAAGGGGTGCAACGGGGCTGAGAGGCGACGTAAAGGGCTTCGGGTTGAGCTTCGAAGGGGTGTGACGGGGCTGAGAGGCGATGGAACGGGCTTCGAGTTGAGCTTCGAAGGGGTGCGACGGGGCTGAGACGGAGAGGAAAAGGGCTTCGTGTGCGATTCGTGGGACAGAAATTAGATTGGAGAAATCGGGAAGGAGAGATTGCAGGGGTCTGGTGAGAGGGTTTTTTGAAGCCTAAGATCGCGAAGAGACAGCCCGTTTCTGATGTAGTGCTGGTCCAACATAATTTTGGTGGAAGTCTTATGTGTTGGTATGTGATTGGCAGGCTGTTATTTGACTATAAACAGCCCGACCGGTCCTAAGGAATTCTCTTCTATATTTTCTCCCCGGTATCTCCTAATTGTTCAATTGGTTTCTTTCAACGCCCACATCCACATGTTACCCATAAAATTCATTGTTTCAGCTGATCTCCACAACTAAAAATACATTTGTATGCAATTAGAAGATCATGCGTTGTATAGATTTTCTTCCAATAGTTGGCATCATTGGGTAATGAATCCGACCGCAAGCAAGACATACAGTAAAAGTGGCATTACTACTGCAGTGAACATTTGCACAGAATGAGCTTAGTTAGCTTACCGTCATGGAGCGGAAGATGTGTACCAAAGAAAAACAAAGGAGAAGAATCGACTGCATTTAGGGTTTCTTCGATGGATTCGCAGATGGAGGGGTAGGTGAAAAAGGGAGGGGGGAGATTCGCCTGTCATGTCGTCTGTGATGCTTCGGAGGGGACTCGGATTTATAGATGGAGGGGGGAAATTTGGAGTTGGAGGGATTTCTTTCTGGGCTTTCGTGGGGATTCAGCGTTCGCAGATGGAGATGCGTTCGTGGGGATTCGGCATTTGCAGATGGAGATGCGTTTTACTCGAAGGAATTGGACCGTCTTACTTAAACCCGGTCGGCCACATCAGCTGGTGTGTGGAGTTGGAGGCTAGACCGGCTTAGGACTAGATTTTCTCTATGTATAATGATAGTTTTAGTACTTTTCTACTATTCTTTTACTTTTTTTTATAATTTTATAATTTTTTTAAAATTTTCTTTTGCTTAATGTTTAAGAAAGTAACTATTCATTCATTATTCTTCAATCCTATCTCTAATCTATTTCGTTTTCATCATTATTATTATTTTTTAATTATTTAAAAAAATAATTTAAAAATTCACTCATAATACACCTGATCATAATTAAATAAAAATAAGATAGGAATACTACAGTCACAAAAATATTTTATAAAAATAAATTTATAAACTGACGTAATTTCATATGATACGTTAGATTTATTTTATTATAAAAGTAACTTTACAATTTAATATATCAATATATCAAACCACGTCAATATATAAGTTTATTTTTGTAGAATTTTTTTTGTAAAACATTTCTAAAAATAAGATTATAACACCATATATATAACTTTTATTAAAATAATCGATTCAATAATTGCTGGTATAGTATATAGAAAGTTCATTAAAATATTCATTGCGTAATAATGTTATTTTTATAATAAAGAGTGGGTATGGTCTTCGTTTTACCTTATTTAGGACACAAATCCGACCTCAAGGATGATTTGCGATAGAAGGTTTAAGTCAAGATGAGCTTGGCTCGGATCAATAGTATGGGATTGTGTTAAGATAAATATAAATAATTAAATATATCTCTATTTGTTTAACTTTTTGAAACAAATAATGATTTCACAACAATAAAAAATACGAGTTCGTGAGGATTTTGGCAAGAGATATGATATAGATCACTACATTTTGTTTTTATCACTCTTTTTACTTGTGTTAATGTGGTATTGCTCATCATATTCTTAAATTTATTATTTTATAAATAAAGATGGAAAACACTAAACCCGCCGATGGTTTGTCTCAATAGTGGGTCCTAATAGGATTTTTTTTTTTTCTAAAGAAAATATTTTTAATGATATTATGATTTTTTTTTTAAATATTAAAGGGTATAAAAAATGCATGAAAACAAAGATGACCAAATGACATTGTAGGGAGAATATTTTTGGGTACATTCTTGATAGGTGTAGCACGACTCAATATTAAAGATTAAGAAAAACATTAAACCATTGACAGTGGGTCTTGAAAGATTTTTTTTAATTAATGATTAAGAAAATATTTTTTGACTGATGATGTGAATTTTTTTAAATATTTAAGAGTTAAAAAAATATATAAAAATATAAAAATATAAAAATGGCCTCTTACGAAGAATTTGTCGAACTACAACCTCATGGTCTATAACTAGGTAGTGTCACATCAATACAATGTGAAGAGGGAGAGAGTTTCTTCCAATCTATTCTTATGGACATGCGTGCATGGGAACAAAGTTACTCCCTTTTTATTTTTCAAAATTTCGTAATAGTGTATGATGTGAAAATAATAGTAGCATTCTTTTTATAAAAATATGAAAATATCACCCTTATAATTAAGGAATATGGTGCTCTCTACTTTCAAGTCTATTTATTGCAAAACATGATCATGTGATCTAGAAATTCTATTTCTAAAATATTAATTTCATATATAAAATAATTGAAACGCCCAATATTTTGTACTAAATTATAAGTAGATGGTTAGAGATGACAATATGTGACACGACTTATGAACCTAACACTAACACGATACGAAATTAGTAGGTTTAGATTTTATGTTAACAGGTTCAGATCAAAATGGGTTGACCTGTTAAGACACAACTTATAAACGGGTCAATAACAGGTCAACCTGGTTAACACGAAATCAGCCTGTTTTGACCCTTTTATAATTTATTTTAAAATTAAAATTTTATTATTCTTAAGTTGTAATATTGACATTTTTCAGTATATCTATGCTTTTATTGTTGGAATTGTAGTTTTAGACATATGCTCATATTTGTTATAATATGATTTGTAATATTGATTTTATTATATGTTAAAATTTTAAAAATATTGATATATATTTTTTAAGATATTGTGGTTATTAATAAATATATATTTTAACTTTTATGTGAAATCATGTTAATCAAGTCAAATAAGTTATGCGTTTTAGTTCAACCCATTTATATGAAACAATGGATTTAAATGAGTCATGTTGTATTAACATATTTTTAATTAATTATTAAACGGGTCAAAATGCGTGATACGACATGACTCGTTATCTAAATAGATTGAGTTAGAGTTTGAAAGTTTGACACATTTAACTTAACGGGTTGGATTTAGGTTAATCTATATAATCGAATATTCATGACTTGACATAATACGAACATGCACGATACAAAAACACGATTTACCAACCCTAAAGATGACACAAAATTCCAATACTAAAATAAACATTCCAATGATTGTGATTGAACAAGCAGATGTAGGAATTAGGAAACTTCAACGAAATAAGTTGAAATTTCAAATTCTTCCATAAAATTAAAGGCGAAAACGGAGTACTTTCAAAACTCAATAAAACAAAAGCTTGGAAAATGATCAATGAAAATTCACTACAAAGATCAGAAGGTACTGTTAATTATGATACTAATTGCTTTCTGACTTTTCACAAAAATTTATTTTTATATGATGTAAAAATATCATATAAAAATAGGGTACATACGATGTTGGAATATACAAACTCAAATTGAAGCTTTGGAGTTAAAGTCAAGGGAAGCTAAACAAAAAAGTTCAAATGACAGAGAAATTAAGTTCAAATGAAAATGAGATAGATTAATTAAAGTGCCAAGTAAAATGTCTTCTGTACAGTCAAGTTAGTTAGCATACGTGTCTATAAATAGAAATGATGTAAATGTAATATTCATTCAATTCCAGTTAATGAAAAATTCACATTGAATTTGCTCTCAATTCTTCTTTTACAGTTTCAAGTTTTCTGTTCCTCATTCTTCAAGTTACATAATTTTACATGGTATCATCGTCCATAAACATTCCGCTGCCTTCTTGATTTTCTTTCTACACAATTCTTACTTTCTTTCTTCTGCTTCTATGGCAGAATCCTCTAATTCTTCCTCTAATAATTCTTCTCCTCCTTTGGGGAATCCATCTCATGATTCCTCAAGTTACTACTACTTGCATCCATCTGATGGTCGGTTATTATACCTCACTATAACTAGACCTGACCTATCCTACTAAGTACAAGCACTAAGCCAGTTCATGGCTAATCCTAGTAGTAATCATCTTCAAGCTACTAAAAGGGTCCTCAGATATATCAAAGCAACACCAGGCCAAGGCATTTTTCTGTCTACTCATTCCCCTCTTCATCTAAAAGCCTACTTAGATAGTGATTGGGGTGGTTGTATTGATACCAGAAAGAGCATTAATGGCTTCACAGTGTTTCTTGGTGACTCTTATCTCATGGAAATCAAAGAAACAGCCAACAATTAGCCGATCCACAGCTGAGTCTGAATACAGAGCTCTAGCCTCTACCCCATGTGAACTACAATGGTTGATCTACTTGCTAGCTGATTTAAAGATTCCTCATCCACAAGCTATTTTGCTTTATACAGACAGTAAACCAGCTTCTGATATTGCATCAAAACCTGTCCAACATGAAAGAACAAAGCACATTCAACTAAACTGCCATTTGGTCCGAGAAAAATTACAAAAAGGTTTGATCAAGATCATTCACATTCCATCCAAACATCAACTGGCAGACATTCTAACTAAACCACTTGGTTCCCTCAGTTTCCATCATTTGATCCGCAAGATGGGAATGATCAATATACATTCCCATCTTGAGGGGGTGTGTTGGAATGTACAAATTCAAATTGAAGCTTTGGAGTTAAAGTCAAGGGAAGCTAAACAGAAAAGTTCAAATGACAGAGAAATTAAGTCCAAATGAAAATGCGATAGATTAATTAAAGTGCCAAGTAAAATGTCTTCTGTATAGTCAAGTTAGTTAACATACGTGTCTATAAATAGAAATGATGTAAATGTAATATTCATTCAATTCCAGTTAAAGAGAAATTCACATTGAATTTGCTCTCAATTCTTCTTTTACGGTTTCAAGTTTTCTATTCCTCATTCTTCAAGTTACAAAATTTTACATACGATGCCTTTAAAATTCTAATTAATGCGTGCCTAGCTCCAGGCTAATTTCAAAAGCTAGCCATTATATATATATCTACATATATATATATATATATATATATATATATGTATTTCACAGCTAATAACCAAATTAATATAAGCTTTAATTGAGAAATTCTGGTTTTCATATAATATTGTTCTATATCTTGCTCAATGATGATCAATATCTTGGTCTTGATCATCATAATTTTCTTGCTAGTTCCTAATAATTTTCCTGTAATTTCAAATCATGTGGAAAAGAAGGTCGCTGGACAATTAATTAATTAGGCGGCCTGGATTAATTCATTAATTGTCATGTTAATTTCGTTAATTATTGTCCAAATTTTAAGTCCTAGTCAAATGAGTTGGGTTTGATAATACTTTCATGTTAATAATATAAATTTCTTTAAAATATTCAAATATTGTCAATAAAAGAACTAGAAATTCAAACCCTAACAATTAACTCAGACTAGCTGAACGCAATATGATTAATTAATTAGCACACGAATGCAACCCTATTATTCTTTATTTCTTTCAGTTTTCAAGCAATTTGAACATCCGTACGTACAAGTCTATTTTTTTAGTTATTTAATTTTTACAACTTGTTTATTTAGGTACTGCATGCACATCATGAGGGCTACCTAGCAGCTTTGGCCTTGGAGCATTAATCCCAAGTAATTGATGATCAAGAAAAGTACCATGCATTAATATATAGGCTAGATCGATGTGCACTTGTGGAGTATATGTGGAGACTGATTTTGAAGCTGAAAAATGTATTTATTGAAAGTTAGCTCGACAGTTGGCTTGAATCAAAGTTCACTCGACATATTGCTCGAGCGAAACTCAAGTCCGAGAGTTCGCTCGACACTTCGCTCGAGCAAGAAACAAACTCTAGTATTCGCTCGAGTCCCGCTCGACACTCCGTTCTAGCCAATATTCATTTGGTTGTTTACTCGAGAAGCGCTTGACACGCCACTCGAGCAAAGTACGTAATTTTGTCATATTAGGGTTTCCACACCGTGTGCTATATATATGTCATATTTTGACATGTCTTGAATGGCCTCAAGCATATTTTGAGAGAGAACAATTGTCTAGTGAGTGCCAATTATGTGAGAGAGCAAAAAGCTCTAGAGAGTGTAAGTTGAGATTGAGTGATTGTAATCTTCTTTGATTAATAAGATTTCTGCAATTTTGTGGAAGTAGGCAATTTGCCGAACTACGTATATTGTGCCTCGTATTCTTTATTGTATTGCTTTTATTTTATTTGTCATATTTGGTATGTGTGTTTTGCATAACATTTCACAACAACTGGTATCAAGAGCTAAGGTTGGATCTGAAGAAGAATGATGGCTGGAGATAAAGTGAACACACACGGGATCGAGAAGTTCGACAGAACTGATTTTGGATACTGGAAGATGCAGATTGAGGATTATCTCTATAGGAAGAGATTGAGTTTAATGATGAGATCAGAACATTGATTCTGTTGGCATCGTTGCCAAATAGTTGGGAGGCCATGAGGATGGCTATAAGTAGTTCAGCCGGCAATGCAAAACCGAACTACGATGACATACGTGACATGGTACTTGCTGGAGTGAGTCCTCGGGTTCTGGATTGGCTCTAATTGTTGACAATACTAAGGATATGACAGGTCAAACTCCAAGAGCAGAGGGAAGAGCAAGGCGAGATCTGGGCAGCAGATCACGTGCTGGAGTTGTGGCAAGCCAAGCCACATCAAGAGAAACTGCAGGAATCAAGAAAGTGCTGAGGATGATGCTGTGAACGTAGTGGCAGAGAAATTCATGATGCCCTACTTCTTGCAGTGCAAAGTTTGATTGATGATTGAGTGTTGGATTTAGGGTCTTCGTTTCACAGCACCTCACATCGAGAAATCATGAAGAATTATGTTGCTGGTGATTTTGGGAAGATGTATGCAGCTGATGGAGAGGCACTGGATGTAGTGGTAGTAGGTGATGTGCACATCACACTTCCAAACAGGAGCGTGTGGACTTTATAGCAAGTCAGACATGTTCCAGATTTAAAGAAAAACCTGATCTTTGTGGGACAGCTTGATGACAGCAGTTTTACAGTAGCGTTCTCTAGAGGAGTTTGGAAAATAACTAATGGTGTGCTGGTCTTAGCGCATGGTAAGAGATCTAACTCTTTATATTTAACATCAGGGTCCAGTGATGTGCAGGAAAATACAAGAGTGTAAAAAGGCAGGCTTGATCGCGCGAAATATGTGAGGAAGCCAATGGGAGTCAGTTTTGTCGTTCCTCATGAAAGCCTGGAAAAATTGGCTAAGGTTGCCAAGATCGGTTAGAGACCAGATACTCCTAGTGCAATGGGAGTTGTGAGTCACCCAGTGGATGTGCTGACTAAGGGCAATGTACATGGAAGACTGGAGTCGGGCTTGACTTCAGTGTGTCTTCTAACTTGAAGACGGGAGCTGTGAGCTACAAAGATGATAGGGCTTGGCTGCAAATAATGGTTGGCATGTGGAGACCAAGTGGGAGATTGTTGGGATATATGTGAAGAAGCTGAAAAATGTGTTTGTTGAAAGTTAGCTCGACAGTTGGTTCAAGCCAAAGTTCGCTCGACATACCACTCGAGTGAAGCTAAGTCCGAGAATTCGCTCGAGGCCCGTTTAACATTCCGCTCGAGGAAGAAATAAACTCTAGTGTTTGCTTGAGTCTCGCTCGACATCTCGCTCGAGCCAATGTTCATTAGGTTGTTCGCTCGAGCGAAGTATGCAATTTTGCCAGATTAGGGTTTCCACGCCGTGTGCTATATACATGTCATATTTTGACATGTCTTGGATGGCCTCAAACATATTTTGAGAGAGAACAATTGTCTAGTGAGTGTCTATTGTGTGAGAGAGCAAAAAGGCTTAGAGAGTGTGAGTTGAGATTGAATGATTATAATCTCCTTTGGTTAATAAGATTTATACAGTTTTGTGGACGTAAATAATTTGCCGAACCACGTATATTGTGCATCATGTTCATGATTGTATTGTTTTTATTTTATTTATCATCATTGATATGTGTGTTTTGCATAACATTTCACAACATAGCCTGCATGTCTGCAATGTTGCCATGCCCCTGCCACCATGCATGACTTCTTTTCATGGCCTCATTTGTTTTCAGAAAACATCTCATCTAATCATTACAACTTTCTCAACTTTCAATATAAAATAGAATAAATAATTCAACTTTTTCAAATCTTAAAATAAAAATAATATTAAAAAATACATTATAATAATAATTTATTTAACTTTTTAACTTTAATCTCAATTCATCTCATCTTATTTCTTCTATAAAAACAAACGAGACCTAAAAATGCACGCGCGAGTGCGTCCATCGAGAGACTAATCATAGCTTTGTGCTTCACTAAGTTTGGTGTGAGACCTAATTCATTAATATACAGTACAAAAACTTAAATTGCATTCGAGATATTTTTAGTGTATTCGGTAAATAATAATAATAAAATATTAAATAATAATAAATAATAATTAAATTAAATTATAAAATAATAAATAATAACTAGATATTATAAAGTATCCCTTACCAAATTTAGTCAGAATTATACGACAAAAATCAGAAAAAAAAAGGGGACAACTTTATCATGTGTTCACGTGAAAACACATTAATTACACAACATTTGGAAAAACAATCACGAGAAAAATGTGAGGAAATTCCCCTTACTTCGTACTTTTTGTCGTAACGTGTGCGGGGAAAGAGAGAGGAATCAGCTTGCCCTCTCACACCCCTCGAAAAATTATTGAAAAAAACGAAACTTCCCTCATCTAATGTGTCTGGTAGTGCATCACATTATGATTATCTCTATGGAACGAATTATATAAAAATAATTTTATAAATTGTTATAGTTTCACATGATCTATTAGATCTATCTTATAATAAAATAATTTTATAATCTGACGAACTATATCAAACTATATTAATTTATAATATTATTTTTGTATCATCTTTTTGTAATTAAAATATTTCTCATATTAATAACAGAAAAATACAGACCTTGACCTTATTATATATAGCTAGTTTGAGTGACTCTCCGAGAAGGAGCTTAGAAGCACCCAAGAAAGTTCATAATTCCGAGGTACGTAGTAGTACTCTGAGTCTCTTTACGAGTTAATCAGCTTTTAGCTTTTGCCTGCGGATAATCACCTTAAGCAAGCAGCTAGCCTATCGTCACTCATGGAGCTGGGTACTGCAAGCAAGAAGAGAAAGATCTGCCATGATGCAGGTGATCATCAGGAGGAAGATGACGAACAAAAAATGGAGAAGTTCTATGCTCTTATAAAAAATCTTTGCGAGGCTCGTGAAAGTTTGATGATGAATGGATCCAAGGCATTCAATGGGATCGCCGAGAATAAGATGCTCAGAAAGCAGAAGAAAATCGAGGAAGGTGAGAAGAAATTTGCAGCATGGAAGCCCTCGTTCCAACGTGAAGACTTCATGGAAGATCAGGCAGCTCTGCACAACAACGTCGTCGTCGTCATCCCTCCTGCTCATGTGACAATATTGTCGTCGTTTGTGGGTTCTGCGCAAAGGGAAGAATTAGCAGATCATCAGAAAGAAAACACTGATCATAAAGAAGGCCGGTTAGAGTTAGACCTAAGGCTTTCACTCTAAAACTGTTGCATGTACAGCCAAATTTGTGGAAGTACTGGAGCTTCGTCGTCAAACCATGATATGATCTCCATCGATCATGTGCACGTTTCCTGGAGGTCAAACAGTATTTTTATTCTGATCAGGCCAGCTAGAATTCCATTTTCCTTGCAGAATCATTACGCACCATACACAGCGATCCACTTTTCATTTTAGCTGACAATTAGTTACAGTACTTGTTGAAGTTTTATCATGAATCTATCTATCTAGCTAGCTATATCCTGATGATTTAGGTTATGCTTGGATATATAAGAAATAATTCCAACTTCTGAGAAAAGTTCAGCTGAGAAAATTTATAAAATTTCCTAATTGCTTAATTAATTAATGATAAAACCGAAAAGAGAGAATAAATAAAAGAAATTGTATTAATACTGTATTATATATCTGATATAAATTATTGCAGATTTTCATTTACATGACAGCAATTAAGGAGATGTAATCTCCTTAATTATTTACATCATAAATTAATTTCATTAAATACGGCTTCGATCGAGCTAGCTAGGTATTTTCAAAAGGGATTAATGAATTCGAATGTAAAAGGCACCGTTCAAAATTAATAGAACATGCAATTTTTTTGTGTGAATAGGATTTATATATATATATATATATATATATATATATATATATATATCATAATGGCCGGCAACATGTGATCATGATTCATGAAATGCTTCTGCATAAAAATCTTGTGGCCCATCATAGATCAATTTAATTATTGTACCAATAGTACTTTGAACATACCCACAAAAATCGGAAATCCAATGAATTTATGAGAAATATTGATACATCCATAGGGCTGTGTTTTAAAGGGATTTTCACGCAACGTGCAAATTGTGCAAAAATTCTAAGAACAACTCCCCGTGCACAACTCATTTCTCTTGATCCAGGCTGGTCATTACTACCTCTATTGTTAGATGGAGGGGCGCTCACGTGGGGCTCCTTTACTGCATTGTAACGCTATGTATTATTGCTTGTAATGCATGACTTTACAATCATTTAATTTGGCAATTGAAGGTTGTATTGATGGACAAATAGTCATCCTTAATTAGTTTTTGTAACCATTTGAGATATACAAAAATTCTCTCTCTTTTTGTTCTCTTTTGATAAGATATTTAAGCTGTAGATTTGTTAAGTGCATGTTACTTTAGTTTTATACTACGTAATACACTTCGTCACTAAGAGGAAATGTTTGGAATCTGTCAATCTGGAGAAACTTGTGGAGCAATTTTATAAGTTGAGCTTGGGGTATTGTTCCGCTATGCTTTCTTACATTGGTATCAGAGCTTTTATAATTGCTTCCAGTTTATAATTTTTTAATTTCTCGCATATGTTTGAGATTTGTCTGGGTGTCATTTTTATCCATTTTTTTATGGATTTTAAAAAAAAAAAAGAAAAAAAAAACCTCCATTGGAGGTGCTGCGCATACCTGGGGTGCAGCACGCACCCAACAGTGATGCCGCTCGCACCAGGGGTGTTGTGCGCACCACAGGAGTCCCGCGAGCACCACAAGGGTGCATCGTCGACTCCAAGCTTTCATCTTTTGGCGATGGGCAGTTGAATGAGCCCCTGCAAGTCGTTGATGAAGAAGAGGCACTGTTCACGTGAACAATGCCCTAGTTGGAGGTAGAAGATGACCTTAGATCATCTATTTTTCACTGGGCTTGGGCCTCAAGGCTCATTGTTTTTTTTTTTTTAATCTGGACTTGGGTTGGGCATTTCGGCACAGCACTTGTTTTCTTTTTTTAAAAAAAAGGGTTGGGCATTTTTTTTTGTGCCCAAATAAGTTTGAGCCCATTTTTTGTACAAAGGAAATAAAATGGATAAAAGTGTCACTTATAGGGCTCGAATCCATGACCACCTAGCAAAATTAAGGTGATTGACGCACCACTAGGCTACAACTTCCCTTTACTTTAGGTGGAGGTTTTAAATATATTTGTTATACATTTTTTTGTTTCTATAAAAATTAAAATAAAATAAAAAATTGTTTCATGATTTAATATGTACTTAGATATATTGTTATATTACATGTGATCTTTTATTTAATGTTTTAGATTAAATGTGATTACATGTGAATATATTGTTATATTCATGCTATTTTTTTTAATTCCATAATGTTATTTTACATGTGATCTTTTATTTAATATTTTAGATTAAATGTGATTACATGTATGTGTAAATTGAACATGTGAACATGTGATTATTTTATCATCTATGAATGTTAGGCTTGAATGTTTAGACATTAGTCTTCATTTCCTTAAATAATAAAATAGAAAAATTCCCGGAAAGTAGTCTTAGTTAGAATTATCAGTGTAAATGATAGGCTGAAAGAATTGCAGAGACCCCAGTAAGAACTGTAAATGCACTGTATAGCCAAAAGACCATGATGACCCAATAAGAACAGTAAATGCACTGATGGAACAAGAAAAATAGACTGTAATGGTCTTATATGAACCATCTTTGTAGACTGGCCCAATAGGTTGATGTGGTTGGAGTAGCTGTCATTGTAGACTGGCCCAAAAGGTTACTGCTATTTTAGTAGGTTATGTCTTTACATGTGACTAGGGCTAGATGACTATTTAAGATAGTGAAAATATGGTTGAGATTTATGATGATTAATTCTCCCATATTTGTTTTAGATTTGCACGAGAAGTAAGTTAGAAATTTAATAACTGGAAATTGTGGCGCAAGAGATGATTCTGAAGCCTAGCAATTTTTCGATCTTGCGACATGTCTAAATTATTCTTTTTCTAGCTTGGATGGACGTGGCTGATTTCTTAGGTGTATGTGTAATATCTCTTCTTTACATATTTGAGTGAAATGGCATCCAAGAGTATAGTCGCCGATTTAAACAAATGGGAGAAATTGGATAGGGAGAACTAGAACATTTGGCATCGCAAGATTCAATATGTCTTAGATGAGGAATAGGTCTTGGAGGTCTTATCTCACTCCTTTACTGCGCCCAGGGAAGGAAACTCGGAACAACACAAGATAAATCAACTAGCCTATACTCAATGGGCTAAGAAAAATTGGCGCGCGCGTATAATAATGTTAAGCAGCATGCACAATGATCTAATGTGTGAGTTTGAGATCTATGACACTGCCCAAAGCATATGGGAGGCTTTGAAGTTGAAGTTTGGTGGAACTTCAGCCACTAGGTTGTGTGGATTAACCATGAGGTTTGACTCCTATAAGATGTGCTTTGATCACACGATGAAGCAACATCTCAGGGCTATGTCGACTATGATCTGCGAACTTAAGTCGGCAGGAAACAACCTGACTGATGAAGAACAAGTTCAGGAAGTGATAAGATCACAACCGAATTCTTGGGAGAATATGAGCCAGAACCTTACGCATAATGAGAATATCAAAGACTTTGATGATGTCTCGCGTCACTTGGAATCCGACGATGTCTCGCGGAAAGAATGGCCACTTCAGACTTGACTGCACTGAGCCAAACAAGGTACACTCTGACTTTTCTTGCATTATTTTTGTAACTACCCATGTGATGGTTGCTCACTCTTATCCTGTGTGGACTGTTGATTCAGGAGTGACCAAACACGTAGCGTGAGACAGAGACAGATTTGTGGAGTATCGTCGGATTCCAGCTAGGAGCCGTGATATCAAGGTGGAGAATGGCTTTAGCATGGAGGTACTGAGACTTGGTACCCACAAGCTGGACTTGCGGGGTGGCCGCACTCTTTTCCTCCACAATAAGCTATACGCTCCCGAGATCCGACGAAACTTACTTCTGTAGTTACTCTATTAAAACTTAGTTTTCGGATTGTATTTGAAAACAATTATATTTCATTTTGTTTGGGCCATGTGTTTTATGGTAATTTTTTTTTCAAAACAGTTTTATTATATTGGATTTGGATTATTCAAATATGAATGAGTCTATTGGTTTTCTTTCTGCATCTGATAATTTGGATTCATATAAATGACATGCTAGGCTTGACCATATAGGGCAAGATAGAATGGCTAAGTTAGCTGGAGAAGGCCTGATAGATAATCTCGCTAAGGTCATATTGCCCACATATGAACATTGTCTAATGAGAAAAGTTAAGAAAAGACCGTTTGGAAAAGCCACTAGGGCATCTTTTCTACTGCAATTAGTCCACTCAGACATCTGTGGTCCAATGAGTGTGAGGGCAAGACACAGAGGTGTCCACTTCATCACATTTATAGATGCTTTTTCACGTTACGGTCATGTCTACTTAATCTCCCATAAGTCTGAAGCATTGGAGTGCTTTAGGCGATATCTAAAAATGATTGAGAATCAGTTAGACAAGAGTTTAAAACTCTAAGAATTGACCGAGGACGAGAATATCTCTCTGAACAATTTAAAAGGCTCTGTGATGAAAAATGAATCAAAAGACAGTTAACGATGCCGAGTACGCCGCAACAAAATGGCATAGCGGAAAGGAGAAATCGAACACTGCTTGAGATGGTTAGGTCAATGATAGCGCAAGCAAACCTACCAATTTCTTTTTTGGGGATGCACTTTTGACTGCTGCCTACATTCTTAACCGAGTGCCCTCCAAATCAGTAACTTACACCCCATATGAACTATGGATCGGCGAGAAATCCAAATTGAGTAACTTGCGGCCATGGGGTTCAACGGGTTTTGTTCACGATCTTTCTCATAAGTATGAGAAGTTAGGCCCTAGAGGGAATAAGTATATCTTTATAAGGTACTCAGAACACTTTAAAGGGTATGTATTAATAGGTGAACAATCTGATGGAAGTATGACTGAGATTGAGTCACGAGATGTGGATTTCATTGAAGATGAGTTTCCAAGTAGAGGTGAGGTTGATAGGAGTTTAGAACTTCATGAGATTGTAGAACAAAAGGAAAATACTCTAAGGAATTTAGTTGAGAATGAAGAAGAAATTCTTCAAGCTCATACAAATTATAAAATGGACTTAAATCCGAGTGGGTGCACACCACTTGTCAATCAATCACAACAACCTCAGCTGCATAGAAGCACACGTGAAAGTATTTCCCGTCGTTGTTTTGAAATTGAAGGGGAAGCTTTTATGGTAGCTCTGCATGATGATGACGAGCCTAGGACAATTCATGAGGCTCTCTTATCTTCTACTGAAGATGAGTGGTTGAAAGCTCTTAATGATGAGATTGAGTCTATGAAATCTATGAAGACTAACCAGGTCTGGGATCTAGGTGATCTACTGACAGGGCGTAAGACTATTGAGAACAAATGTGTTCTTAAGTCAAACACAAGTTGGATGGGTTAATAGATAAGTACAAAGCTCGCTTAGTGGAGAAAGGATATACCCAACAAGAGGGTATAGACTATGACGAAACATTTTCACCAGTGGTGAGGTTTGCTTCAATTCACCTGATTCTGATTTGGAACTCTACCAGATGGACATTAAGGCAACATTTCTCAATGGAGAACTAGATGAGAAGATCTATATGGATCAACCAACGTGTTTTATGGTCAAAGGTCAAGAGCGCAAAGTGTGCAAGCTCAAACGATCTATATATGACCTAAAACAATCATCTAAACAATGGTACCTCAGATTCCATCGAGCCATTCTCTCGAATGGGTTTACGATGATCACAGAGGACTATTGTGTCTATGTCAAAAGGTCCAAGAAGAGTTTCATTATATTTTCATTGTATGTTGACGACATACTACTAGCTGAAAATGATAAATAGTTGATAATGGCCACAAAAGAGTGGTTATCCTTCAATTTTGAGATGAAGGATATGGGTGAGGTATAATACATTCTGGGAGTTAAGATTTACAGAGATATCTCAAAGTGACTTTTGTGTTTGTCCCAGCAGACTTACATAAAGAAAGTTCTCGAGCACTTCCTAATGAGTGGATGTAAACCCATTGACACCCTTGTTACAAGAAGCGAGAACTTGTCCAAAGAGTTAAATCCTAAGACTCAAAGAGAAAAGGAAAAGATGCCCGTGTCCCTTATGCTAATGTTGTGGGTAGTTTGATGTACGCAATGATGTGCACTCGGCCTGACATATGCTATGCAATTGGCTTAGTGAGTAGATTTCAATCTAACCCCGGACACTGGAAAGTAGTCAAGAGGATTATACGATATCTCAAGGGAACTGCGGACTATGTATTGTGCTATCAGGGTTCAGATTTGTAGCTAAGAGGTTATAATGATGCCGACTGGGGCAGTGACCTAGATGAGCGCAAATCAGCCACTGGGTATGTCTTTCTGCTCAACAAATGCGCCATTATATGGAGCAGCAAGAAATAACTCTGTATAGCTTTATCCACCATGAAGGCAGAATACATAGCTTGTTCTACAACAGTTCAAGAAGATGTTTGGTTAAGGAGGTTCCTCAAGCATTTAGACATTGGCATGGATACTTCAGATTCAGTGACGATATTCTACGATAGCATGGCAGCTCTCGCATATGCTAAGAACTCAAAGTATCATGGAAGAACTAAACACATAGATATCAGATATCACTACATCAGAGACATGGTAGCGCAAAAGGAAGTGATTCTAAAACACATTTCTACGAGTCGCATGGTTGCTGATCCCTTTACGAAACTTATAGCAAGAGATGTATTTGAGGCTCATGTTAGGAATCTAGGACTGCTGTAAATGTAATTTGTGTTTCAAATGACATTGAGATGTAACCTTTCCTTTGGGATATTAATACAATATGATTCAGTTCTTGTCTTTATCGTATTGTTTTTATACTACACACATGAAAGATATGTTAACAAGCTTAGATCGGCTCACTCACACGAGCGATGACCTCTAGCGCTTGAGTAGCGAGTAGAGATTAGACATTGTGTCCCTAGGTACTTATCCAAAGGGATAAGTTGGTTGACACAAATATATGTTGCCTTAGCAGGAGCTAAGATGAGGTCCATTGAGAGGACTATGCATGTGTTACCCCACCATCCATGTAGCCTGTAGTTAACCAGATGCAAGATCCTCTTTGACATCTTGGAGGCGTGCAAATAGAGGAACTCGGATTAGATGCTTTAGAAGCAGTTAGACTAAGATATGTACGGTGTTGATATAAACATATGCTATTTGAGAAAGAGAAATCCACCATAGCATGCGTTTCATACTACTGTGCTAATTCGACCATATGACTAAGTGAGTAAAAGGTTTCCCTCTTTCTCACTGTGTGAGTCTCATTTTTTAAAATGACCTTTACTTTTGACTATGTCACGAGATTGAGGTTGTGATGTCTGCTACTTTGGCATGCTGTTTATGGCCATGATTGATACAGTCTAAAGAGGTATTGCTGGGAAGTGATTCGACCAAAATTGAGTGATATGAGTGCAAATGGAAGACTCTTCGATATCGTATCTTCGATAGTGTTTGCTGACTTCAAACTATGACGCTACATCTTGGTAGCGGCTAAAGGTTGTGAACACATTGAAATGATTTGGAGGTAGTCAAGCATTGTTATGAGTTTTGTTTTTAATTCAAGAGGGTTCGAAAATGCTTGATCTTAATGCAATCGAATGAGTCTAGGACATGACCAGACACTTTAGATATGTTACTATGCTGGTCTTCTTTGGGAGAGATTTGGTATATGTACTCCCACCTTTCTATAGATGTGCTTGGTGGTCGCACAGCCTATTTACTTGTATGAACAAGATTGAGAACATTAGAGAGATGCAGACCTAAGGTCATGTCCACTGTGTGCGAGTGAGAGATATTAGATGGAGGGGCGCCCATGTGGGGCTGACTCCCTCTTTTACTGCATTGTAATGTATGGTTATTGCTTGTAACACATTGCTTAAAGTCATGCGTTACTGCCATATAATTTGACAATTGAAAGGCCAGCCGTGTGTAGATGGCCTATAAATAGTCCTCCTCAATTAGTTTTTCGAACCATCTGAAATACACAAAAGTTCTCTATCTTTTTATTCTCTCTTGATAAGATATTTATGATGTGGATTTGTTAAGTGTTACTCTAGTTTTATACTACATAGTGCACTTCGCCACTAGGAGGAAACGTTTAAAATTTGTTAATCTGGAGAAACTTGTAAAACAATTTTATAAGTTGAGCGTGAGGTATTTTTCTGCTGTGCTTTCTTATATCTACATTATGCTAATTTGCAATAGTCGCACATTATCACAATCATGTCCTCTCTCTATGGATATATAACTTCGGTCCTAGGGGTTGGCAAAAGTACTGGTAAATATATATAGCTTGTTGTTGGTGGTATGCTCTTTCTAAGGTCTAATGTTCAAATTTTCTTAAGTGCAAACAATCTTACCATCGGACTGGTCAGGAATTTTTATTTTGAATTATTCGAGGTACATTTATAGAAAACTTCTTGTCAAGAGCTTGTGCGCATCTGGAATTAATTGAGATGATGTTCTCAGACGCAATCATGCCAATAAAAAAATATATCCTCTCTATGGATGGAATGACCTAATCAATTTTCAGCTCCTGTATATGTATATATCTGTAGTTGGGATTCGTTGTTTCTTGGCGTCGTAATAATCACCTCAAGTAGTGGAAATATTAACAAAAGATATTGAACGTGATCCAAGTCAAGATTGGGATGCCAATAAACAGAATCGAACCACACCGGAATGGATGGAACACAGTCCTCCAGCAATTGATGTCTCCATTACATATAACATCATCATGATCCTGTCAAACCCTTTTAATTTACGGGCCTAAAAAACAACATATATACCATCGAATAATCGAATTCTATAAAGATCGATACGTACTAGTACTTTCTCATGAGATAGTTACAGTACTACAGCTTGCTGCTAGTTAGACTTAACTTTTTAGTGCTGTTTAATTTCTTCTTCCCATTAATTAATTGAATATTGTTAGTACTTCTTGAGGTGTCATGCATGTCATCTGCATCAGTAGTCCTCAATCCTCATGTCTAGACTGATTCATCATGTCGTAGGTGTAGTACTCGGGAGAAACGAAGAGTCTTTAATTTCTTGTTCTGATCTGCCAAAAAACAAGAGGGAACTATGATCTCTCGCCTCTCTGGAGATCTCTATTCTCCGTAGAACTAGCTCACTGGAGTGCTGGGAGGAGCATCGAATCCTCTCTACCATTCCCTCGATCTTCCACCAAAAGGTTCAAAGACAGAGACATGATGTTTATAAACTACTTTTCAAAGGGTTCGAGGGTTGGGTTGGGAAGTTGAGACGAGGTTAGATGAGTTAAATTTTTTATAAATAGTAATGAGTTGAGATAGTAGAGTAAGTTTTATGGAATCCATCTAAAATGAGTTTATATATGTTTGGATGTTAAGGTTCCGTTTGGATTCAAAAAATATTTCATCTCATCTCATATCATCATTACAAATTTTTTAAATTTTCACGCAAAATATAATAAATAATTCAACTTTTTTAAATTTCAAAACAATAATTATATTAAAAAATAATATTCTAACAATATTTTTTTTAATTTTTATTTATAATCTAAAACCATCTCATCTCATATTTGAATCCAAACCAACTTAGATGAGTTTAGATGTATTTATGAGAAGTTGGAAAAGGTTGTCGATATCGCATATAAATAGGTGTTGAGTTAAAAAAATTTGTAATCCCACATGTAAAGAGATTTTAAGTTGAGATCATGAGTTTGTGATTTGAGAGTTAAGTATTTACATGTTAGACACAACTTAAAATTAAACTGAACTGAATTAATCTCAATTCAATATCTATCGTGTTCGGATGAGCACCAAAATTTTAGTAGACAATGCGGACCTAAGATCATTTAAATGTAATAAAGTCTAATATAATGTGTCTTTTCGAATCATGAAAAATGTCTTGGATCAAACAGAATACGAAGAATCTTAATTTTCTACATATAATTATGTATTTACAACTTTTTTACCACTTTTTTTTTATTATTATTTTTATAATCAATCAATTTAACTGTTATTTAATTAAAAATAACCTGAGATAACTACCTTTATTTAGATTTAAAAATAACTTTTAAAAAAAGTTATAAATTTATTATTTTTCAATCTTCAAATCGAGAAGAGTGCAATGATTAAAAAAAGGAAAAAGAAATTATTACTCCATCTGGTGTCACGAGTGTGCGTCACATTGTAGGTCCTAGGATATAAATTACCTAGCTATAAATTATGGATGGCTCTACGGCCACCGTTCCAGCGCCACCGCTAGGATCTTAGGATTTTTTTTTTTTCATATATGTATTTTTTAACATTTTAAAATATTTTTTAAAAAAATAAAAAAATAATGATATTATTAAAAAATACATCATTAATCATTAAGGAAAAAAAAATTAAGAAAAATAAAAAATTGAGAACGAGATCTACCAACAGTAGCCCAGCGGGACATCTATCATTTCTCATAAATTATTAATATTCCATATGGTGTGCAATGTTATTCATCATCTCTATACTTATACTAACATATAATTTGTCATTTTTATTATTTTATTTAAATACATATTTACACATTAATATATATTTAAATAGAATAATAAAAATAATAAATCATGTACGTATAGATATGTGGTATAAAAGATGATAAATAATTTTTTTTTAAATAATTACATAAAAATAAACTTACAAATTAAAATAACTTATATAATACATTAAAATTAAAATATAAAATGATTTTTATTATAAATTAGATCTAAACATCCCATAAAATTTGTTTAATTTGTGAATTTATTTCCGTATAATTAGTGGAGCATTGACTATATTTTACTGTGAGCATCAGCGTCAAAGAACATGGCAATTTGGTCATTTGGGTTATGCAATAAAGGATACATACAAGAAATGATTCCACACCATGACCAATGACCATGAACCTAAAGATAAATTGAGCGTTTCCACGAGAAGTAGCGCTGAAGCAACCTAGAAAGTGCATTCTCTCTCGAGTATCTTTCTGTGTTCTTTGTCTTCTTCTTGCACAAGTATCACATGGAGGGCGCAAGCAAAAAGAGAAAATACTGCCTTGATCATGATGACGACGTTGAGGAAGATGACGAACAAAAAATGGAAAAGTTTTTTGCGCTCCTCAGGAATATCCAAGAGGCTCGTGATCAGCGTGTGAGCTCGAATGGCCCAGATGTAATAAAGGGATCGATAGAGAACAACAGATCAAAGAAGAATAAAGTCATCGAGGAAGAGATCAAGAAGATCAAGATCGTCACTGAAGTTTGGAAGCCGTCCTTCGAACCCGAAGACTTCATGGAAAAGGTGGCCGGATCTCAGCTCAAAACAGTTCTGGGTTCTTCTCAAATTCAAGAAACTGATCAGGAAAAAGAAGAAGAAGGTCTACTAGACCTAAAGCTCTCACTTTAGTGTGTACTTCCCACAAGTACTCATGCAAAGAAGAAGATCAGATAAAACCCTTCTGTTTATATATGTTAGTGAAGTTGTTAATTAGCTAGATGTATGTATCATGGAAGGTCATGAGATCTAGGGAAATTTAAAGCTAAGTGGCTAGCTAGCTGTGCCATTCTTGCTATCACTTTAATTAGGAACTGAGTTCTTAGCAGCTAGAAATCATGATAAATGCAGAAAAACAGTGTAATATCTCAAGTTTTAATAGCTAATTATGATCATTTTATAATAGACGTTTGGCTTACATCCAATTATATATATTTTTTCGCTAAATATGTCACGTTAAGTAAATGAATGAAAGAAATAAATTAAGTCGAATAAATAATGAATCTTGTCCATTCATTTTTTTTACTGATCTCAGTACTGGCACTATAAGAAACTTAAATGTCCTTTTACATTGATTTTGTGTTTGACGAAAATAAAATTGCTGTAAAAAATCTTTAATTCTAACGATTTTGATGTCATCACCAACTTTTAACATCAAGTTTCAAAACTGACACTTTACAGTAATTTTTTCACTTTTTACTAAGGAAAAATTCACCACAATAGTTAAAAGCTTGTTGCGACAGAAGTGGGCCGATAGAATCGCGAAACTAGCATTTTGCAGCGATTTTTTCATTTTTTATAGCAAAATTTTGGGTTATTGCAAGGTAAAAAAAATAGCCGAAAATAATTATTTTTTACGACGATTTTCAAGTTTATTGCTTTTTCACAAAAGTGAATAGATACTTTCAACCAACATGCATCGAATTAGAAACCGACTAAAATACTCAAATGTGATGATTTCAAGCACTTTTTACGACGAAATTAGGTGCTGAAAGATACCATTTTTTTTTTTTTTTGGTAGTGTGGATATAAGCCGAAACTCAATTTACGCAGGGAAATTAACCTTTGGTGGTGACAATGTTGATCATGACAGTTCGAAAGTTCACATGAATATTATGATTCACATGAGAAGCTAGCAAGCAAGGAAGCACTTGTAATGTATTTAAATTAAAGTGATGTTCGATATTCCGAGAGGGTCCCAAGATTTCATTTGGGGTCGAAACAAGATTGGGTTATAAATTGGAGGTGGAAATTAAGAAAGCAATAATATTCCTAGGCGGCTTTTCACATGACCAATTAAGCTATTCTATTTGGCTGTGGTCCCTTCATGAAGACTTTGTCTTTTATTCGTTTTAATTAGTAGCATCTAAATTTACTACGAAGAACGGCCTTTTACTGCATTGCTTGCATGTAATTAATTACCTCTCGGTAAATAATTGACCATTATTGGAGTTGAAAAGGATGGGAAGTGATTGGGTCCGGAATTAATAGCAAAGTCGACCAATTTATTTTATTTTATTTCTTTTTTGAGAAAATTATGGATCATGCTACTATGCTGCTAGCATAGTACAATTGCTTTTTTTTTTGTCTTCTTTTAAATATTTTTTAAAACATTTTTAAATATTAAAAAGATAATTACATAAATTCATTAGTAGTCACTTTTTTAATCATTAAAAATTAAAATACACAAACCGTCAAACCCAAAAGACAAAACTAGGAGGCAAGTTAATAGCAATTTCCAAAAATTATAGTTCTTAATTATCTAATAATTCAGAGTATATATATATACCACTTTGTTGGATTATGAGATCCAGCGATCTCTTTTAGGGGCTCATTAGACTTATGGGAGTCTATCGGTACTTGACAGCCCAACAGTGTATCTTGTGTGCACGAAGCTCCTCATACCTGCCCGCAACACGTATAGATGTAGGGTTCTGCACTGTCAAAATGTATAACGAAATAAAGTTATGCCTCTACCAACAACAATTGATTTTGGCCTAGTGGTAAGCGTTTGATCCTAACAACTAAATACAATTCAGTTCACCCTCTATCTTGTGTTAGTTATCTTGGCAACAATCGATATCAAAGCAATGACTCTTTTACGTAAAATTTATAGGCTGCATATATGATATGATAACGTATATAGTCATGTGTTTACGTAAAATTTTTAAAAAGAGAAATATTTTATACACAACAAAGAGATTTACAGACGGTGCGTAAAAAATCTCTGTCCCGTGCTATCTGCGAGTCTGGCCTTACCCGTTTATCACTACTCTTTTAGTAAAAATAATTCGATTTTTAAGGTTAGGTTATCTAAAGAAAACGTAGCCTTTCCCCTTGAAACGACGAGATTGGTATTATTTAAAGAAAAAGTTGATCTCATTTGCACGAAAAAGAACTGAAAATTAATTGACGTGACACGTGGAGGATTAGCCATGAGTGATCGATGGGATGGGTTGTGCTTAAGGGGTGTAACTGGCGGATCTGATTTTGGATAAAATTTAAGATGGAATCGATATGTATGTATTGATTTTTCATTTTCAAAAACTAATAACGTATCGATTACTCTATTAAATCGGTACCTTTGATTTTACCGATTCTGGTCCGGTTTAATATGGTTTTCGATTTTAATAATATTAGTATTAGAGCTTAAAATGTAATTAATATACTAATATATATTAGTATACTGATGTATACTAATTAATTAAAGCCAAATGTAATTAATATACTAATGCATATTAGTATTACTAATGTATTATGTATTTATGAAGATGAATATGAATATGTTGAAAATTTATTAAGTCATAAAATGTTATTAATATATATATTTTATGTTTAAAGTATATGATCAAATAATTTATGTTATAAATTATAATAACATTATCTTATATATAATTATAATTTATATTATTATATGTAAAAATTATATATAATATTAAAAATAATATTATATAATATTAAAAAAATCATTTAAAATATATAATATAGTGAACCGGTCTGGTCCGGTCTTAAAAAGCATAGAACCGGAAACGGACTGGTACCGGCCGGTTTTGGAACCTTATAAGGAAACCGATTCCAAACCAGACTGGTCCAAAACCGGACCGATTCCACTGGTTCGCGCTAGTTCGGGCCGATCGATTTTTCGATTTCCCGGTTAATTCTTACACCCTAGTTGTGCTTCTTGGTTTTTGATAAAATTCGTTGTTTTATTTATTAAGTTTTTTGCAGAGGTAATTTAATAGATGTATAATTTTGAGGATTATTTTTCTCTTCACTTATTAATTTTGAGTTAGTGGTACATCAAACTGTGAGAGAATTTTAGTATTTAACGCGAGTTGGGCTTATATATCTTCAAATATCTGAAACATAAATATTAATTTGTTTCTTCCTTAAGATCTATAGATGAATGAAACAAATGTGGCGATGCACATTATCTAATTAAGCTAGCCCAACTCTTGTTAAGTACTAAAATTCTTTCACAGTTTGATCATGTACCACTAATTTTAAATAATTAATAAGTGAGGCGAAAAAATAATCCTCAAAATTAATAGAAAAAATCTACTTGCAAGCGATTTCGTGTACCAAATCATACATTAATATTAAATGTAAGACATTCTTTTATTTATTTTTATAATAAAAAAATTTATGTGAGTGTTGGTACGCAATTTAACGTGCTAAATCATTTTTACCTAACAAATCCTAAATTAATATACATCTTTTAAATTAATATACAAAACTTAATAAATAAAACAATGCATTTTATGAAAAAACACGAAGCAAGCACAATCCATCGCCCATCGATTCTCATGGCTAATCCACCACATGTCACGTCTCTTTATTTTCTTTATTTTTCAGTTCTCTTTTGCGGAAACGAGATCAACTTTTTCATTAAATAATACCAATCTCGTCGTTTCAAGGGGAAAGCTGGCTAAGTCTCCCGACTCATCGTGTTGCCTGAACTATTGGTTTCACATGTGGAAAGGAGGAAAAGATAACCTAACCTTAAAAATCGAATTATTTTTATCAAAAGAGTAGTGATACACACGGGTAAGGACTCGAATTATTTTTTACGCATTTTTTATGCATTTTTTACGAATCTTAGGACCCGGATCAGAACTTGGGTTTCGGTTTGAAACCCCGGACCGGGTTAGACTCGGACCAGAGTCTGAATTAATCCGGATTTCAAACTTGGAATCCGTTTTTTTTTCCCTTCTTCTTCATTCTAGACTACATACTATGATCTGATTTGCCAACTTCATTGTATTTTTTAATCTAAATACGAAATTCAAAGACAATAAAAAAAAAATAAAACCCAAAAGAGGCTAGAGGAGCGCTTCAAGTCTGGGAAAAATAGGTGGTTCTTTATCAAATTCAGGTTTTGAATTGGAAGAGCTGGGTCCGTTTCTATTTGATTGTATTTCATTATAGTTTGTTATCTCTTCTTTAAGAAGAAAACTGTTCCGTCAAGTATCTTAGTAGTTGTCTTAAGAAAGATTTTGGGTTTAATTTGATTTGTTCTGAATCGCTATGAACATGTTTGGATGAGATATTCGACAGATTCTTCTCTAAAAAAAAAAACCTTCAAACCAGTAGGTCCTGCACCATAGTTGAAGTATTGAACCGCATGCATAAGCTTTCTTGCCATACTCACAGACAAGAAATCGGTGTGTAGAACTAGAGTGAGAAATCAAACATTCAAACTGAAGAGTGAAAAAAAAAAGAAAAAAAAGGGGGGGTGGAAGGTGGTTTCTGGGTTGTAAACCCGGGTTCTGGATTTAAAACCTGATACCCAGACCGGATGTACCCGAGTTTTGCAATCTCGATTCCGGCCCATATTTGTTTCGGGCCAGAACTCGGAATCAGAATCCAATTTCTTAAGTTTCGGACCGAGCCGAACGATGACCAATCCTAACAAATCTCTTCTTGTATATAAAACATTTCTCTTTTTAAAACTTTTACGCAAGCGCTTATGATTATATACGTTGTCATATCGTATATGCAACCAGCTAGTTACTAATTACAACCTAATCACATGCACATATGTACAATTTGTGATTAGTATTATGCCTATAACTATTTTATAATTACAAGACATGCAACTACATTAATTAATTGTAAAAAAATATAAAAAAATTATAAATCTATAATTCTTGTTAACTTTGCTAAACAGGGCGCTCTTTGTCCAGGACAAAATCAAACTCGATTTGTGGTTCAAACTTAAAATACAAGGGGGCAAAGACTGTTCTCTCTCTGTTATGAATTAGGTTTTCACAAGCCTTTTCTATTGGATTCTTAATTATTACCGATAATTAATTAAGTTAGTTGCTCTTTCAAGTGATGGCCATAGCCCCCACATGTTAATTCCCTTTTTGCACCCTAATTATCACTTCTTCAAAGTATTCATTTCAACATGATCAGTATATTAAATAAATTTTTTTTATGCGGATATTATATTTATTTATTTTTAAATAAAAAAAATATACAAGACGTACACACTCTAAAACTATATAAATAATTTCGCTTTGGATATTGCGCTGTGTTCTTCCTTTCCACTCAATCCATGAACATCCTGCTTGACTTTCTACTCCTATGCTGTGGCCGTTGATGTAGCATAAATAATGGCCTTCTTATGTACCCTCCAAGTGGTGGGGGACAGTTAATGTAAGAAGTTCCATCATCTTCAAATTCAAGCAAGCTATCATTTTTAAAAGAGATATATGGTTCTCACTCATTTCTTCGTACATTATATGAAAATTAAAATCATTGAATAGAATAATGAAACAAATTAAATATATGGGAGCAAGTTTTAGTACTTTTCCCGTTAATTCGAATAAAATAAGGTAAAACTTAGAAAAGAAACTTCAAAGGTCAATAAAAATAAAATGATTAGGTGTTGTCTAGATTTTTTTTAAAAAAAGGGAAAATTATGTTTTTAGAATTTCATTATCCCCCAAAAAGTTGCGGAGTCCATGATAATGAGTAATTAGTTTTATTTATTTTTAATATAGCTGGTAGTTTATTTGGAAAAGAATAGTGCTAGGCGGTAGCCTAGCAATGACCGTTGGACATGCTACCTAGCACAAATTTATCTTTTTATTTTTATTTTTATTTTTCTATTCATATTTTTTTAACATATTTAAATATTTTTAAAAAATAAAAAAAATACATCAATACACTAAAAGTCACTTTCTGAATCATTAAGTAAAATAAATAAATAATAGAAAGTGAGGAGGCAAATTCAAGCGACGTACTAACATTTCTCATGTCATTTTCAGAGCATTAATATCAGTTTATTTATAATTCTAGCTAAATTTTAGCTGAACATGACCTCTTGACTATTTTACATGGTGATCTAGTTGCTATCTATCCTATGTTGAATTATAGAAAAATGATATTTACAATCCTACTGTATACAAATCTCTTTCACTTTATTTGAAAAAAATAAATAAATTTAAAATTTATATAAAAAGAAATATTTTTATAATAATAGATCTTACTTTTTAAAAAGAGAGTATGCGAGACTCGCACATCTTAAAAGTACTATATCCGGTATTACCCTTGTCTAAAAGTTTGGCTAAACTCTTAAAATAATATTATCTAATATTTCTTTATTTTTTTTTTAAACACAAGGATGCCACTGCTGCAGCCTTCTGTATACACACAAGCAATACAAAGATGGATGCTTTATTTTGAATTTTTTTTCAAATAATAATTTATACACAAAACGCCAAAGTTGGTGTATAAAAATTGTTAAACAATTTTCACTCCCCTCCTGTACTTTGATTACCATTAGAATCTAGGTTTAACCAAAGCTGCCGAGTGCCGGCTAGAGTTGTTGCAAGTGAGGCTTTTTTTTTTTTTTTTTTTTTTTTTAAGAAATTAAAGAAATTATACTTGCAGTCGTGAGTGTGCAAGCGCCGTGTAGTTGCTTTAAAAAAAGTGAATAAATATGGGACCCACATGAAAAGAAATTAATTTTTTAATAGTAGACCCCACTCTTTTTCAATTCAAAGCAACTGCACGGCTTTTGCGCATTCTACGACTGTATGTAACATTACTCTTTTTTTTTTAGAAGATAATTGGGGGAGGACGAAGAAAGTATTAGCTTGGTAGGAGCCAGAACAAAAATATTAAGGTTACGTTTGGGTGTTGAGGTGATCTAAGATGATTTGTGAATAGTAGTAAAAAAATAATAAATAATTTTTTAATAATAGTGAATAGTAGTGAACTATTTATAAATAGTAGTGAGATTACTTCACTCGTCAAACAAAGCCTTAAGCATTCGTAGCTGAAACTAGCATAGCAAACAAATATGTTGGAGCACTGTAGCAAAATGTTATTTTAGTCGAAAGCATTACTATTCTAAAGCCTTTACACCACACATGATACACGTGGCATAACTTGTTTTGTAAAATTTAAATTTTAAAATCTATCTTCCTAACAAATTATGTCATGCAGATGGTGTGTGGTGTAAAGGTTTTAGAATAAAATTATTCTTTAGTCTATGTTTGGCTAACCCAGTATAGATGTTTGATTAGGGTTGTGCAAAACTTCCGCCGGCTCTGACTTCAGCTGACGTTCGATCTGGCTTCGACTCCGACCAAGTTGAATAGCTTGGAGTTTGGAATCGGAATCGGAGTTTTTTTGACAAAAAAAAAATAGTCGAAGTCGAATAGGCTAAGTAGTCTAACGGTCGGGTTGGCGGTATTATTTTGCAATCCTGCATCACGAGTTCAAGCCCCCACGATCGCAAGACCGAATTCATTGAATTTTTTTTAAGACTCTTAAAACGAAGCCGTTTAAATCTTCCCATATGTTCATCTTTTTCCTTTTTGCTAACCCTAAACCTACTCATTTTGTTCTCTCGTCTCTTCCTCTTCTTTCTTCTTCTCAATACTGCCCAATATTTCTTCTTCTCAGATACCACTGAATGCAGACTGGTCAGAATATACGAGCTTGGATCGATTTCAGCTGAGATGTATGATGGACTTTTTGCGTCAAAGACTGAATGGATCGAGGCACAGAGGGTTTTAGCTTGGAGCTTGAGGCACACGGGAGCTTGAGCGAATGGATTTGAACTCATGTATTTCTACTTGGGTGCGGTTGGTTCTTTCTTCTTAATGTTCATAACGTTTCATCTTTTATATATTTTTTTCTCATTTAAATTGTGATAGATTGTTATAAGTTGTGAAATAGGATTTGAGTTTATGAGATTCTATTGAAGAAGAAGAAGAAGAAGAAGAAGAAGAGCAAATAAGTGCATTTGCGTCTTTCCACCCAAGCCCATCTCCGACTAGAGCTTCGATTCCGACTCTGAAGCTCCGCTTGGAGTTGGACTTCGCTCTTGATCAGAGTCGGAGTCCTATAGCCTAATCTACAAATTATATCTATATCTTTTTAATTCTTTAAATTTTAAAATTTATCTTCTAAATTAAATTATAGGTAGATAATATGTGGAATAAAAATTTTAGAATGGAGCGAGAGTCTCAACTCCTGCTGGGAGCTTCCGCTGGCATTTTTTTGTTTTTTTTGTTTTACTTCGTGATTAAGGAAGTGTTTTTTTAATGATGTTGTAAATTTTTTTTCAAATAAAATATTTAGAAGTGTTAAAAAAATACATGTAAAAAAAAAAAAAAAAACACACCGAAATAACTAGTGGGAACCAGCGGTGGCTATAGTGCCGCCCTAAAAATTAAGAAAAATAATACTCTCAGCATTGGTTCGTACAGCTCGGTGTTATCGCTGGAATTTTTTATTGTATTTTTCTTTTTGTTTAGTGATTAAGAAATTTTTTTAATAATATTGTGATTTTTTTATTTTCTTAAAAATATTTAAAAATATAAAAAAATATATATAAAAAAGAAGAAAAAAAAAAAAGAACAACTAATTATACATACCAGTAGGTATCAACTAGAGTTGGAAGAGGTGGACGTAGCGTCCTATTCTTTAGTCCGTGCTTGACTAACCCGTATACATGTTTGATTACAGACTAATCTACCAAATGTTTGATTACAGTAGGTCTCTTTCCCTCGATGCCATTCGCCCATTAAAATATTAAAACACATATGGATTCTGTAGTTTGATTAAAAAAAAAAATCTCTAAAAAATAAACTTTTCAAATAAATTTTATTATTTTCAAAGAGCTTATAGAAATCTTACATGGGTAAACTTATATAGAATATATATTTTTTTAAAACGTTTTAGTAATAAAAATAAATTTATAATTAACATAATTTTATACAATAAATTATTTTTATTATAAAATAAATACATCCCAAAGTCAGTAGATTCAAACAAATTTATTTTTTTTTTAATTTTTAATTTTTAATTTGAGTAATTCTATATACAATCGTGAAATGCGTAAATACCGTGCATTCGCTTTGAAAAATAGTGAGGTTTACTATTAAAAAATTAATTATTTTTCATGCGAGTCTTATATTTATTTACTTTTTTAAAACGACTGTATAATTCTTACACACTCATAATTATAAATATCATTTCTCTTTTTAATTTACGTGGCGTGTAATAAGTCGTCCTAGGAGGGGCCGGGGACAAAAGTCTAGAAAGTAGAAAGCATCAAGGTAGTGGTCAAAATCGTGACAAGTTGCGCAGCGCGTTGGGACCAGTAAGAAACCGCAACCCCATATCCCACGTCACCCTTTGTACGTCACCCACATCCCACAACAGCCATATTCGCTACTTCCCTCGGTACCATTATTCCCTTTCCCTGTTTTACGTAATCTCCCTACGCTCCCAATTACGTATTCATGATGACGTCATTCCCCACGTCGTCCTCATCTCCTATTTACCTTTATGCCCCATCATCCCTCCTCACACCAACCCGAGACCAGATGGGTACGTTTGTCTTTCTATTTCCCAAAGCCTCCGTTATATATAACCCGTTGAAGAACGGGGAAAGGCAAATCGAAGAAGCCTCGTTTCAATAGCTGAAGCTGACTTTTCGTGCTTTTGCTCTGTTTGGTTTAAAAGAAAAAATAAAGATCGTCCATGGAAGACGGCAAGAGCTTGAGGATTGGGGACAATAAGCAGGAAGAAGAAGAAGAAGACGACGTGAAAATGGAGAAGTTTTTTGAGCTGATTCGAGGCTTTAGAGAGGCACGTAATTATCACAAAAGGAAGGAATCGACGGAGTGGGAGATCGAGAAGAACAAGAACAAGAAAATGAAGAGGATCGACGGTGAAGAGCAATCCGGTTGTAATTACTGGGTTCCAAAGTTCGAGCGAGAGGATTTTTATAAAGAGGTTGAGTTCAGAAAGCCTGATCATCCTCTGGCGCCTCTGGTCTATCCTCGCCAATGCAACAGAGACAAGAACATGAAAGAAGGAGAAGAAGATGGCGGTGTAGACCTCAGACTCGCTCTTTAAGTACTTTAGCATGGCCTTTTTGTATTTATTCAGAAAAAACCAAAGAACGGACAAAAAAAAAAAAGAATTGTTGGGAGTTTGTTGATTATAATCGTGTTTGTGTAATTAAAATTAGGGTTCTTGTATTTCTTAGTTACGCAGACCGATGGATTAATGTTGTTAAAGATGATTGCCAAATAAGGTGTTAACTTGTAGGCAACAAATTATTTGTGAAATTTTTTTTTTAAAGAAATGATATTTGCAATATGTGTAAGTGTTGTCTATTTCTTTTGAAAAAACTAATGGAGTAAATATAAGATGTATATAAAATAAAAATTAAATTTTTAATAATAGATTTAACTTTTTTATAAGAACAGCTCATAATTATATCATTATTCAAAATTTTATTTTTAAGTCGATGCTTGGTAAATTGTTATAATTTGATTTAAAAGATAAATTTTAATTTTAAAAATTAAATTTTACTATTTAATTGATGTAGATATTGTGATCTATATATTGACTTGAAAATAAAATAATTTATGAAATTTCCTAATCCACGACAAATCCAAAAAATATCGTTTTTTTTGTTTATAATTTTTCTTGATATGCATCTAAATCATTTATAGGTTTCCATCTGAACATTTTTGTTACTAAAATGTTATTTACTAAAATGATAAATTAAACCTTATGGTTATAAATATCCATCCATGTGGATTAAAATTATCAAATAAAATTATTCTAAAAAATATTTAAATAGAAAATTTCTATATGGAATGTTTCCAGCACCCACTTCTATTTAAGTAACAAGACAGAATAATAAAAATGACAAATCACATATTGATTAAATAAAAATATATAATGTAAAATTTCTTTATAACATTTCTCATTTATATATATAAGAGTCTTTGTGCTTTTTATAGTTAATTATGAATGATAACATTTTGAACATTTGACGTTAAAGTGTAATTATTGTCCTTGTTAAACATAGAAACTATAGTGATGGGAATGTGGGCCTCAAAGGTCCACGAGGAACAAACGACCCAACCCAAGAGTTGCCCACGACCAAGCAAGCAATCCAACTTGCCGAACAAGAATGGCGACCTGATTTAGTGGGTATTTGAGGTTTGAAGTTTGAACAGCCTCACGGTTGTGGTCATGGGTGTAACCAATTCCATTAGTCTAATTTTAGATATATTTTAGAATCGAACTGGTATATACCAGTTATAAGATTTGAAAAATCGATATCACACGGATTATACTCCTAAACTGATACTTCTTGTTTTACTAGTTTCGGTCTAGTTCGGCCTAGTTTTTTCGATATATTATATATATAGCATATATATTATAGTATATAATAATATAGTGATAATATATTATAGTATATTATAATATATATTATAATTGTATTATAGACTATAGTGATATATTATAGTATATTATAATAAATAGTGATATTGTATTAATATAATTACTAATACTATAGATTATAGTGATAATATATAGTTATTTATATAGGATTTTAATTAGTAATTTAGCATATAATACAATATTATTTTATATATAATTATATATATTAAATGTCAAAATTATATATAATATAAAAACTCATATAAAAAATATTTTATATAATATAAAATTATAAATATATATATATATGAACCGGCCTGGTCTGATTCGGTCCGGTATTAGAAAAAGAAAAATTGAAACTGAACAGATTTCAACCGGTTTTAAAAAAATATAACCGATACCGAACCAAACTGATTTAGAACGGGACCAAACTCATCGGTTTAGTCCGATTTACTTGTTCACCGGTTTTTTTCTCGTCCCCTAGTTATGGCAAGGTAGCAAGCAACAATGTTGACCAAAAATCAAAGCGCGCGGCTGTTGGTATCATAGGACCTCGCCCAGATGGAAGGCGAGATGTGGGCTAAATGTTATGAAAGACAGAGTACAGTACATTAAATGAATGATGTTAAATGCTAAGATATTGGATAATCCCAACAACTAATGCAAGATGTAACAAGGATCTGGTTGAACTCTCACGCAAGAACAAAAATTATTTGCTTACAATTATTTAAGAATAATTTTGTATTATTAAAACTTATATTTAATGGAGTGACATGTATTAGAATCAATGTTTTGAATACCGTACCGATCAAGGCACTGGAACGAAATATTTCGATACTGGTACCGTTTCGTATACCGTTTCGAGATAGTCGATATATGAATAAATTATATATATAAATAAATTATATATAAATTATATTCTAAAATAATAGTCTATATATGAATAAATTATATATAAATTATAAATAGTCTAGTCTAAATTGGGAGTAAAAAAATGAGCTTGTAGTTTGAAAAAATGAAAAAAAAAATTAAAGGCCAAAATATCGGCCGGTACGGGCCAAAATACAGGCTAGTACAGGCCGAAATATTGGCCGGTACGGCCGGTATGAAATATGTGTAATACCTGTACTGGACCAGTGGCCGGTACGGCATATTTCGACCGTACCAACGGGTACGGTATTTAAAACAGTGATATAAACACACTCAACCTTATAATGAAAAGTGAGAGGAAATATAGAAAAATTCCAATGCTCTAACATGGTATCAGAGCTATGTGACTAACAATCACTCTGATTCATGGCTACGCAGGCATCCTCTCTGGTCCCTCCGAACTCTTCCATCGCCTCTTCTTTCTCTCACATTATTACCATCAAATTAATAGCTGAAAACTATCTCTTATGGAAGGTCCAGATTACTGCCAATCTTAGAGGGCAAGATCTTTGCTCCTATGTTGATGGCACTCTCCCTTGTCCCTCTGAATTTTTGTCTGACACCTTTGATGTTGCACCTAAAGTAAACCCATAATTTCTCTCTTGGAGGTGCATTGTCCAGCTTGTCTTGAGTATCCTGTTCTCCTCACTCTCTGAATCCATTATTGGTCATGTTCTCTGTGCAAGTACGGCTCGGGAACTATGGCTCTCTCTTGCCTCCATATTCACTTCCCACTCTCTAGTGAAGGAGTTTCAGATCCGCTTCCAGCTTACTAACCTCTCATGAGGTGATCAATCCATTTTTGAATATTTTGGGAAGGTTCACTCTCTTGCCGACACCTTGGCTGCTACTGGTACTCTTCTCCCTAATAAAGAGTTTGTCACTTACTTATTGGACTAGGACCTGCTTACGAGTCTTTTATCACTTATGTCACCACAAGGGCTGAGCCCCTCTCTTCCCATGAATTGTATCAACTATTGCTTATTCATGAAAGTCGTATTTCTCACACTGCAAGGAGCATTGTCTCCTCTATTGAGCCTTCGAAAAATTTTAGTGCTACTAGAACTCGTGACCAGCGTGGCCATGGCTTCACTCATGGTGGTCGTCAAGGTCGTGGTAGTGGCCGTTCCAATTACAATAACAACAATGGTCGTGGTGGACGCTACTCTTCCTTATCTCCAAGCAGTAATCAACAAACATATACTGCTCATCGCCTCACATGTCAAGTTTGTAACAAATCAGGCCATGTTGCCCTCCAATGCCAGCATCGTTTTGATCACTCCTATCAATTTGAGGCTCCACAATTAATCTCTACCAACTACATTGCTCTCGGCTCCTTCTCAGATGCTACTTGGTATCCTGACTCAACTGCCACCCATCATATTACACATGGTCTGAGCAACTTGAATCTCTCTTCCGAGTAGTACACTAGTTGTGAGAATATCCAAGTTGGAGATGGTTCTGGCCTCCCTATTCAGCACTGGTGACTCTTGTTTTTCTTTTCATTCCTATTCATTTCTTCTTAATAATTTGCTTCATGTTCTGTCCATTACCAAAAACCTTGTTTTCGTGCTTCAATTTTGTGTTGATAATTCATATTTATTTGAATTTCACTCTTCCCACTTCTCTGTGAAGGACAAGTGGATTGGGAAACTCCTCCTCACCGATCCCACACGTGACGAATTTGATGTATTTCCTCCTGCGCTGCTCTCCTCCTCCTTCATCTTCTGTCCATCTTGGAGAACGCACATCTCTTGCTCAGTGGCACCACAGGCTTGGCCATCCTTCCCTTACTCTTGTCTATTTCTTCAGTTGCTTTTACCTTCTAGTTTCCGGAATGCCCTTTGGCTAAGAGCCATCAGCTCTCTTTTCGTGCCAGTGTAGCTACTTATTCTAGGCCATTAGAACTTATTTGTGTAGACCTTTGGGGCCCTGCTCCTTTTGTTTCTCGCGATGGTTTTAAATATTATGTTTCCTTTGTTGATCATTTCGCTAGGTTTAATTGGTATTTTCCCTTAAATTTAAATATGATGTTCTTAATGTGTTTTCCACTTTCTTGCCATTTCTTGAACGTTTATTCCACACAAAATTAATTACTCTCCAAATTGATGGTGGTAGTGAATTTAAATCTTTCACTCCCTTATGCCAAAAACACCGCATCACCCATAGTTTTTCATGCTAGTGTGTATGCATACCAGCAAAATGGCCTGATTGAGCGGAAACATAGACATATCGTGGAGACTAGGCTTACTCTTTTAGCTCATGCTTCACTTCCTTTTACTTATTGGGTTGAGGCCTTTGAGACGTTTGTTTATTTAATCAATCTTCTCCCCTCCTCGATCCTTAAAAATCAATCACCTTACTTCCTTATTCACCATCGTGCCCTTAATTATAAAATTTTAAAGGTATTTGGGTGTGAGTGCTTGCCTAATTTGAGACCATATAATTCTCACACATTAAATTTCTATTCAGTCTCTTGCCTCTTTCTGAGCTATAGTTCCAATCACAAGGGGTATAAATTTTTGGACCTAAAACTAACCGACTCTACATCTCACGGGATGTGTCATTTAGTGAGACCTCTTTCCCATTTTCTAAAACACATCCCAACCCATCAGTTACCTTTTCTCTTCCAGACTCGGTCCATCTGCCCTATTTTTTCCTTTTATACTTGGTCCCAGCTCAAGCCCATCTCCTAGCCCATCTACTTCGTCTTCCACCTCTCGCTCCTCTGCATCTGTTTCTCCTCCTTTGCCAAATCTTTCAACTCTCTCCTTCCCCATCTCTTCTTCTCCTCCTATACTTGTCCATCCTCGTTCTCCCATCATCACTTGTGCCCATACAAACTCTTCTCGCCCTCGTGTCTTTACGGATGGCATTGTCCCATATCCAAGTTGGCTATATCTCACCACCTCTGTTGCTGTTACGGACGAGCCCTCAAGCTATTCAGTTGCTTCAAAGTTTCCTAAATGGAGCAATGCCATGGCTCAGGAATATATTGCTCTTCTTTAGAATCAAACTTGGAGCTTGGTACCTCTAGTTCCTTCCTCTAACATTCTTGGTTGTAGGTGGGTTTTTCGCACCAAGCTTAATGTCGACGGTTCCTTTGGCCGTAGGAAGGCTTGGTTGGTTGCCAAAGGCTACCACCAGCAGCTTAGCATTAACTACCACGATACATTCAACCCTGTGGTTAAGCCGTCCACCATCCATTTGGTTATTTCTATTGCTGTTCTTATGGGTGGCCTTTGCGCCAATTGGATATTCAAAATGATTTCTTACATGGTTCTCCCACTGACACTATCAACATGCAGCAACCTCAAGGCTTTATTCATCCTGCCCGTCTCACATATGTCTGCACACTTCACAAGGCCATTTATGGCCTCAAGCAGGCGCCACGCTCTTGGTTTGCCTAGCTTAGTTCTTGGCTTCTTGGTGATGGCTTTACAGCTTCTCAAGCAGATCCCTCACTATTTATCTTAAGTCATGGTGATCTTCACATTTACGTTCTAGCTTATGTTGATGATACGGTTATTACTTCATCTAAACTGATTGCCACTAACTCTCTTATTTGTGCTTTGGGGGCTGCATTTCGTGTTAAAGATCTTGGCCGTCTCTTATATTTCCTTGGTTTAGAAATTGATTATTCAGGTGGTGGCTTACTTCTCTCTCAACGTAAATACACTAAGGATTTGCTTACTCGGAGCAACATGCTCCATGCTAAACCTATGTCCTCTCCAATGGTAGCCTCCCTCAAACTGTCTCAATTTGATTCCCCTACATTTGAAGATGTCACACTGTTTAGAAGCATTGTAAGTGGTCTACAATATTTTTCCTTGACCAGACCCGATATATCATTTGCAGTAAACAAGGTCTGTTAGTTTATGCACCCTCCTAAGCTCCCTCACTAGTGTGCAATTAAAAGAATTCTCTACTATCTCAAAGCTACTATCAACTATGGTCTGTTCTTTGCATCCAAGTCTAGCTTCACTCTTCAAGCTTACTCTGATGCTGACTGAGCTGGATGCCTAGATGATCGTCGATTCACAGGTGGCTTCTGTATATTTTTGGGGCTGCATCTCATATCATGGAGGTCTAGGAAACAACGGATTGTGGCTCGCTCTAGTACAAAGGTCGAATACAAGTTTCTTGCTACCTCTACTGCGAAGCTCATTTGGTTACAAACACTCATCCGTGAACTGGGTCTTCCTCTGTCTGAGCCTCCTACTTTGTGGTGTGAAAATATTGGGGTCACTTACCTCTCTGCTAATCCAGTCTATCATTCAAGAACTATACATATGGATATTGACTATCACTTTGTTAGAGACAGAGTAGCTACCAACACACTTCGTGTTTCTTTTTGCAGCTCTAAAGATCAACTTGCATATGTATTTACTAAGCCTTTAGTTGCTGATAAATTTGCTTTTTTTCGTTAGAGTCTCACTATGGTTGATACCTCATTGGACTCAAGGCCCGAGGGGGTGTATTAGAATAGAAGATTCTGTTATGCACTCTACATCACAGGAAAAGGCGAATGCCAAGTCATCACCACAAACAACATATTCTAGAAGATAAAACATAGAAATGATGTTGTTAGGAATTTTGTTATGTTTTTGCCTCCAATGCTTTGTAACCAATTTGATTCGATTCCTTTATTCCTTTGTAAAGTGTGAATATAAACACACTCTCTTTTATAATGAAAAGTGAGAGGAAATATAGAAAAATTTCAATGCTCTAACAACATTATTGTAATGATTGATTAAAAATGAGTTGTAAAATAATTGTAAAAAGAGTTATTCTATTTTCAAGTCGGTGCATAGAACACTAAATTGTAAAATTTGATTTGTAAGATTTAAATTTTAAAATTTATGTTCCAAATCAAGTTATGCAATGTCAGCACTTTATTAAGTGTGCTTCACACACCGACTTGAGAATATAGTTTTTTTTTGTAAAAAGATTGTAAGCATATCATTACTCCACAAAATTCATCAACTACATGACACCATGAATGGACAAGATTAAATGCAGCCCCCTCCTTGTCAGGTTTGTAGAGTCTGATTTATTCTTGTGGCGGCCTGATTTGATGACCCGACCTGACAATGGTTCGTTATGATTTTTTTTTTGGAGTTTCAATGAGGCTTGGGCCATGGAGCATAGGCTTGGGTCGAGAACAAAATTTTGACCTAGTTTGTGATTCGAAAAACACAAGAAAGAAAGTTCGCTCGACGTTTGTGCTACAGGTCAGGAAAAGAGTTCGCTTGAGCGAGCCTCGAGCGAATAACGCGATAATTGAAAAATTAGGATTTTTGCCGTCTAACCCTATATGTATGTTTATTTTGAATAGTATGACCGTTCTAGAAAAATGTATTTTGCTCCAAAGTGTATTATGTTATTCCTCAAGAAAAAAAAAAAAAGTCCTCTGTAGTTTCGTGGATGTAGGCATGTTGCAGAACTACGTAAATTTTATGTAATGTGCTTAATTTCTTGTTTCGTTTTACTTTTTTGTAATCATTTTTTACAACATTTCTAATACAGACTTCATCATGATTATATGAATGAAAGCTACTACTCTGTCCCCACTTTGCCCTGTAGTGCAAAAGTAGGTATTTTAAAGTATTAAAAAAATACACAACTTTTGCAGTAGGAGCTAAGTGGGAGGCAAACTAACATTTTCCTAAATGAATATCCCTTTGGTGAGATTAAAAATTAAAGGTTCCAATTTTATTCCATATTTATTGGCTTAATTATGATCTTGTTCTCTTAAATGGGCCTAAGTTAAGCGTTGAGACCTTTTGATCTACTTGTGTGTTTATGACACTGTTTTAAATACCATACCGTACCGGCCATTGGTCCAGTACAGATATTCTATATGTTTCGTACCGGCCTATATTTCGGCCTGTACCGGCCTATATTTTGGCCTTTAATTTTTTTTTTCATTTTTTCAAACTGCAAGCTCATTTTTTTATCCCAAATTCAGACTAGGCTATTTATACTTTATATATATATGTATTTATATATAATTTATTCATATATAGACTATTATTTTGGAATATAATTTGTATATATATAATTTATTCATATATATGGACTATCCTGAAACGGTACACGAAATGATACCGATATCGAAATATTTTGTTCCAGTGCCTTGACCGATACGGCATCTGGTACAGTATTCAAAACATTGGTTTATGGTCTTAGAGCACTCTCATTGGATTAGCTAAAAGCTAAATCCAATGGAAATTTAGCTATTGAGCCATAAAATATATCACATTGGAATAGCTATATTCCAAATATTTGGAGTATAACTGCAATAACTTCTAAAGTAATTTTCAAATTTGAAAGATATTGTTTATTCATCAAATCCATTTTATATAATTTGTTTATCTCTCCCGAGGTCTCCATCAACTACGGTACACACGCTATTTTTCCCTTCCCACGATTTTCTCCATTCCCTCTAAAAAACCAGACGCCTTTCCCACCAAAACCTTAGTGCCTCATCTTCAACCAGAGAGACCCACCACCGCATCACCACCCCACGTCTCGTCAGCAACAACGGCACCGCACCACCGCACTCCTACTCTCATCGGAAACGACCAAAACCCCTCTTTCTCTCGCCGATCTGCTTCTCCGAAGCTCAGGTAATCTCTTTACACATATAAGGTTCGATTCTCTTGATGATCCATAACTTTATTCCGCACCTCACCGTCTCTCGCATTCCTCTTCTCCAAACCCTAATCTTTGATTGCAGATGGGTTTAGCTGTTTGTGGATCTATTTTCTGTCTCTGTTTATGATTGAGGGGTTGCATGTAAATCTGTTTCCATGAGGATTACACACCTGTTTGTGTATACAAAGAAAAATCAAGAATTTATACAAATCTATTTGTGTATAAATTCTCTACTCTATTTCCGTGGGGATTACACATCTGTTTGTGTATACAAAGAAAAATCAAGAATTTATACAAATATGTTTGTGTATAAATTCTTTACTCTGTTTCTGTGAGGATTACACATCTGTTTGTGTATACAAAGAAAAATCAAGAATTTATACAAATATGTTTATGTATATTTCTCTACTCTGTTTCCGTGAGGACATAATTTATACAAGACCTGTTGTAATAGAATAGCAAGAATTTAAATTTCAAGTTTACATTTGAATAAACTACAACTACGGTAGTTTCTCTACTTTGAAATTTGATTTTTGTGGTATTTCTCTACGATAAACTTGCTTGTTTGGTTGCTATTGCATTGCATAGCATGCTACCTCTAGGTTAGAAAAAAAAAAAAATTCATCCAACCATTCATATATGAAAATAAGAACTTGTCAATTCCATCATTGGTGTCACTAAACATTTCTCCAACACCCCATGGTAAGGTGGAACTAAGAATTGACAAGGTGGAACTGAGAATGAATTCAATGCATTTAATGTATGTTTCTCAATGTATTGAGGTGAGCTAGAACTGATTGTTGAATTTTTTCTGCACCAATACATCCTGAATTGTGTTTTCTTTTTTAGGATTGTCCCAAATAGGTTAAATGAAAAATAGACAAGGTGTATGCCTAAAGTTTGAAAAGTTGTATTTGCTCTGTTTTCCTTTTGTAAATCTACAATTGTAAGTTACACATGCATCCGCTAGTTTGATAGATCATTCCAAAGGCGTTGATGGCCTTCCAATGGATCACGTCTGATGAACGTACGTCGTTGACGGGAAGCAAATGCTCCTTGGGTAGCCCTTCGCTCTCGATGTTCTGTCATTGCTTGCATCATTTGAAATTCTTGATCAGAATAATCATCATATATAATATGATCATCACTCCAAAAGGGATCCATAGAAAATTGAGTGGTGTGTTGTAGAAAGATTGGAAGAAGGAAGATTGGAAACCTCAATAGGATTTGTTTGTGATGAGTGGGAAGTACTAGGGGTTGGTCTATTTATAGGATTGCTCCAAGACTATTAGTTACAACAAGATTTTCATGCAAACGTATATAGTTGTGCTGATTTTAATTGATGATACTATTGTTGAATGGAGGAAAGTTTGGCGAGGGAAGATGGTTGGATGGAAAATAAAGTACATATAGTTGTTGGATAGAAGAAAGTTTGGCAAAAAAATATTGTTGAATGGAAAATAGAATAGATATGATTGTTTGATAGAAGAAAGTTTGGTAAAAGAAGATGGTTGGATGAAAAGTTTAGTAGATATGATTATTAGATAGAAGAAAGTTTGGTAAAAAAACTATATGGTAGAAGAAAATTTGGTAAAAAAAAAAATATAGTTTGGATGTGAAATATTGAATTGGTTTGTAAATTAAGACATTTATATAGAATTTTAGATAAGTTTAATTAGACGTTTGTGGTTATAGCATTAAATGACAATTGAAAAAATATAATTTTTTAACCCATAATTTAATTAGAATATGATTACTAATTAATATATAATATTATGAATAGTAAAATATGATAAGATAAAATAATTTCATAATTAAAAAAATTAAAATATTTTTGAATTTATTAATTACTTATGAATAAATGGATAATCTAATGTAGAGATTTAATGTGAATAGCCAAAGCCAAATTCATCTTTTATTATTTTATTGTCATATAATGAAAAAATGACTATTCCAATGTGGAGACTTATGTGAATGGAATAGCTAAAAGCTAAATTCATCTTACATTCATAAAAAATGTACTTTAACTTTAGCTAATCCAATGAGAGTGCTCTTAGGGGGAACTTCACTTACACTTTTCTCAGGCATTCACTTGCATATTATTGCATTTGAAAAATTTTAGTCAGCATCTCTACACCGTACACTACACATTATTTTTTTTTTCTTCCTTATCAAATGTGTGATGTATGAATGATGAATAGAAAAACTTCTTTAATTTAGCAAGAATAAAAAAATAAATAAATAATTAAGTGTGATGTGAGGTGTAAAAATAATGAGCAAAAATGATCTATTGCATATTCCTATAGGACAGTACTAGCCACCATCCCTCGTGGGGGCAAATGAAGCCTACCCGAAATTCTTAGATTTTTTATTTGTAATTTAAATAATAGTTATTTAAAAAAAAAAGTCAGAAATCCTTGTCACATTTTCCATCCAAACAAATACTTTGATTTATTCCAAGGAAACACAAACCATGTTGAGAAATACTATTGTAGGACCCTTATATCACACACAATCCACATAATATAATTTAATTTGTAAAATTTAAAATTTAAAATTTATCTTTCAAATCAAATTATATCATATAGATAGTGTGTAATGTAGATGCATTAGAATAGAGTTATTCTTGTTAGTTTGCATGTTATATATTTCTTGTGTGCATACGTATGTGTGTCCTCTTGTATATATATGTAACTATAAGCAATGTTGTATTACATACACACATTTAATAATTCTGTAAGAGTTATTCTATTATCAAGTTGATGTGTAGAACGTACCATCCACATCACTTAAATGATAATATTTGATTAGTAAAATTCAAAATTCAAAATTTATCTTCCAAATCATATTATGCCATGTAAGTACTTATTAGATGTGCTCTATATATCGGTTTGAGAATATAATTTTTCATACTTTATTTCTTAACATGAGATTTAAAAAATAAATGTTCATGTTGTGTTAGCTAGCCATAATATTTAGGATTTCTCAAGGGAAAATACCTGATATTTAATAAAATAGTAATTAACTCAGAAATGAATATACTTGTTTATGTCAGTCAAATATATTTAGGATAAAATGCATAAACTCCTTTCAAATTACCACCCAAACTATAATTTTTTCAATTACCCTAAGCTACCAAAATATTGGTAGGGAAATTTAGGGCCCTGGAGGGATAAGCCCATGTGTTGGGGGCCCAAGTCTGAGGCTTCAAGCATTGGGACTAGCCTGCAAGCCCAGGGATTCACCCTACAGACGCGTGGAGGATAATGTAGTGAACAGATAACGCTTCCGTTTGATTAGGAAGGTTATCCTACCAATTTATTCGAGAGTTATCCAAGATAGACTCTAAGGTCAGTCATTATCATCATCTTCATGCTCTTATAAATAACACCTAAATGTAATGGATTTGGCATTCATTCATATACTTGTATTGAGACCACTTCTCTCTAACTTAGGCATCGGAGTCCCACTAGGCACATCGTGCCACCATCTCCTCTGTTGCAGGTCATCCGTGTAGTTGGTGGTATGAAACACGTCCTTAGTAGTATCCCTTTATATATTTTTGTCAATTGCCCCTAATTTTATTTTATTTTTTGCAAAAAGTATTTTTCAGTGTTAAACACGTGTTTCGGATGATGACCTAAAAAAAAAAGAAAAAAAGGGGACAAATTAAAAAAGGCAACGAAATACAAGGGGGTTTTGCTCTTTCTCCAGATGAGCCATTTTTCCTCTCCTTGTAGACCTTTCCAGAAACCCTTTACCCTACCCTCCTCTATCTCTGACAGAAAACCCCCATAACCCAGCCATTTCATTTGGTCCCCTCTGATCCCCACTCCATATTATAGCAACCACAAAAAGCCACCCTTTCCTCTGCAACGTCACCCAAAAGATTCATTCTCCCTTTTCCCCGCAAAACTCACTCTTGTGTTTTGTGGAAAATGGAAAAAGAGTCCTTCAACATTGATCTCCTTATCTCGCATACGGAAACCCTCACATGGGATGACCTAATCCTAGAACCTACAGTGGAGGAAGCAACGATTATCTCAAGTCATACCCTGGTCAGTAAGCTCATCTCCTAAAAGCCCCTTAACAAGCACACGTTTCACTCCATTATAAAGGCGGTGTGGAGTTTCATTATAGGGCTTATTATAGAAGATCTAGACACAAACACCTACTTTTTCACATTCCCCTCAGTTCAGGATAAAAACTGAGTTCTTAATCAAAGGCCATGGAATTTTTGGGGTTTTCACATGATTTTGAAGGAGTGGCAACCTAGGTTAAGTCTTAATCGTGTAATGAGAAAACTGTTGGAAATAGACCTTGTTATCGCTGCTAGCATTACCACGAAAAGGTATATGAGAATTAGGGTGGAAATAGATGTAACAAAGCCCTTGATTGATGGTTTTAATCTCCTGTAGATACAAAGCGACCCAGAGAAAATCTCTTTTAAATACGAAAGGTTTTCAAAATTCTATTACTGGTGTGGTTGCCTTGGTCATGTTCAGTAGTATTGCCTTTCAAACCACGATAATGTTACAAAGATGATTTACGGGCAATGGTTGATTGCTGATAACCATGATCAAAGGAAACCTTCAAGACCCAAAGAACCAATGTTAGAACCAGTAAAAGCTGACACAAAGCCCCCTGTCTCACAAAGCCCCCATAGAAACTCATCACCTCGAAGGAAAATAGGCGGCAAGCTCATTGAATATCAAAGGAAATGGGAAGATCATCTATGAAGCTAATGAGGAATTAAGAAGTCTTTCCTTCAACTCCAATTCAGTGAAAACCTTAGTGGGAAGTAGCAACTCTACTGTTCAATACATACCTGTTCATCTTCTTCCAAAAAACCAACCATGCAAAATTATGGAGGGTGCATGCAGATCTTGGGTTACCCATGGAGAAGATCCAAGGATCAAGTCGTACACAACAGAGGAATTAAATGGGAGTCGAAATCTTGAGACAACAAATCAACATTTGCTGCCTCCCATTCAAAAAGCAATTGACCCACACAATCCAATCAACCTATCCTTCTCCTCTTGCCAACCAACCAATATGACACACTTGTCAAGGATAGACTACTCTAATTCCCACCCCAACCCAGATACCTCGCAACCATTCCCTCAAATGGAAACAACTCATTTAATTCCTCCCATCACCTGCCAAAGCATTGATGAAGAGTTTGAATTGCCCCCAAAGGCCTCTGTCTTTAAACAAATTATAGCCCATTTCCAAAGCTCTCCAGGCCCAAAAGCAGAACAGCCTATCTAGAAAACCCCCTTTGAAATGCAGAGCCATAGTGTCCCCTTATTAGTCAGCCCATTGGGTAGGGCCTGTATCTGTAACACCCAAACCGAGTCAAGCTCATTTTATATTTATATTTATATTTATATTTTCTTCACACGTTAATTTTTTTTCCCGCATGTTTATTTATTTATTTATCTTTCCATCTATATTTTTTTTAAATTCCCGTAAGGTTACCTCTAGTCCACTCCATACACACACACGACACACCCGCACGCATGTCTCCCTCATCCCTCTAGGGTTTCTTTTTTTTTTTATTCAATCACCAATATAAATACATACATACTTCCAGCACGAAGAAACCTCACGCCGCTGCCCTGCCACGCAAAACCGTAGCCAACCCCTCCTCTTTGCAAGCAGCACCACCCTCTAGCCCGGTTCTCAGCTACTGGGAAAAAGACCACCCCCATCGTGAACCTCAGTACAGACTGCAACCAGCCACCATCTTCTCCGTAAAAGACCAACCGAAGGGCTCGGTTTGCATCCAGTAAACCGCCACACCCAAAGCCAATCCTCGTGATGTGAATCCACCAAACACAGTTCGCGCCGATACCTCCGCCTTTCAAGGTCTAGTCCCTGCTATCCTCTTCAACCACCACTCCACTGCCACAAACGAGACTGCCGAGACGCAACTTGGCATCATTTTCCGAGTGTTGCTGCATCATAAAAACCAGCGCCCATGTGCACGCAGCCGAATGGAAACCACCCCAGGCAAGCTTCCCCCTGCATGACGGAAGCCTCTGGCCTTTGCCAGCTCCTCGTGCAACCGTAAGCCACCGTATCTGCACCATGCACACGATGCCAACCACTGGCAGCCACGAGAAGTCATCCCCTATTTTTGATCATCAAAACAGAGCCATTTTTCTCCACTGCATAAGGCTCCTCTACGGGCTGCCCAACCACTAGGAGGGTTGTTGCGTGCAGCCGTCGCCACCTCTGCCCCGGGCCGCTATCACCCACTGGAAATCAGTCCTCCACCGCCCAGTGATGTCCAGCGCCACCGTCCGAAGCCTCCATGCATGCCACATGGTGCGTAATCTCCCTCTCCGTCTCTCTGTCTCTCACTCTCCATTTTCTCCCTCTCTCGTGCTTAACCCAGCTTGACAGCATGTCTGCCGCACTCCTGCTTGACAGCCGCGTCGCCACTGCCTACCCAGTCCAGCCATCGCACGCTGCTACTTGATTTCCTCCGTGTGTAAGCCCTACCGTGCTTGTTTTGTTGATATACGTAGGTTTGTTTTGTTAGTTTTTAAAGAATTAATTAAAATTACCGTAATACCCTTTACTACATGTTATATTAATGGGCTTTTATACTTTTATTATGTATTAGTACACTGTTATTTAATTATGATTACAGAAAATTATTTTAACATGTTATTAAGTAAAGTTTTATTTTTAGGGTAAACAATATTGGTGTAATATTATTTTTACACTTTAGATATGATTTAATCTATTTGAAAAATATAGTTATGGTTATTTTTAAAATATTTTGGGATAATTATATTATCCAGTATTAAACTTTATAGTTGGTTTTCAATAATAAATAAGTTAGACTTTTAAATGTTTTTAGTCGAAGTTATCAAATGGACATTGGTGATTTTAGAAAGTGATGATTTGAAATTTTAGGTTTTGAGGATTTTAATAGGTTATTTTAGAAGCGTAGGATTGAATATCGAAATGTGTGATTAATTGGAAATTTATGAGAATTACGTGATTATTTTATAGGTGACGATTATTTATTGTTCGACATTTTGAGGAAAATTTCGAAAAAAGCTAAGAAGTTCAGATAAGCGGGGTTCCTATACTAGACTTTGCATTAAAATAAAATGAGCTGATGTTGATTTTTGAAAAATATACATATTTGGTTATGAAAATAAATTTGAACTACCTCAGTTATTTGTTCAGCATTACTCATGAGATTCTGTTTAAGAAGAAAGTATATTTTTATCATGATTGGTGTAGACATGAGCTTATTTCTGACATTCTGTTTCTGAACTTTGAAAAAGAGAGCGAATATGAAATTTGTGCATAAATTAGGTTGTGATATGATTTTTGTTCTATTCTAAAGATTTTCTGTACTCTGATATGATCTGATGTGATTTCTGAAAACCTTTGGCATAACATTCTGTTTTCGTTCCATTCTGACCTCACCACGGGTGTAAAACTTGGCCTCTGTTCGGGTTGGTACCAATTTTTCTGTTTCTGGTGCACCCACTTTGGAAACAAAGTTGTTTTCTGCGTGGTCTTTCCTATGTGCACACTCGGGGCTCCGAGAATGAATAAGGGGAAAATTCACATTCTGTTTCTACTCGGTTAGCTACCGGGGTTTGCACAATCTTACCACGGGGGTTAAACATGGTATTTGTTCTGATATGATAAGATAATATGAAATGTTTCAGTTTATGCTATGCCAAAGGGATTTTGATTATGAATATTTTTGAACTTTCGCTCTGATATTTTTGATAACATGTTCTGACGCTGCATTTTGAAAACATTATTCTGATTCTGCATTCTAAAAGAAAATATTATGTTCTGCATTCTGATTTCTGTAAATGCTCATGTTTACATACTAGTATATGTCATCTGCTTACTGAGTTGTTGATAACTCACCCCTTATTTCCATATATTTGTCAGATAATTTTGATGGTTCAGCTGGAGAACAAGAGTAGAAAGTTTAGTAATATGTGATGATCGTAGTGGAATAAGTGTCTGAGGGTACAAATGCTTATGTGATAGACGTAGTTAGTAAACTGATTTATTTTTCGGGTATTTGATTTGATGAGTTGAGGATGTTTACGAGTTTTTGGAGAATTTCAAATTTATGTTATTGGGGATTTCTTTATTGTCGCCATGGAGGAACTTAGATTTTTGAATTGATTAAATGGATTAATATTTTATGGGATTTTCTGGATTTTATAGTTGAGTTATTTAAGTTAATTTTAAGTATTAAGAGCTAACTCTCCGGACCTCCAAGACCAGGGCGTTACAGTATTGCCCTTAACCCTTTCCTTTTGGATTTTGTCTCAGTAAAGCTCCCAATAAGCCCAACCCATCTCAATCAAGAAGCCATACCATAATCAAAACATTACCCCAATCCCGAATACTCAGAAGACCCCCTTTTTGAAAATGTCTACACAAAGAAGAGGAAATCGACTACATTTGGAAACATATCACAACAAAAATACCAAGAATGTGTTCACTCAGCTCAACTATCATTATAGCCCCTGTTGTAAGAGATGAAGATCCAAACAGTGGTCTCATGGAAATCTTTAAAGGTAAAAAGCATCAATTTGTTATCGATGAGCAGTCACCTATGGACCAATCAGTAAGGACCTTCGGAAAGATAAAGGAGAGTACCAAGAAAAGCACAAGAAAGAGCAGATTCTCTCCTTACAAGTGCCCGAATCCAGCTGAGTCGGGTAATGAGGTTCACTATCAAGCTATGACTTTATTTCCCCTTAATCCAATGACCGATGTGGTAAGGTCCAAACTACCACCATCAGATCTATGAAGCTGATGGTTTGGAATTGCCGAGGCATAGGCCGGCCTTGTGCAATTAGATTCTTAAAGGCCTGCATCAAGAATCACAATCCAGATGCAATTTTCCTCTCTTAGACTCTTATTATGCATGTAAATACTAATGTGGTTGTGCATAGATTAGGTTTTTCTCAGTTTTTACATTTTTCCCCTTCTGGTAGGTGGGGAGGACTCTTGTTTTTGTGGCATCCTAGTCTGGACGTAGACCTTGTCCATGTCTCTAGTAATGTTATATCTCTATTAGTGTACTCTGACCCCCAACACACTCTTTGGTTGCTGAATCCGGCATACTGCCTTGCTCAACCCACAAAAAAAGAAAGAAGTCTGGTGCCTCCTTGAGTCAATCACTGTTGCGTATCCCGGTCCAATGTTAGCTATAGGAGATTTTAATACAGTCCTAAACCAATATGAAGAATTTGGGGGTAGACCTTTTGCTAGTTCATCCACCCTTTCAGGCTTGTAACTCAACATGGATAAGAATGGCTTGATAGACCTAGGGTACTCGGGACCTAAATTCACTTGGTCTAATAAAATACATGGTTCTTTTAGTATTAGAGAAAGACTGGACATAGGTGTCATTAACCTTCAGTGGAATAATCTGTTCCCCAATGCCTCTTTGAAAATCCTCACCAGAACAGTCTCTGATCATGTACCTTTGATGCTTGACACTACAAATGTGCACAATTCTCCTAAATCTTTTAAATCCGAGCAGTTTTGGACTAGGGATCTATCTAGTATGGAAGTTGTGAAATCTGCATAGAACTCCACCTTTTCTGGTACCCCTGCCTTCATTTTTACAAAAACATTGAAAGAAACAAAAGTGTCTTTAAAAAAAGTGGAATGTTAATTGTTTTGGGCATATCCAATCGACCATAAAACAGCTCAATAATACTCTCATTGATATTCAATCTCAACCTCCCAATCAAAACACCTTCTTATTGGAAGAGTATTTGAAAGAGAATCTTGAGAATAGAAGAATCTCTTTGGAGGCAAAAACTGAGAGTTACTTGGTTGACAATCACAGATCTCAATACAAAATTTTTTCATGCTTCTACATCCCTTAGAAAAAGGAAAAATTGTATTGATTGTCTTAAAATTGGTCCTAGGCAATGGACCTCTGGCCTAGTTTCTGTTAAGCAAAATTTTCAAGACCATTACAAAAAATTTTTCTCCTCTTCCAATCCGGATATCCCCAAGGATCTTGAATCTCTTTTCCCAACCAAGATTTCAAATGCTGAAAATGACTTCCTTTGTAAAATTCCCTCTGATGAAGAAATTCTAAACACTTTAAACCAGACTCCATCCACAAAAGCTCCTGGCCCTGATGGTTTTATTGGCCTCTTCTATAAACACTATTGGGACATTATCAAGTCGGATATCTTAGTTGCCATAAATAAATTTTTTTACTCAAGGAAAACTTCTCAAAGAATGGAACCATACAAACATTGCCCTCATTCCAAAACCTAAAAACTCTAATGTTGTAAACCAATTTAGGCCCATAAGTCTCTCAAATGTCTACTATAAGATCATAGCAAAACTCTTGGCTAACATATTGAAGAACATTCTCCCAAAAATCATCTCTTCATTCCAAACTGCTTTTGTCCCAAACAGACTTATTCAAGAAAATATCATCCTGGCTCAGGAAGCCTTTCACTGTTTGAGAAAAAAAGAGGGCAAAAGGGTCAAATGACCATCAAGATTGATATGGAGAAAATTTTTGATTATATGGAATGACTTTTCCTCCTAGCCATATTCAAAACTTTTGGTTTCAACCAAAGTTAGATTAACTGGATTAAGGAATGTATTACTTCTATCACATATTCCATAATCATCAATGGCTCCCCTCATAGTTTTTTTCACCCTTTTAGAGGAATTAGACAAGGTGATTCCCTTTCTCCATTCCTGTTCATTTTAGGTAGTGAAGTTCTTTCTAGGCTAATCACTAAAACTGAGCTAAGCAACGAGATTAAAGGTAGAAAATTCTCTAGAAGTGGTCCCTCCCTTTCTCACCTCCTCTTTGCTGATGATCTTATCCTCTTTGGGACAAGCTCTTCTAGTAATGCTCAAGCTTTTGCAAATTGCCTGGATACATACACCTCTTGGTCTGGGTAGAAAATCAATCTTGAAAAATCCTCCATCCACTTCAGTAGAAACACTCCAATCAGCAGCGTAAATGACATCAAAAGCTTTCTAAACTTTAAAGTTGCACCCACAAAACTTAGGTACCTTGGTTTACCTTTGTATATAGGTGACTTGAAGAAAAACTTGTTTCAAGAAGTTTTGGACAAATTCAATAATAGACTTCAAGGGTGGAAAGAAAAATTCCTTTCCAAGGCAGGGAAAACGACCCTCATTAGAGCAGTAACTAGTTCTATCCCCTTTTACATCATGACCACTTTCCAAATACTTGCGAAAACCACAAAGCTTTTGGATACATCGTAGATTCTAGTGGGCTATTGAGAATAATAATCTTCAAAAATTTCACTCCCAAATCATGGAAAACAATTTGTACACCAAAATCCTTAGGAGGTCTAGGCCTTAGAAAAACTTCTTTGTTCAACAAAGCTCTTATCTCATAATTTGCTTGGTATCTATTATCTCCTCAATGACACACCAAGTCTCTGGAAAGATTTTATAAAAAACAAATACTTAAAAAATTCTTCTTTCCTCGAAGTTTGTAGCAAACCTATTGACTCCCTGGTTTGGAAAGGTCTTCTGAAGTAAAGAGATTTTTAAAAGAGAGCTTTTGCTTCTAGATTAATAATGGTGCTTCCACTAGAGTTTGGATAGATCCTTGGATTCCTGGCCTTCACTTGCTAAAGCCTCAACCTAGTCCTAATGTTCAGAACCAAGATAATAATCTGAAGGTGGCCGAGCTTACTCTTGAAGAGCCTAGAAGATGGAACACTCTTCTCCTTCAAGCGCTCATCACCACTAATTCTGGTGAAGCTATCCAAAAAAATTCATCTTTCCACTTATAATTTCTGCACGAAAAATTATAAGATCAAGTTGATTCAGCACTCCTCGGGTTCCTTTCTGTTAAATCAGCTTATGCAGCTCTGAGTAGTATTCATTATTTTACTCCTCTGATCTACAATGAAAATAATTGAAAATCTCTTTGGAAACTCAAAATGCAAGATAGGCTTAAATTCTTCCTTTGGAAAGTAGCTCATAACATACTCTCCACTAGAGGCCTGCTCAAAAGAGTTATACCTTTAGAAGAAGATCACATTCTCTATCCTCTTTGTAATGCAGAAGAAGAAAACCTTCCTCATTTATTTCTTAACTGCATCTTCTCAAAGGTTTTGTGGAGGAATTCTAGTTGGCCATTAACTATCATGAACTTTGCAAGTCAACCCATCCATAATTGGATATCCATCATTCTTAATCAATACACTAGTCTTCGCATACCAGAGGAAGAGGTCCACTCTTTTCAACTTTTTGCTACTCTTGCAATGGACAACATCTAGTTTCCTAGGAATCAAGTCATCCACAACTCTCCATGTCCAACTCCACACTGCTTTGTGTCAAATGTCCTCAAGGTTTTCAAAGATCATAGGAATGCATGGAATGAAAAAATCTATGAACAAGAAGAAAAAGAGCAGACTCCACCAGATGGTTTTTTTTCTCTATCTTTTGATGTGGTAGTTAGAAAAACAAGTAGCACTATTGCTACCATATGCAGAAATGAAAATAGTGTACCGATCTTTGCTCAGACCGACCACATACACAACATAAACCCAAACGTGGGAGAAGCTACCACATCACTAATGGCAGTTCAAGAAGTAGAACAAAGAAACATTAAAAATGTAATCATTGAAGGAGATTCCAATATGGTAATCTAAGAAATTACAAAAGAAAAAGCATCAAGAGATTGGACAATGCTTTCTATCACAAGAGACATCCAATTTTTGCTTCGTAATTTTCAAGAATGGTGAGCAAAAAAAATACATCGTTCAAAAATCGATGTGCGCATAACCTTGCGCAATGAGTAGCCTCCAATGAAGCATATGGAAGCTTACTCCTCATTGGATCCCCCAAATATTCTGGAATTCCACAGCGGCAAAGACCCTCCCTTTCATGGCCATAGCATGTAGTTTATAGTTTTTAAATTTCTTATTAATGTTTTGTATTAAACTGGAGCCCTCTGTACTTTGTTTTTCCTATTATAGAATGAATATTGTAAAAAAAAAAAAAAAAAAATACAAGGGGGTTTTGGTAAAATTACCCTTCAGATCACACTCCCTACGTCAGGCTGGCGCCATGCGGCATGCCTAACATTAGGGGCTATTGGGCTTTTGGACTTTGAAGCATAACGACGCGGCGTTGATTAATTGGTTAAATTATAATTCTAGAACATACGTAGGGTCATGTTTTTGTGTAGATTTTTTCATTCTATTTAGTCCTGCAAATGTTGCAGTGTGTCCAAATAAACTCAACCCATCTTATGCCAAAGTTTGCTTTTTATACCGGTAATGTATTATGTATACGAGGCTAACCTTTCTTCAATATTGATCACTATTCCAATGTCCGACCTTGGCAAATATCTATGCTTCGGGCTTAGCTGTTGGGGTTGGGTAGGATATAAATCATTTGATACATAGTTATAGTTTATTAAGGTTGGCAATTCAATGTTGTATCAAATTCTAACTTGATCAATTTAATTTAACGGATCAGATTCATTAATTCTAGGGGACTGCTAAGGCCACCGAGAGGTGGTCTCGAGAATTTCTATCGAGAATTGCAAAATGCACTATTTTATTTTGTGTGTTTTTTTTTTAAGCATTTTTTAAATCACTTTAAACATTTAAAAAAATCACAAACTCATTTAAAAACACTTTTTTAACTATTAAGTAAAAAAAAAATGATAAGAATAATTTTTGGCATCAGCCGATCGCACACCTTACGTGTCCATTTCACAATAGCGTTTCCCCCTCTCAGACTCGATTCACATTTGAAAACACTTTCTTCCTCTCCCCCCGCGTCGACCCAGCTCTCCTCCCCTCCCTGTTTCTTTTGTTCATCCTCTCCCCCACCCCTACCCTGCGTTTCCATCCTCTCCCCCTCCCCCCACCCCCACCCCCACGTGCATCTCCCCAGCTCTCCTCCCTCCCCTTTTCTTTTGTTCCTCTCCCCCACCCCCGCGTCTCCCCCCCTCGGTTTCCTCCGTGAGGTGGCCTTGATTCCATCAGCTTGGGTCTTCTATAGAGTTGGCTTGCGGTGACTTTACAAGTGGCTACTGATGCAACCATGGTGCACACAGAGGAACGGTGTCAATGACTTGGCATCGTGCGGCGTACGGTGGTGCAAGGGCTGGACATGAGTTTTTGATGTGAGATTGCTTTGTTTCTGGTTGCCGAGACAAAGGAATTATGGGAGGGATCTTCCCATGCGATTGCTCAATGGGAACAGAAAATATTTCCATACGAGACCTTGGTTGCCGCTACCCGAGATTTTCACCTAACTCACAAGCTCGGCGAAGGTGGCTTTGGACCCGTATACAAGGTATGATTAAATTCAGCTGTAATTTGGGTTTCCAAAGAAGTTTAAACTTTAAACTCTGTATGGTTTCTGAGAAAGTTTAAGATGTAAGATTAGATATACAGTTCTATCTTAGCTTGTCCCCCCCTCGTTCTGCTGGAAACATAAATATCCAGATTTTAATGTAATGGGATATGATTTAATGATGTGCCTGTTTTCTCAATTTTCTAGTATTTTCTCTTTTTATTTTTTATTTTTTTAGAAATAGAACAGAGCGTGAGAGGACGAAAATGTCTCATCCTCTATAATCTTTGCAAATTACGTTTTGGGAGTTGCCGGGTGCGTAAAAAGTTGTACGTCTTTTGGGAAATAATAGTGAAGGAGATAAAGATTAATGAGGCAAGGAATGAAACTAACTTGGTCTGTGAATTAGGAACAACTTAATCATATTGATATACAATGGAAAAATGAGATTTTAGAAAATAGAGGAGGTTTCTGAAAATTTGTGGGAACAATTTAGAACATAAGATACAACCACTAATATTATACCCATGAATATTACTAATTTAGAAGATAGTATAGAACCATTGATATCATGTACATCATATGTATATGTTTAATAGTTAAGCCACTTGCCTCAGAGTAGTATTTCTATAGTGTTAAATTATTAAATTTGCAGAAGCATATTTTTCCACGCTTGAGTTACATTCCAAATGATAATAATTTACCAAGCTTTCTCATGTTTTGGGCTAGACCTTTGGATCCCAAGGGAGAGAGCTTCTTTGTTATCAAAGTAACCTACTAACCTCAAAGGGCAATTGAAACTTCTTCTAAGTTTTGGGATGCTTTTGCTAATAGGGGAAGTTGATTGATGAGAGAGAGATTGCGGTGAAGAAGCTCTCACACAGCTCAACCCAAGGGGAGAAAGAGTTTAAAAATGAGGCTAAGTTGTTGGCATGCGTTCAGCATCGGAATGTTGTGAATTTGTTGGGGTATTGTGTCCATATGGTGGAGAAGCTACACGTTTATGAGTATGTCTCCAATGAGAGCCTTGACAAACTTCTATTCAGTAAGTTCTCTGTGACTCTCTGCTACTTTCCTTTATTAACATTCTTCTTCTTGTTTTCTGTCATTTGCACTCACTTACTAGGAGATTTTTATTCAAAAGTGAAATGAAATTGAAAGAGGCCTTATGTTTAGGTTCTAAGTTCATAGCTAATAACAGCAGTTATAGTAGTAGTTCGTAGTTCTCCCCATTATATTTCTCTGTTTGCTAGCCATGTATAGTTCATGCTGGGGAATTTTTTCTTAGCTTTATTCTTTGACCTTCTGTTGCCTGCACTATGTTAATCTAAATAACAGCAACTGAGTTTTGAAACAGATATTTTTTTTTTCTGTAGTTCACGGGATTATTGGTTGATTATTTTGGATAGATTATTTTGGAAACTCATCCGTATTAGAATGACTTAGAATTAAAAGAATGCCAAATTCTTTTGAAACAAAAATTAAAAGAATGCTGAATTGTTTTTAATATGTCTATGCACATTCTAAGTTGGGCTGGAGGCCAAATTTAGAATCTCCCAGTGACAGTTGGGCAACAAGTAGAATTTGATGCAACAACCTTTAGATACGATCATAATCAGACAAGCTCAAATGTGGAAGACCTCTGTCAGAGATATTGTAATGTACCACAAGAGGTCCATCCGATAAAAGTTAGAATGAAATGTAAATGGGAAGACATTTGGATTAAAATCATCCACTGATAATTGTAGCTGTTTTGTGGTAGAAATAATTTTTTCAAATCTTCTTTTCTCTATGATAGGCCATTTTGTCATGCTGTCTCTCCCAACAACATTCAATTTAGCCTTAGCAGCTGTGTTTGGTTTGCCCCTAAAATTAAACTCCTGTTAGTTATGAAGCCTTTAGCTTGATCATTTATGATTCAAATGTTTTTAACAGGTTTATGGGTCGACAATGTCGGGGACAAATAGCCATGCTTTCTTTAACAAACCTGTTGGTACTTAAAAATCTCCATTAACTGACCTGTTTGCCTAACGTTCTCCGGATTACTCGGCGGTGGAGATCAAAATTATGTTGCAATTATGCAATTAATTAGATTAATGAGCACATCAAACACACTTTTTCAAAAAATAAAAGACATCAACCTGCACACTCACATGGTAATCGTTTGGATCTCCAAATGTATTTTGAGGCATCATTAATGATTGTGAAGTCAAAGTCAAAGTCCTGGGTGCCATTCCATCTTCCTCTTCCCCCATCACACTAATTCTATGAATGTTTTCCGAGACTTTAAAGGGGAAGCACATGATGGCAAAAGAAGAAAAATGAACATTAAAGTCTCATAATTGATAACAGTAAAAAAAAGAAAAAGAAAAAAGAATCTAAAAAGTAAAAAAAATAAAAAACAATTAAGCATAAGGGGACATTTTATCATTAATGCATTCATCAACATTAACATTATTTTTCAGGGAAAGCATATCTGGACATTTGATCTGATGTTCTTTAATTCTGATGATATATAGGTCCAGTTTCAGGCCTGATTTGGAAGATTTATTCGAACCAACTGGTGGTGCATTCTTTTAGGTCAATGTTTAATTTCTGTTATTTATCTGTTGTTGAAAGTAGTTGACTATCTATCAACAGAGTTGTAGTAGTCTTATTGTCCCTGTCACTACCGTTTTTAATATGTTTTAGGTTGAGTCTGCATATGATATGTTTTGAGTTCTTCTATATAGCATCCATTATAGCGGTGCACACAATGCACACACTACGTGGATGCTCCTGGTTTTTTTTTTTTAATAAAATAAAAACGCATGTTTTGAATCAATTTGAAAATCTGAATGTATTTTCATCCCCCCACGAAACACCTTGCTCCATCGCAATCCGCGTCTGCTTCCACAACCCAGCACCTCCTGGCGATGCCGTCTCTCTTGTTAGTGCCGTCGAGCGGCGCTCCTCTGTCTGCCCAGCGCCTCCACTGTCCCGCGAGCTCGTTGAATGGAGTAAACAAGATTTGAATCTCGCGAACCCTCCTTCCTCGTCACAAACCCGCGTCCGTCGGCTTCCTCTTGCCAGTGCTAGCTCACGACGGTGTCTCTCTGTTCAGGGCCAACTCGCGACGCTCGTACGTCTGCCCAGCGCTGCCACTCCTCGCGAGCTGATTGAACTAACCAAACCAGCGACGGGACCGAGTGCTCTGTTTCGCCAAATGGTTTGCTAGGTAAATATTGTAGTAACATTTTCCCGTCCATACATGCTATGTTCTTCATGTGTACATCGAGATGTGATTTTTGTGTTTTCTGAGATGGGTATGCTTAGGGCATGAAGAAATTTCCAGAAAATTAGGGTTCGTAACTGTTCTTGTGCATGCGCATTGCTGTTATTGAGGCACATTTTGTGGTAAGTTAATGGACATCATTTTTTTTTTTATGTTTTTATTTTCAGAAACATTTCCTATCTCTCAATGTTTGTTTTCCTTGGATGATGCAAGCAAGCATTGTTTACTAATGGCACCATACAAGCTAACATAACTGGAAAAAATATGTCCCATTTCTGGGATCAGTTTACCAAAGTCAATGGTTCTCCAACAAGTTTAATGCAATTCTCCACCATCTAACCACTTCAGTGTAGGAACAATCTTGACCAAAAATGACTTTAATTTTTCATTAGCAACTGCATTTCCCACAATATCTAACTGTGTCAAGCTCAAGCCTCTAAATATTACAAAAGCTCCCCAATAATTTGCCAGGTTGACATCACCAGTCATCGTTTCATCACGAACCCAATCAATTTCTTCTGTATGACTCAAAGGCGATGAACACAAATACCTTGTTGTATCAATCGAGTGTGAACCTATCTGGTTGCATGAAATATCCAACACTTTATCCAACTCAAAAGAACCTCAAATTTTTAATTTATTTGTTTCTTTTATTGCTCGTAGCCCGCTTGATTTTCTCTCTTCCTCTCCCTCTGTTTCCATTTCAAACTTCCCTGGTTTTTTCTCTTCCCCTTCCCTCGTCAAGGTAATAGTTCAAAATGAAAGTTGAAGATCCTCAATTCACCTGTCACCTGCAAAGGAGTCTTTTTTTTTTTTTGGCAGAAGAAAAAAAGAAATTCCTTAGGAGGTGGCCAATGAAATGAGATGAAGTGGTGGCAAATATACGATACTTAGTGAACTAGTATTAGCAGACTACTTGTAACAAGATGTTCACATTATATGGTGCGATAAGTTTACGTATTTTTTAGACAAGTAATTTTATTGAATGCTCCTATTGATTTTTCTCGTCAGGTTTGTTTGCTAGTTTTCATACAGAGTAAAATCTAAGTAGAGTTTTGTGCTGATCATTCGGTGCCTTATCCTTTATACTTGGGATTTCCAGTATGGTCCACATTCTTTAATTCCAACATGAACTTCACGTTACAGGTATTTGGCTCTTCTTGCAAAGTATCTTGTGTCAACAAAAGCTCTGACATCTGCACTTTTAACTTTAATTGGAGATTTAATCTGTCAGGTACACTTTCAACCAAAACTATAGATATCTGGTATTTCTTTGTGAGGTTTTTTAAAGATTAATGACTTTCTGTACTCATATCTTCCTAATTATCCAACTAGAAGTTAGGACAGAAACTTTCAGTTTAGCTTTCGTAACTGCCTAAAATGAGTCTAGGATGCCATTTTCTTTTCTTGGTTGGGTTGGGAATTTTCATTTGTAGAAAATGGAATTCCTTCATTTTTCTTTCAATATTTTTATTTAATTTACGACGTGCAATTTTTGGTAACAAAGATAGTTCAGTTTTCTAAAAGCAATTATCTGTCTCAGATTGGTGAGATCATTAGCAGATTTGAGAAAAAGGGGTTCCATCTGAAAGGTTTATTCTATAATATGAGCTGTGAGAGTTGGGGGTTGGCTATACCATCTGATGATGTTACTCATGTTTTTGGTTGCATCAAAATTATGTTTTTGGCATAATTTGATTTGTAAGATTCAAATTTTAAAATTTATCTTCCAAATCAAATTATACCATATGAATGGTATGTGGTGTATAGGTCCTAAAATAGAGTTATTCATTTTCAAATCCTCTATATTCTGTCCTAGAAGCAGGGGAATGAAAAGCAAAAGGAAACATGAAAACTTCTGAACTTGATGTGCAGACCCGAAGTCATGACTTGTTTAGGTTTGAAGCTCATCACTGTGGACTGTGCATTTGCTGAGAAGCATTATGCGAATTTGTCAGCAAAGCCCTTTTTCAGTGGTTTGGTTGACTACATTATTTCTGGTGCTGTTGTTGCTATGGTTTGGGAGGGTAAGAATGTCGTGACAACTGGGTGAAAGATTATTTCTGGTGCTGTTATTAATGTTTATTATCCACTTGGTTTGGCTCTGGTGTCAACAGATTTTTTCAACTGTGGTTGTTAGCCTAAAGAAATGAGGTAGCAAGTACTGTTTTGGATGCGAGTTGTCTACTAGTCAGTTATTTAGAAACGCAGATTATGAGTTGAAGAGCCTCTATTTTCACTTTTTGGTCACAACACTATGCCTAGTTTCCTATTTCTTTTTAATATCTTTCGAATGAATTGTTTTCAACCATGAAAAAATCGATATGCCGCAAAGGAATGGAAAGTGAAAATTGACCGATTCTATGCTGATAATTGATAAATGATACTCGGGGATTTGTAAATATCTGATGTTGAAGCTACGTTGTTTGCAAGAATGTTATTTACGGAAGTTATTGGGTTGGAAGTGCAAAGAAATTGCTCTTTGGTTCCCCGAAGGCCTTGCTAACTGGGGGAGTAGCCTACACCCTTGGATCTATGAGTAATGCTTGATTGAGTTGCTTGATACCCATCATCCTATTTTCATTTGTTGTTAGACTATTTTGAGAAGCTAGTTATGAAGTTTTGACCTAGCTGGGTCATACCTATTTCCTTAGAACATTAGACTTGCTGCTTATCATTTAATGTAACGATATTTATTAAATATAAAGTTGGATGTGGGTTTGCACGGATGGATGGATGGATGGATTGATTTAACCCATTGGGAAAGAAGGCTGTATGATGGCAATTGTTCCAACCTTGTTATCTCTTCAAGCAATAGCTCTTGTTCCAGCTGATGACCAGTCGATTTCATCATCCTGTAAGGAATACATATGAGTGAAAACAATTTTTCCTTCTTTTTTATTAACTAATATATGATAACACAACTTATCAGGAAAAATTACACGCAAAGTACTGTTATCATGAGGCTTTCCTTTAATCTGTTAGTCCATGATACTATCTATCTACAAAGTACTCAGGTAACTGAAACGTTCTCTTCATAGACCTTTCCTATATCTACAAGGATATATTTTGGTTGGAGAGAACATACATTGAAATCCATATATGATGCTTGCATAGAAAGCCACTGATGATCCATCATCTTCAACATGATGCAATAGAGCATATCAAATGCCGATTCACTTTCTGCCAGGCAAAAGCGTTAAGATTATTTTTAACATTAGCACTTGAAATAGCAAATAGTAAGGTATAATTGACTGAAAAAAGTTGATTAAGTACTAAATATTGTGCATTCATATCAGAAAACAAAAAATCCATAACATCGTAGAAGTACCAAGAATTCTATTTCATTGCCTCTCCTACCCAAACAAAACAAAAAAAGCAGATAATTGCTCATAACATGAATTGAACAAGGAAAAAAATATTAACCTGCTTCCAGATCAAGCATTTGAATAAGCATCTAGTACCACACAAGATATAAAACTTCCCCGTCAGCATGAAAAACTTGAATCTAAAAATGAATCTAAAAATTATATACATCTTTAAAACATTTTATAGTAAAAAATATTTTAAAAATTATATATACTATTTTAAATTAAATATCTTAAATTATCCTTGCACATCACACCGAATATGTAACTAGTATAAGAAAAAAACATCTAGCCAATTTTACCATATTTAGAGGAAATGTTATGCAATTAATTTAACAATACAAAAACAAGTGGCACTAGTTCTCCCATTCACTGCAATGTAGAAGCAAGCTCATCTCTCATAGAATTCACAAGTGTCCTCCATTTTCTATGATCAAATTTCTTCAGAATTGTTGCTAACAAAAGCATTGCCATATATCAAAACATCTATTTGAAAACATTAGAAATAATTATGGAAAAAAAGCGGGAGGGGTATAGAGAACTATATAAGAAACAAGCTATACTGAAAAATTCTTGGCAAAGAACAACAGATTCTCCAATGATATGAAACCACCACCTCTACCAGACAAAAATCAAAATTCAATTAATTAGAGGAGAAAAAGTAAAACCAAAATTAAAACAAGGGTTAAATAAGCTTTTAATCCCAAAACTACCAAGGGTTTTACACCCTGCAACCTAAACTTCCAAATCTGACACATTATACCCTCAAAAGGCTAGGAACTGTTAAGCTCTTGATACCTTATACTTCCCGACAGGGAGGGCTTAGTCTTTAAGCATGTACATGCAAGAAACCGGTGGGGTTGGTTTAGAGCTGCCGAGAAAGAAGTTTGCGCAAAGTCATGAGAAGCAACATCTGCAGGAGGGTTCCATTAGTTTCTAGCAAATACAGAGAGAAAAAAAAGATGGAGTAAACAGAGAGAAAAAAAAAAGAAATGTATGCTAAAGTCTGGAATCACAGATTATTTCGAAGATTCTTCGATACATTACCCTCCCGTAGATCTAAGGGCTTCGGTGGACTGAGGGCTTCGTTGGTGGACTGAGAGACCGAGGGCTTGGGGATTGATCTCCTCAGGAGGGTTGAGGTCGTGCTTGGCTGAGGTCGGTGGCTGTGCTTGGCTTCGATGGTTGAGGTTCGGGAGGGCTTTGAGGGCTTAGGGTCGAGGGGGGAAATGGCTGAATGAGGGGAATGAGGGAACAGAGTAAACCGATTCAGTGGTGTTAGTGAATCCGGTCTACACGTCATGTGTGCAATGGATTCAACAAACTGTGGTTGCTGTGAAGATTTTCTCATATGTTTTTCATGCAAAGTCTAACTATGGGGCGAGCAGGAAAAGTTGTAATAGTAGCGTTTGTTATGCTGATGTTAAACCTTTTAAGTGCTCTTGGGATGGGATCAATGCCTCAGTGGTGGTAGGCTGCTGCGAAGAATCCACCCATTTAAGTTGAAACACTATCAAGCAGTGATTTGGGCATACAAGCAAGTGTATGCCCAAACACCATCAACCCCATATGTTGGGGCTGATGTTCCTGGACTAATCTTGGCCAGTAGTTTTGGAGCTTCTTTGTATTTAATGAGCAAAAAAAATGTTAAGTTAGGTAAGCTGCTTTCTTATGTTTATATGGTTCTACTTGCATAATTTTATTTGAATACAAAGGTATGTTGTCGTCAAGAAGTTTGAGATGCCTTACAAATTAAAACTCAAGAAGTTTAGCAGAGAATGTGATGGAAACAGAAGTTAAAGAAATTCAAACAATTTCACTTATACAAATTAGCTCCATTTTGGGTGGGAGAAAACCCAATACAAGATATAGTTTACTGACCACGGAGAAAGCAAACTACACCAATAAACCTGGCTTTTATAGACTCAACCTACATGGTTTTTAATCCACTCCACTTCCACAATCATAACACACAATCTTCTCACAATCAAACTCTATACATGCACCCACATCACACACTCAGACTCACCCATGTTGCTCCCACACTACACAACTCAATTGACTAGCTGTGTCTCTCTCCACTAGCCACATCCCTTTGACATGGCTGCACTTTTTTTTTTTTTTTTTTCCTTTTCCTTTTGCTCCACAAACAGAGATCATGGAAGCCTCTCACATCTCTGACTCTCATCCCATATAGCTCGTGTCCCTTATAGTGTATCACAAGAACAATGCCTTTATTAATAAAGCATTATTTGTGCTCATAGAAAGGGCATTATCTCGCAATTATTTGAGAGATGGATGCAGGAAGAGTACAAAAAGTCTATTGATAATGCTAATATCCTGCTCAGCCCAAAAACTTAAACCTACACCAAGAATTGAATATCAAACATATCAAACAATCCAAGCAATATCAAAGGCAAGCAAGAGAAAGGGAGACCCATCTTCTCCACGGCTGTGTCTTCATTTTTCAGACACCCAAAATCACAACCCAACACAAAATGAGAGTTAGCAACCGTGCGACAGAAGACACCCAAAATACCCAAAATCACAAATCATGGTATGCACGAACTACAAACCACAAACCAAAAATCAACAGCAGCACTCCAAACTAAAGCCCAAGCATTTTGGGTTGAAATATGCAAGATAGGGAGGGACGGATTCTAGGGCAAGAAACCACTCACCTGGCTACCGAGATGTAGATTTGGATCGTTGATGTCGATTTTGAAGTAGGGAACCAAAATGAGAGTTAGCAACTATGCGACATGTATTTCCCAAAATCAATCTCAAATGCCCAAAACAGAAATGAAGCAAAGAAAATCAGGGAGAGAAATGCACACACGCACCTGGGACGATGACCAAAATACTGGGAGAGAGACGGCGTCGCCGGTGGCGGTGGGGAGGAGATTCAAAGCGATGGGGAGGAGATTCGACACAGGCTGAAACACACACACGCACCTAGGACGATGACCAAAATACTGATAGAGAGACGGCATCGCCGGTGGCGGTGGGGAGGAGAGACACTGGGAGGGTAGGAGATTCGAAGCGGGCTCTCGACGTTAGCACGAATTCAAATTGGGAAGAAAATATGAAAACACTACCCAAAACGGTGCGTTTCGCAGGGAGGGAAAAAAAAAAGATTGCCATGTAGGGTGTGCAAAATTGCACACCGCTGCAGTGGCTGATCTCTATCAATACTCTTATCGAAATACATCCTCAGTGGATGCATCATTTTCCTTAATTCTAATTTTTTAATGGAAAAATATTTGCTGCAGCCTACATCCTCAACACGATCATCCTCAACACATCGTGTTGAGTTGAAGAAAAAAAAAAATTTAAAGAGTGTGCTGCGGCTTCCGGCTAGTGCCCAGCATTACTCTTTTTTAATTTTGTTTCAATTCTTGTGTTATTCTTAGATTGAGACAAAAATCGTCTATCCTAAGGGAACTGCTAAGGCCACTGTCCCGACAATTCCTATCGATATTGTAAAATACACTTTTTTATTTTACGTATTTTTTTCATGCATTTTTTAAATCACTTTAATTATTTAAAAAAATTTATAAATTCATTAAAAAAATTTCTTTAATTATTAAATAAAAAAAATCAAATCGGTAGAAATTGTCGAGGATTTTCCTATCATAAATATCACATGTCAAACTAAGTCACGTCAAATCAATTTTGATCGTATATGACTCAAAGCTACTTCAACTCAATTAGATTGGTTACATAATTTTAACCCGTTATATTTTTGTCGGTTCCCTAAATATTTCCTAAGCCTAGTGTTTTGGAAATCGACTTCGGTTGATGGGCCACATGGCGCGTGTTGGGTTGCATGCGTGGGCTTGCTGTGCGCCCAGGTCCGTTTTTCCACTTCCACAATAAAAGCTTGAAAATACTCTCATGGGTCAAACCCCATACTTCTGGGTCAAACAGGCAACTGATTTATTTATCATTTTGTGTTAAAAATGCCACTCTTGGTGAGAGTTGGGTCCCATAATTATTTTTTTATTTAGTGATTAAAAAATTATTTTTTAATAATATTATAAATTTTAAAAAATAAAATAATAAATTTTTTTACTCTTATCGAGATCCGTCTCGTGCTACACCCTCGATGTTATAACACTGCTATTTTGTGTTACAAATGTCAGCCCGTTCTCTTATAAACATAAAAAAAAAAAAAAAATTTATTGCTTTTCCAGTTTAACTTATAACTTCCAAAATAAATTTCAAAAAAGTATTAATAATTCCAAAATAATAATAGTATGTATAACATATAGTAATTTTAAGAAATTTTCAACACAAACAACATACATTAAAATGTTTTAGGCCAAAAGTTAAAGAGCCTTCTTTTGTAAATCAGTTTAGGCCAATTAGTTTATGTAATGTCTTGTATAAGTTAGCATCAAAAGTATTAGCAAACAGGTTAAAGCAGGTGCTGAACATAATCGTATCAAGCAATCAGAGTGCTTTTATACCATGGAAGCTTATTACAAACAATGTAATTGTTGCCAATGAAATGCTACACTCAATGAAGACTAAACAGAAAGGAAAAATAGGAACAATAGCACTGAAATTGGACATGTCCAAGGGGTATGATGGAATTGAGTGGAAGTTTTTGGAAGCAATTATGAAGAAGATGGGCTTTGGTGAAAGGTGGATATCTTTGATCATGAGTTGTATCACTACAGTAACTTTTTATATTCTTGTTAATGGGCAGCCTGGAGACAAATCCAGACTAGAGAGGGGAATAAGGCAAGGAGATCCTATATCTCCTTACATTTTTATATTATGTGCAGAATGACTTAGTTCTCTATTAAATCATGCAGAGGATACTGGAATGATGGGGGTTGCTGCATCAAGAGGTGGTTTCAAAATAAATCATCTTCTCTTTGCTGATGATTATGTACTTTTTTGTCAAGTTAGCATTGAAGATGGCAGAGGATACAAGTGTTACTGCAGTTATATGAAAAGGCATTGGGACAATGCTTAAAAAGAGATAAAATAGCTATGTTTTTTTAGCTTCAACACTAGGGAAGGGACTAAGCAGCAACTGGTGTCTGATGTTGGGGTGGCTCTCAATAATAACTATGAGAAATATTTGGGACTCCCAACAGTAGTGGGGAAATCAAAATACCAGGCTTTTAGATCTATAAAGAAGAAGATATGGGCAAAAATATCTAGTTGGAAGAATACGTTTCTTTATCAAGTAGGCAAGAAAGTTATGCTAAAAGTAGTGATCCAAGGAATCCCAACTTTCACTATGAGTGTATTCATGCTACCTAAGAAGTTGCTGAAGGAAATAAATTCAATGATGGGGAAGTTCTAGTGGAGTCACAATTATAATTCTAATAAGATTCAGTGGAAAAGTTGGAGGAGTATGGGGGAATCAAAGAAGAGGGGTGGATTGGGTTTTAGAGACCTAGAATCTTTTAATAAAGCTATGTTAGCCAAACAAATATGGAGGATGTTGACTAATCCAGTTTCTCTTGTGGCAAAAATAATGAGGCAAAAGTATTACAAAAATGGTAACTTGTTGGATGCAAAGATGAGTACTAATCTATCTATGACATGTAAGAGTTTATGGGCCTCGATGGATTTAGTAAAAGTAGGAAGTATATGGAGGGTTGTTAATGGGAGGTGCATAAAAATATAGAAGGACAAATGGTTACCAAAACCTACATCCTTTTATGTACAATCCCTTATATCTATATTACAAGGTGAAGCAGCAGTGTCAGAATTGCTAGAAGAAAATGAAAGCAGGTGGAATCCAGAATTGATCTCACAAATTTTTTAGCCTGAAGAAAGGGAGCTAATTTGTAGAATCCCAATAAGTAAGAAGGGCGCTCAAAACAAGAAGATATGAAGATATACAACAAATGAGAAATTCAGGATAAGAAGTGTATATCATTCATAACAATCATTAAAAAGGCAAGGAGTTGGGGGGGGGGGGGGAATGTTCTGGAGTCACAGTAGGTATGTTTGATTGGCAACAAATATGGAATATTCAAGCCCCAGGGAAGATAAAACACTTTGTGTGGAAGGCATCACATGGTTCTTTACCAACAATGCAAAATCCGGTGAAGAAGAAGGTGGTTGAAACTGATCTTTGTCCAATTTGCTAGAGAGAAGTTGAGACCGTGCTTCATGCATTATGGAAGCAACATAGCTCTCTTGTTTTATTTTGAGAAGGATATGGATAAGGAGGAATTATGTAGTATTTGGGAAAGACTTCGAGAGTCCACATCAGGTGATAAAGGCTGCTGCTTTAGATAAGGATGTGCTCCTACAGTCATTAGTAGAAGAGGGTACTCAACAAGTTGAAGGGATTTCTGTCAGAAGTGAAATTGGATGGAAAAGACTAAGTAACAATTGCCTTAAAGCTAATTGGGATGCATCAGTAAGTTTACAATAGAAGTAGACAGGATTGGGTACTATTATAAGGGATAAGTTTGGGGCTATAATGGTTTGTGTCTGCACAAAAGTTGAAATATCATATGAAATCTGTTGTAGCTGAATGTATGGCATTCAGGAAGGCAATGGAGGTCTGTGTAGATCTGGGGTTTGCAAGGGTAGAATTTGAAGGTGATTCTCAGGTTATAGTCCATGATGCAAACAGTGAAGAAGAATTTTGTACAGATTATGGGGCTGCACATCAACTTGCAAAACTTGCTTTATTGCAAAAAGATGAGAACATTTGGATGGAAGAGGGGCCTGAGCATATTAAGACTATTGTTAGAAAGGAACAATATATGTAATGTCCACAGCTTTTGATGATTTATATCAATGAAGTTATGTGTTTTTCTCAAAAAAAAAAAAAAATGTTTTAGGCCTCGTTTGGTTTCATAAATGGTATCAACTCATCTCATCCTATCTTATCTCATCTCAACATTTAAACACAATTCAAACATAAACACTTTTCAATTTCAATTTTTCAATTTTTTAACTTTTTTATCAAATCATTACCTAATCATACAAATTTTCCAAACTTTTAAACAAAATACAAAAAATAATTCAACTTTTTTAAATCTCAAAACAAAAATTATATTCTAACAATATTTTAACTTTATAATATTTTTGTTCAACTTTTTCTCTCTCATTTTCCATAACCTCATAAAACATTTTAACTCCAACTATTTTACTATTATTAAAAAACTATCTTATTACTATTCACAGATTTTTCATTTCATCTCATCTGTGTAACCAAATTAGGCCTTAGGGTCCTTAGGATAAGCTTGGCAATAAGACAAGGTAAGAATTTTGTGAATGGTTGTAAAATGGTTTCTGAATAGTAGTAAGATAGTTTGAATTAAAGATTTATTAAGTTTTGAGAAAGAAGAGAGAATAAGTTGAATAGAAAATGTTATAAAGTTAAAATATTATTAGAATATAATTTTTTAATATAATTTTTATTTTTGGATTTGAAAAAATTGAATTGTTTTTTATTTAAAAATTTAAAAAGTTGTAATGATTAGTTTGAAAGTGTTTGTATTTAAATAGTGTTTGGAAAGAAAATGAGATGAGATGAGATGAGAATGGATGAGATGTAAATTGTTTCCAAACATCCCCATGATATGTGTCATTTTCCAAGTTGAACCATCTAATTCAATCAAACATTTGGAGAAAATCTCTATTCGTTTTCTTTTAATGTAAACCTTCAAATTCTTCCAATGGAGCTTTCTCCCTTGAACTAGTAAGTTGCATCAAGTCAAATTATAGAAAATAAAAAAGAAAAAAAGATTTGGAACTAAAGATACATGCTCCTAAAAATATATACTCATTTTTTTAAAAAACATTAAAAATATATACTCATTTTAATTTCATGTTTAGAGCTTCTAAAGCTTCAATCAAGTATTTAAAATTTATAAAGTCTCACGTTAAAAGTAAGATGAGGTGCGATATGTTAACTCTGGGTTGTTTGGGAATAGAGACAGTTTCATTTAATCTCATTTCAAAATTTTTCATTTCATTTCATTCTTAAATACCACTCAAATACAAAAAATTTTTAATTTTTAATTTTTAATTTTTAATTTTTAATTTTTAATTTTTTCATTTAATCATTACAAATTTTCAAAACTTTCAAACAAAACATTAAAAAAAAAAATCAGCTTTTCAAATCTCAAAATAAAAGTAATATTAAAAAATAATATTTTAACAATATTTTAAAATATTTTTATTTCTATCTCCTTTTACAAAATCTAATAAAACATCTTAACTCAAACAATTTTACTACTATTTACATATTTTCCATCTCATCTCATTTCCAAAGCATTCCCGATATCTTAATTCTCCACCTCGGTCAAAAGTTAGTCTTCATTCACCTGTTGGACTTAGTTGCTAGAATTGGCTTCTTGATCTATCACTGATGTTTGCATGAGTAATTTTTTAATCATATTGGAGTCTATTAAGGCTCTGTTTGGATGTTGAGCTGAGTTGAGATAAGTTGAGTTCTTTATAAATAGTATTGAGTTGAGATATTGGTGGAGTGAGTTTTGTTGAGCCCACCTAAAATGAGTTTAGATGTATTTGAATGTTAAGATGAATTTAGATGTACTTATGAAAAGTTGAAAAATGTTGTAGGTCTCGCATGTAAAGAGGTGTTAAGTTGAAAAAGATTGTGGATCCCACGTGTAAAGAGGTTTTGAATTGAGATAAGTTTAGTGATTTGAGAATTGAGTGTTTGAATGTTAGACTTAACTTAAAATTAGATTGATCTCAGTTCAGCATAAGTTTCAAACGGGGCATAACTCTCATTACTAGTATATGCCTGTGTTTCAAACTAGATGCCATGCCTAGTTATGTCCATGTTTCAACTTCTAGCTTTTCTATTTGCATGATTCTTTGTTCTAACTAGTTGATGAGCACTTAGGGGATCTTTTGAAATTATTTTCATTGCATCACATCTCATTCTTAAACATAACTCAAATACAAATATTTTCAAACTAATCATTATAATCTTTTTAAACTAATCATTACAATTTTTCCAAACTTTCAAACAAAAAATAATTCAACTTTTTCAAATCCTAAAATAAAAATTATATTAAAAAATTATATTCTGACAGTATTTTAACTTTATAATATTTTTTATTCAACTTTTTTCTTTCTTTTCTCAAAACCCAAAAAATACTTAATTCAAACTATCTTACTACTATTCACAAACTATTTTATTATTATTCACAAAATTCTCATCTGACATCGATCCAAGCATCCCCTAGTGGTGTTCAACTTGACCTATATCATGCTTAGATGTTGAATCCAATTCCTAAGAGATCCCGAATTAAGCACTAAAAAATTGCTTCCAATCCAAAGTAAATATGACTTCTAGAACTCCATCCGAACACCTTGTCAACCCTAGGAGGGAGCCTTTCATCCAAACAGCCAATAACCCTTTAGATGTGGTGATCATTTGAGCAATGACATTCCTCCAAGTTTAATATCCACTGTGATACCCCATATGATAAAGATAAGGGTAGGTGGTGTATGAGATCCTACATTGCTTGGGAAGGAGAAGTTATTGCTCTTTATAAGGTTTCAATAGGGTTCCAATTGTATCATTGACTAGTCCTTTTGGAGTATAGGCCATGTGGTTTGGGCCTTCCATTGGGGTGTTACAAATGGTATCAGAATCTATCCCAACCAGAAATGTGGGACTTGAATCGTGCCACGTATGACGGACTGGCCCGACGAGGATGTTGAGAATTTAAGGGGGTAGATTGTGATACCCCATATGACAAGGATAATGGTAGGCGGTGTATGAGATCCCACATTGCTTAATTTTGCTCTTTTACGTTCAACATTGTTTGAGAATGAGAAGTTCTTGCTCTTTATAAAGTTCTAATGGGGCTTCAATTGTATCATTAACTAATCTTTTTGGAATATAAGTCATGTGATTTTGGTGTTACACCCACTTACATAATTGACCATTAGAAGCATTCTACGGGTCCAAAATCATGATTTCACGAAAGCTAATTGTCCACTGTTTGAATTCATTATCAAGAAAGAATTTATTTTTGCAAATTAACTCGCTTATAGATATGCTCAACACGTCATTGATCATGTGAAAGTCCTCTGCATTAGTTAACATGAAAGGTATTACTATTTTGACTCTTTAATTTGCCAAATTCTGTCATCTTAAACTTTTGTTACTGATCTAATTCTAATAAAAAAATAAAGGATAAATAGAGATTGGTACTTATTACTCTCTATCTGGATGTGACCATAGTAACATTTTATACAGAAAGAGCTAAAAGGACACAAAGTGCTTGACCACTTATGTTTGATTACAAGGTTTAAGTTATCCTAGAGTTTTTTGAAAAGAAATGGTAAGAGATCAGAAAGATAAGGATTGGTGCATGCAACTCTTTGCTTGGGGCTTGACCGTGGTAACATTTTACATGCATTAAGAGCCCCTCATGAAGGGCCTAGATCACTGATCAGGACAGAGATCACCGCCTAATTTCCAGTCATAGTCTAACTCTAACCCTACCAAAGTAATGAAGTTGTATTAAGTTAATAGACAAGGATAATAATGGACATCAATCTAATCTCTTTAATATCGTATTCATGGAAACTCGAATTCAAATCATATGAGAATTTATCATTTATCACTAAGCCAACGTCCTTGATATTATGATTTTATGTATTTCACAAGGAAACTTCTAATGCCACACCAAATAAGTTAAAAATTATGGAGTTGGAAGTCTAGCTAGGCAGCATTTGTACGTACATTGATTCGAACAACAACATAATAAGAACTAGGCAGTGTAAAGTGTTGATAAATTATTAGTACTTTAGTTTTACATAGCTATTTATTTAATTTTCTTCTTCTTTCACATGCAAACTGGTTTTGGTCATTTGAACCCATACCTGGAATCTGTCAGACCAGATTTCACAAACTTTGCAGTAGCTAATAAGTGGTTCAGACGTTGCTCTATTTGGACTGATTCCTTTCAGCTTGAATGCTCAAGTTCTTTAGCTTCTTCCATTTCTAACTCACTCCCTTGACCTAATATCAATTTAAATAAATTTTGGGAATGTTGTCTGTATGTCTCATAAAATTAATAAACAAAAAATGAAAACTGGTGTCAACCGTGGCTGACATTGTGGAGGAGCACAATGCGGCACGATTTCATGGGCCGCCCATGGCAGCCGAAGTCTCTGGCCATGCACTGTCGATGGCCCAAATTTGATATGAGCCGCCGGTGGCCAGACTGACATGCATTGAGAGTAAAATTAATTGTATGTTTGGGAGCAAGATCATCTTTGACTGAGATGAAATACCCTCAACGAGTCACATCCAAACATGGCCTTAAATTAGAATTGGCATAAGTTCTAGCACATACAGAAAACAAAAAAGGAGAATAGATGGAAACTTCTATGAGCTAATTTTAAAGATCGAATCTCAATCAAAGCATTATTATATACTTCATACGAGGACCGAATTAATTAGATTTCTCCCTTTAAATTAATTATTAATGTGTTGGTGGAATATATTAACCTAAAACTTCGTTTAGGTTACAAAGGTTTGGTTACCAACAAGAAGTTCCTTTCATTTTTCTGTCGTATGAAAGAGTTCCATCCTTGATAATCGAAATATAAAAAAATGCCATACGGCCAAGTTGTCACATGAATCCCTTGAAAAATCTAATTCTTTCTAGAAAAATGTTGTTCATTTTAAAAAATCAACTGCTCATAAGTAGCTTTTCATATTAGCAGTTTATTTTTTAAATATTAACTGGTATGACTTAAGATGATAAATCAAGGATAAAGAGTAATATTGGTTTTTTTTCCTACGCCAATAATATGTCACATATATAGTTTTGATGACATTAATTTTGATGACATTAATAATTCTTTTGATCTGAATGGCAAGGCTAGCTTTTGCTAACTAGCAAGGTTGGTCATGCAACAAGTAGAGAGACCTCAAGCACTGTTGGAATATACAAAACCAAATTGAGGCATTGGAGTTGAAGTCTCGAGAAGCCAAACAAAGAAGTGAATCAACATGACAGTTAAGTTAGTTGGAAGAAGATGGGATAAGTTAGTTATGCCAGGTGTTAAAATCTATATGGTATAGTCAGTTGTAAATACGTGTATAAATTGAAGTCATGTACATCTTTGTATTCATTCAGTTGCTTAATGAGAAATGCCATTATGTTTTCTCTCAAGGCTTTCCTTCTAGTCCTCTATTTTAGTTTACAGATTTTAGAATTTTACATGGTATCATCGAGTATAGAATTTCCGCTGCTTTCTTGTTGATTTCTTGATATTTTTCTTCTTGCTTGCTTCTATGGCTAACTCTTCTTCTTCTATGACAAATCCTTCTGATGATTCTTCAGGTCCTTACTTTCTTTATCCCAGTGACAACCCTGGAGCCCTTCTTGTTTCTAAGATTTTCGGTGGTGAGAATTATGTTGCCTGGAGTCGATCAATCTCCATTGCTCTCTCTGTGAAGAACAAGTTTGCCATCATTGATGGAAGTCTACCTCAACCTAGTCCTAATGACACTCGCCTTCAAGTTGCTTGGCTGCGACCAAACAATCTTGTTTTGTCTTGGTTAATGAATTCCATCGCAAAAGAGATTCGAGGAAGTCTTCTTTACTTTAACAATGCATCTAATATTTGGGATGAATTAAAGGTTAGATACATTCACAGTGATGGTCCACGAGTATTTACCTTGGAGAAATCTTAAAGCTCAATTTCTCAAGGCTCAAACTTAATCACTAAATATTTCAGTGATTTCAAAACCCTTTGGGATGAATACATTAGCTATCATCCTCTTCCCACTTGTAGTTTTGGAATTATGGAAACTTGCACTTGTGTGCCATTTTAAAGAATCTTAATGATCGCCAACAAGCAGACTATGTGATGAAGTTTTTGATTGGTTTACATGATTCTTATTCAATCATTCGAAGTCAATTGCTGCTTCTTTCTCCCTTACCAACCATGGGGAAGGTTTTTTCTTTGCTACTGCAAGAAGAAAGCCAACGTTCTTTGACAAATGCAGTAGCTCTCCCTCTTGATTCTCATGATATGGCTGCTGCACAACCATTCAGACAGATGTTTTCAAATGGATAAAAATTCAGCAAAGTAAAAGGCAAATATGATGTCATTTGTTCTTATTGTGGATATTCTGGCCATCTTGCAAACAAATGTTTTCGGACTGTAGGCTATCCACCAGGATGGAAAGGTCCTCGAGGAAAAAGATTGCTTTCTACACGATTGCTCAATGCAAATGTTGCAACTTCTCCAGAGCAGACTTCAAATATCCCAAGCATGCCCTTTTCTCAAGAGTAAATCCAAAATTTGATAACACTTGCTAATAGCCTATCCAATTCAGCCATCAACTCTAATTTTGCAGTCAATACTGCTTCTACATCAAGTGACAACTTAACATCTTTTTCTCTTGCTGCCTCTTCATCAACCATTAATTCTCCTTGGATACTTGATACTGGAGCAACAGATCGTATGATCTGTTCTCCACACTTATTCACATCCATAAAGTTACCTACAAAACTTTCTTCAGTCCATTTACCAAATGATCAATCTGTTCCTATAAGTTTTACTGAAACTATCAAGTTTTCTTCTGATTTAGTATTAGATAATGCTCTTTACATTCCTTCTTTCAACATCAATCTTATTTTTGCTTCAAGATTGACCAAAGACAATTATGTTGCTTTGTTCTTCTTTCAATCTAAATGTATATTGTAGGACCTCAGCAAATGGAAGATGATTGGGCTTGCTGAAGTCAGAGCTGGTCTATATCACCTTGTAAATTTTACTGTTGTCACAAAGGAGCACTTACCTGATTCAAACAACTTCTCTTCCATTGTACCTTTACCACAAATCCTTACATTTGGCATTTTCGGTTGGGACACCTTTCTCCTGCCAGATTACAAGTCATTAATTCTTTTGATTCTTCTGTTAAATCATCTCACAATCATGTCTGTGGGATTTTTCCTTTAGCTAGACAAAAGAAATTGTCATTTCCTGTATCACAAAATAATTCAAATAAAGCCTTTCAATTAGTTCATTATGACATATGGGGTCCATTTTCCACTACTTCTCATTATGGTTACAAGTACTTCCTTACATTAATAGTCAATGATCATACAAGATTCACTTGGCTTTATCTTATGAAAACAAAATCAGACACTCGATCCTTACTCATCAACTTCATTACTTATGTTCAAACTCAGTTTAATACCCAAATACAAACACTTAGAACAGATAATGGCCAAGAATTCAATATGCCAACTCTTTATCAAGAATATGGTATAATCCATCAATTAGCTTGTGTGGAAACTCCTGAGCAAAATGGTAGAGTTGAAAGAAAACACCAACATTTGTTAAATGTAGCCAAAGCCCTTCTCTTTCAATCCAAATTACCTTTACCTTATTGGAGTGAATGTGTATTAATTGCCACACATCTCATCAATCAAACCCCTTCATCTGTACTCAACAATGGTACACCATATGCTCTACTTTTTCAAAAGCAACCTGCATACAACTACCTTAAAGTCTTTGGTTGTTTATGCTTTACTAGTACCATCATGGAACAATCGAGGCAGATTTCAACCTAGAGCTTCAAAATGCCTATTCATTGGTTATCCACCTAATATCAAAGGGTATAAAGTACTTGATCTTCAAACTCTCAAAATCTTTATCTCTAGACATGTGATTTTTCATGAGTCTGTTTTTCCTTCCATACCAAATACTACTCATATACCCTTTATTTTTCCTGATTTTCCTCAAGTATATGACTCCACAGTACCTATCACCTCTTCTTCTTCATCACCTCTCATTTCCCAAGCCAATCCTGAAAATATAAACCTTAGAAGATCTGAAAGAGTCAGTAATCCTCCATCATATTTGCAGGATTTTTACTGTGGTAATATGACTCAGGCTCCTTCAATAACTCAGGCATCTTCCAGCTGTTGTGTTCCTTCTCCTGGTGAGCTTCATTCCATTACTTCTTACCTCTCTAATACTAAACTGTCTCCTAAGCATAGAGCATTTACTTCTACCATATCAACCACTTTTGAACCTAAGATCTTTAAAACAAGCTCGCTCACACTCTCAATGGCAAGCTACTATGTCGGATGAAATTAAAGCTTTTGAATTAAATAACACTTGGGATCTTGCTATTCTTCCTCCAAATAAGACTACAATAGGATGCAAATAGGTTTATCATGTCAAATTTAAAGCTGATGGAACAATTGAAAGATACAAGGCTAGATTAGTGGCAACCTTCAGAAGATTAAGACATAAGTCGTCCTAACTCACTAATTGATTTCACAACAGTTAGTCGATCAAAAGAAATTCTCAAACTGTATATATTTGTGTGCATATATACATGATGATGTACGTGTCTTATACGTACGTATAGGGTAATATTTTTGGGTGCACAACACCGGACCACTAGGTACGTTGTTTACCTCAACAACTTGCAACTAGCTAGGGGCGTAAACACTGGTGATTTTGATGGGAATGGATGCTTCAAGTCTCTTAACATGAACGATATTGCATAAGTACTATTGAGTGAACAATCGAAGGCTATATATATCATGTGAGGAACTGAGATAATTTGAAATGAAGAATGCCATGGTTGTGTATGCATGCATGTGGATATATATGCCAGAAAACACATTCTCATTATAAAATGCATGCATGCAGATTATGGCATGAAAAAAATCTATTTGCGAACTATATATGGTCATTGACACATCAAATACACTACTGATATTAAAAGGCTTTCCATATCAACGTACATACAAAAGTATTGACATGATTTGAATATTTTCACAACTGTAATGAGTTTCACAACAAGTAGCGCGCGTATTCGGTTGATACATGGTTCCTGATCTTGCAGGCTTTGAGAATTCATTAATGGCATCATGTTGTGGTTATGGAGGGCCACCATGCATACAACTACAATTCCGGTGTTACATGCAGCCTAACTGCATGGTTTCAATGTCTGCATTGAAAAACTGATCTAGAAATACATAAGTACTTGGGATGGAGTTCATTCATGTCGATCGTCTCCAAAATACACTCAATTGATTACCCTACACCTCGTATTGGTTTTAACTACTGTAATATTTCCTTATAAACCAATCAATTTGAGAATTGTAATGTGCAATGTAATATATATGTTAGTGCCACTTCATAAAAAGTAGTAAATTTTTCTTTAATTTAAATTTCAAATTACATATATAATAGCCATCCATTTGAAAGAGAATTTATAAAAAAAAAATGTTATAAAAAAGGTTGTATATATATGTTATTGGTCAATGTAGAATGTATATGATCATCTCATATATATGATGGTGGGCATACAGAAAACTTTGGACACACAGCAATGACTGCAAAGAAATGAGATCACTAGTCAAGGATGCAAGGCCAGGGGTGGGCTGCAAGAAATTAAAGTTGATGGTAAAAACTATTAAAATAATTTTTGGGGAAGACAAAATCAAAATTTTCAAAATTTTATTTTTATTTTTATTTTTTGACCCCAACGTACCCAAAGGTTGGTTCCTCCCCTGGATGCAACCTTTGTGATCTACATGATACACATGATATATGCAATCAAGTGCAAATGATCTCTTTGTTGCCAAGCACAAAAGACATGGCAAGCATGATTCATCCTTTTTTGGTGCTGTAGATGGAATAGAAAATCTATTCTTTATGATATTCCCATCTTTATGATGTTGGTGGGTGCAGTGCACATTAATTTTATTGGTGTTGGTTGTGAAGATGGGATTGATCATATAATATGGCTTCTTGTGGTTTTGAGGGGCCTAGCTCCATATACATTACAATTACAGTACGTGTGTAAAAGCAACATGCAGCCAGCCTGGTTTGCAGCATCTGTGATTCTGCAGAAATATGTATCTGATCTGGCTACACTCGAGCTGCAAATCGTGTGGGTTGCAACGAGTATTTTAATGTTTGACCAATTTTGGCCAGCCATCTCAGTCATGGCTAGCTCTAAGCTCCCTCCCTCCATGGATTCTTTTTTATGTGGAAACATTTCTAGTAGGCATTGACAGAAGAAATATACTATTTACAGATCTTTTAACCATTATTATTTTTTGTCATTTTTTAATATAGCATTAAATGATTATCAAATAATTAATAAAAAATAATAAGTCATTTTTTTATCTACCCAAAAAATAATGAAACGATAATGATTAATACTAGTATGATGAATTAACTTAATTACGACAGAAATTTATATGAATATTTGTTTTTATCAGAAGGGTTTAGCTTACATCTTATTAAAAATTCATTGGATACATTATTCCCGTTGAAAAGTGAATGGACAATATTGAAAGATTAATTGATAATTCAACTTATTTTTTCACTTAAAATATCGTGTATATTTATTTTTCGAGCAAGCTGATATATCTAGTAAACTTTAATTTATATAATAGGATGTAAGCCAAACCTTAATAAAAAATATTTAATTATGAGGTGTGACGAGCCAAAATGTGTGGCTTAAGCACATCGATCGAGATCGAGCGTGTTAATGAATAAAATAATTATAAATTCCAAACTTATATAAAAGTGATTCTAAATATTGGGGGCTAATTGGCCATGTCATGGGTCTGCCGCTCTTTGAGTCTTATGGCACCGTGAAAAGTGCTGGCTTTAAAGTAAGATTATGAGATGTAAACTGAGTGGAAGATGCTCGAAAATGGCCATTAGAAGTATTTAGAACTGATTAAACTTTAGAAGTTGGCCCAAGTGGTAAGAGTTTTTGTTTTATATACTTCTTCTCTAAGGTTTGAATCCTTAGGTACAAACAATTCTTAGGATCCACGTCCTATACCTGAAAAAATCGATGATTTATCCGATTTGTGTGAAGGGAACACATTACACAAGTTCGACATTTAACCTTATTAACGACGTATTATATTAATTTGTACAGTCTCCGAGATTCTTCATCATAAAAAAGAAACTGAGATTTACTAAGTACAAGCGATTTGGCGCACTAAACTACAATGCTCACATAGTTTTTGTTATTATAAAAAAATAAAAATAAAAGAAAAAACTTTTTAAGAGAAGAATAAGGCTAAATCTATCGTCAATATTCTCTGAGATTTACTTCAATAATTACTTGGTTTGTGCATGAAATGGGAAACTAATTTATTGAAGATTAGTTGGATATTTAAAGAAAAAAAAAACCTTAAAAGCTTGAAAGGGAATTAAAAAAAAAAAAAAGGGACTAGAGCCATCATCAACGGTCCTACCACTTAGTCAATGGCCGAGATTGAATATGTAACATCTACTTTTCTTGACAGGTGGTTTAGCATTTACCTCACAATTCTTCAAGAATAAGTAAGAATAATGTCTTGTGCCAGACACAATCATAAGAATGCAACCCCAATAATTAAGTATAAAGGAAAAAAAAAAATAGAGGGATTTTTTTTCTTCAAAAACTAGCTTTTGCTAGCATGTGAACATTCCCCCACTCTCTTAATCTGTCAATTTCTTTCAAGACATGAACATTAGTGGGCAATTTTAAAAAATTTCTTTAATCATGATAATAAGCTGCTTGACAATGTTGAAAACCATCTATAATTAAAGCTTCGAATGTTTGGAAAGTGCCAAGTCGGAAAATAGAATAAAGACTCTTTTGATAGTGGATGTCCTTTATCAAGAAGATCATGTGAATAATTCTATGCATCAGTTACTATTCACTTTTACATCCTACATCTATAATTTTTTTTATAGGGTGTAGGAGAGTTTTTCATAAGATGTGGGGGTGATTTTCATAGGGTGTGAGGTGTGGGATAATGAATAGTAATTTTTAAGAAAAAATTTTCATAAAAATATGCCTGCCCAATAATTCATAAAGTAAATAAACCATCTAATTGACTACTAAATTGGTGTGCAATTAGACAACAAATTTAGTACCTATAGCTGTCGGTTTAAATTTTTGAAATAAGTGTTGATTTGACATGATATAAAGCAGAAATTTTAAGTTCGAACCGTAACTCTACACTTAATTTATATTGGATCCACTTATTAAGAAAGACTAATCAACACTCGAGAGAGAATCGGAATAAACTCTTTATCTTTTGAACTTGTATGATTGCCATTGTAGTGCGCAATTGAGCATCTCCTTACACCCTCATACTAAAGTAAACTTTTTTTTAGTAAAACCAAATAGAAATATGAAGTTAAGTAGATGCGTTTGGCTGTAAGACTCAACTGAGTTCAATCTAATTTTAATCTGAGTCTAACATCCAAATACCCAACTCTCAAATTATTAAATTCATCTCAACTCAGAATCGTCTTACACGTAGAATCCATAACCTTTTTCAACTTAACACATCTTTATACGTGGGACCCACAACCCTTTTCAACTTTGTATAAAAAAATATTAAATTCATCTTAACATTCAAACACACTTTAGATTCAATTTAGATGGGTCTCACATAACTCATTCCACTACTCAACTTATTATTATTCATAAAGAACTGAATTTAACTCAATATCCAAACGCAGCCTAAGACATTCTCGTACAGCCATTATAGCAATAAAAAAACAGACATACATGTTGCTAATATTAAATGGAAAGTGAGCATTTTATTTATAAACCATAATAAAATAATTTCAAACCTCCCATGTCCGGCCCCTCTTGGTTTTGCGCTGTGCAGGATCTGTGCAACCATATGCTTCCATTACACTTAAAACAAACATGTTAAAAAAATATGTTATGTATACGTAGGTTGCATGCAAAAGTATGGACTTTTTTTTCCTCAAATTTCTATTGGTATTCCACCACACAGAATCTTTCAATTTTATAATAATTATTTTTATTTTAAAATAGATCGAATAGATCATAAGAAGACACATCGTTTTGTGAATTTCTTTTTATAAAATTTTTTTATGTCTGTAGTATTTTTTTTATATAAATAGCAACTAAGACGCGTTCACTTGATCATTGATCATCATTTTTAAAATCTACTAAACTGTGGTAATAATTAAGTATTAAAATAATAATTTTTTTTAAGAAATAAAAAATAATGAAATGAAAATAAGTGATAGAATGCTATGAAGAATTCTAAAAAGTAAAAGCCTGAAAATGGTTTTTTCTTTTTCTGTTTTCCATTCCCCTCAAAGGCTTAACTGGAGTTGGCTGTTGGAGGATAATTTTATAACCTAAAGTAAAGCTCTTTTGCCGGCTCAACTCTTATTCAGACATAGTGTCAAACACTTTTTTTTTTTTTTTGGGTCTTTTTGAAGTTAATGATAACAAATATGAACAGGCCGATCCTCTTTCCCCTTTTATAAGAAAGTTTTTTCATTATAAAAGATTATATTATCAAATCGGTGTATAAAACACATCTAATAAAATATTTATATAGTATAATTTAATTTAAAAAAAATTTAAAATTTGAATCTTACAATTTAATATTAGTAGATATCTTTGAATATCTAGGGCGAGACTTTTATTAAACTTTATTTTATTTATGCATAAGAAAAGCGCTATGGGCATAAAAAAAATTTACGAAAAGAAATTTATAAACTAACGTGATTTCATGTAAAATATTAGTTCTATTTTACAGTAAAAAATAATTTTACATTCTGACTACTGTAAGAACATATTATAGAAGAAAGAGATTTTCAACACTTTCATTATATGATCTGTACAAGTATATATAGTACCTGTAGGCGGTAATATCTTAATCTATACAAGCTAACAAATCAACTTTAAATAAATATCCGTTACAACTATTTGCTAATATTATGGAGCTAATATCTTAGATTGTGTTGTTTGCATTAAGTTGTGATCTTGAGACTTGAATGATGATTGATATGTAGTAGCATGAATCATGGGCATATTAGTAGTAGCTTGATTCATGGGCATTTGGTCTACATTTTTATTTTTTTTCTTTAACAATTACTACATCAAATCACGTCAATTTATAAGTTTATTGAAAGGAAATTTCCCCCTCACTCACTCATAAGCCCACCAAGTGCTCAGCCGAGAGTAATGAGTTTTGCACCGATACCTAGCCCCAGGGCTCAAACTTGCCAACGAAACAACTCACATGCAAGGAAAAGTAAGCAATGATGACTAATGGGATGGACAGACCTGACGCCGCTCGGCTGCATCTCGCTCATGGAGACTTGTACAGAGCAAAACAGAAAAGACGGAGAACCTTTGATCTTCTGACAAGGGAACATCAGCAGACGGCTAACAAAGCCTGCACAATAAAGCGATCAGGAAGTCATGCCACATTAATAACGCCGTCGCAAAGACACGCCTCATTTAAAGGATTCTAACAAAAGAAACAATAAAAATAACATGAGCTCCACGGAGGCAGACACGATCTGTCTCCTTAAACTCCTGCTATAAATATCAATTTGTAGGTATGAAAAAGCTCTCTAAACTCTCTCATTATTTACAAACTTCCAAAACATTCTACAAACTTTAGCATCGGAAACTCCCTGGTCCCAAGGCCGCTCTCTTTCAGCTTCTTTATTCTTCGTTTTCGCAGGCCAATTTTAAAAATCCGAGTTGCTGAAATATGGACCAAAGGCATACGAAATACGACATTAACATTTACTTTTATAAAATTTTATTGTGAATAAAATGTCTTTCAATAAGTTAATGGGGGTCACTTAGTTTTCTTCATATCATATAATTCGTATCCTTAATTTGTCGTTTTTCAATTATCTTAACTAGTATATTTGTTGGAATGATGGTGATCTCAAAAGTTAGAAATTAAAGAGAGATCTTTTACAAAAGTCTCGCATTTGAAAAACTAAAAGAAACGCCTTAAAATGGTTTCCTTCGTGATACTGAATTAATAAAATATGGTACTATATAGTTGTAACTTGGTCCACAGACATGAACGTGAATCATCTGAAACTGCAAAAGCTAGTAGCTGTAAAGAGATGAGACGTGAATTTAATATTATTATTAGCGGTAGATCTGTGTGATTTGCTGGAATAACAAAATTTCTAAAATAAAAATATTAAATATAATTTAAACTAGCATACTTTGAGCCATTATATAATAAGTGAAAATTTGCATGGTTGAATATCTTTATAAATAAAAAAAAAAAAAAAAGGCTCCAAAATGATAATTTTATAATGAGAAATTTTATTTACATGAATGAAGGTAAAAATGAAAAAAAAATCATTTTAAAAAGGATATTATTGTAATTTTAAAATTTTTTTAAACATAAATGTATGGGCTTGCAGGGCTTGCATGAGCCGTCCCCATTTGGAGACTATATGTAGACTACCTCTTTTATAATATATATTTCATTAATAACTATACTTTAAGTCTTTAATTACATATATTGTATAATTTTTATAAGAAATAATTTGTACAATTCTCGTGTAGACCCTTTGTAAAAAAAAAATACCCTACCATAAAAAAGTATAAAATAAATTCTTTTCTTAATGAAATCCACAATTTTATAAAAAATTTACACGAAATTTGTTTATTTAAGACTTATCCTTTACATTACCTTACTCATTTCTTATATAATCAAATTGGATGATGTAAAATTTCGTTCTATCCTTTTTTTTTTCTTTTTTCTTTTTTAATGTAAGAGAATTAAAAAACTGTCATTTATTTGGATTGGACAAATAACTGAATGATTTTTTTTTTTTTTGAGTTTAACTGAATGATATTTTTATTAGATTTTGCAGGCAAAGAAAATAACAAATATAAATAACATGAGATAATACAACAGTGTCATGGTATATTTAAAATGATTAAATAGCTAATAGTAAATGATTATACAGTACTTTTAAAGATTGTCGATGTGTAGAGAACGTTATTTATATCATTTAAATTATATCGTGTAAGTATTTTATTAGATGTGTTCTACATACTGATTTAAAATAGAAAAATTCAAATGACACGTGTATTAGATAGTAATATTGGCTTAAAGATTTATATATCCTTACAATACGTTTTAGTATAATAACGACTTAAAAAATGATGTATCCTTAAGTATTTTTGAGCTACTAATATCCCATATTTTATTCCATTAAATAGCCTAAAAGATAATCTTTTTAACTTTAATGTAAAGCAAAAAAAAAAGTATATAATATAGGAGGTTCAACGTTGGTGCTTCAATACTTTTAATGAAGGAATCTTTCATGGCCTACCCATCGCACTGTCGCGTCACATAAAAGTTATATTTTTAAGGAATCTTTCATGGTCTAAGACTCTAAACATTAATACAAAGTGCTATTTATTTATTTTAAGAGAAAATCTATTTGTAATATAGTTAATTGTGTAATTATCGTATAATTATTTTAAAAAAATAAATAAAATATGAGACTTATATAAAATAATTAATTTTTTAATAGTGGATTTCATTTTTTTTCAAAATAATTATGTGGCGTTTACGCACTTTACTGTTGTACGTAGAATTTCATTTATTTTAATTCTTATTTTTATATTATTTGTTACAATTTACCTATTTTTGAAATAATTTGGTGTCACCTAAAAGAATTATAAAAGATGAAATGATAAATAATATTTTTCTTAAAGATATGATCATTGTTATTTATCATCTACTCTGAGAACTGCACAACTGATAATAATGCTAGTACATGTACTGTGTAATACCGTCAAGTAATAGTACACACAACATATTTTTACATTATATTTTATAATAATATTGTAAAATAAAGATATTTTTATGAAAAAAAAATCTATTCATAATCTATTTTCTTATCATATTCTCATCATTCTATGATATGACATTAAATGATAGGTTCACAAGTAAAATATAATAAATAATCTCTAATCATCTAATACCATATTTTAAAATGATGAGTAACATTATTCTATTTTTATAAAATAATGTAATTTTATAAAATATTTTACAAAATTATTCCTTATTTAATACATTATTATAAAATATATTATAAAAAATATTGTGAATAAATCATTTTCCAATACCGTCACTAGTTCCCACAAAGAGCATTCAATTACGAAGTGTCCGAACTCCAGGTTTGATATTGAAATGGTTGGTCAAAGGGCTCATCTGAAATCTGCCACAAACCCGAGAACATAATTATAATTAGGATAGGAGTTCAACGAACGAGTATTCTGCTTGTCATCCTTGTATTATACATTATATTTAATTAATTAATTTATTTATTTATTTATTTATTTTTGTTTTATTCTTATTAAATTAAATGAATTTTTCTACTCATTATTCATATATCACAAATTTTATAATTAAAGAAAAAAAATTATATATAGTATGTGGTATAGAAATAATGAGTAGAAATTTTCTAAGTTAATATATATATATATATATATATATATATATATCATTTAGAGTAATGATAATTTAATATGTATAAGTTTTGTGTATCATTTTAAAAAAAAGTGACATACAATTAAAAAGTAAATTTTTTCATATAAATTTTATATTTATCAATTTTTTAAAAAAGAGTGTCCGGAATCCGCAGTTATTTTGTCTTTATAATATATTAAAAGGAAGAGCGAGATTATGGATACGTGTTCTTTCTATATATATAAAAGATAAAATAAATATGAGGTGCATGATGCAGAAGAACAATATCATGGATATGAAAGAAAGAAATATATAATAAAAAGAGAAATAAAATTTGTAGTTCTAGAGTGTACAGACTTCATGTACTCTTTGAAAAAAGTGAATAAACTATAACTAACATAAAAAATTTATCTTTTTAATAGTAAACTTTATTTTTTTTCAAAGAGAAAATGCGATGATTGTATACTCTAAAAATGTATCTAGTATTACTTAGAATGAAATTGTAAATTTGGAATGAAAATTTCAAAATATAAATTATAAATACATATGCATGCATGCATTGTACTTTGTGCATGTTAGGCATTTAAATGAAGTAGAAAGCCTGTGAAGGAGGATAATCCACGATGCAGTTGGTTGGCTTGGGAGGCAGCTAAACTGAGCTGTTCAATGCACATGCATGCAGGGGGAAACGATTCAATATGACTACTAAATTCACATCATTCTCTCTGTCTTTGCCAAGATTTTAGTCGTCTACTCGTCCCAAAAGGCTTAGGCTGCGTTTGATTGTAAGACTCAGTTGAGTTCAGTCTAATTTTAAACTGAGTCTAATATCTAAATACTGAACTCTCAAATTACTAAACTCATCTCAACTCAAAATATCCTTATACGTGAGATTCACAATCTTTTTCAACTTAACACATCTTTATACGTGAGACCCACAACCTTTTTCAACTTCCTATAAAAAGTACTAAACTTATCTTAAAATTCAAATACACTTTAAACTCAGTTTAGATGAACCGCACATAATTCCCTCCACTATTCAATCATTATTATTCATATAGAATTGAATTCAGCTCAACATCCAAATGAAGTCTTACCCCGCGGGTCGGCTGGATGACAAAATGCTTTTAATTGCCTGCTAATGGAGTGGACATGATGCTACTTTAAAAAAACAAATGAAGGGAAAATGATCCATTTTGGATGGAACAATTTGGTCAACTTGTTTTGTCTTCATTTGAGCATAGCTTATTTTCGATGCAAGCATAGATCAAATCAAAGATCCCAAAAAGAAGGTCCAGAAGATGCTTTGAATTTCTCTCTCTTGGCTTCTCTAATTGAGGTATGATGAAAGCAGAGAAAGACATTCATTTTTAGCATTGGAGGAGGTTCTATGGAAAGTTCAAACCACTCAAACTCTTAACTTGGACTTTGCCGTCCAATCAACACTGCAATTAACACCTCCATATTTAGAATCTGGATGATCTTATGGTGGAGATAATCTTCTCTTGACTCAAGATCTCTTTAAGTATTTATCTAAACTTGGAATTTTAAGTGAAATAGAGATAAGCTTATGTAAGAATTCTCCTGAATTTGTTATATGTCTCAGTTCACATGTTGGAACTTAGATACAGTACTTTTCCTCCTCTCAAAACAGTAAGCCACAGTATCTAGTGGGTCCAGGTAATTATGTAATAATGACGTGGGAAACATTTGGAATTTTGATCTGTATTTCCTGGCCATGACAGTGAGATATTCATCTGAAATTCCCTTGTGACCCGCATTGCAGTGATCTGCACCAAAATGTTTACCTTACCTTTTCTCTCAACACCTTCCGTGTCTTCTCTGTGCCCACACATTGATACCAGTAAGCACATCAAAAAGGTTATGATGCTGTAGTTGGTGATCAACCTACCAAGTGCTTTTATAATATATATTTCATTAATAACTCAACTTTTATAAGTCTTTAATTACATATATTGTATAATTTTTATGAGACATGATCTGTACGAGGCTTGTGTAGGCTCTTTGTAAAAAAATATACCTTTTCATGAAAAAGTATTAAAAAATTATTTTCTTAATAAAATCTACATTTTTATAAAAAATTTACACGAAACTTATTTATTTGAAACTTATATATACTAATATCTCATATTTTATTTCATTAAATAACCTAAAAGATAATCTTTTTAACTTTAATGTAAAGAAATATATATATATATATATATATATATATTTATATTATAGGAAGTTCAACGTCGGTGTTTCAATGAAAAAAAAAACAGTTCATACAAGCTACTCATCGCACTGTCGCGTCACATAAAAGTTAGATTTTAAGGAATCTTTCATGGTCTAAACATTAATACAAAGAAGTGCTATTTATTTATTTTAATTATTATTTTTATATTATTTGTTACAATTTACCCATTTTTGAAATAATTTGGTGTCACCTAAATGAATTATAAAAGATGAAATATATGACAAATAATATTTTTCTTAAAGATATATATATGATCATTGTTATTTATCATCTACTCTGAGCACTGCACAACTGATAATAATGCTAGTACATGTACTGCGAAATACCGCCACTAGGATCTCCACAAAAAGCATTCAACGAAACATCCGAACTCCAGGTTTGATATTGAAATTTATTTTTTTAATGGTGTACCTTATTTTTTTTCAAAGATAGTATGCGAGGATTGTATTCTCCAAGACTGTATCTAGTATTACTTGTAATAAAATTATAAATTTGAAATGAAAATTTCAAAATATAAAATTATAAATACATATGCATGCATGCATGTACTTTGTGCATTGTTAGGCATTTAAATGAAGTAGAAAGCGTGTGAAGGAGTATAATCCACGATGCAGTTGGTTGGCTTGGGAGGCAGCTAAACTGAGCTATTCAATGCACATGCATGGGGGAAACGATTCAATATGACTACTAAATTCACATCATTCTCTTTGTCTCTGCCAAGATTTGAGTCGTCTACTTGGCCCAAAAGGCTTAGCCCGCGGGTTGGCTGGATGACAAAATGCTTTTAATTCCCTGCTAATGGAGAAGACATGCAACTTTAAAAAAAATGAAGGGAAAATGATCCATTTTGGATGGAACAATTTGGTCAACTTGTTTTGTCTTCATTTGAGCATAATAGCTTATTTTCGATGCAAGCATAGATCAAATCAAAGATCCCAAAAAGAAGGTGCAGAAGATGCTTTGAATTTATCTCTAATTGAGGTATGATGAAAGCAGAGAAAGACATTCATTTTTAGCATTGGAGGAGGTTTTACGGGAAGCTCAAACCACTCAACCTCTTAACTTGGACTTTGCCGTCAAATCAACACTGCAATTAATCCCTCCATATTTAGAATCTTGATGATCTTATGGTGGAGATTATCTTCTCTTGACTCACTATCTTTTTAAGTATTGAGTAATGCTACATAAAGTTGTAGAGTGCGTAAATGTCGTGCAGTCGCTTTGAAAAAAAATAGGGTCTACTATTAAAAAATTATTATTTTTTCATATAGATCTCATATTTATTCATTTTTTTCAAAGTAATTGCACGTTTGCACACTCACAACTATAATTATCATTTTTCTTAAGTATTTATCTAAACTTAGAATTTTAAGCGAAATAGAGATAAGGTAAGAATTCTACTGAATCTGTTATATGTCTCAGTTCACATGTTGGGACTTAGATACAGTTTTCCTCCTCTCAAAACAGTAAGCCACAGTATCTAGTGGGTCCAGGTAATTATGTGATACTGAAGTGGGAAAATTTTGGAATTTTGATATGTATTTCCTGGCCATGACAGTGAGATATTCATCTGAAATTCCCTTGTGACCCGCATTGCAGTCTGCACCAAAATGTTTACCTTACCTTTTCTCTCAACACCTTTTGCTTGTTATATATTTGGACCTTCCCTCTCTTCTCTGTGCCCACACATTGATACCAGTAAGCATATCAAAAAGGTTATGATGCTGTAGTTGGTGATCAACCTACCAAGTGCTTTCTTGTGTATCAAGTTTAATAATTGATATCGCTTGCCTTTTATTTCTTTAAAAAGGCTTTGAATCATGCACCTTGGCGTATCTGTTAAATTCTTAAACTCATTTACCCAAGCTCCCATGCGATTTAGTCCATCTGCTTGATTGCCATTTTTTGTGATTCTTCTCGAGTCAAATACCACTCAGTACTTGCTGCAAAGCTTGCTTTTGTTGAACCTCCTTAGTGTTTTTTAGTCGTTGATGCCATTCTATTCCTTAGAAGCCATTAGAGAGGGATCAAGAGCACAGTTATAACTGAATCGTACAAAGATAGAACCATGGAAGAAACATTTGTGCCATTTCGAGGAATCAAGAATGACCTTAGAGGAAGATTAATGTGTTACAAACAAGATTGGACGGGTGGATTTAGAGCAGGCTTCAGGTGAAACTCACTTCTCTGTGAATGTTGTTCAGTTGCAAAGCTAACATCTTTGTGACTTATTGACCAAATTTTATTGCTCTCAGGATTCTGGCTCCCACCACATACATATTTTTCGCTTCAGCAATACCGGTCATTTCATTTGGTGAACAACTGGAGCGAAACACTGGTATTGGCCATAAACTTCAAAAGTCCCTTTAGATCTGTGTGATAGAATATTCTTTAAATTTAGAAGATACAAAACAATTCTCCAAAGTCTACACTTTCCTTTTGAACTTTTAGCCGTTCAAGCTTAGCTCTTTGATTTTTGATTAGACAACAGAACTGGAAAAAATGGAAGAGCTGAAAAGAAAATAATAGGTCGTGATATAATAAGAATGAAAGCCCTTTAGAAGTTTCATTCATGATATTCTCCACCTTGTACTTTTGCAGAGGGAGTTCTGACGGCAGTTCAAACCTTAGCTTCCACTGCCCTTTGCGGGATTATACACTCTATCATTGGAGGTCAACCTTTGTTGATTTTAGGTGTTGCAGAACCCACTGTGATTATGTACACATTCTTGTTTAATTTTGCTAAAGAGAGACCGGACTTGGGTCGAAATCTGTTTCTGGCATGGACTGGATGGTGAGAAATTTCCTCTATTTTTTCAAGTAATCACAGTGACACACTGTTCACGTCCTTGACATGGACTTCCAGTATCACTTTGAATTCTATGTTTCAAATTCTCGTTATATAATTGACAGAAATTGTCTGATCTTTTGATATTGTAGGATATGTGTCTGGACAGCATTCTTGCTGTTCTTATTGTCTATTTTAGGAGCTTGCTCCATTATCAATAGGTTCACCCGTGTGGCTGGAGAATTATTTGGTCTGCTAATAGCAATGCTTTTCATGCAGCAAGCTATAAAAGTAAGAATTCTGTAATTCTATTTTTGTCTTTTCACTTCTTGTTCGGTTCTTTAGGGAATTCATAAAATGTTGTTACATACTAGTTCAACTAGTTTACAGTTAGATATAAGCAGTATTGGCTTCTGACAGACCATAATCCTGAAAAGAATGGATTTATTTTGAGAACTTGATTTATTTTCTTTTGTTGATTTGGTTTTCCAGGGACTGGTAGAAGAGTTTCGCATCCCAAAGAGAGAAAATTCAAACTTAACTGAGTTCATACCTTCATGGAGATTTGCAAATGGCATGTTTGCTTTGGTTCTATCATTTGGCCTTCTGATAACTGCATTAAGAAGCCGGAAGGCAAGGTCATGGCGGTATGGGTCTGGTAAGCATGATTCTTTCAATATAAGCTAAAAAGAGGCTTCTGTGAGCATTAGACTTAATGAGTTTTGGTAAATGCAACAATATATTCTACATTTAAAAGATTTCTGAATTAATTTGAAAGGTTGGATTCGAAGCCTAATTGCCGACTATGGTGTACCGCTTATGGTGCTGGTCTGGACAGCTGTTTCTTACATACCAGCCAGCAGTGTTCCGAAAGGGATCCCACGGCGCCTCTTCAGCCCAAATCCATGGTCACCTGGTGCATATGATAATTGGACAGTCATTAAGGCATGCATGCCTCAAAATTTTCTGATTAAAACTCCAAGTTCTTGTATTTGTCTTGGACGTAGAACATTGAGTTGAAGTTTTACATTTAACAACTGACAGGATATGCTGAATGTTCCTGTTGTCTACATAATTGGAGCTTTCATTCCTGCAACAATGATTGCGGTGCTTTATTATTTTGACCATAGTGTAGCATCTCAACTTGCTCAACAGAAGGAGTTCAATCTGAGAAAGCCATCTTCTTACCATTATGACTTACTTCTGTTGGGATTTCTGGTATTCACCGTCTTCTTTCTTCCTTCTTCCTTCTATGCCATCCCCATTCTTATATATTTCCATTCTTGATGGCAGACCTTATTGTGTGGTCTTATTGGAATTCCTCCAGCAAATGGAGTTATCCCACAATCTCCAATGCATACAAAGAGTTTGGCTACTCTCAAACACCAGGTAGTCTAGCCATAAAGTTCATCTAGTATATTATGCTGTTGTTAAGAAAATAATTAAATTTACCTTTTTCTATTAACTTAACCTTTTGGAATAAGTGGTGATTTCACATTGTATCAGAGCCTATACTTTATCCCTTTTAAGTTGGATCTACTCATTGAGGGAGAGTCTAACCTGCACGTGAGGAGAGAGTGTTAATAATATAATACAAATAATTAAATCTACCTCTTCTTATTAGTTTAAGCTTTTGAGATAAGTGATGATTTCAAAGCCGTAGATATTGGTCTTTCTTCTCTTTATTTTTATCATTTTCTGCTTATTTATACTTTTTGTTTAAAAATATTTGCTTGCCATGCAGTTGCTTCGCAATAGGCTGGTTGCTACAGCCCGCAGAAGTATTAGAAGAAATGCTAGCTTAGGACAGCTGTACGGACATATGCAAGAAACCTATCAACAAATGCAGACCCCTTTGATCTACCAGGAGGCCTCAACTCGGGTACGTAGGGTTGCTACACATGTTGGTTCTTAAGTTTTATGATAGATTGCTCTTCTGCTTTCCTGCAAAGGCTGCAAAATCATATTTTTAGAAATGCTAAGGACGAGATCCAGGGAACAAATGATTACCAGGCTCATAAGCCAACAAGACCTGGGCACAGTATGTAAATATCCTTCTGACCAAGCATTCTCAGATAACAAAAAAATGACTTCAAAGTAAGGAGACTCATTGGCCAGAGGAATCCTGGGTACATGATTTAGTAATCTTCTAATGAAGCATGCACTGATAATTAGTACATGTGGACTAAGGAATTATTTTTGAGCAGGGACTAAAGGATTTAAAAGAATCAACTATTCAAGCAGCTACATGTATGGGACATATGGACGCCCCGGTTGATGAAACAGTGTTTGATATTGAGAAGGAAATCGATGATCTTCTGCCTGTTGAGGTGAAGGAACAGCGTCTCAGTAACTTTCTTCAATCTATAATTGTTGGAGGATGTGTTGCTGCCATGCCCTTCCTCAAAATGATTCCAACCTCAGTTCTATGGGGCTACTTTGCATTCATGGCAATTGAAAGTTTACCTGGGAATCAATTCTGGGAAAGAATCTTACTGCTCTTCACGGCACCAAGCAGAAGATACAAGTAAACGCTGCAAATCCTTTTCTTTAGAATATCAATGTTTCCCTTTCTTTTTAGGACTAACATATTTTACTCATTTCCCGCAGAGTCCTAGAGGAATACCATGCAACTTTTGTGGAAACAGTGCCTTTCAAGACAATAGCAACATTCACCATTTTCCAAACAACCTATTTGCTTATATGTTTTGGACTTACATGGATTCCAATTGCCGGACTTATGTTTCCCTTAATGATCATGCTTTTGGTTCCTGTAAGACAGTACTTTTTGCCCAAGTTTTTCAAAGGGGCTCATCTTCAAGACTTGGATGCTGCAGAGTATGAAGAGGCACCAGCTTTGCCATTTAACCTTGCAGCAGTAAGAGCTCACCTCAACCCCTCTGCACATTCATTCTTACTTTACATCTTTCATATATAAATGAGTTCTTATAACGCTCATGCATGCTTGAACTTTTCCACACATTCAACAGGAAGCAGAGATTGGTGCTGGAGCTTCCTTTACAGATGAAGGAGAGATTTTAGATGAAGTTATCACGAGAAGCCGGGGTGAGTTCAGGCATGTGAGTAGTCCTAAGATCACAAGCTCCACGGCAACCCCAGCAAATGACCCTAAAAGCCTTCAAAGCCCCCGCCCCACATACAGTCCTCGGCTCAGTGAGCTAAGAGGGGAGCTAAGTCCTCGTGCTAGTAGTAGAGGACCACAAAGTCCAAGGACTGGAGAAGTAAGATTGTCTAATCTAGGAAAGAGTCCTCCTGAAACAGCATCAAAATAGGGAGAAAAACAGACTAGTGTAAACTAGTAATCCTTTGTAAGTTTAGCTGCTTGTTCGTTTACATATTCCAGTCCTGATTTGTTTTCTTTTTTTTTTTTTTTTTGGCCTGGAGCACTGTAAAGTATGCCTTCTTTCTGCCCCTCTACTTCAAGAAGAGATATATATTAGTGAATGTTATTGTATGACAGTGTATTTATTTTTTCCATTGCATCTTACTAAACAAATTAGCTGTTCATAAAAGGGTTTGCCATACCCATCCCCCCCCCCCCCCCTCTCTCTCTCTCTCTCTCTCTCACCGACACCCTCACAAATTGGCATATATGCCTTCCATTGTGCAACGGAGCTTGCTTAACATATAATTTAAATAATTAAATTTATCCCTTTCGTTAATTTAAACTTTTGGGATAAATAGTGATTTAACAGATGCATGACCGACATGGGTCAAAAAAAACAACCGACGCAGGGTTTCTACCTTCCTTAACCACATGAAAGTTGGCAAAAAAAACTGCAATGTGATAAAGATCTTTGCAATTGATCAACTTGTTTAATGGAGTGTTTTGTCTAAGATTCAACACCCCCCACATCACAGCCGCCCGAGTCCAACACAGAATCATGAAAAGGGGAAACTGCACTTGATGAATACACTGTAAGAAAACAATGAAAGGGATGCTTTTGGAACAGTTCTGAAAGAAAAGCAAAGGACATAAATTTTCCCAGAAAGAACTTCTAAGTGAATTGAACCGGAGACGAGGGTCCTACGTACAGCCTCAATTGCAGTGGTGTCGTTTTCATAGCATTGACTAGATGGTATTCATTCCTCATGCCTCTCCATTACTGAAGTTTGGTCCCTTTCTAATGATTTCAGGATCTCTGTGTTTATGTCCGATTCAAGTGGAGAACCACAAAACAAAAAAGCTCAATATGTTTTGTTTGTGTCCAAAAAGAAAGTAGCTTGACAACTTCCATGAGAAGAAACCAGAATTTCATGATTTGATTGAGGATGGGACATAGAAGTTGACCACAACCAGCTATGATTTTCATGTGATCAGTAAATGGTGAACCACCCTTAAATCTGATATCAAAGGAAGTCCCAAGAGCAGCATCAGCCGCAGATAGTGCATCCCAGAAATGGCATTTACCACGCCGTGACGTTGATATAAAGAGAAGATTGATTGACACCGATCTGCACGGATGATGTTGACAGATCTACAATCTATGTATGCCGATGGTTATACGATGGTTAATGCTGCACATACAGAATTTCCTCTACGTTTGTGCCCACAAAATTCTGCATGAAATTTAACAATGAAAAAGGACGAAAATACCAAAATGGAAGAACCATTTTCTTTCTCTTGAATATCTTCATACACCAAGAGATCATCATCAGTATATAACTCCACGCCAAAGTGAAAGACTAAGATCATCCAAATTCTTAATTCTGTTCTTCAGTTCTGCAGTGTTTCTTCATTCTTGGGAGGACAAGGACTGGGCCGGAGACATTACTGACTTGTTTCTCAATTGCACCATCCTTTTATCTATTTATTTTCCTTTTTCGTTCCTCTGCAGCTTGGCGCATAAAAATTATTGATTACGTGCGTTCCGGATGTTTCTGACCAAAAGTGGAAAGAAAAAGGAAATGTTCTGATCTTCTTCAAGCTTCTTCATCAATGGCTGGCACTCATTTTGCTTTCGTTCCTCCGTGATTGACCTTCTGATCTTCATCATGGGCTCTTCATGTTGATCAATGTACAAACTGCATGCTTACTGCTACAGCAACTATTCTAAAAGAATTCGTTGAGTTGCCAAGAGAAAACAGGTTAACTGGGTACTGTAATCTTTTATCTATATCTACGTATAATTTTTTTTTTCTTTCTATTGAATTATGCCATCCAATATCTTTACAAAAAAATCCGTACAATATTACATTAATTTGAAATAATCTGAAAGCTCATTCAATAAATATTAACAAATCGAAGAATGTCATCGTGTTCGGGAAACCCTACAATAATATAAATAAAAATAAAATTAACAATTATTTTTGCAAATCGCAAAATTCACGACTCGTTATTCGTTAATATAATGTTTGAGTAATATACAAGTCGGTCCCAAATAGACAAGTCTAACCTTTTGTAAAAAGTGGGTCTCACTAATAAAAAATAATTTTTTCCACACTTTTTTAAGGTGATGTCTACTTTTTTACAAAGACTTACATAAATATTGTATATTTGAGACTTGTACCTATTAATATTACCCATAATGTTTATGTAACGCCCCAAACCCGGTTGGCCTGGAGAATTACTACATGTCACTTAAGACCATGTTTCCCAACACAACTAAAATAAAACTTCAAAACTTTATTAGCAAAACTCAATCTCATGTATTCTAAATAACCACATTGAAAAACTCCACAAAGTCATTACTGCAGCAAAATAAAACTAAGGAGTCCACAATCTTCTGGTAGTCACGACAAACCAAACTAATAATTTCATAAATCTTACTAAACCCAAGATATAATTAAATCTAAAAGACATTAAAATTAAAGGACATCAAAATTCCTTCTTCTAACATCCTCTTCTCAGCTTAATCATGCTCATCAATCTAATCCAAATCCTCAGTTGGACTCTCCACATCATCTGAAAAATATTATAATGATAAGGGGTGAGTTATCAACAACTCAGTAAGCAGAGGAACATATGCTAGCGTGCAAACATGAGCATTTACAAAGTATAGCATGCATAACAAAATAATTTACAGAGTTATCATGCAGAACAGAACATATTTTCAAGAGTAACAGAGTGATAGTTTAAAGACAAGTAAAAAACCCATAGTACTTTGGCATAACATAAACTGAGCATCATCATCAAATCAAACAGAGCATCTTACAGAGCAGAAACCATATTTCACCCCGTGGTAGGGTTGTGCTATCCCCGATGGCCAAACCGGGCAGAGACAAAGGTGAAATCTTTCCCTTATTCTTTTCGGAGCCCCGAGTGTGCACACAGGAAAGATCACAATAAAACTGTTTTGTTTCCAAAGTGGATGCACTCAGAGACAGAGAAGTTGGTACCAACCCAAACAGAGCAGAGCATAACAGAGCAGAGCAGAGACAGAGTCAGATATAAAATCAGTACACCATGCCAAAGGTTTTCAGATGCCATATCAAAGTAAAACAAAGTACCAAAACATAATCAAGTCATTCTTACATACTGAAAACACAAGTCGGAGCATCTTTATAAATAAATACACAATTTTTCAGAATTCTCAAATATCGCTCTCTTTTTCAGATTTCAGAGACATCATAACAAAATTTAGCTCATGTCTACACAATACATGTTAGAAAATAATTTTCCTTTTCCACACAGATTTCATGAGTATGCAAATAAACGATCGAGGTTGGTTTTGTTTTTCTCAAGTTCTCATTTCATCACAAAATATGCAAAGTTTTCAGAAAATCAACCTCAGTCTCAATAATTCATGTAAAGCCTAGCATAGGAACCCCGCTTACCTGACTCCTGCAGCGTATTACCTATGCCTTGAATACGGTCTCTAAAAACCTCGTCACCTATTGATAGAAACAAAATATATACACCGAGTATTAAACGACAATTGGCATAACTTCCATCTAATAATTAAAAACTCACAATCCCAAACCATATAATAACAAAAATAACTCACTAAGACAACCAAATAATAAAATTGGACATGTGATACCCCATATGATATGGATAAGGGTAGGTGGTGTATGGGATCCCACATTGCTTGGGAATGAGAAGTTCTTGCTCTTTATAAGGTTCTAGTGGGGTTCCAATTGTATCATTGACTAGTCCTTTTGGAGTATAGGCCATGTGGTTTGGGCCTTCCATTGGGGCGTTACAAATGATATCAGAGCCAGGTTCCAACCAGAAATGTGAGACTTGAGCCGTGCCACCTACAATGGATAGGCCCGACGAGGACGTCGGGAATTTAAGGGGAATAGATTGTGATACCCCATATGATATGGATAAGGGTAGGTGGTGTATGGGATCCCACATTGCTTGGGAAGGAGAAGTTCTTGCTCTTTATAAGGTTCTAGTCGGGCTCCAATTGTATCATTGACTAATCATTTTGGAGTATAGGCCATGTGGTTTGAGCCTTCCATTGGGGCGTTACAGGACAGCCCGCATTTCAACCCAAGTACCATGTACTAATCTTTGATATTATCCTAAATACTCTCCAAAGTCAACGTCAAACACAAATAATGAAATATCAATCACACTTCAATGGCCCCTAACTCCAAGCAATCACCTACAACTCAACCAAAACAACCATAAAAATACTCCAAATAATTTAACCTCCACTTCAACGGTCGTATGAAAACCCGAACAGTACAAAAACAGCACCTACTCAACTTTGAGTATCCATTTGGTTTACCGCACCTCCAACCCAAATAATTCAAAACTCAGAACAGCCAACACAACCCTGAATAGTTACAAAACTCCTCCCACACAACAACATCAAACCCAACAATTTAACCAAAACAACATTACACAATTTCAAAACTCCTCCCGCACCACCTCGTCAAAACCCAAAAGCCACCCTTTATAATCCTTTTCAACAACAAAACACCATCAGATTACAAAGCCCTCAACTTTGATTATAAACAGAAGAAATTTTTCCAACGATCAAACAATTAAAAACCACTAATTTACACCATGAAAAACAATGTAAAACGGTACACGGTTTCCTTACCCGTTCAACAGAGCTCAACGTCAAGCCACAGTAGGGAGATTAACCACTTCGCAGACGGAAGAGAAACAAGGGAACTGGAAGAGAGTGAGCATCTAATGAGGGATTTCGGAGTGGGGAAAAACACAGTGGCACTGCTTGGAAAAATTCAAAGTTGGAAACGCATGAACCAGAGAAACAACTAAGAGGAAGGCGTCGACTTGAGAGAAAAGAGAGAGAGAGATACCTGAAGACGAAACACTACGCAAGAGGGAGAGAAGAGCCGAGTCTGAAGAGAGAACACCAACCGCAAGACTAGAGGGACGCGAGAGAGAGAAACTCAGTGGTCTGCTGAAATGGAGAGATGCGACTGAGTGAGGAACTGATTTTGAGGGAAAAACCGAAAGTGAAAGTGTATAGGAAAATTAGGACATGAGTTTCGGACTCACAAACAGACCCAACGAAGAGAAGAGAGGAACTCGGGAAGGGGAGTGGGTTACGGGAGAGAGAGGGACATGGGTGAAAACCAGAAATTGAAACCGAATGCGAAAGAGAGGGAGAAAGAAACGGGAGCTGAGAAAGAAGACACTTACCTCCAAAACGGCGTCGTTCGCACACCTCCAAGAAAAGGGCTGGGCCCTCAAGCACGGTCGGGCCTCACAAATAAAAAGAAAAAGAAACTGGGCCTTAAAGTTTATGTGGTAAAGGTTTTCTTATCGTTCTTAATTACATTCATTTTAATGGTTTTATATTTTAACCATTTACATTTTACCGCAACATGAATTATTTAATGAAAAATGATATTATAATCCTAGAATGTGTAACTCTCATGCATTTTTTTAAATAAGTGGTTAAATCTGGAACACACATAAAAGAAATTATTTTTTAATAATGGATCTTAATTTTTTTCAAAATGAGTATGCAAATTTTGCATACCTTTTAATTGTATGTAGCATTACTCTTATTTATAGCTAATTATTTATTACAAAAATGATTATTTATTACAAAAATAAATCAATTTTCGTAGCAAATTATTATTCTAATGGTAAATACTCGTTTTTTTTTCCTAAGTAACTCGATACATCAATAAACGTGATTAACAATAAAAAAAATAACGATGAGAAATAATGTTTTCTTTTACAAAAGAAAAAATCTAAACTCTAGAATAATTTGACGATGAACCTCTTAAAATTATTACTTTACCTATTATTTTTGCAAACTAAAAGGTTTTAAAATTTGCAACATCAACACAGAACTATGTGACTTCAAGAGTTCACCATATATGAAATTTCTTGGGGGTCTAAAATCTTTAATTTTATCGGGTATAAAAATGAATTAAGACCAAAATGTATGGTCCAACCTATGCGAGAGTGAGAGCCCATAACCAAGTAAAGAGAAGGGAATGAAGATATGGAGGAGCCTGCCATACAACTATCAGCTGAAGTAAGGCTAAAAATTTAAGACTAAACAGGCAAGTTTGGGGGGTGAGATGAAAATTTTATGTTTTGTTTTAGTATTTAAAATTTTATGTTTTAATATTATTATTGTTTTGGAATTTGAAAAAGGTGTATTGAGATTTGAAAAAGTTGAATTGTTTATTATATTTTATATGTGGATTTGAAAAAGGTATAATGATGAGATGAGATGAGAATTTTGTGTTTTGTCTTGTGCCCCAAACCTGCCCTTTTTTCATTTAGTTACACAAATAAAATTAGATGGAATAAGAAATTTGTGAATAGTAGTAAAATGGTTTGAGTTAAGATTTTTATAGAATTTATAGAAAAAAGTTGAATAAAAAAATTATAAAATTAAAAGAGGGTTAAAATTTTATTTTTTAACATTATTTTTATTTTGAGATTTGAAGAAGTTGAATTATTTTTTGTATTTTGCTTGAAAGTTTAAGAAAGTTGTAATAAGTAAGTAATGATGAGATGAGAAAGTTGAAACTGAAAAATGTTTGTATTTAAATGATGTTTGCATGTTGAGATGAGATGAAATTGGATGATTTGTGTGTAAGATTTGGGAGAAAATCTAATAATAAAGAATCGTTAGAATACTAACCTCTGGCCATCGTTGATCAAGTATTTCCAGGAACCGATTGTGTATGAATTGTGAACCCTCACAATTTCTATATGGAGAGTATTGGGTAAGGATTTTCAGTCTATCTTTCTTTATGTAAATCAAAAGTGACTGATAGAGAATCACGGGCCTTTATATATAGATAGGCCAAGACTATTATCCACTGTTTTCTAAGTGTTGCTTCCTTCCATCAAGGAATGTAACTGTTGGCTTTTAAATGAGTAGTATCTTTATTTTTAATTACCCAGAATTTTTAATATAAATATAAAACTAATAAAATATATATATAATATATATTAAAGGGTGTGGCACATAAGCCACCTTTAAGTCTCCCACAAGGAGACGTATTCTTTCATTCTCTCACTTGACTTACGTGACATTTATTTAAAATTATCTGGGTAACCAAAATCGCATACGGCCACAAATAAAACTACTAAAATCATAACCTTTAGAAGAAAGATATAATACATGAATCATGGCGGTTATGTTATTATATTAACATTACCTTCCATGTATTACACTGTATTAGTCTCTCTAAATAAATTTCCACATGTGATATATCTCTTTATGAATGACTTCCTATAAGTCATTCTGAGACTATACATCATAGATTAGGAGCAGATATTTTATGTGCATAAATAAAAATATTATTCTTGACGACAACAAGTACTGTATACATTGAACAAACCAAATATAAAATGAGCTCATTAACCCCATGCTCTTTGCATGTTTCAAAAACATTTTTATTGAAAGCCCTTTTGTCATGGGATCTGCAATCATAAAGGATGTAATTGTATTCTCTATTGAGACTTCTTGTTCCTTGACCCTCTCTCTGACAACAAGATACTTTATGTCAATATTTTTACTTTTGCTCTCACTCTTGTTATTCTTAGAAAAGAAAACTGCTGTCAAATTATCACAATAAATTCTTAAAGGCTTAGATATTGAATCCATAACTTGAAGTCCTATGATAAAAACTCCTCAACCATTTCGCCTGTGAAGTTGCTTCAAAGCATGCTATAAACTCTGCCTCCATAGTAGATGATGCAACGATTTTTCTGTTTGGTGCTCTTCCATGATATGGCGCATTCTACTAACATAAAGACATACCCTATAATGGACTTTCTGGAATCTTGACAACCCGCAAAATCTGAGTTTGAATATCCAACCACTTCCAGACAATCAACATGCTTATAAGTAAGCATATGATTCTTGGTTCCTTGTAAATATCTCATAACCTTTTTAGCAGCTTTTCAATATTCTATTCCAGGATTGCTTTGGTATCTTCTTAACATTCCCACAGCATATGCAATATCAAGTTTTATACAAACTTGTGCATGAATTAAACTACCAACAGCAGATGCATATGGAATGTTTTCTACTTCTTTATTTTCCAAAGCATTTTTCGAACATTGACTTAAACTTAATTTATCACCCCTTAATATGGGTGCTGCATTGGGTGTATATTCATTCATTCTATAATTTTCCACCAACTTTTCAATGTAGGCTTTATGAGAAAGTCCTAAAATTCTTTTAGACTTATCTCGATGAATTTTTATGCCCAAAACATAAGAGGATTCATCTAAATCCTTCATTTCAAAGCTTTGGAATTGAAATTTTTTGGTGTCATGTAGTAGACCCAAATGAGTTGCAAGCAAAATATCATCAACAAGAAAATAGACTTACTCTCACTAAATTTATGGTATATGTAATTATCCACGATGTTCTCTATAAAGCCAAATGAAGTAATAATATCGTGAAATTTCAAATATCATTGACGGGATGTTTGTTTTAGTCCATAAATTGATTTCTTTAACTTCCAAACTAAATGATCACCTTTATCAGAATGAAACCCTTCAGGTTGCTTCATGTATACCTCTTCTTCAAGTGTCTTATTCAAAAAAGTTGTTTTCACATCCATTTGATGTAGTTCTAAATCAAAGTGAGCTATTAATGTCATGATCACTCTAAAAGAATCCTTTTTAGAAACTGGAGAGAAAGTATCGTGGTAGTCAATACCTTCTCTTTGTGTAAATCATTTAGCTACAAGTCTGGCTTTATATCTATCGATATTACCATTTGAGTCTCTCTTGGTTTTATAAACTCATTTACAGCCAATGCCCTTAACTCCTTTAGGTAACTCGACAATTTCACAACTTGATTTTTAGACATGGATTCAATTTCCTCTATCATAGCATCATGCCAAAATTTTGAATTTTCTCCACTCATGGCATGTGAAAATGAGATGGGATCATCTTTAGGTCCCACATCAAAGTCGGACTCTAGTAGGTACACATAGTAATCATCAGAAATAACAGGCTTCCTTATTCTAGAGGATTTTCTTAATTCTACAGTTTCATCCATATTATGTGGATGTTGAACTATAGATTCAAAGTTGGTATGTTCCTCATGAGTTGGTAGTGGTTTTTGAATTGATTGTGCTTCAAAGGTATGAGATTGATTTCCTTGAATGACAATCATTTCATTTTCATTCACGGATATAATACATGAATTCCGTGTTTCCTCCTACTCTATCTTTCGAGGAACATTACTCCCACTTATTCCAAAACCCTCAATAAATTTTACATTTATGGCTTACACAATTCTTGGTGTATGTGAGAGACAATAAAATCTGTAGCCTTTAGAACTTTCTGCATAGCCAATAAAATAACCACTGACTGTCCTCAGATCCAATTTCTTTAGTTGTGGATTATAGACCATAACTTCAACTTGACAACCCCATATACGCATATGCCTTAAACTAGGTTTCCATCCTTTCCATAATTCAAATGGTGTTTTGGAAACAACTTTAGATGGAACCCTATTTAAGACATACACTGCAGTTTTTAAGGCCTCACTCTACAAAGATAAATGAATATTACAATTACTGAGTATACTTCTTACCATATCTATAAGGGTACGGTTTCGCCTTTCAACAACACCATTTTGGTGAGGTGAACCTGTCATTATATACTGAACAATAATGCATTCTTCCTTAAGAAAATTTACAAATGGACTTGATCGTTGCCCTAACTCTATATATCTATCATAATATTCTCCACCTCTGTCAGATCTTACGATCTTTATTTTCTTTAATAATTGTCTATCTACTTCCTTTTTATATACTCTAAAAGTATCTAGTGCTTTAGATTTATCAAATAGGAGGTAAAGATACATAAATCGTGAATAGTCATCGATAAATGAGATAAAATATCTCTGACCATTCAAACAAGAGGTACTAAATGGTCCACAAATGTCAGTGTGTATGATTCCAAGAATTCTCTCACTCCTCTTGGCACCTTTACTGGTTTTGTTGGTTTGCTTACCCTTTATGCAATCCACACAAATATCAAAATCAGAGAAGTCTAAAGTCTTTAAGACTCCATCATTAACTAATCTTTTAATTATCTCTATGGAGATATGTCTCAATCTCCTATGCAATAATATAGAGGATGACTCATCAATAATATTACATATAGTGCCAACTTCATCATGCAGAGTTAATAGACTATTTTCAAAAACAGAATCTAAATTTAATTTATACAAACCATTAATCAAGGTCCCAGAGCCTACAAATGTGGAGTTTTTAAATACAGAAACATTTGAATTCACAAAATTAAATTCAAATCCCAAATGTACTAATCTAGATATAGAGATCAAGTTTCTAGAAAATGAAGGTACATAAAATGTGTTTTCAAGATCCAAAATATAACCATTATTTAAAATATGTCTAAAAGTTCATATAACCTCGACATGCGAACGCATCCCATTTCCTAAGTAGATGTCTTGTTCTCTTCTCATCGGTTTCCTTAGGCTGAGAATCCCCTGCATGATATTGACAATATGAATTGAGGTACCCGAATCAATCCACCATGTATTATGATGAGAGTCTACAAAATTGGACTCATAGCACACAAGAGAATTGAGATTACCTTTCCTCTCAAGCCATGATTTATATTTTATGCAATCTTTCTTTTTATGTCCTTTTTTCTTGCAGAAGAAGCATATATCATTGTCTCTATAGCGTTTAAATGGCGCTTTTCCATCCTTCTTCCACTTATTAACACCGACACTTTTGCCTTTCTTCCATTGTCCATTCCTTTGAGTAACAAAATGAGCACTCTCAATATTTTCATGTTTCAATCTCTCTTCTTCTTGTACACATGGTTAAGAGTTCATTAATGGACCCTTTTTCTTTATGTGTGTTGTAGGAAATCTTAAATGGTTCACATTCTGTAGGAAGAGAGTTAAGTATGAAATGGACAAGGAATGAATCTGAGATCTCAATCTCTAAAGACCTTAGCTGGGCTGCAATATCCCTCATTTCCATTATGTGCTCATGCATGCTTCTGGATTTGCCATGCTTCATAATTGATAATTTGTTTATTAGGGTGATAGCCAATGCCTTATCAGAACTAACAAATTGCTCTTCAATAGCCTTTATGTAATCCTTGACTTTATCACACTCTGGGATTGAACCTCTAATGCTCTTACTCACATGTGACTTGATGAGTATTAGACTTAATCGGTTAGACCGCTCCCACCTATCATAGGTATTTTTATCTACCAATGAACTTGATTTAGTGAGTATATGTGGTTCATCCACACGAAGTGCCAAGTCTAAGTCCATACACCCTAATGTTAAAAGAACCTTTTCTTTTCGGTCCGAAAAATTATCCCCATTCAAAATGAGAATATTAGAAGATTCACTATTTAAAAAAGAAATCATAGTAGCTGCAATAACATAACCAAGGACATATATCAATGCTTTGAATCAAACAATAACTATAGTTTGAATCGACCAATGTCAAATAAAAAAAAAAAGATTTAAATCTCCCTGTGGGTAAGGATTGCAATATGCATAAGATTTGCTTGTAGTTTTCTTTATAATAAGACTAGTGTTTTACAAATACTTAAGAAAAAGATATCCCGCATCTATGGGTATAGGAAATCTCCTTTACCTAATATCGTTTTCACTATCTTATTCCAATTAAACCATTATTATTTTTTAAATAATTACCTCCATGTAGGGCCAAGTAATTAGTATAATGATTTAATTACAATATAAATGCCATTATAAAATCATACAATTAAATATATTAAAATATTATTATGTGACTGCGTTTAGATGTTGAACTAAGCTGAAATGAGTTGAGTTCTTGATGAATAGTAGTGAGTTGAGTAGTGGATAGAGTAATGTGAGACCCATCTAAATTGAGTTTAAAGTGTGTTTGTATGTTAAGATGAGTTTAGTACTTTTTATGAAGAATTGAAAAAGATTGTGGGTCCCACGTATAAAGATGTTTTAAGTTGAAAAAGTTGTGGATCCCACGTGTAAGAAGGTTTTGAGTAGAGATGAGTTTAGTAATTTAAGATTGCGTTTGGATGTTGAACTGAGTTAAATCGAGTTGAGATGAAAGTTGAAAGTTGAATAAAATATTGTTAGAATATTAATTTTTAATATTATTATTATTTTGGGATTTGAAAAAGTTGAATTGTTTATTATATTTTGTGTTGAAATTTTGAAAAGTTGTAATGATTATATAAGATGGGTTGAGATGAGTTTGAAATCCAAACTGACTATAAGAGTTGAGTGTTTAGATGTTAAACTCAGTTTAAAATTAAACTGAACTCAACTGAATTTAAAAACCAAACGTAGCCTTAAGATGTTGTGCCATTCTCAACACAATAATTTGGCATTTTTATTTTATTTTTATCACTTGGGTTAAACCAGCCCATATTAGTCATGCCTTGAGAGCATTGGCATTGGATTAGCCAAATATCTTTTCATCTTCAAATTTAACAAATATAATCCATATTTGCTCCACATTGAATTAGCTAAATTGTTTTCATCCAAACTATAAGCTACAGTAAATTAATTATTATTTTCAAATATGAAAAGAACTATAGCAAGTCTAAAAGTATTTTTTGAGATTATTATATTATAGATATGAGATTTTTATTCATATGAAATTATTATATTATAGATTATTAGATTGTAAAAATAAAAATAAATATGATTTGTTGGAAGTTATTGAAGATTATGAAAATAAAATAAAAATTAATTAAAAAATAGAAATAATAAAAAATAATAATATTTTATTATTATAGAGAGTATAATGACTAATTCAATATAGATTTTAAATTTTAAATGATTAATTAAAAATGAAAAAATTACATATTATTTAAAATTTAAAAAATAGAATGGTCAATCCAATGAGACGCAATTTGAAAAGCCATTATTTTATTTTCATGCAGTCTAATGAAAAACGATTCGTGAGGAAAAGCAAGCAAGTTAGCAACCCCTCATGCCTCTGGAAAAAGCACCGTTTTATGGTCTCTGACATTTAGGACGTGACATGTGTTTCAAGGGCACTGGATTCGAGTCCCAACCCGTCAAAGTTTATTTATTAATTTTATACTCTTCTCTAACCTCCAGACAACTTTGTAATTCAATTCGTAACCTAATCTCTCTGGATCAAACTGAAAAAAAAAAAAAAAAAAAAATTTCATTTTCTTCATGAAGATCTCAAGTCGACAAATAATGTATGAGTTTAAAAATATATGGGCATTGGGCACTCAAAATAACAAATCAAATGATAAACGTAAACTCAGTTTAAAAATTTTATACGTAAACCCAAAATGTAAACCCAGTCTTAACCATCAACAAATTAAAGTTTTTGATTTACAAAGTAAAAAACATTTCAAATCTCTGGAAATACAAACACCAATTGAAATTAACAATGATGAATAAAACATGTCTGGGTAAAAAAAAGGAAAATTATAAACTCTAGCAAATAACAATAACCCACAGATAGATAACAACACAGATCATGCTCAGACATGTATTTCATCAAACAACCTACGTAACAATCGAAATCTTTACTAAACAACGTAGCACGAATGTCTGCTCTGATACCACTATTGTAAGATTTGAGAGAAAATCTAATAATAAAGAATCGTTAGAATACTAACCTATTGTTATTGTTGATCAAGTATTTGCGGGAACCGATTGTATATGAATTGTGAACCCTCACAATTTCTATATGGAGAGTATTGAGTAGGAATTTTTAGCCTATTTTTCTTTGAGAAAAGCTTCAAGCTGAAACCGGTGTAAATTTTAGAATTACAACAACCAATAAAAAAGGGACACGTAAGAGACTCACTTAATTTATGATGGATGCGCACTGAGAGCATTCCTTTCTCAATTCTCCAGAAACCTGTATTGTATCTCTCCCTCTCTCGCGCTCTCTCTCTCTATCCAAACAAATCCAGTTTACAATATTTCTCAGCACTCTCTCTCTATCCGAACAGATCTAGTTTACAATATTTCTCCAAGCCCTTTCAATCTTGGTCTTAAGAAGCCCTTTCTCCAAATGAGGTCGCGAGTTAAACGAAAGCAGTAGTATTTCTCATTCTCAAGGATAGGTATCTGGCAGCACAAATCGTCTGTTAAGTTCTGAGATTTTCCAAGAAAGTGAGTAAGAAAATGAGCGGAGTGGGTAAGAAAGTCGCCGATGTCGCACTGAAGGCGTCAAAGGCCATAGACTGGGACAAGATGGCTAAGCTTCTGGTCACCAATGAGGCTCGCAAAGAGTTCGCCACTCTCCACCACGCATTTGACAAGTTCAACCCCACCCTCTAGACCAAATTCAGTCAGGAACCTAAACCCATAGCTTGGGAGTACTATAGAAAGGAATTGGGTCTTGCTTGGTGGATATGTACAAAAAGGCTTACGATAGCATAGAGATCCCCAAGTATGTACACAGTAACTCCTCAGTACAAGCCTAAATTCGACGCACTGTTGGTGGAATTGAAAGAAGGAGAAGAGAAATCCTTGAAGGAGTCTGAGCGTTTGGAAAAGGAAGTTATTGAAGTACAAGAGATGAAGAAAAAGATTAGCACCATGACTGCAAATGAATACTTTGAGAAGCATCCTGAGCTGAAGAAAAAGTTCGATGATGAAATCCGTAATGATTACTGGGGTTATTGATTCTTCCACCAACTTGTTTCAGTTCAGCATAAAAGGTGGATTTGAACCTACAAGGTGATTAAAGGATAATATATATATATATATATATATATATATATATATATTTCTCATTCTCCAGAAGAAGCCCTTTCAATCTTGGCCTGAGGTGAGTGAGAGCGACACTACCAGAGAGGGAAGGCTGAGAATCGGGGTCCAGTTTATCATCAGATGCTGCGAGAGAGAGAGATGGGTGAAAAGTGAAAACACTGAAGAGGGGAAAAAGGCATCGGTCCTACCAAAAGTTTTACGAATTCACTACGATCAATTCTATTCCACTTTTAAAAGAACTCTTATATGTCACCTTGTAATTGGATGGTGTAAAAGGTGTAAAGACACCAAGTCCTGTTGCGAGCCACTCCATTCTTCTTTATGTTAATCAAAAGTGATTGATAGAGAACATGCCTTTATATATAGATAGGCCAAGACCCTTATCCACTGTTTTCTAAGTATTGATTCATTCCATCAAGAAATGTAAATGTTGGTTTTTAAATGAGTAGTATCTTTATTTTTAATTATCTAAAATTTTTAATATAAATATAAAAATAATAAAATAAATATATATAATATATATTAAAGGGTGTTGCCACCTTTACTCTCACAAGGAGACGTGTTCTTCCATTTTGAAACCAAACTAGCGCTAAGGCGATTCGGTAATAGCTGGAAAGAGGCTGAATTGACTTAAAGTGGACAAAGACAGAACATAAAAGAAGTGAACAAAGACAGAACATAAAAGAAGTGAACGAAGACAAAATAGGAATCATCTTCAATCTTTATTCTCCTTCATTTTCAATACTATAATTGAGAGCAAAGTGAGGCATAAAAGCTTGTAAAATCATCAAAAATAGTAAGTAGATTATGGCCCCAAAAGATCTTGTAAATCTTCATGTATTTACATTTTCCACACCTTATTTATGGTTTAAATTATAGATGAACATCCAAATATCGCGTTATGGTCAAAGCAAGATTGTATATCATTCATCATGCATAGGTCATTAATTTCGGGCTATGTTTGTTTTCCAGGTGAAATATCCATACATGTAAATCTCTGTTCTCTCTGATTTTTGTTCCGCCCCCACTAACGTCGTTCTCGTATTCTTCGTTGGGCAGCACCTCTATTCCTCACAACGCTGGTGTGCTCCGTCAGCTCGTCTCCTTCTCTCTTCTCTCTTTTCGTCTGCCTCTCTCCCTCTCTCTCGTTGTCACTCTCCTTTGTTCTCTAATTTCCAGTTGCTGCGTCGCACCATGACCTGCTCTTTTATCGCCAATAAGCTATCTTCCACCTCCCTCTGTTTGTCTCTCCCTTCCTCTCCGACCATGCCTCTCTCATACCAGCTCTGATCTTTGGTTCATGATGGCCACCGGGACTAGTAGAAAACGTCATCGCAATCCATAATGGCTCCATCACGCCATTGTCATCCTCTACGTTGCGACAAGACCAACGGTAAGCCTTCGTCTCCCTCTCTGTTTACTCCTTGTCTCTGTCTCTGTCTCTCTCTAAACCCCCCCTTTTTGTTGCTCTCTCTCTCTAGGCTATAAGTTAGTTGCTCTGATTTGTAGAGGTCAATAGAGCCCACAGCACCGCCTTACGCCACCACTGCTTGCTTGTACATCCTAATATTGCACATAGTGCTACCACCTGGCCCCATCGCCACGATTCATGCCGGTAAGATTCTCTCCTTACTGGTGTTCATGTTTTCTAAATGACTAACCTGAGTTGCTAAATTTGATGGTTCTAAGATTATTTTTGTGGAGTTTATTCTGCTGTTGTTGGTTAATGGTCGTGTTTGGCCATGTGTAAATTGATGTCCTGAGATCGGTTATGGTTTGAGTGGAGGTCTACACTGAAGTATTTGGATATCCCTATTTGGATAGTCAGATGAGATGAACTAAGATGATATGATCTGTGAATAGTAATGAGATCTTTGAATTAAGATAAGATTAGTTGATCTGTAAAAGTATATGTCTTTGGATATAGAAGTGAGATGGAATGATTTTAACTTTTATGAAAATTTGATAAAGTGGTGGGTCCCACCAATTATTTGAAAGTGATTGTAATGATTGAGTATTATTTATGAATATATTTTCAAATTAACTAATATAAATTATTAAATGGAATACCCATAAACATATTAAAATCACAAAAATAAACTTCTTATTTTTTTAGGATTTATATAATTTAATAGGTTCCAATATAATTTAATAGGTTCCAAAGATATCAATTATAAAATACATCATTCTAATTATCAATTATAATTTATAGGTTTGAAAATTCCCCAAGTTATTTTTTCTCTAATATATCTGAGTAAAAAATTCTAAATTATGAGTGGTCCCACCAAAAATTAGCTTCAGAATATCAATTAGGGGAGGTTTGGATAGATAGTTAAGATGAGATAAGTTGAGATGAAAGTTGAAAATTAAATAAAATATTCTTAGAATATTATTTTTATAATATTATTATTGTTTTGAGATTTGAAAAAATTGAATTGTTTATTATATTTTATGTGAAAATTTAAAAAAATTATAATAATTAAATAAAATTAGTTAAGATGAATTTTGTATCCAAGGACTTAATAACAATATGCTTCACTATTAGCCTCAAGCTAGGTTGTCAGTAAGCACGAGAAAAGGAGTTATATTGCTAGCCCTTACAGCAAGAGCAATGTATTGTCATGTCAATGGCATTGAGAAAAAAGACAGATGAAGTGGGATGAGTTTGGCTCGATCATATAACCGTTTGGATATTGTTTTACTGTACAAAACGAGATAGAGTGGTTTGTGTTTCATTTGAGAATCCAAACCAGGCATGAGTTTTATGGGATTATTAGCTTTAGGTGCACTGATATTGAAAAGTGTACTTGGGGATGCATGTCTCTAGTAGTTGAAAATGTGGGTTGGTGTTTTTATGTGCTGAGATTGTGGTATGCTCCCTCAAGATCAAAGGTTCGAATCTTCTTGAGTGCAAATATTTTTTAGGAACTATCGAATTGGGAGAACATTCCCTTGAATCACCTGAGGTGCATTTGAGGAAAACTCTTTGTTGAGAGTCTACACACTTCCGAAATTAGTTGAAACTTTGTTCTTAGACACCTGATGCGAATAGAAAAATGAATATAAATGGTGACATGTGTTGCAATGGGATATAAGCAAATCCAGGGAAGTTGGGCTAATAATTGAAGTAGCTTTGGGATATGGTACTTGTGCCATTAGGCACTAGGATGCTTCGTGTTAATGGTTTGTTTATGGGCTCATGGATTTTGGCTCTTATTGAGCTATGGCTCAGCTGATAGAATTTTGTTAGTTAGGTTGGTTTGAGTAATAAATATGTTAATGATATTATTTGGAATAGGTTGTAATACTACTATTGTTCATGTTCAAGGCTTAGTACTCTACAAAAGTCAGATACGCAGTGTTCTTATATTAGATTTTGCCTAAAATGAGCTGAGGTTGATTTTTTAAAAAACTTGCATATTTTTATTGTGAAACTAACCTTAGTTATTTTTTGCACTATTCTCCGTATTTGAGAAGCAAAATGTGACATTTTATCATGACTGATGTAGAGCATATTTTTGTACTCTATTATTTACTGCATAAAATGTGAATATGAAGTTTGAAATTTCTATTAGATTATATGATATTATTTGTTTATTATACTGTTTTGGTATTGATTAATATCTGAAAAATCCTGAGGCATAAGATCCTCTTCTCCTTTGGTTACTGGCCCTACCATGAGTTATAATAGTGGCCTTGCTATCGGTATAAAATGTGGCATCTCTTTTGACATTGCGTGGTGAAATTGTGGTCTCTATTCTAACCTTGTCGCGAGTGTAAAATTGTAGCCTCTGTTCTGAGTACACTCACTTTGGTGACAAAGTGATTTCTATTCTACTTGGCCAACTGTAGATATGCACAACACTGCAAAGGGATTAATCATGACCTTTGTTCTAGGGGTGGGCAGTGGGGCCCCGCACCTCGTTGCCCCATCCCCGTCCGCCTCGCTTTCACATGGGCGGGACAGACCCTCGTCCACCAAATCCAGGTGGCGGGGGGTGGGTTGAGCCCAACCCTGGCCCGCATTATATATATATATATATATACAATTTGTTAGACTTGTATTCATAAGATTACATAGTCTTGGTGTCCTAGATCAACCTTTTATATAAGAGGTTAAAGTAATACAAGAGTCTTACTTGAGCAATGTGAGACTCAATAGGCAATGCAATGAAGTGAATACAACTCTAGGACGGGGTGAGGGGGTGCAAACCCTTCCCCTCGAATAGGCGGGGGCGAGGTGCAGGGTGTGGGGTGTCGAGAAGGGTCCACCTTGCCCCGCACCATGCGGGTAGCACCTTTATTTTGTTCTGAGTGCACTCACTTTAAGACAAAGTGGTTTGTGTTCTGCTTAGCTAACTGCAGATATGCACAACTTTGTCACGGGAGTAAACATGGTCTCTAGTTTTGTTTCTGATGTTGTTTAAACATACTTGTGCCTAAGATTTTTTTATCTATATTATTATTGTAATCAAATGCTTATGAAATACCACTGTTACTTTGAGACTCAGTTTTGTGCTGCATTCTGTAATTGGTTCATGTTTACACATTTGTATAGGTTCGCTCATTATTGAGTTAGTGGATTCACTCGTTTATCTCCACTATGTTTTTAAATGACTTTGATGCTTGTGACAATCGGAATAGATGGTATGTAGTAAGATTATAAGAGAAAGATGAGATAGGTGCCGTGTGACTTAAGTGGATTAGTCTAGTTAAGAGAAGTTTTGCTAGTGTTTAGATTATTTTACTTGGAAGAATTATTGAGGTATTTGATTTTGGAGGATTATTGTATCTAAGGCCTCGTTTCGATAGTCAGATGAGATGATCCGTGAATAATAGTGAAATATTTGAATTAAGATGAGATGAGTTGGTTTGTAAAAATTTGTGTGTTTGGATGTAAAAGAGAGATGAGATGGTTTTAACTTTTTATAGGGATTTGATAAAGTGGTGGGTTTTACTAATTATTGGAAAATGTTTGTAATGTTTGAGTATTATTTATGAATATATTATGCTTCCTACAGTTAATAATAAAGTCACTTTTAAAAATTCTCGAAAGTCGAACTGATACTATTGAACTTTGACTTAAAAATATTTTTTAATACTTGCGCCAGATACGAAAGATTTCATAATAAATAAGTCAATCTTTATTAAATAATTAAAATTCAAAAGAGAGTCAGTGGAAGCACTTATTTGAATTCAATAAAGTCTCATATGCTTATCAAAATAACTTATTAAACTTTAAATCATAAAATTGAGCATGACATAAACTATTTAGGCCTCTGCCTCGCCTCATTGGGCTAAGTCCTGTCCTGCAGTCACATTCTCATAAATACCATCACATGGGGTGGTTTAAAACATTAAAAAAAAACAAACTAAAAATGAGTTGAATACTCAATAAACAACACATCATATAGTAAACATAATAAACATAAGGTTTGAAAAATATACATACTCATAAATACATACTTAAATAACATGAATATGAATTTATCTTTCACTTGTCATAGGTCGGTACCCACTGTTGAATCCCATGAGTTAGGGTTAGCAAATCTAAATAGATTCTGATTCCTCTCGTGATTGCGGGTTGTGGAATCCATACATAAAGAATACACACTGGGTGGACTACCAGCATGTACAACTTGGCAATGCAATATGCCCACAACATATGGTACCGTCTTCATATCATAAGATAGACCGTTACGTATTTTATCATTCGTACTTCATCATAATCATACTTGTCATATTATAGATTTCAAATGAAATCGCATTCTTTCATCAAATCTCGTATACATGTTTCTTCACATAAAATCATGGTTTTTTTTCTTAAATATTTTAATGCATAAATTTTCATATACCATGCATGGATTTTCATAAATATTTTAATGTATAACTCTCACATAAAATTATGATTTTTCATAAATATTTTGATGCATAGTTTTTCACGTAAAATCATGGATTTTCATAATGTTATCATGACTTGGGTATGTCAAAAGGGGCTTCCAATGAAGGGCATACATGCATAATATTTTTATAAAAGACATGTCGTCTACCGTATATACCGGTAAGAGTATGATTATGATACTTACCTTGTAGTGCGAATCCAATATTTTTGGCATGAAATCGATCACGTAAACTAAAAGGAGAGAGAAAATGAGATGGATACTGGTGGACTAGAGGTGCTCTACGTGATTTTGGGTAAGCAGAAACTACACTGGGGTTTGAAGAGGAATGAGATACACGTAAAGTGCATGGGGTTGAACATATATATAAGGAGTTGCTTTAAGAGTTTTAATGTGAAAATTATTTGTAGAATTGTAAGAGAGTTCTATTGGAGCATGAATCCTAGTGGAAAGTGGAGACGTGCATAGCTTAGAGTTTGAAAAGACATTCGATTGAAGAGTTTTAACGTGAAGATGACTTGTAGAGTTGTATCCCTTTTGGAATAGGATGCTGACGAGTTCAAGTTCAAGTTGGACTTAGTTATGATTATTGAATAATAGAATTTGGATTTAAAAACATAATCTAGTAGTTCATTCAATATAGGATTAGAAATGACTAAGATTGGATAAGAGACTTCAATCAGTGCTGATTTTAAATTAAAATAAATTTCTAATGGCCAATCTTTAAATTCTATGTAAGAAAACACAGTGGAAAAATACCTCAAGCTCAGCTTAACAAATTGCTCAACAAGTTTCTCCAGATTGACAAATCACAAGCGTTTCCTCTTAGTGACAAAGTGTACTACGTAGTATAAAACTAGAATAACACTTAACAAATCCACAACCTAAATATCTTAACAAGAGAGAACAAAAAGAGAAAGAGTTTTTGTGTATTTCAGATGGTTCCAAAAATCAATTGAGAGGGACTATATATAGTCTACATACACATTGCTGGCCTTGAAGGCCAGCCATTACACTACAATCAATATACAAACGTTGCACGCTGCAATAGCATGTAACGTATGGCATTAAGCCATCCGTTACAAGTCAAGTAACGTATGGCTTAATGCCATATGTTACTACAAGCTGAAGGGAGGGCTCAGTCCACGTGGGCGCCCCTCCTGCTCTCTTGCTAACATCTCCCACTCGCACACAGTGGACATGACCCCATGTCCGCATCTTTTTAATGTTCTCAATCTTATTCATACAAGTAAATAGGTCGTGCAACCACCAAGCACATCTGTAGAAAGGTGGGAGTACATACACCAAATCTCTCATAGAGAAGACCAGCATAATAACATCCCTAAAGTGTCTGGTCATGTCCTAGACTCATTCGATCACATCAAAATCAAGCATTTTCGAACCCTCTTGAGTTAAAAACTCAGAACAATGCTTGACTACCTCCAAATCATTTCAATGTGTTCACAACCTTTAGCCGTTACCAAGATGTAGCGTCATAGTTTGACGTCAGCAAACACTATCGAATATACGATATCAAAGAGTCTTCCATTTGCACTCATATCACTCAATTTTGGTTGAACTGCTTTTCCAGCAATGCCTCTTTAGACCATATCAATCATGGCCATAGACATCATGCCAAAGTAACAGACATCACAACCTCCATCTCGTGACGTAGTCAAAAGTAAAGGACATTAAAAAATGAGACTCACGCAATGAGAAAGAGGAGAACCATTTACTCACTTATTCATATGGTCGAATAAGCACATATAGTATGAAACACATGCTACGTAGATTTCTCTTTCTCAAAGAGCATATGTCTATATCAACACCATACATATCTTAGTCTAGCCACTCCTTAAGCGTTTAACCCGAGGTCCTCTATTTGCACACCTCTAAGGCGTCAAAGAGGATCTCGCATCTAGCTAACTACATGTTACATGGATGGTGGGTAACCCATGCATAGTCCTCTCAATGGACCTCATCTTAACTCCCACTAAGGCGACATATGTTTTTGTCAACCAATTTATCCCTTTGGACAAGTACCTAGGGACACAATGTCTCATCTCTACTCGCTATTTAAGCGCTAGAGGCGATCGCTCGTGTGAGCGAGCCGATCTAAACCTATTGACATATCTTGTGTGTGTGTATTAGAAAAAAATAATACGATAAAGACAAAAACTGAATCATATTGTATTAATATCTCAAATGAAAGGTTACATCACAATGTCATTTGAAACACAAATTACATTTACAGTCTATGCAGTCCTAGATTCCTAACATGAGCCTCAAATACATCTCTTACAATAGGCTTCATTAAGGGATCAACAACCATGCGACTCTTAGAAAGGTGTTTCGGAACCACTTCCTTTTGCGCTACCATGTCTCTGATGTAGTGATATCTGATATCTATGTGTTTGGTTCTTCCATGATACTTTGAGTTCTATGTGAGAGCTGTCATGCTATCGCAAAATATCGTCACCAGATCTAAAGTATCCGTGCCAGTGTCTAAATACTTGAGGAACCTCTGTAACCAAACAACTTTTTGAACTGCTGCAGAACAAGCTATATATTCTGCCTCCATGGTCAATAAAGCTATATAAGGTTGTTTCTTGCTGCTCCATGTAATGGCGCCTTTGTTGAGCAGAAAGATATACCCAGTGGTTGATTTGCACTCATCTAGGTCATTGCTCCAATCAGTATCACTGTAACCTCTTAGTTGCAAATCTGAACCCTTATAGCACAATACATAGTCCGTAGTTCCCTTGAGATATCGCATAATCCTCTTGACTGCTTTCCAGTGAGTCAGTCTGGGATTAGATTGGAATCTACTCACTAAGCCAACTGCATAGCATATGTCAGGCCGAGTATACAAAATTGCTTACATCAGACTACCCACATCATTAGCATAAGGGACACGAGCCATCTTTTTCATTTCTTTTTGAGTTTTAGGACACAACTCTTTGGACAAGTTCTCGCTTCTTGCAACAGGGGTGTCAATGGGTTTACATCCACTCATTAGGAAGCGCTCGAGGACTTTGTTTATGTAAGTCTGTTGGGACAAACACAAAAGTCTCTTTGAACGATCTCTGTAGATTTTAACTCCCAGAATGTATTCTGCCTCACCCATATCCTTCATCTCAAAATTGAAGGATAACCAATCTTTTGTGGCGACTATCAACCCTTTATCATTTTCAGCTAGTAGTATATTGTCAACATTCAATGACAACATAATAAAACTTTTCTTAGACCTTTTGACATAGACACAATGATCCTCTGTGATCATCCTAAACTCATTCGAGAGAATGGCTCGATGGAATCTAAAGTACCATTGTCTAGATGATTGTTTTAGGCCATATATAGATCGTTTGAGCTTGCACACTTTGCGCTCTTGACCTTTAACCACAAAACTCATTGGTTGATCCATATTGATCTCCTCAACTAGTTCTCTATTGAGAAATGCTGTCTTAACCTCTATCCGGTAGAGTTCCAAATCCATGTTTGTTACTATAGCTAGAATCATGCAAATTGAGGCAAACATCACCACTGGTGAAAATGTTTCCTCAAAGTCTATACCCTCCTATTGAGTATATACTTTCGCCACTAAGTGAGCTTTGTACTTATCTATTGATCCATCCGACTTGCGTTTGACCTTAAGAACCCATTTGTTCCCAATAGTCTTACGCCCTGTCGGTAGATCAACCAAATCCCAGACCTGGTTAGTCTTCATAGACTCAATCTTATCATTAAGAGCTTTCATCTACTCATCTTTAGTAGAAGATGAGAGAGCATCATGAATTGTCCTAGGCTCGTCATCATCATGCGGAGCTACCATAAAAACTTTCCCTTCAATCTCAAAAAGACAACGGGGAATACTTTCACTTGTGCTTCTACTAGTCTGAGGTTGTTGTGATTGATTGAAAAAGCTCCCACTCGAATTCAAATATTTTTTATAATTTGTAGGAGTTCGAAGAATTTTTTCCTCATTCTCAATTAAATTCCTTAGAGCACTTTCCTCTTATTTCACAATCTCATGAAGTTATAAACTCCAATCAACCTCACCTCTACTTAGAAACTCATTTTCAATGAAATCCACATCTCGTGACTCAATCTCAGTCACACTTCCATCAAATTGTTCACCTATTAACACATACCCTTTAGAGTGTTCTAAATACCTTATAAAGATACACTTCTTCCCTCTAGGGTCTAACTTCCCATACTTATAAGAAAGATCGTGAACAAAACATGTTGAACCTCATGGCTGCAAGTTACTCAAATTGGGTTTCTCGCCGGTTCATAGTTCATATGGGGTGGAAGTTACTGATTTGGAGGGCACTCGGTTAAGAATGTAGGCAGCAGTCAAAAGTACATCCTCCCAAAAAGAACTTGGTAGGTTTGCTTGCCCCATCATTGACCTAACCATCTCAAGCAGTGTTCGATTTCTCCTTTTTGTCACGCCATTTTGCTGTGACGTATTTAGCATCGTCAACTGTCTTTTGATTCATTTTTCATCACAGAGCCTTTTAAATTGCTCAGAGAGATATTATCGTCCTCGTCAGTACTTAGAGTTTTTAAACTCTTGTATAACTGTTCTTAACCATTTTTAAATATCGCCTAAAACATTCCAATGCTTCGGACTTATGAGAGATTAAGTAGATATGACCGTAACGTAAAAAATCATCTATAAATGTGATGAAGTAGACACCTTCGTGTCTTGCCTTCATACTCATTGGACCACAGATGTTTGAGTGAACTAATTGCAGTGGAAAAGATGTCCTAGTGGCTTTTCCAAACGGTTTTCTCTTAACTTTTCCCATTATACAATGTTCACATGTGGGCAAGATAACTTTAGCGAGATTGCCTATCAAGCCTTCTCTAGGTAACCGAGCCATTCTATCTTATATGACCAAGCTTAGCATGCCATTTATATGAATCCAAATTATCAGATTCAGAAAGAAAAGTAATAGACTTATTTATATTTGAATAATCCAAATCTAATATCATAAAACCGTCTTGAAGAAAAGTATTACCATAAAACACATGACCCAAATAAAAGGAAACATAATTGTTTTTAAATACTATTCGAAAACCAATTCGTAATAGAGTGACTACAGAAAGTAAGTTTCGTCGGATCTCGGGAGCTTATAGCACATTGTGGAGGAAAAGAGTGCGGCCACCCTGCAAGTCCAGCTTGTAGGTACCAAATCCCAGTACCTCCACGCTAGTTCCATTTCCCACCTTGATATCACGGCTTTAAACTGGAATCCGGCGATACTCCACAAATCTGACTCTGTATCGCGCTATGTGTTCGGTTGCTCCCGAATCAATAGTCCACATAGGATAGGATTGAGCAACCATCACATGGCTAGTTACAAAAACAATGCGAGAAAAGTCAGAGTGTACCTTCTTCGGCTTAGTGCAGTCACGAGCGAAGTGACCATTTTTTTCTGCAATTGAAGCACTCTAATTTTGACTTGTTCTTCCCGCGCTTGCCCCTGAGAAGTTCCTAACACCTTCTTAATTTGTCCAGCAACTACCCCATTCTTGGATTTCTTGTGCTTAGACTTTGATGTCTTGAGCGAACCAGAATTAGCCACATAGGTCGTATGATTGGGCTTAGCAGCCTCTAGGTGCTTAACCTCCAATTCCAAGTGACGCGAGACATCATCAAAGTTTTTGATATTCTTGTTATGCGTCAGGTTCTGGCTCATATTCTCTAAAGAATTCGGCAGTGATCTTATCACTGCCTGGACTTGCTGTTCATCAGTCATGTTATTTTCTGCCAACTTAAGTTTGCGGATCATGGTCGACATAGCCCTAAGATGCTGCTTCATTGTGTGGTTAGAGCGCATCTTGTAGGAGTCAAACCTTAGATCTTGAACTCACACATTAGATCATTATACATGCTGCTTAACATTATTATACGAGCGTACCGACTTTTCTTAGCCCATTGAATATAGGCTAGTTGATCTATCTTGTGTTGTTCCGAGGTCCCTTCCCCGGGCGCAGTAAGGGAGTGAGATAAGGCCTCAAAGACCTCTTGCTCATATAAGACATATTGGATCTTGCGATGCCATATGTCATAGTTTTTCCTATCTAATTTCTCCCATTTGTTTAAGTCGACAACAATACTCTTGGATGTCATTTCACTACAATACGCAAAGAAGGGAAATCTTTGTTTACCCTTTGTTTACTCACACATCTAAGAAATCTGCTGCGTCCATCCAAGTTAGAAAAAGAATAATTTAGATATGTTGCAAGATCGAAAAATCGCTAGGCTTCATAATCGTTTCTTACACCACAATATCGAATTATTAAATTTCTAACCTAATTCTCGCACAAATTTAAAACAAATATGAGAGAATTAATCATCATAAATCTCAACCATACTCCCACTATCTTAAGTAGTCACCTAGTCCTAGTCACGCGTAAAGATAGATCTACTAAAATCGCAGTAACCTTTTGGGCCAGTTTACAAGGACATCTATTCCAACCACAACAACCTGTTGGGCCAGTCTACAAAGATGGTTCATATACCATTACAATTCATTTTTCTTGTTCCATAAGTGCATTTACAGTTCTTTTTGGGGCCATCATGGTCTTTTGGCTATACAGATCATTTACAATTCTTACTAGGTTTACTGCATTTCTTTCAGCCTATTATTTACACTGACAATTCTAACTAAGACTACTTAGTGTGAATTTTTCTATTTTATCATTGAAAGAAATGAAGACTAATGTCTAAACATTCAAGTCTAACGTTCATAGATGATAAAATAATCACATATCTACATGTTCAATTCAAAAATACATGTAATCATAATTAATCTAAAATATTAAATAAAAGATCACATGTAATATAACACTCTGGAATTAAAAAAAATGACTATAACCATATATTCACATGTAATCACATTTAATCTAAAACAATAAATAAAAGATAACATGTAATATAACAATATATCTAAGCATATATTAAATCATGCAAAAAATTTTATTTTTTTATAAACAAAACAAATGTATAACAAATACATTTAAAACCCCCACCTAAATTAAATGGAAGTCGCAGCCCAATGGTGCGCCTATTACCTTAATTTCACTAGGTGGTCATGGGTTTGAGTGTCACAAGTGTTACTTTTATCCCTTTTATTTCCTTTGTACAAAAATTGGGCTCAAACTTATCTGGGCAGCACAAAAAAAATGTCCAGACCTTTTTTTTTTAAAGAAAAAAAACAAGTGTTGGGCCAAAACGCCTAGCCCAAGTCCAGTTAGGAAAAAAATTAGCCGTGAGGCCCAGGCCTAGTGAAAAACAGATGACCAAAGGTCATCTTCTACCTCCAACTTGGGCACTGTTCACGTGAACAGTGCCTCTTCTTCATCAACGACTTGCAACGGCTCAAACAACTGCCCATTGCCAAAAGAAGGAAGTTCGGAGTCACCGTTGCACCCTTGTGGTGCGCGCGGCACCGCTAGGTGCATGCAGCACCTCCAATGGAGTTTTGTTTTTTTTTTTTTAAACATATAAAAAAAAAGGGGATAAAAATGACACCTAGACAAATCCAGACAAATCTCAAGCATAAGTGAGAAAATAAAAAATTATAAACTGAAAGCAACTATATAAGCTCTGATATCAATGTAAGAAAACACATCCGAAAAATACCTCAAGTTCAGCTTAACAAATTGCTCCACAAGTTTCTCCAGATTGAAAAATCACAAGCGTTTCCTCTTAGTGGCGAGTATACTACATAGTATAAAACTAGAGTAATACTTTACAAATCCACAACCTAAATATCTTAACAAGAGAGAACAAAAAGAGATGGAGCTTTTGTGTATTTCAGATGGTTCAAAAAACCAATTGATGAGGACTACATATAGTCCACATACACACAGCTCGCCTTGAAGGTCACCCATTACACTACAATCAATATACAAACGTTGCACGCTGCAATAGCATGTAACGTATGGCATTAAGCCATCCGTTACAAGTCAAGTAATGCCATAAGTTACTACAAGCTGAAGGGAGGGGGTCAACATATGTGGGCGCCTCTCTTGCCCTCTTGCTAACATTCTAAAAGGAGTTTAAATAATAAATGAGATTTAACCTAGTTATTGAGTCTAATTAAAACTGCTAATCAATCTCAATAATTTATTACTCGTGTGCTTATCCAATATGGCCCATTAAATATAATTTAGACCAATAAAAATTATCAATATTCGGACCTTATAATTCTTGGACTAGGTCGTTACAAAGTTTTTCATTAACTAATATTAATTATTAAATTAAATACCCATAAACATATTAAAATCACAAAATTAAGCTTTATATTTTTTTTGCAATTTATATTATTCAATAGTTTCCAAAAATATTCATTTTTATTATGAAATACATCATTCTCATTATTAACTATAGATTATAAAATTCTCTACCTCATTTTTTCCAAATTTATTTGATTAAAAAATTCTAAATTATGAGCGGAAAAATTAGACCTCTTTCAATTATGACGAAAAATTATCCATTATTTTTTTCTAGATTCGCTGTAATGCAAAAATTCATTTCAGAATATTATCGGTTATAATTGAAAAATTAGAAACTATATTTGGAAAATTGGAAACTGTATTAGAAACTGAAAATTCGGAAAATTCCTATAAAAAATTGAATAAATCCTTCACACACTGTGTGGGAAGCCCAGCACACTCTACGTGCTGGGTGAGAAAAAAAAAAGAAAAAAAAAAAATATATAAAGTGTGTGTAATGTGTAATGAATAGTAGAGTGTGATATAGCAATACCCTAAAACATTTCTATCTTCTAACCCAATTACGCTCCAAAACCCTCGTATACATGTATACACTCTTTTTCCCACGATATTCCCTCCATCAAACCTACTCTTGCGGCCAGAAGCCTCCCCACGTGAAATATAATTTTTCTACACAGCAAACCAAGAAACCCATCCCGCCGAAGACCATTACCGACGCACCCACCTCACCGGAAACAGCCAGGAAACACCGGAGGATACCGATCGGTAAGTCCTTACCTCATCCTCCGTCACGTGTTCCTTCTCTCCCTCCGCCTCGAGTAACAAGAGTTCCCTGCGTGTTTCGTTTCTGTTCACTGTCGACCGCCACAGGGAAGGGCTCGGTCAACCACAGAAATCTCCACCGGCCACTTTCACCGTTGTACTTCTTCCACGTCCACGCACAGAGAAGGTCCGTTAGCGCCGTCGACCTCTGACCAGCCACCATCGCCGTCTGCCCTGCTTTCTCTCTCACGGTGAGTCTGAAATCCCTCTCTGTCGTGCTGGATTTTCTCTCTTAAGCTCTCTGTTTTGATCCTCTCGGTACTGAAAGCATCTCAGGAGCAATGTATTGTGGATTTCAGGTTAAAAGGTTTCACCCCGGGTACGGGGCGTGACAGAGAAAGTTATCGAGAATGGCAGAAGACAAGTTAGTAATTAAGACATTTACGGATTTGGGAGTATGTGACAAATTGGTGGAGGCTTGCGAAAATCTGGGATGGAAAACTCCATCGAAGATACAAACCGAAGCAATTCCTCACGCGCTTCATGGTTCATTCTCTTATTGATTAATTTTTTACTATCTTGTTGTGGGTTAATTTCCTTAGTACTGTTTCTAATTTTCAGTATCCTCTATTGATTTAGCATCTTTTCATACATGTTTTGTCTACCAAGTGGAATTAGCGATCTATGTCAATGTGCTTGTCCACTTGATTGTTTGTATTTTTATAAACTACTCCATTATTTTTGCCTTTTTGGATTTTTAAATTTCAGGAAAAGACTTGATTGGGCTAGCACAAACAGGTTCGGGTAAGACAGGAGCTTTTGTTCTTCCCATTTTGCAAGCCCTTTTAGAATCTCAACAAGCATTCTTTGCTTGTGTGGTGTCCCCTACGAGGTCTGGTATCTAGCTTTTGTTTGATTGTTACAGGGCATCTTTTTATTTCATTTTCTAGGAAGGGTGTTTCAATTTGAAAAAAAATCAGTTTATTCTCTTTTGCTTCCACTGATCTCTTATTTTCAATAGGGAACTTGCAATTCAGATTGCCGATCAGTTCAAAGCGTTAGGATCAGGCTTTGGCATTAAGTGTGCAGTGGTGAGATTTTGGCTGAAATTGGTCTCCAGAGAGACCTGTTACTTCTTTGATTATATATTTATCGTAGTCATTGGATATATTGACCACATGATGTTGCTAGTACGTTTTTCTGTCATATCAAGTAACCTTTAGCTTCAGGACCATGGAATGTAGTTTTTGCTTCTTTACAATGAAATTTATACTCTAGTTGTTGCACTTTGTTATTCATGCTAACAAATATGTAACTGTCAATGTTCTACAATTCTATGTCATCTAGTTATCCGGTACGAGGGTCTATTAATTTCTTTTATACTGGAATACAAGTTTTATAATTAGAAAAGCTAGAGCATAAAATCCTTGAAGTTGATTGCTTTGACTTCCATCAGTTGAATGTGAAAATTTTTATTCAGTACGCTGACCATCATATATCCTTTATTATGCTCTTTACATCATATGCTAGATCTTGGCCAACAAGTTCAATGCTTATAAGTTTGTTTGTAATTCTAATAGATGATGCAATCGGCAAGAGGCTCCCAGAAGAGCAAACCTACAACCAAAGTTTTTTTGAAATCATGGTCTTATGTTGGCACCTGTTGGTTGTAATTACGTTATATTAAAGTATGGGTATTCTGGTAATTTTAAATTTGTTGATAGACTTTTAACTTTTTCCCAGATGAGTCTTCTTTTAAGTTTTGGAGTATTTTCTGTCTTTATTTGCTAGTTTCTTTGTTGATTTAGGAGGATTTTTCATGGCTTAAGGTTTTATTGTAATCTGTCAAAATATCTAGAAAAGGAGTTCAATGAAATTCCATAAGCATTCACGAACTCATCAATAAATCTAATCTAGTGCTGAATTTTTTAAAGATCCCGTACCAAGAAGTCTTGATTGTCTTGATATGTAATAAAAGCACATTGTCAGATGAAGCATATGGAGTTCGTTACATGTTGTGAGGTAACTTAGATTGTACAGTTTATGGTTGTATTATGTTTATTGTTCATTTCTTCTTTTGCTAAGTGATGTTTCAATGGAAGTTTGTGCATTAGATATAAGAATATGAGCAAATTCAAGAAAAGGTCTTCTTTTGGTTGCTAAGCTTTTGATGCTAAGATTATCCGGTTCAATCTGTGTGATATTGAGATTTGATAGAAGTTTCTTGTTAAGTTTGCCTCTTTTTTAATAAGCATCTTTAACAAATTCTCTGTAGCTTGTTGGAGAGGAAGACATAATGGAACAGTATATCAACCTTGCAAGGCTTCCACACATTATTGTAAGTGTTCTTTGTTTTACTTGATAATTTGTACAAGGGCATAAATTTTTTCATAACTAAAAATGTGAATTTTTGTTTCTTTTGTCATATGTTTTATGTGGGGTTGAAAGCCTATGATAATTTGTTGGTGCTTGATAAGCATTTTCTATGTTTCCTATATTTTGTATTGTACCTTTTGCTTTTGAATTTTGTTGAAAGAAGCTAAACCAAGTAATAAGAAATGTGTCAAAGGTTTTTTTTTTTTTAATTTCTTGTGATTATAGTAGTATTTTTTAACCAAGCCTATCAACACTTTCCATTAGGGATTATCAAAATTAACATATATTGTCTCGCTTGAATGAATGGCATCTACTAATCATTGACAGTTTTCATGATAGTTTGGCTTTTCACCTTCCCTTGGTGTTTGTTTCATCTAGTTCCATGGTTTGCTTGTGCTCCTCTTAGGCAATTTAGTTTTTCAGTTTTGTATGGTTAATTAAAGTAATTTATCCTTTCACCTTCACTTCAACGTTTTGAACTTTTAGATATGATTTCTTGGCCCTTTTACTCGATAATACACCTAAGCATGTACTTCTTGTCTTGGCAAATTGTTTTTTTTTTCCTATTGGCACCTGGTGTCCGGGAACAGTGTCCCAACCATAGTTTTAAATTCCGTTCTGTTCTGGCCGAAGTTTTCCGTTCCGGTGTAGTATCTGGTACACTATACCTCCATATTCCGTTTCGCTCCAAATTCCGGTCCGTTTTGGCCATTATGGTCAAATTCCGTCTATTCCGGCCGGAATTGGCATTCCAGTCCCTATTCTGTTTTGGACTGTGTTTGGATGGCATTTTGTAAATTTTAAATCTAGATGGTATTTAATTAATTCTAGAATATAAAATTTATTTATATAATTTTAATTTTTTTGTAACTTTAAATATGTCCCCTCATTCTTTTTTTTTTAATTTTTAAATATCATTATTTTTAATAATTTCTCTATTCTTTTACTTTTTTCTTTGTTTTTGTGTCTCAACTCAAGTTTGTGATTTTTTCAACGTATATTCATCTTATAAATCTTCAATTCTTCTATATGTATAAACATATACATGATACACACATATATATGTATTTATTCTATTACTTGTTAGTTTATATATACATATAAGTATATATATATAATATAATTAATTCCGAAACGATACACTGGAATACACCGGTATTGAAATATTTCATTCTAGTACTTATATCGGAATGATCACCTGAATTTAAACCGTTGATCCTGACTAATCCTGGGGGTGCACAGGCTCTCAGCAATGAGTTTCTTGCAAGTGCACCTTGGGTAATTCTAGGGAAAAATTTCCTAGTCCGATAGCCCCTAGAGATTGTTTGCATCCAAGGGGATTTGAATCTTAGACTTAGGGGGAGCATTACCCCAAGCCCAAGGTCTTTATCACATGAGCCAACCCTTAGGGGTTATTGTCTTGGAAGATCGTTAATTGGCAGTTTCCTTTCTGAACTTCCTTTGATGTCAAATAAAAAGAAAATGATATTTGGTCAACTATTGATAATTTGAATATAGCGGATATTTTGTACTGGGACCATGCAACTTAGTTACAAAAGAGCTGCATGTTCACAAGTTCCTTCGTATCACACAAATGGGCTGCATGTTCACCTATGAGATATCCGTTGAATTTTCTTGGACTTTTTTAAATGGATTTATTATTTCAGTTTCTGAATCTGTAAATCAAATTTTACTACCATTTTTTATTAGTTTTTTAAATGGGATTATATTTTCAGAAACTTCGTTTCCGTGTAGGTCGGAACGCCGGGACGCCTTGTCGATCATCTATCCAACACAAAAGGTTTTTCCTTTCATGCATTGAAGTATTTGGTACAGTTTTCTTATTTCATGTCAGTCACGCACTTTCTTTTGTAGATGCATGCCTACATGTTTAGTTTATTGGTGCCATGTGCAACATCTTTTATTGTATGGAGACATTGATGTTAGCTGTAGTTGTGTGGAAAAATTTTATACAGGGTTGATGAACTTATTTATGGATTTCAAATGATAAGATGAATAGGAATCTTTGACATTAATATGGAAGAATTGATGTATGTGCACCAAAATACCTCATACTTTTAGTAAGTAAAGCTTTATATTATCTTGATTCTAAAAAATAAAAAGTTTGAAATGCTTCAAGAAAATCTTGAAACTACATTTCCTTTACTAGGAATAGAAATTTGAAAGTTGTATGTAATAGCTACTGCTTGAAATGCTAGTCAATGAAAATTAAAAAAATAAAATAAAATTGTTTTTCAAATAATTCCTCATTAACCACCGAATTTCTTGGACAAAATCTTGAAAGTTAACTTCCCAAGCAAGGAAAACTTGAGAAGTTGTGTCTGGTAACGCATATTGAAACCATTGACATGTCAAATCTTGAACTAAAATCTTATCTTTTATGGCACTATGTGACTTATTCTTGTGTAAGGTTAGTAACATATATGAAACGTTTAAAGATACATAGATCGAACAAAAAGTATTCAGTGAAAGCACAAACTACTGCTTCCTTCAGCAATGAGTTTGCTTTGTTTTAGCATATAATCTAGGAAGTGCCAATAACAAAGCGGAACATGGGCATGGTAAGAAACATAAAAAATGATATGACTGATAGTTAATTAAAAAAAAAAGAAAAAAAAGAAAAAAAGGTGATTATCTTCCCCAAAGACGCCTAGACCTGCGAGAGAAAACCCCAAGGCACCCAAACCCGCTGCCACCCATCACCCACCCTAGACCGGCGAGTGACACCTCACCACCGTCATAAACAAGGTCGACGGGCCCTAGCGACTTTGCTGAGGGCGGTCCGGCGTAGGTCCTCCCTCCGGCGACCTAGACTTTTGCAAGATTCTTTCTGTCTTTCTCGAAGGCAACATTGAACCTGTGCCTCTGCCACTGCCACCGCCACCGCCATAGACAAGATCAACGGGCTCCGACGACTCCATTGAAGGCCCTCCGACGTTGGTCCCCCCTCTGGCGACCCGGATTTTGATCTGCATTTTATTTTTGTATAACATATTTTTCCGTGAGATGATGTAGCGAGATGATTCTGGGAGATGATCTTGTGATTTGGGATCAGATGATGACGACGAGCAACGTGGATTCATCTCAGATGGAAGGTGAGAGGTGGTTGAATGTGGAATAAAAAACTTTCGTTTTTACGAAAGAGGGAGGAAATAGTTTTCACATCTCTGAATGTAGTAAAAGGATGGCTAAGTTCATGTGTCTAGGTGGGATGACAGCTTCGTGGGTGGCTATGGGGATAGAGGATTGTTTAGAACTCAAATGTCATGAAGGATTCTTCAGGGAGCTAAGTATGGGTAATGATGTTCTCATCATTCAACATCATATTAACGCAAGGGGCAGCTTTCTGCAACTCTCATAATTCCGGAATGAAAGGAGGAAAGGTTTGTTGGTGATTCCGGTAGGCGCAAATGGCATTGGATGGAAAGGTTTTCTGCAGTCCATTTGAAGCGTTATTGGGTCCAAAGCTGCTATTCTGAAGCATGCAAACAGATGGGAGTTTGTTGATGGAAAGACAGTGGGAAGGCCTTCCTCGGTCAAAGGTGTCTTGTACGCTTCGGTGTTAAGGTCACTGGCGGGTAGTTCGGCCGAGAGTAGCTCCGCGGCAGAAGGAAAATGTAAGGAACTTGTAGGAGACAGAGAAGTGGAGGGGGTCTTGTGGCCTGTCAAAGCTCAATTGACGGGAGTTATGGAGTATGTGAGAGATCTCATGATTAAAGTGGATAAGGGGCTGGACCTAGTCGTGGGTTTGGGTGGTGGGTTGAAAACGGACAAGGGAAGGGGGGGGGGGGGGGAGGTAGATCCTACGGGTTTGAAGGCCTCAAGTGCGCTGGCAAAGGGTGTTTCGATGCCGTCACAGATAGGGTCGTCGGACACCAGCATCACTGTTCACGCCGGTGTCACTCAGGACATCGGTAGCTTGTCGTATGACTGCCCTCAGTCACCAGTTGCAAATGGGGTTGGTACTTTTTTCCAAGGTTCACTTTCAAATGAAGATGGGGGTCCTTCTAGGGTCTTGAGTACTTTGAAAGAAACGGACGAGCCTCTTTTAGAAGATGAAATGGGGTGATAGAAGGTACTGTCCCCTACCTGTTCTATGCCTCCTGAGGGAGCAGTAGGATCTGACAAAGTGACACAGAAAGGATTGTTGGGGGGTGGAGCACATACAAGCAATGTCCTTGTCGTCGATGGAGGGGAGGAACCTTTAATGGTGACAACAACAATGGACAACAACCATATAGCTATTGAGGAGGTTCGAGATTTGAATGCAGGATATGGCAGGAAGGAAATTATGGGTTTGTCGTTGGTGCCTTGTGAGGAGGAATGTCTAGGGTTGGGAGTGCAGTTGGGTATTGTGTTTGAGGATATTGTTGTTCCTCAGGTTTTTCTTCCTCCGATAAACAATATAGTGGGTTCACCATCGGATTGGGTTCTGCATAAGGTTAACGAGATTCAGCATATCGTGGGGCTTTCACATGGAGGATGTGAAGATCAATTTAAAGCACTACTCACTGCGATTGAGGCGAGCCACTCGCTTGAAACCAAATCAAGTTTTAAGAAAAGTAGGGAGTTAAAGCGTCTTTTTTGGGCAATCAACTACGATGCTAAGGGTGGTAGCTCAAGTTGAGGGAAGACTAAAGGGAGGGCATTATGAAGACGTTCTCGTAGAGGAAGTTTCGGGTGGAATATTAGTCTTACGGGAAACAAGGGGTTGGGGTTGTGGAGGTGTGTTCTATTCCAATTCGGGCTTGGTGTATTTTGGGTAGTTTTTCGTGGGCTTTTTGGGTCATTAGGAGCTCTCTAGTATGGGCTAGGTGTTTTCTTGTATACGTCCAGTGTACTTGGTTACTCCTATTGATATATATAATATTTTTAATTATAAAAAAAAAGTTAATTATTAAATATGAGAATACTTATGGGGAGATTTCTTGTTCTGTATATAATTTTTGTGCTTATGTTTTCTTTCTTTCCTTTTTTTTAATTTATTTTTTAGTTAGTATGTTTTCTTTCTTTTACCTAGTGTATATCTGTCACTGATCTCTTAATGATGCTTTAAGAGACATGTGGCAAACATGGAGGCTCACATTTTCAAATTATTTTGCTATCTTTGTCAGTTGTATTGTTTACATTATAGTTTGGGTCAAACATGATACAAAGAAGATGATAATCAACACTTTGCGCTCTGTGCAATTTGATAGCCATAAGGCCAAAAGCATGTCTGAATGTGTGTATCTTTATATGTATTTACACACAGATTATATCATTTCCATGTTTTTTTGGGGTAAATTATATTTGATTGCAGGTCATAAACAATATACACAACAAAAGTCCAGACATTATGGTGACAAAGTGCAGTAGTTATTCCTTCTAAATACTTTGCAATTCACAACTTTGATGTATTTTGATCTTTTTAGTTGTGTATGGTATCTTTCTTTAATTTATTGTATCCTTTTCGGTCGTGGTATCAACATTAGTGCAGCTCATTCCTCAATGTGATGAAAATTCTTTAATTACTTTCCCTTCCTCTCAGGTTTTGGATGAGGCGGATTGCTTATTGGAGGACAAATTTCAGAAGTCGATCGATGAGATTTTAGATGTTGTCCCTCGTGAGCGGAAAACATATTTATTTTCTGCCACAATGACTCGAAAGGTATTAATTTTCTGCTGTAATGTATGGATGAAAAAGATATATGTTGTTTTAGTCCTCCATATACATATGTAATTTCGATGAAAAGCATATATTTTCTCGGTTTATAACGTTGTAATTCATGCACCCTGATTTATTTTCAGGTTCAGAAGCTCCAAAGGGTTTGTTTAAGAAATCCTGTGAAGGTAACGATGCTTATTCTTTTGTTCTTAAATTCAATTTTCACTAATTACCTTCGCTTCTAACAATTGTCAGTTTCTGGAATATTTCAGATTGAAGTAGCATCTAAATATTCAACCGTCGACACACTAAACCAGCATTATTACTTGGTGCCTTCTAAGTACAAGGTTCTTACTTTCTTATTGTCAAACTTCTTCTCGAAGTGTGATATTAAAGTCTAGATTTGTATGCTGAGTATTATGGCTAGTAATTAGCGCCAATAAATCAGAATTTATGACTACTAATGGTATTAGGAAAATTATTTTGGTTTTCCTTTAACTAAGCATTCCTACGTACTTTGTTACCCAAAAAAAAGAAACATTCCATGTACTTGAGCCTGAGACAATAGGGTCGTTCACATAAAGAATAATGATACATGTACAACCCTTTTTACAATCCTTTATACATGAAAAGAGTAATGAGGGTATTTATGTAAAGTGATGTTACTTTTATAAGTTATTTTACAAAAATTCCCCTCATTTAAAGGTACCCCTTTTTAGTTAAAGGTTGTCTCTAAAGCCATGTGACATCAGAGTATAGAGGCCAATAATATTTGTTTCACCTTAAATTTAGTGATATAAATGAAAAATGATTTATAAATGAAGAATATTTTAAGCCACCCCAAAAACCGGAAAATACCAAACATGTTTTCTGGTAAACCTTTTATGTCAAAGTAAGTGGATCCTTGGTTTCTTTTGCATAATTCTTGCTGTTCAATGCTGTTGGCCTTCGGTATCTTCTTGGTAATATTTTCCTATTCATTGTTTTCACAGGATTGCCAGCTTGTATATATTTTGGGTGAGAAGCGTGGATTTTCAACAATGGTTTTTACGCGTACATGCGGCGCAACACGTTTGATTGCTCTGTTTCTACGAAATCTTGGACTTAGGGCCATTTCAATTAGTGGCAAAATGACCCAGGTACTATTTGTTAATTTAAATGAAGTATGAACAGTTAAATTTTTAGATCTTTTAAGTGTGTTGGTGAGCCCTTCTCACCTTTCTTTTTTTATTTTTTTTCTTTGATTTATTCGTTCTTTCTCGTTTGAGGTTAATTCAATGTTGTCATAACTTTTTTAGTGAACTATTTTGACAGCCAAGGAGACTTGAAGCCTTGAATCAGTTTAAGGAGGGAAAGTGCAATATTCTTATATGTACTAATGTGGCAAGTAGAGGACTTGACTTTCCATGCGTCGATATTGTCATCAATTATGATATCCCTGAAAGCCCCAAGGTTAGGCTCGCCTTTTTGGCTTTCTTTTTGTTACTTTATACTTCTTGTAAGCTTCTCATTTTTTTGTTTATTTGGCCTTTCCTGGATATTGCCTTTTCAAAATTTTCGTATGTAATTCATTGAGAGGGTATAGCGTGGTATTTCTATTGTATCACAGCCTGCTTGATGGGGGATTTTTGTTGAATTTGTGAAGTGGATCCAGTTTTTTATGCAGCTTTTAAGAAGTAGTGCAAAGTTGCTTTTTTGAAGCACTTGTGTGCTTTTTTGAAGCTTTTGAAAAGTTTGAGCCCTCATAAACGGATCCTTTTGAATGTATCTTAAACAGAAACCGTATACACCAGGCCTTGCCTTTAAACTCAAATACCAAAATTCTTTTTTGCTTTCTGCAGAGTTTGTTTTACTTGGCCCTTCTTTATATGGGCCTTTCATTATTCTTTCTCACACAAAAGATCTGGAGTGCACAAATATCGGACTTAGAGCTTGCAATTCTTCAATTGATGGTGGATGGCAATTTTTCTAGACAAATTATTCGTTAGCTTTTTAGTGTTGTATAGTCAAATAATTGTGGTTCTTGTTCTGGCTTTGATTTACAAAGTGGCAGCTGAGTTCCTTCCCTTGGAAATTTTCCTACACCCTTGTATACATTTGTGTATATTATTTTTTCCTTGAGTTTGTGTTTGTTACAATGCTACTAGAAATCATGCATCTCGATCCTTTCTTCTTCTTGTCTTTTATTTTATTTGGATGATAACTAATGAAATGAATCGTGTAAGTTTTTCTTTTGGCCCCTGTTCCATATGCCCTGGTTTGCTAATCACATGTGATACACAGGATTATATCCATAGAGTGGGAAGAACTGCCCGTGCAGGACGACTGGGTGTTGCGATCTCTCTAGTGGATAGTTATGAGCTGGAATCCTTTTCAAAGATAGAGAATTGCCTCGGTAGGCAACATGTCATGTTTCTCTGAAGAGAGATTGCAAAAAGAGTCTCAATTTTTTTTTTTTTTTTTGCAGGCATGAAGTTTACAGAACTTCCTTTTCAACTAGAGGAAGCCTTGCTATTGATGGAGCGTGTTTCTGAGGCCAAAAGAATATCTCGAAGGGTAATAAATTATATTTAAGGTTTTAATTTGGATGATCAATATCAAGAATACTTGTGCTGACAATGGGGACCACAAAATTACAGAGTGGTACGCACTCTACCAGTCTACCAGATAAACTACGACAAAGGGAAAATAAAATAATAGAAACTATGTGTCTGGGCAGCCAAAAAACAAAAAACTTCCCGGGCCATATTACTGAATATCTCTGCTTAGCAATCGTTGTGTTCTTGGCATCAACTAGTCCATGGAAGCAAGACACTTTTAAGAGGAGGAAACATGAAAATGAAATATGAGTACAGCTAGAAGCTAATAGATCAAAGTTTTTATAGATCAAAGTGCCTTGAAAAGACTTTGTTCCACCAGTTTGGAATCTGACGCATGATTTGAGCAGTTTCCCAGATGGCATTTCATTTTCTTCCAACCATTCCAAGGCCCTACCAAACTTCATGTAGATTGCCTCCTTGAATCTTGCAGTTATAAGGTCCCCAGTTTTTGTGTAAGCTCCTAGAGAGATCGAACACCTTCTTCAAAACGTCCTGATTTGGACCCCCTTGGCGAGAATTCCAAAGTGAATCATTGATTTTACGATCAACACTCGTCTTACGTTAGGTCGACTCTTTCCATTGTGGCCTAGTTCTGTAAACTTCAAACGAGTGAGTGTGTTTTATCTTCAGTTGTTTTACCATATATAATTCTTAGTCTTTTTATTGGTGATTATCGAGTTTGTCCTTCTTCATTTTCTTAAACGTTCTGTTGGGTGCAGGGTGGAAACTGTTTTCTGTTTGATTATCTTCTTGGAATCTTTGGTTTTGCTTGTCAATTCCCAACTCCTAATTTACCTGCCTGGTTTAGTTGTTGGAATTGGCTTCTTGCCCTACTGATGTTTCCACAACCAATAGCCAAATCCCTCGTTATTTTGGTGTCTGCTTTTATTCTCTTTACTTGTTACGTCTATTTTTCACCAGGGTCTTGTTGACTATGTCCAACTGAATATTCCTTTGGTTTTCTAGCCTTTCTATTTGCATGCCTTTTTTGTTTTTGGTTCTATCTGGTTTAGCACTTTAGGGTAAACTCATAAAAAAATGCAATAAATATTGTCACGAACTTGTAATCTAGTTTTGCGTTCTACCTTTGGTAAATTTTTCCATCTTATGTTGTTTCTGTGAACCTTTTTTTTTTATTAATCGATTAATTCTTATTTGGTGGTTTATGTTCTAAATCAACAGAGAATCCAAGAATCTGGAAGCAAGGAAAAGAAGCGGGGAGGAGATGATGGTGACGAAGATACGGAAAAATACCTGGGTGTCAAGAATGGGAAGTTGTCAAAGAGGATAAAAAAATGAATCTAACCGCTCTGGTGGCAGATAATGTTAGAATTTTAAAGTTATTATAGGTTGGTGTAATATATGCAAATTTTGTTTGGTGTAAACGTTCAAGTCTCTCGTTTTTTTAATTTTTATATATCATTTTTGAGGAATGATTTTGCAGCAATCCATGCATTAAGATTTTGAGAAGGACGTTCAGGTTTTTTTATTTTTTTTTTAAAAAAAGGATACTTGTTGTGTTCATTAAAAAGATACTAATCGAGTCGAGTTGATTATTGAATGTTTAAACTTCATTAAAAACATTTATTATTGGAATGTGCTTGAACTTGTTTATGAGTTGTTTGATGGATTTTTGTTTTCTTAAAAGAAGTGAATTCTATTTCAAAAAGCTTATATATTTTTGTAAATTCGTGCTAACGTTTAGTTATTTAATTATGTTAAAGTTATATCATTTACTAGATGAAATATATATATATATATATATATATATATATATATATATATATATAGATTGACTAGCAAGGGCCATTTTCTAGCTTTGCTTGGTTATCTTGATCTATGTCGGTCGGTCGGTTATCCCTAGTTTTATGTCGGTTATTTTCATGCACTACTTGGTTTAGTTAGGACTGTCCTTGCTTAATGATTCCGAGGAAGGGTTATTTTTTTTTGTGCTGCTTACTAATACCAATCATTGTGTCGGCTAGGCCTAGCTCACAAGGGTTATTTTCTTGCGTTGCTCAATTATCTGAAGTAGTGTTTTTGATTGGACTGTCATGCTTGGTGATCCCTAGGAGTGTGTTGGCCAGACTAGCATTAATGGTGATCTCGAGCAAGGTTTTTTTACGTACGTTGTTAATTATCTTGAGTAGTAGGTCGGTTGGATCGGCTTTGCTCGATGATCCGAGCAAATGGTTATTTTCTTGTGCTGCTTAGTTATCTCGAGCAGTGCTTAGCCTGGTTGTCCTTGCTTGCTAATCTCAAACAACGGTTATTTTTTGGTCTTGCTTGGTAATAACGAGCATTGTGACAGTTTAATTCGGCTAACACACTGCTCGGGATTATTAAGTATGTATGATCGAAACATTAGTTAAGATATGCGCTTTTATAGTATAAATAGATATATTTACATAAGCGTTGTCATAAAAGTAGTGATACAAAGTTAAACCAATTGTTACAATCCTCCAATTCGAATTTTGCTAAAACTCCTCCGGTCTAAATTTCTATTCAACCATATTCATTTATTCATCAAACTCAAGTCTAGTTTATTATAAATCCGAAATTGAAACGATACGTTCATTTTCATAAACCTACATTAAAAAGGCAATAATATCTGATTTTAGACATTAAATAAATATTGATGTTTGCAAGAGGCTGAGCAACCATGTAGGACCTCTTTGAGCTTTTAAACAGACAAATATATTTTCTAAGCTTCTACACTCAAAATCATAGGTGCACTAAAATATTACCTATAATCGCAATTTTAAACATGTTTAGTTAATGGAAAATTATATAAATTACAAAATCGTTTTACTCCTATTTAATTATGTTGAGATGACATAATTTATTAGTTTTGTTTTTATTTTATTTTTTAAAATGAAGGATGATCTAACGGTAATAAACATGTCATATTTTATAAAATAGAATAAGAGTGTGATTTATAATATTACTCTTAATTAATTGATTCCAAGTTGATGTGAATTGGATTCTCACCCGAACTTAATAAAATGTAGGGCAAACCTATTTCAACAGATCCAACAAAAAATAAAAATAAAAATGAAAATGGGAAGAAAAACAACAAAACGCTGCTGTTTTGCGAAAAATAAGTAAGACCCGTTCGGTCACTCCCAATCGACACGCACTACGGGATCTTCTGCTCCTTCGCCTCCCAGACGCCGACGCATCTCAAAGCTCCGCTCCCCCTTTCTGCTACGGTTTGCTTATTGTTTCTTATTCTTCTTCCTTGTCTTCTCGTGTCTTTCTTGTATATGCTTCTTATCTGCTATTTTTGTATTTTTTTTCTTTTCTCCTTTCCATGGCCGAATCATGCTGTTTTCGTAAATGCGTGCTTTTGTTTTGTGTACCTTATGGCGTATTTTGTAACAAATTGATCATATTTAGGTGGACTTTCACAAGAACCAGATCCTGGCTCCCTCAATTTCTTGGTTGTTTATAAATGCCCTAAACCTATTTTTACTCTTATTGTTTTGTGTTTGGATCTTTTGGCTCAAATTTGATGTGTACTATTAGGTGTAGAAAATGGACTATATGGGATTTAGCCGAAAATCATTCAAACTGAAGATATAATCGCATGGAACATAGATGCCATTGTGAATTTGTTTCCAAGTGTGACTTTACATCTTTGTTTGCGTTTCTAGTAGCTTGAGTTTTCTTTTACAGTGCGAAAGATGATAGTTTTCTAAAGAAACTGCTAAACTTAACCGACCAACATCGTCATTGTTTTTTTCTATCTTTGGTGCTCCATAGTCACTCAGCGAAGTCATAATACCATAATTTTAGCTTACATGAATTGATGCTTCGATTTTCACTTATTCACACATGGGGAGAAGCGTTGTAGTTTAAAATTCATAAGTGCTATTGGTAATTATCTATTTGTTTTCCCTTTTTCCTGTTAGAAGGCTAATTACTGAATCAATTTGATAATTTTTTTTATTGGCACCGGGTGTCTAAGAACAAAGTCCCGACCAATCTCAGGGCTGCATGGGCCCTCAGCAATGAGTTTTTCTTAAGTGCACCCCGGGTAATTCAAGGGAAAATTCCTCTAGTCTATGGGCCCTAGAAATTGTTTGCACCTAAGAGGATTTGAACCTTAGACCTGGAGGGAGCATACCACCAAAACCAAGGCCCTTAAACATGAATGGTTTAGGCATTCAGAACAAGAAAAAACCATATGGTGGCTACTAATATTTATTTTGTTAGTTTAGGTAGGGAGAGATTCCTGGTGTGTGCTACTGATATAAAACACATAGTTTCTGCACTATACAGTATGCATACTCATTTTTTTATAATGCCATTCTTAGGACTGTCTTTTAACTGTATAATTTTTCTCTTTCAATGAATTCTCTTTTGTTTCAGTGCGATATAAAATGTCTCGAAGGTATGATAGCCGTACGACAATATTCTCCCCAGAAGGTCGTCTCTACCAAGTTGAGTATGCAATGGAGGCCATTGGAAATGCCGGAACCGCTATAGGGATTTTATCAAAGGATGGAGTTGTTTTGGTTGGCGAAAAGAAGGTTACTTCCAAACTCCTTCAAACTTCGACATCAACTGAGAAGATGTATAAGATTGATGACCATGTGGCATGTGCTGTTGCTGGAATAATGTCAGATGCCAACATCCTTATCAACACGGCTAGGGTCCAAGCCCAGCGTTATACATTTGCTTACCAAGAGCCAATGCCTGTTGAACAGCTTGTCCAATCTCTATGTGACACCAAACAAGGCTACACACAATTTGGTGGGCTCCGTCCATTTGGTGTATCATTTCTGTTTGCAGGCTGGGACAAAAATTTTGGTTTCCAGCTTTACATGAGTGACCCAAGTGGAAACTATGGTGGTTGGAAGGCTGCAGCAGTTGGGGCAAACAACCAGGCAGCACAATCAATGCTTAAGCAGGATTACAAGGATGAAATCACAAGGGAAGAAGCGGTTGAGCTTGCACTGAAAGTGCTCAGTAAGACAATGGACAGCACAAGTCTTACTTCGGATAAGCTGGAATTGGCTGAAGTCTTCGTCTTGCCTTCTGGAAAAGTTAAGTACCAGGTATGCTCATCAGAATCCTTGAGTAAGCTGTTGGTGAAGTTGGGAATGACCCAACCTGCTGCTGAGGCTTCCTAAGATATCTGTTTTCATTTAGATATTTTTCAGAACCTATCTAGCACATGCTGCTATTTTAAATTGTATGCTTCATTTTGTGTGACGGTAAAAACAGGTTATGGATTCTTCCTCAGTTACAATTGCTCTTTTTTTTTTTGATAAGTCAGGTACAATTGCTTCTTCATTCGATCTTCTTATGTTTGATTAACTAGATACATTGTTCCTTTGGGTAGCTGCTGTAGATTGTGATGGGCTGTGTTTCTATGATTTTCTCTCTCTTTTCCTATTTCTAATTAGTTGTTTCTATTGTATGCTATCCGTATACTTGTAACATGCCCTTTGAATTTTTAATAAAATCTTCAATTATCTAAAAAAGAAGAAGCTAGAATACTAGATTATGGGAGCTGTAGAGCTTTCATTCTGCATTTCTAGAATGCTAGAGTATACTGATGATGCAAAGTGGATGGTGAAGCGTATTCAACATTTCTTAGTATCTACAAAGATCAGCCTACCTTATTTCAGTGTCTTTTCAGGAAATGCTAAGTTGAAAGGGTTCTAGTAAAAGATGAGACTTCTGTCTAGAAATCTGTCACCACTTGTGTATTCTATATAGGGGTATACAAAATTCGGTCCAGATCGGAAAAACTGATTGGACCGGATTGAATACTAGAGGGGCTGGTCTCAGTCCCAAAAATTGTGGACCGAAGAAGTGCGGTCTGGTCCCGGAGTCTATAAATTTTGGACCGGATCGGACTGAACTGAACTATATATATATTTAAAATATTTTTAATAATTTAATATATTATTTTTATATAGTAATTATATAAGTTAATGATATAATTTTCATCTAATTTATTATCATTCGTCATATAAAATATTAAATAATATATACTATCAGTTAATAATATATCATAAATCATGTGATAATTTATGTCATTATATGTAAATAGACAACAGTAATGAAGAAATATTAGTTCCATAAAATATTTTACCAAAATTTTAATAATTCATTGCTAATTTTTATTTTCTTTGTATAGTACACACTCATACTTGTGAAGAGTCGCATAGGGACCTTCGATGCTACTTCTCTCCCTTTCTCCCTCATTTTCTATTCTTCTTGGCTTGAGCGGTATGTCGAGCAGTGCTCGAGTTTAGTGATTCGCTAGAGCGGTGTGTCGAGCACTAATCTAGTGAACTCACGGTTTGATCTTTGCTCGAGCGGAAGTCGAGCGAACTCACAGGTTGCTATGGACATTTAGAGTGAAGTAGGATCTAAACAACGCCGTTTAGATCCAATGGACCGACTGGACCGGACCAAACCGATAGGGATCGGTCTAGTCTAGTCCCTTTGGGGGTTTGGTCCAGTCCGGTCTATAGGGTGGGAAAACCTTGGACTGAAGGGATTCGGTCCGGTCCAAAAAACACCCTCCGGACCGGACCGGACCGAATTCACCCCTAATTCTATACATAAGCCGTTTATTTAACACACCCGCCACACCTCCATGTTGGCTCGTGTGTTTCCCATTATACCGTTGTTTATAATATAGCAGCCAAGAATGAAAAGGATTAAAACTGGGTTTCTGATGGTGGCACCCTTGAGGTTTCCTGCCACAGCTCCCTTTGATATTCCGTGAGGTCCAGCATCTCCTTTATCTCTTTCTATTTCAGGTTTTTGAAGATCTTAGACATAAGAATGAAACGACAATTGCATCTCTTGGGTTTGAAGTTTAGGCTTATAGACAGAAACTTCTTAGCACTGGCTGCACTGATTTGGACGGCTAGGAAAGTTGATTTCCAGAGGATCTGTTCTTGCAAATAAATACTCTTGCAAGGTGGAAACAGGTGTTGATAGCATTGTGTCCAAAATAATGAAATCGCAAAGCACATGAACACCAGAGAAAGGAACGAAGTAAACTGATCTTGGAAGGTGCGAGCAGGCTATGAAAGCCGAATGGGCTGAATCTGATGAACTCGTGTTTAGAGAAGATGTTGACGACCTTGGGTTACCTGGAAATGTGACGATGGCTTTCAGGCGTTGTTTAGATTTTATAGGGCTCGAAGCTGAAATCAACTTGTTTAAACGAGATAGGGTTTTGGTGAAAAAGCTGAAATAAACAAGTTCTTCCACTTCTCTTCTATTTTTTGCTTTAAATCCAGGTCACCACCACATGGGCGGATGTATTAAAATAAGTGGCTGCTATATAGAACTCTAAAATCTTCGATTATCTAAAAGAAAGAAGCTAGAATACTAGATTATGGGTGCTTTCGTTCATCATTTCTAGAATGCTAGAGTATGCTGATGATGCAAAGTGGATGGTGAAGTGCCATTCAACATTTTTTAGCATCTACAAAGATCAGTCTACCGTATTTTAGTGTCTTTTCAGGAAATGCGAAGTTGAAATGGTTCTAGTTAAAGATTAGACTTCTGTCAAGAAATCTGTCACCACTCTTGTATATTGTAAATATGTGGTATCTATAAATTTAGAGTGTTCAATAAATTTGTATTGGTAATCAATTTGTCGAGGAGCTTTTGTGCTACAATTTTGTATTGAGATGCTCGACAAAGTCATATCGGTGGAAAGTTTGGCTCGACTGCATTACCGTGAGGATTTACCGTGATGCTAACAGTATGGCCATCAGGAATGGAATGATCAAGGTTTTCGTTTGCTCAAGTTTTAGAGTAAGTGATAATCTCATAATGTCATCAAATAAGATGATTCTGAGTTAGCATTGTATTTTCAGTCATGCCCCTCTTAGCCCTAGCTTAAGTAATGGGATCCAGCCTAGAAGAAGTCCCTGCTTTTTCTGCTGCATGGATTTATTGAAAACACTACCTGCTTCATGCATAAAAGAAATCCCTCCTTTTTATGCTGCACGGTGTCATTTCAGGGAGTTTTCAATATCAATCACGAACCGGTACTTGACATCACTCTTGATCAGCCTCTCAAGAGCTTCATTTGCATACTGAATCGGAATTATTTCTATCTCGGGATAAATCTTGTGAGCACAGCACATATGTTTATCATTTCTTGTGTATCTTTCGTGCCTCCAACTGCACTACCAGTAATGGTTTTCATTCCTGCATGCATGTAGTTCATTAGGCTGGCAAATTCTGAAACCTAGATTGGTAAATTATATGAACTTCAAGAAATGCTCGAGTTCTAAAATTGAGAAAGTTACCTAGCAGAAGGCTAGCAGGGGCGGACCTTGACTTCACTGGGGGAACCCACAAGGACTAGAACACCAGAAGTCTTTAAGAGTGACATGTATGCATCAAATGGGTGATCTCCAGATGCTGCGTCTATTATAAAGTCAAATGATTCAGCCAAGGCCTGCAATAGAAAATAATAGTAATAGTAACCATCAGTTAGAACAAAAACCCTCGATTAAGGCATCGACTTTAATGTTGCCTTGCATATGGGAAAAATATCTTCTCAAGTCTGGACAAGAATTCAGGAATCTGAAGTAGGAGAGAGATAGACATAAAATGAGACATATAAGAGGTGCCACAAGTTTGACAAGAATTCTAACAATAAGTTTGTCTGTATCAAGAAGACTAGGGCCTCCTCTCTCTTAGATATGCTTGTGCTGAAAGCTGTAACGATCAACCCAAAAGCCTTGCCAAACTTGACAGCCATATGACCCAGACCACCGAGGCCAATCACTCCCTAGGCATTTACCAGGTTGATTCATCTTGTACCTCATCATGGGAGCATAAACTGTAATTCCAGCACAAAGCAGAGGTGCTGTTGAAGCCAGTGGATTGCTGTCTGGAATCTTATAGCAGTATCTGTAGATCTAATAATTTCCCAAAATAAAACTATATATTAATCTCATAAGTGATATATACAAACAACTTTCTACCATCAAGTCATGAGTAGCTGATCATATAAATTCATTAATAACTAATATGGAATTAATTTTCATTTCAAAGCTTCATATTATAACCATATCAGATTATTTAAAAGGTATTAATATTTGTTTATGAATATAATGATTGACACAATAAATTACATGTCACATACTAAACTTGTATATAGTCGGTGATCAGATCCTCATTTTTCACATAAAAAACCTTACAACATCTTAAAAGTACTTGCCTTTCATGGACGATAGTGTAGTTGGAGTATCCTCCTTTGGTGATTGTACCATCAATATCGATGCCGTTAAGAGTGCAAACTTCTAACGCATCATTACAAAAACGGCAATCTCTGCAAGAGTTAATGTTAATGCCGGAAAAATTGCACAACAGGCTGGAAGGACGGCCCACTGTTTTGATTTGGGCCTTGATCAGTGTTGTTTGGAGCCATCGGTAGTGTTCTGGTGCGGTTATACGGTGTCAATGCGTACATCTAGGGGTGGGCTCCGACCTCCAACTCTGACTGGGGTTGGAGGTCAAAACAAGCTCTGACTCCGACTCCGATTGGAGTTGGAGTTCGACTCCGATCGAAGCTCGGAGTTGAAGCTTAGAGTCGGAGTATCAACTGTAAAAAAGAAAATCGTAATAACGAAATAAGTCAAAAAAATAAATACTATAAAAAAATCTAAAATACCGTAAAAAATAAGTTAAAAAGCTAAAACTTAATCAAACTATAAATCCGTCAAATCACAAACTATAAATTTAAATTTAAAACTACAAATCGCAATAAGTTTAAATCTACAGCACTAAAATATTGAATAATGTCATAAATTTCATTAAAATGCGAAATAGCCACAATGGCCAATGGCCCACATTAGTCTTGGACAATCCATGCATGAAGTTTTAACTTTATTGATCAGATGCACTATATTTTCTTTAATAATTTAACTATAGACTTTTATACCATCAGCCAAGACTCCAAGTGATATTATGAACTCACCTCTACCTCTAACTCTGACGAGTTTTGCACGATGGTAATCATCCCATGGTGCATTGGTCTCAAACTCTCAGTCATCCACAATTAGTCTGGGGTTCACAACTAGGTCTACAAAATTATATAAATTATAAATTAAATAATGAAAACATTAAAATGATGTAAATAATAATTTAAAATCATAAAGTTACCTGATTCAAGCCTATAGTTCTCAGCATCAATGGTATCTACTTTAATGGGCGTTGAACTTAACCAGTTTTGTGTGCAAACGAGGGCCTCGACGGTGGTCGGAGACAATGAACTCTACTAAGCATCCAAGACACGACCTCTGATGCTAAACGTCGACTCAGAGGCAACCGTAGTGATAAGAATGGCTAGCACATCTCGGGTTATTCGGGAAAGAATATGAAACTTGGTGGAATTAACCTTCCACCAAGTTAATAAATGAAATGTATCACTAGGTGCCTCGACATCTTCCATCAAATAACGCTCAACCTCAGACCTACATTGCATAATATTCTTCGTCGCACGGATTTGATGATACCGCCTCACCAGTGGTGATGAAAGATCTACACCTCTGTCATCTAAGGAAGATGTCGAGCTAGTTGGGCGTGAGGAGCTACGACTACTACTTGTTGGAGTAGGCTGATCACTGTTGTTGAAGTGGTTATATAAGTCAAAAGACGTGGAAGAATTTGTCAGAAAATGCCCGAAGTGCCAATTGTATGCCCTTATACCGCATTGCCCGCCAGAGAAATTGATGTCGATTATGTTGCCTTGTCCGTTCGTGCAGTGGGGAATCGACCTAGTCTGACCCTTACCCTCGAGTAAGGGGCATAAGGTTTGGGGTCGCTGTTGTAGATTACTTCAGGAAATGAGTGGAAGCGAAAGCCCTAGCAACTATCACATCAAACAATACATTCGATTCAGGTGGAAGGCTGTGGTTTGCAAGTTTGGCATCCCCTGCAACATAATCTCAGACAACGAGCGACAGTTCGAAGGGTGAAAAAAAATTGAAAAATAGGTTGAACCGGACCGAACCAGGGTTCGATCTGATTTGTAAGCAGTCTGGTGCGGTACTAGTTCTTAAGAATCAAAATCGGTCATAAACTGGTGTGGTACAATTTTTAATATTTTTAAAACCGGTTTAAACCGACAGGACCAATATATATTTATAAATTTTTTATATTATATATATATATTTTTTATAACAACAGCATAACTTCATTCATAAAGAAAGTCAATACAAATAAAACACTGCATAGTTACACAGCAGCGTCCAAGGCAACTCTAGCTTGTATAAACTCTGGACAAGAATGCCACCATTGCAAAGTATCATCAATAAAATAAGCATGTCTTGCCAATAGATGAGCAGCCTCATTCCCTTGACGACCAACGTGGAGAACTTCAAAAGAATTAAAACGACTAAGAAGGCTTTTGATTTCATCAATCACAGATCCTCTTCTAGTTAAATTAGCTTCATTGGAACAAATAGCTTCAACAATACTAAGTGAGTCACCTTCTAAAATCAGATTCAACAATCCCAAATGAAGAATTAACTGCAAACTCCGCAAAGCTGCTAAAGCTTCAATATCATCAACTTCAAAAACCCCATGTTCCTTACGACTTGCAGCCATCAAAACATCCCCATTACCATTCCATAAAATAACACCAATACCAGCTGAATGGTTAGAATGAAATAAAGCACCATCGAAATTAAGCTTCACTTTTCCTTGAGGAGGACTCGTCCATGAAAGAACTTTTTCCTTATACAGCACTACATGGCACTTCTTCACATGAAGATAACTCTCAACATAACCAAGACGACTATCTAAAAGTTCAAGGATACAACATTCAGAGTTCTGGAAAATTTTCAGATTCCTATACTTCCAAACTCCCCATGAAATGGTGAGAAATATAGGGACTACGCTAGGATCAAATTTCAACAAAATCCAGACCAACTCTGAAAAGCTTACCACCTTCGGTAAATGATGCAAAATCTGTGGACAGCGCTGTGCCCAAGCTTCATGAACTAGAGGATAGCCACAAATTGCATGAAAAGCATCTTCCTCCCACTGCTTGCAGTGAACACAAAGGGCTGATTGTAAAATCCCTCTTCTCATCAGATTGTAGCGTGTTGGTAGACTATCCTTGCATGCTCTCCATCCAAAATTCTTCACTTTATTAGGCAGCTTTAAATGCCATAAATTTCTCCGAAACCACTTAGTAGCTTCGAAATGAGAGCTCCCAGGACCATCATGTTGAGACAGCAACTTCAGAGCTGCATAATATCCAGACTTGACAGAATATACCCCATTTTTAGTGCCTAACCACATGAGTCTATCGTCTTCCCGTCTGGACAACAAAGGTAGAGAACATATAGAGGCAGCCACATTAGTAGGAAAAATAGAAAACACCAACTCCCTGTTCCACAAAGGTAAATTCTGCATTAATAAATAATCAACAGTGGTATCCGAATGAATAATATGCTGAGTGGACTGAGCTCGCAATTGAACATTCATAGGCAGCCATTTATCTATCAAGATCCGGACTTTATCACCCTTACCAACATTCCACGTACAACCAGAGCAAAGAATTTCTTTAGACGCATAAATGCTTCTCCATGCATAAGAAGGCTTTCTTGGTAAACTAGCATGCAAAAAATCTCCATTGGGAAAATACTTAGCTTTAAAGACCCGAGAGAACAAAGATTGAGGTTCCAACAACAACCTCCACCCTTGTTTAGCAAGTAAAGCTAAATTAAACATTTTGAGATTTTTAAAACCCATCCCTCCGCTAAACTTCGAATTACACAACTGTTTCCAACTCAGCCAGTGCATCTTACGTTTAGAATTTTTTTGTCCCCACCAAAAACAAGCAAACATAGACTCCAATTCACTACAAATTCGCTTAGGCAACAAAAAACAGCTCATAGTATATGTTGGGAATGCTTGAACCACTGCTTTAATCAAAATCTCCCTGCCGGCTTGAGAAAGTAAAAGTTCTTTCCACCTTGAAGCTTACCCCACACCCTCTCTTTTAAATCTTGAAAAGTAGCACTTCTAGACCTCCCCACGAAGGAAGGAAGTCCCAAATACTTAGAGTGGTGCTGTACGGAAGAAACATTCCATATATCCATAATAGCTAAAACAACATCTGCATTCACATTAGGACTGAAAAGCAACTCAGTTTTATCCAAATTTAATTGCTGTCCAGAAACAGATTCATAAAGGGCTAAAAGCTGCCTCAAAACCAAATTCTCAGCACAAGTGGCTTGGTAGAATAATAGACTATCATCCGCAAAAAATAAATGACTAATGGCAGGTGCCCGGGAGCATACCTTAACTCCATTAATCATCTAGCAAGTAACAACATTCCGCAATAAAGAGGAAAGAGCTTCAGTGCATAAAACAAACAAGTACGGTGATAGAGGATCACCCTGACGCAACCCGCGTGAAGGAACAAAAGACTTAGTAGGGAAACCATTAACCAGAACCCGATAAGAAACTGAACCAATGCATGACAGCACTAAGCTCACCCATCTCTGGTGGAAACCAAGCTTTAACATAACTTGTTCTAAGAAGCCCCATTCGACTCTATCATATGCTTTACTTATGTCTAATTTCACTGACATCACACCCTTATGACCCTTTTTCCTGTTTTTTATTGCATGGACAGATTCATACGCTACTAACACATTGTCCGTAATTAATCATCCTGGCACAAAAGCACTTTAACAATCTGAGACCACCTTAGGTAAAATAATTTTAAGCCTATTAACAATAACTTTGGCAATGATCTTATAGGCCACATTGCATAAGCTAATAGGCCTAAAATCTTTCATACATTCAGGATTCTTCGTCTTGGGAATAAGCACAACAAAAGTCTCATTAAGAATAGCCGGGATAGACCCATTAGACAAACAGCACAAGACAGATTTAGTCACCAGATCCCCAACAGTAGACCAATACTTCTGGAAAAATAAAGGAGAGATACCATCGGGACCCGGAGCTTTCAAAGGTTGTATTTGAAATAATGCAAATCTGACCTCGTCCTTAGTATATGGCTTCAATAATTCTACATTCATCTCATCTGTGACTCGCAAAGGAATAACACCAAGAATATCGGTCATATCACCCGTACTAGAACTCACAAACAGCTCCTCAAAATAATTACGAACAACAATTTCCAAAGCTTGCCCCTCATGCCAAATACCTTCATTATCTCGAAGCTTGCGAATATGATTCCTTGTCTTTCGTTGTGATGCTTTTCTATGGAAAACTTTAGAATTTTGATCACCAGAACCCAACCATAAAACACGAGATCGCTGCTTCCACATTAACTCCTCCCGTTCCAATAATAAGTTGATATCATGACGGAGTGACTTGATCACAGAAGAACCACTAGAAGAGTTACCCACTGCTCTAGATAACTCCGCCCTTTTAATTTTTAGCTGGGTTTTAATCTCTCCAAACTGAACAGCATTCCACACCATCAAACCCCTTCGACAGGAAGTTAAAGCATAATTTAAACTACTAAGGGCATCCCCATTATCAGCCTCGTGCCAAGCACTAGAAATAGTTTAAGCACACCCAACACTACCAACCCACATTGCCTCGAATCTGAACGGTCTATGCCCCCTTCTTGAACACTCCAAACCACCCAAAGTATTCAAAACCAAACAATGATGATCAGAATGTGAAGTCAAAAAATTATCAACTGTAGCATGTGGAAACAAAGAAAACCAATCGGAGTTAGCAAGAAAACGATCTAGACGCTCTTCAACTAATGCACCATCTTCACGTAAATTAGACCATGTGAAAAAGGGACCCCGAGAGTCAATCCCTTTCAACCCACAAAAATCCAAGGCATCACAAAAAACACGCATCTGACTACTCGGGCGTACTCTTCCCCCTCTCTTTTCCGTGTTAGAAATAATCTCATTAAAGTCACCAAAGCATAACCAAGGAGTGGGAGTTGCCACCGATAAGCCTTTCAACAAATTCCACACTAACTGTCGTCTACTGAAAACAGGATGCCCATAAATGGCAGTAATGCGACTCTTCAATCCCGTGGCACTATCCACAACCCAAGCATCAAAATGATGTTTGGAGTAGGACAACAGAGTTAAATCCACATCCCTCCTCCAAAATAAAACCAACCCTCCACTACGCCCCAAACAATCCACCGACAGTACCCCTGAGAAACCCAGAGTAAACTTCAACCGCTCCATTGAGGCAGCAACAGATTTAGTCTCCATAATGAAGACCAAATTGGGAACTTCTCTTCAGATCAAATCACGAAGAACACGAACTCCCCGTGGGTTCCCAAGCCCACGGGAGTTCCAGCTAAGGATCTTCATGGTTGTCGGCGGGGCTGACTTCCAGCCTCCGCCGATACCACTTGAAGCTCATCCAAACAGTTGGCATCAGAGGATTTAATCCTCTTGAAATCACCAGTGGATGTCCCAAGCACACATCCCAAATCCCCATCACGTTTAAGAGGTAAGATAGAAAGAGACTTACCTTTGTGCCTAGTTGAAGCCGTAACCCCCCTCCGTCGTGGCCTCCCTTTCTTATTCCGGTCAGAAGCTGGAGCCCTAACCTGCACTTCCTCAGCGTCAATCGGCACAACTGGGCAACCACTTCTGTTCGCTGCTGGTAAGTATACAGACTCCTCAATATCCTTAGCAACCCGCAGGCCTTCAGACAGCCCACTCAAGTCAACCATATTTGAAGCCTTAAGCCCCGAGACAGACGGCCCAACATCCACAGATCCATGCTTCTTCATATCCCACAAACCACTGGGCTTGAAAGGCCCTTCAGACAGCTTAGTAAAACCCTCCACATCCAGACTAGTCCCACTCACAACAGATGGCCCACCATCATGAAATAGGCCCACCTCAGTCGTCTTCAACCTTCCGCAGCAGATGCCATCAGTAGCACCTGAATTTGTCTGCACAATTTCCTTGAAACCACCCACATTAAATTCCCATACTCGTAATCCCTCCTCAATTATCGTCTGCAAAGGATCACTGGCACCCATACTCATATCCTTGTTAGGATTTTCTTTGTTCGCTGCCAGAGATAAAACTCGTAAAAAGGATTTACGTTGCCCATCTACAGTATTTCTTCCTTCCGCACGCAGCCATGCTCCATAGGGAAACCCATCCTTCTCAAATAAAGCCCTCTTCAACACCCATAACTCACAGTCTCTATCTGAATGCCCTAACTTCCCACAACAGTAACAGAAGTTGGGTAATCGCTCGTATTTCAAACGTACCCATAGAACCTCACCATTCCTCAAACAGAGACGCTTAACACGGGGCAGTGGAAAACGGACATCAATTCGAATTCGCACCCTAAAAAACACTCCCCATCCAGGAGATTGACTAGACAAATCAATGTCTTCAACATCACCAATCGACTCCCCAGTGCTACGTACTGTCTCAGAATTCATCCCCATTAGAGGCAAATCATATAATCGGACCCAGAAGGAAGCGAAATTCATCTTTATTCGTGACGGTTGAACATCACCAACATAGTCCATAAGCAGAACCAAATTCTTATCGAAGGACCATGGACTATTAAGACAAACCTTCTTCTTATCACCCTGATCAGCGAACTGAGCAAGAAAAACATTCTCACCCAAATCAAAGAATTTTACCCCTTTCATAGGACTCCAAACAGTGCGCATAACCGACTTAAAAGCCTCATTGTTAAAGAATTTACGGGTGAGTAAACTGAAAATGAGGCAATAATCGTTATGATCATCAATAGACCCCTGCAGCGAGTCTTGAATACCAACATCCGCCTGCTCAACTTCAGACAGAGAAAAGGACGTCCATTTATCCGCCAAATCGTCCTCCATCAGACCAACAAAGCAACAAAGTAGACCACTACAAGTAACGATCTTGCACTAGAGACAAGAAAATAGACACTCAAACCATGACAAAAAGCCGAAATTGAGCGAAATAGACAAACCAACAAGGCAGTTACCAAATTCTCCGTAATCGCTGGAGCAGTTTTGATGAGAAATGATAGAGCTTGTTTATATTATATTATATATATATATATATTATATGCTAAATTGCTAATTAATATAACATAAAATTCTAATCTTATTATTCAAGTCTATTATTCAAGTCTTTGAAGAACTAGTTTTGGTTTCGATAGTGAACCGGTTCGGTATTAGATCTTAAATTTTCCAAACAGTTGTATACCGGTTTGGTTCTTCAAAATATACAAAACTAGACCGAACCAGACTGGTTGCACCCTTAACAGTTCGACTTGAGTCACTATCGCGACTGATGTATAGAGTTGGAAATCAAGTCTAAATACTCTTCCCCAGGTCACCCACAGGCTAAAAAAAGTCGAGGCAACCAACAAGATGTTGCTCGGAATGCTAGAGAAGAAGTTGATTGACAAGAAAGGAAATTGGGTAGAGGAACTCCTTAGAGTCCTATAGACTACCGTTAGAATGCTGATGGGAGAAACCCCTTTCGCCCTCACTTATGGAAGCAAATCGGTCGTACTAGTGGAAGTAGGGATGCCAACCTACATGATCCAACACTTCAACCAAAACTCCAACAACGAGAAATTGTAAGAGCAGCTGGACCTGTTAGAAGAAAAGAGATAAGAGGCTGAGATGCGGATGACGATCAATAAAAGAAAGGTTGAACACTATTTCAATGAGGGTCAAACCCAGGTCCTTTAAAGTGGGCGGTTTGGTCTTGAGATAGACGAGAACAACCACGCAAGAGGAGAGGAGAAGCTGGGGCCACGATAGGAGGGTTGTATGTCATCACCGCCAACAATAGGTCGGGCTCCTATAGGCTTAAGGACGCCCAGGGTAATGAACAACCGCACCCGTGGAACGTAGAACACTTGCAGAAGTATTTTGCTTGATTGAAATATGAAATTGTAAACATTGGAGGCCATGAATAAGATTACTCTTTTCTCCAAACTTTGTGTTTCCTCTTACAGGGTGCCAACAATGGACGGGTAGGTTCCTTCACTGCCTGACCCTTGCATAGGACTTTGGAATCGGACTCAGAGTTCCTCCAAAAATTTCAATAAGAGTTGGAGTCGGAGTTAGAGTCAGAGCAAACGTTTGCTTTGAACTTCAAATTCTGTCTCTGACTAACAAAAATCCTGCAGCAATTTTTATTGCTTCTCCGAATAAAGGAAGAAAAGTCTATATTTTTAGTGTATTTTCTTTGTCGGTCTCAATCTATTTGTCTGTCTATCTTCTATCTCTGTTTACTTTTTACTTTTACATTTGGGTTCAATTTCCAAATCACCGTCCTTTGGATTTTTGGGTTTTTTCTATTTTTCTGTTATGGGGTGGGTGCAGAGTAGTATTAACTTTTTGAGTTTTCAAATCATTGTTAGTAACTAAGTTTTTCACTTTTTTGAGGTTTTTCTTTTTCTTTTTAATTTTTTTCTAGGGCCCTGTGAGAGGTGATGTTAGCTTTTTTGAGTTTTCACTTTTCAAATTATTGTAAGTTTTCGCTTCTTTGAGTTTTTTACCTTTTTCTTGTTTTTTTTAAAATTTTTGGTTTTCGGGCCGTGAATGTTACTTTCAAGATACCAAACTTGACTACTCATTCCTTTACATCAACTTTAATTTGAATAGAATGGTAATAGCTCGCATATATATATATATATATATATATATAGTTCCTATTCAACATCGAGTCTTTACTCTCTTTCCAGTCCAATTTCCTTTTATGCATTTGTGGAGCCATCTTGCAAAGGGGGAAATGCACAGGATTACATGTATACCATTCACCGAAATATACAGGCTCAATCTCATCACGGTGGCTTTAGCAGCATCGACTATGCCATCGTTCGACGGATGCGGCCAACTGAGCCATCTCTCTCTCTCTCTCTCTCTCTCTCTCTCTGTGTGGTGCCGAAGCTTTAACTCTGACTCCAGCAACTCCGATCGGAAGGACTTCGACTCCAGCAAAAGACAGAGTTAGATTTTGGAGTTGGGCTTTCCAACTCTATCGGAGTCAGAGCCCAACCCCTAGATGAAATGGAAAATTCTCAAAACTTCTCAGAATTTTCTTCCCAAACATAATTCAAACACAAAACACTTTTCAATTTCAAATCTTCAACTTTTTTATTTAATCATTACCTAATCATTACAACTTTTACAAATTTCAAAATCAAAATACAAAAATTAATATAACTTCTGTAGATTTCAAAACAAAAATAATATTCAAAACTATATTCAAAACTTTTTTTAACTTTATAATATATTTATTTAACTTTTTCTTTCTCATTTTCCAAAATCCAATAAAATACCTTAACTCAAACAATTTTAATACTATTCATAGACAGTTTTACTACTATTTACAGAATTATAAGATATTCCAAGTTTCCAAATGAGTCCTAAAACTCTACTTGGATTATAGTTTTTGAAATTAAATTAAGTAGATTTTCAATTTTTAGAGCTCAGCAATTTCAGGTTCTTTTCAATGCATAATCAAATGTAGAAAAATATATTAAAATTCTTGAAAACGATGTCCTTTTGCAAAGAATTAATTGGAAATTAATTTCGAAAATGTCATATCAAATTAATTTTTTGGGGGATCTTCATTTCCTGAAAAGGAAACCAGAGTTTGATATAGTCCGAGTGCAAGGAGGACTCATGGAGTTAGTAGTTGTCAATAGGACTAGGTGAGTAGTCAGTCCTTATCTAAATAACTTAGGTAGTAATTATCAATAAGGGTTAAATGCCCATGTCGATGTTATTGTTTCCTAGTTTTAGTATGTTATTGTTTCCTAGTTTTAGTATGTTATTGTTTTATCTGCAGTTGTTCTTATCACGTAGAGTTAGTTTGCAATTTTGGCGTTTATTTAAGGATCTGAAATGTAAAGTTGGAGGCACTTTTGATGATTTAGTAAAAATACATATTGGATCTTGAGATGGGAGAAATCTGGTGAGACGCCAGAAGTGTGCAAGTTCTATTTTATTTATGGTATTGGGAGGTCCTTCATCAATTTTGGTATCAAGAGCCAATGTTTCCATCATCAACACCATGAACACACGGAGTAAAAAGCCCCCGATCAAACACCAATCACTTAACACCACAACAACGCGACAACCTGCTACTGGAAGTGATCAATCAATCGAGTTCTAAACAAGGAAGTCGATGTAATCTGGAACCATGTGTTTGATAAACCAGAAGGATCAGGTGCTAACAAACAGGAAGACACCACAGAAAATGGGGGACCAAAGTTACAACTGGAAGGGGACGACAATAGCGAAGACTGCTCATACATATGCAACCCTTCAAGCCTTTCTAGGGATCCCGATGGATGCCGCGAGCGTATAGTGGCAAAAATAATTTTGCAACTTGTATGGAGTTTATCATGAACCAAGCGGAGTTTCCCGAGGCCCACCATGATGAAGCCGCACAACGAATTAGAGTGGATGTACCCGATTTCCATGGGAAGCTAGATCCTTACGCCTTCCAAGACTATATTACTGCTTTGGAGGATTATTTCAATTGGTTTGGGATTACAGCTGATCGCAAAGTTTGCTTTATGAGGACGAAGTTAAAAGGGTAGGCAAGAGTTTGGTTGCAGAGTGTGGAAGAACATTTGCATAGACTCCATCATCCTCATATTACTGATTGCGAAGAGATGAAACTAAGGTTGCAAGAGAAGTACCTCCCCATCGATTATGGGGAGATGCTATTTGAAGAATTTTTGTTATTGAGGCAAGTGGCGGCTTCCGTAGATGATTATACCAACAAATTTCATAAACTTAGCATCCGTAGCTGCGTAACTGAAACTGGGCGACAAACTGTTGCACGCTATAAGGTGGGCCAATGAGACGACATTAGAAAAGATCTGCTTACCGTCCGTTTGTCAAGCATAGAAGATGCTTATCAGCTAGCACTCTGATTGGAGCAGCAATACGAAATTCTCACCTCCCGAAAGGCCATTACCAACTAGACAACCCCTGCACCAAAAGGTAGCCCAAACCAGAGGAGCCAAGCATCACCAATTGATAGGACCTTGCACAAGACACCAGCAGCACCAGCAAAGGGAATCCTAGAACGTAATGTGGGAAGGAGCAAGCCTAAGGAATGTTACAAGTGTGGAGGGCACGGACACTTCACAGTAGCATGAGCTCGAAAGAACAAAGGAATTGCCTATTTGTGTGATCTGACGAGTACTTACGGGGCAGAAGAAGGAAGATCCCACTGGCGATGATTGGCTGCGCAACAACATATTCCATACTCGAGTGGAGCATCAAGGAAAGTCCTTGAATCTTATTATTGACAACGGTAGTGGGATGAACGTGATCTCTCGAGAAATTGTTCAGAAGCTTAAACTTCTAGTGGAAAAACATCCTCAACCATACAAACTAAGCTGGGTCGACGACACCTCTATTCCTGTGAAGCATCAATGCCTGATCACCTTCTCCCTCGGGCAACACTATGTCGATACCTTACACTGTGATGTGATTCTTATGAGAGCCTGCCATTTGTTATTAGGATGCCCCTGGCTTTACAACAGGCGAGTCAAATATGATGGCTTTAAGAATACATACTCCTTTTTGTTTGGTGATAGGAAAGTAGTTCTACAACCCATGAAGATTCACGACTTTGACTATCCCTCTGGCGAAGACCGAATACTGGCACTACGGAGCTTCTCTCAAGCAAGCCATAATCGTGAGCTCATTTTTGTGTTAATTTCCAAGACAACTATCCCACCGCCAACGATGACTCACAGTTGCCAAAAATAAATGGCCTTTTATAGGAGTTTTCGGATATCTCCTTGGATGAGCTACCTTAGTCCTTTCGACCCGTGAGAGACATCTAGCATGCTGTGGATTTAATTTTGGGACAACCTTGCCAAACTTACCCACATATAGGATGATCCCAGCCAAACACAAGGAGCTTTAACAACAAGTCCAAAGCTTACTTGACAAATGATTTATTCATGAGAGCCTCAACCCTTGCACAGTACCTGCTCTGCTCACACCCAAGAAGAACAGCAGCTGGCGAATGTGCATCGACAGCCGTGCTATCAATAAAATCATGGTAAAATATCGCTTTTGTAACGCCCCGACCTCGGAGGTCCAGGGAGTTAACTCATGTCACCTGATAATCAACTTTCACAAATGCTAATAAATTTTCCAAATCCAATATATTTACTTCCAAAGGCTCCAAATCAAACATAGACACCTCAAATTCAGTTAGCAACACATAACCCACATATCAGAACCTCAATACCATAAACCAGATGAAATAAAATAGCATCTCCACGTCTCAATTAACGTAATAAAATAAAATAGGGTTTACATAAGTCTCCATAATCATTTAAACATACTAAAATGCATCTACTGAATAAATAAATCCACCAATAGCGCTAGTACCCCAAGGTACTCAACTACTATCCTCAGTTAATCTCGCCCATGTACTCTACTATTGATCCTGAGCTAAACCATCAAAGCCATCTAAAATATTGTGAAGATAAATGGGTGAGTTATCAACAACTCAGTAAGCAATAAACATATACTAGTATGTAAATATGAGCATTTTATAGAGTTCAGAATGCGAAACAAAACATTTACTTTCTTAATGCAAAATCAAAGTATTTGTTTTTAGAATGCGTAATCAAAACATATTATCAAAATATCAGAGTAAAACTTTCATAAAACTTTCGAAAATTCCTTTCGCATCTCAAAATCTCCAACATCATCTTCATATCATATTAGAGCATCACATCGGAACAGATACCATGTTTAACCCATGTGGTAGGGTTATAAACCACCATTATACCCATGGCGGGGCCGTATGCCACTATTATACCCATGGCGGGGTCGTCTGCCACTATTATACCCATGGCGGGGTCGCCTGCCACTATTATACCCCCGTGAAACGGTTATAAACCACCATTATACCTATGATGGGGCAGTATACCACTATTATACTTGTGGTGGGGCCTTAACGGAGATAGAACAGAGGCAACACCAAACCCAGATTATCATCAGATACAGAATCAGAAATTCATGTCAAGGTTTTTAGATGCTACATCATATCAAAACAAAGTACTGGACATAATCAGATCATTTCACATATTAAGAAAAAAACAGCTTCGGAACATCTTCGCATCACATGCACAAATTTTCATAAATTTCATAATCGCTCTTTTTCTATAGTTCAAAAAACAGAATTCTAAAAATAAGATTATGTCTACATCAGTCATGAAAGAAAATACTTCATTCTTATACAGATTTGATGAGTATGCAGAACACTTATTTGAGGTTATTTTCAAGTTTCTTTTTAAAACAAACATGCATATTTTCAAATGAACCACAATCATTTTCTTTAATGCAAAGACTAGTATAGGAACCTCACTTACCTGACTCTTGAACTTTTTTTTTTTGAAAATCCTCGCAATCGTGTCAAGAGAAATTGATCGTCACCTAAACATAATTAATACAAACTATTAACCCAAATAAACTAATACCTATAAAAGAAACAAAACAATTAAACAACTCAATGACCACCATCTCATATTTCCAGATCTCTTAACTATAAATTAGCATACTTGATCTATAATTCATGCCTTGGTTTCTGACCATGGCATAAACACAACCTCTTCAATTCCCAGCAAACCAATATTTTAACCCAAACTCTGAAATTCCACTTTACCAAACCCCACCACATGTTAAAAACACAGCCTACACTTACTCCTGCCATGGCAAGCAAATATACAGCCACACAGATCAACCCACTATATATTCTCAATTTCCACAATTTCAAACACGCCAACAGAGATAGTAAAACCTTCATTCTCCAACATTTCATTCAAAAGGACCTCCAGACACTAACCCACTATGTATGCAATATCTTCACAATTTCAAACACCCAAACAACCCCACAACTCCCAACCTATACAACACAATCGGCCCACCATCACAACACATCCAACACAACTTGAGTAACCAACCCAGTAGCACGTTCAACTCATACACACTCCAAAAAATAGTCTAATTAACCAACAACCCCAAACTAACTATAGATTAAATAACATGTACAGGGGCAGAGAGGGTACCTAACTAAGCTTGAAGTGATGTTCAACTAGAATCGGTGAGGGAACCACGCAGGATGCCCACAACAGGGCAGAACAACGATGGAGGCTCGATTAATTACAATGTAGCACTTTTACTATACAAAATTTTTACACCCTTTGGAAAAACAGAGAAATCAAGAAGAGGGAGAGAGAGTGAGTGACAGACTTACTGTGTGACGACAACATCGTAAGAGGCAGAGGATGAGGCAGCGTGAAGGGGGTGACCGCTGCCACGTGGAAGCACATCAAGAATGGACGACAACTAGAGACTGGAATTTCTGTTTTGGGACTCGGGAGATGGCGCTCGATGCAGGGGCTCGGTACCACGGCCAGAGCGGTGTGAAGGCCTGGCGGATGTAGCCATTGCGACATGGCGGTGTAGAGAAGAGGATTGAGAGAGAGAGAGAGAGAGAGAGAGAGAGAGAGAGAGAGAGAGAGAGAGAAAATCGAGAGATGGAGACAGACTTAGGGGAAACTCATTGGCATCGTGGTGGAAGGCTTGGCCAACGATGGTGTCGTTGTCGTGGTGGAGACTTAGACGACGGTGGTGGTTGGCGGTTACAAGAAGTGGGAGGCACAGAGAGAGATTGGGCGGATTGAAGGGAGAAGCTGAAAAAAAGAACAAAACGGAGAGAGAGCCCAAGAGGAAGAAACATAGGAGAAATAGGGAGGAAAAGAAAGTGGCATCGTGGGGGTAGGGGAGGAAAAGAAAGTGGCGGTTACTTGGTGTTGTGACTGTGTGAAAACAGGGGAAAATTTGGGGGAGTTATTGGGGGCTGGGGAAAGCAAGAGGAAAAAGAAAGGAAGAAAAGAAAGAGGAGAAAAAGAAATCCAATGGGCCTGGGCGTTGGGTTTGGGTTTAATGGGCCTGGGTATTACAGCTTCCCTATTCCTTGCTTAGATGATATGCTGGACGTATTGCATGGCCCACAGGTTTTTTCTAAGATCGACTTACGTAGTGGTGCTGGATGTACTGTATGGTGCACAGGTTCTTGTGTTCAGCCACGACTACCCCACCCACTTGGGTCATCTTCGCCAGGTACTACAAGTCCTCCGCTTTGAAATACTTTCTATACGCTTAAAGAAGTGTACCTTTTCCAAGAACTCAGTGGTGTTCCTCGGGTTTTTGATCTCTGATCAAGGGGTTTCCACTGACACTTCTAAAGTGCAAGCTATCCGAGATTGGCCACTCCCACCAATGTACATGAAGCCCGTAGCTTACATGGTCTTGCCTCGTTTTACCGACGCTTCATCAGAAAGTTTAGCAGCATCATGGCACCGATTACCAAGTAGTGCACCAAAAGTGGATCCTTTGTGTGGTCCTCAGCGGCAGAACGAGCATTCTAAACCATCAAAAACACCATACTAAGGCCCCTATTCTTTGATTGCCCAATTTCCAACAACCCTTTGAAGTCACCTGCAATGCGTCTTACATAGGCATTGGAGGAATACTCAGTCAGCAGGGCCATCCCATTGCCTTCTTCAGCGAGAAACTGAATGAGACACGACGTTGCTATTCGGCCTATGACTTAGAATTTTATACACTTGTGCAATCTCTACGCCACTGGAGACACTACCTCATCCACCGAGAATTTGTCCTTTACACTAATCATAATTCACTTCGGCACCTGCAATCTTAGAAGCACCTGAATGCTAAGCACGCTAGTTGGCTAGATTTTCTTCAACAATTTGCTTTTATTATCAAACACAAAGCAGGATCTAAAAACAGAGTAGCCGACGCCCTCAATCACAAGACTGCTCTACTTACCACCGTCAAAGTGACAACAACTGGGCTTGACTTCATCAAAGTAGAGTACAACGCTGACCCCAAGCTTGGCCCCATATATGTGATTTTGCAAATAGTGTCCTCGACTCATCATGTTGACTTGACCCTTGCCGATGGGTTCCTCTTCTTCCGTAACTCTCTATGCTTACCCGATACAAGCATTCAAGCTTTCATTTCCTGTGAATTACATTCAGGAGATATCGGAGGCCACTTTGGCCATGATAAAACCATCCAGCTTGTTGGGGACAAGTTCTGGTGGCCAAGCCTCAAACGAGATGTCCAACGGATAGTACAACGTTGTCGAACATGCCAACTATCCAAGGGCCAGAGGCAAAACACAGGTTTGTACACCCCTTCACAGGTACCAGCTCAACCATGGGAGGATCTCAGCATGAACTTCGTGCTTGGCCTTCATCGAACAATACGAGGACACGAATCTATTTTTGTGGTTGTCGACCGTTTCTCCAAAATGGCCCATTTCCTTCCTTGTAGTCGAACGTACGATGCCTCCCAAGTTGCTACCATAAACTATCACTTTAGATCGTGTCGTTAATTTTGTTAGTTACTTATGGAAAACATTATGGGAGAAAGCGGGAGCGAAACTTCAGTTTTCTAGAGCCTTCCATTCCCAGACCGTTGGGCAGACGGAGTTGGTCAACCGAAGTTTGGGCAACTTGTTACGCTGTCTCGTTGCCGATCATGGTGCCACTTGGGATCTCCTCCTTCCACACGCCGAGTTTGCTAACAACAACTCCATTAATCGCAGCAGGGGTTGCTTTCCATTTGAAGTAGTGTTACACACCTATGGAGGATGATGGAAGTGAAGGAGAAGGGTTACGGCACTGAAGGTTCAGACTGTGGTGTTCGGGAATTTGGAAGTTGTATTGGAGAAGACCCTAGAAGCTAAGTGTGGAGTCGGGCTAACGAACGAATGCGATGGGCCAAGAGTCATGCTCGGGCCTATTAGCAACTTATGTTTCATTTTAGTATTTTACCTTATGGGCTGTAGGCCTTAGTTATAAGGGTAGATAAGTAATTTCCTATATTTGCTTTATAATTCCTGTAAGCAGAAGGTTAAGGTTTGTCTAGAATATTTCTGTGTTGTCAAACTATTGGAGGAGCTACCCCTCGAAGAGAGCATTTCACTATCAATTACAATACAATATCATTGTTCATCACTCATCTTTTTCCAGAATTACTATTCTATTATACAATCCATCTGCTAGAGTGTAACAAATTGGTATCCAGAGACACGGTTCCTCCCCTGCTTCCATGGTTGATGGCACGAGATTGAGGGATCTTCAAGAAGGATTTCAAGCCTTCAAGAAGACCACTGAGGCTCACATTAAAATCGGAATCCCAATTTTCTACAATTGGCATGGAGCTACAAGCAATGAGGTAGCAAATGGAAGGCATGATGTAGAAGTTTGCCTCCATTGCGAAAGATCTGCACAGAAACAACAAGCAAAGGTCAGGGGGATCTGGCAGTCATGAAGAGGCATATCAACAAGATCATATGATTCCACACACAGGGGAAACACTTCCCACAGTAGTGTGACTTTATTTTCCTACTTTTCATGGTGAAGAACCGCATGGTTGGCTGTATGAGGTGAATAAATTCTTTAAATTCCATAATACTTTACCACATCATCGTTTGAGACTAGTTTCTTTCCATATGGAGGGCAAGACCCTAGTATGGTTTCAAGACTTTGATGAATCTGGTTTGGTTTCTGATTGGGACGGGTTTGTGAGAGCATTGTTGATTAGATTTGGGCCCAGTAGCTATGATAACTCCATGGAACAATTAACAAGGCTGAAACAAGTTGGGATGGTGGAAGAATACAAGGCTCACTTTGAAGCCCTTTCTAATAGACTTAGAGGTCTATCAGAACAGTACAAATTAAGTTGTTTCCTAAGTGGCCTAAGAGATGAAATCCGACTACCAGTGCGTATGTTCAACCCAAACAACCTTACCGTGGCCTATAGCCTTGCCAAAATACAAGAATAACACATTTCCCTCCATAAAAAGCTTGTCACCCGAAACCACAACAACTATCACCATGAACTAGCCTCACAAAAAATCCAACCAAACCCTCACAACCATGACTCCAAAAACTCGGAAAGGGCTGTAGTACCTATGCAGAAAATCAGCAATAATCAAATGAAGGATAGAAGAGAGAAGGGTTTATGTTATCATTGTGACTCTAAGTGGAGACCTGGACATCGTTGTCAAAGCCTAAAATTATACTTAATTGAAGAAATAGTTGAAGAAGTGGAGACTATTAAGGAAGGTTCAGGAACATGGACTGATCAAGAAGGTGGGGTAAGGCTAGACAAGGATGGAAAGTGTCCTGAAATTTCCTTGCATGCTATAACAGGGTCACTCAACCCAAAAAAAATGTGTATCAGGGGGAGGATTAGCAGCCAAGGGGTCACAATATTGTTTGACTCGGGGAGTATGCATAATTTTCTGGACCCAGCTTTACTTGCCAAGGTTCAGTTACCAGTCACAACAAAAGAGAGAGTGAAGGTTAAAGTGGCAAATGGAGAACTAGTGGAAAGTGAGGGAAAAGTGGTAGGGGTCAATGTCACGATTCAGGAGCAGATTTTTAACATGGATCTGTAGTTACTGGTTCTGGCGGGATGTGACATGGTTCTAGGGGTGCAGTGGCTTCAAGGGCTAGACTCTATCCTATCGAACTTTAGGGAATTGACAATGCAATTTTCCTTCAACAATGTAGCTGTGAAGTTGAAAGGGTTGAGTGTTAACTCTTGGATTGAGGAGGGGTATGTAAACAATTCCAATCACGGGGAGAACAGAGGCGTTTTGCTGCAGTTAATTGAAAAGACCTCAACCATTCAAACACCAACCTTACCCCAGCCCATACAACAACTACTAAATTAGTACCCATATATTTTTTTCTTTTCCAAATGGCCTTCCCCCTAACCAAACCCATGACCACTCTATCAACCTGCATCCTGGCACTAAATCCATTTCAGTACGTCCTTACCAATACCCTTATTTTCAGAAGGATGAGATTGAGAAGATAGTAAAGGAACTACTGGATTCAGGGGTCATTCGTCCTAGTCAAAGTCCCTATTCCTCACCCGTCTTATTGGTGAGAAAATGGATGGAACATGGAGAATGTGTGTGGATTACAGGGCGCTGAACATCGTCACTATCAAGGATAAATATCCTATACCCGTCGTGGAGGAGTTAATGGATGAGCTACATGGGGCCAAAACTTTTTCTATGCTTGATTTGCGGTCGGGCTACCATCAAATCAAGGTGAAAGCATAAGATGTGCCAAAAACTGCGTTTAGAACACACGAAGGGCACTACGAGTTCCTAGTCATCCCCTTCGGCTTAACCAATGCACCCTCGACATTTCAAAGCCTTATGAACTAGGTTTTTAAACCTCATCTTAGACGTTTCATTTTGGTTTTTTTTTTACGACATTCTGATCTATAGCAGGGATGTTGAGACTCACTTGACACACCTAAGGGTGACTTTTGACCATCTAAGGGAAAATCAGCTTTTTGCCAAAATGAGCAAGTGCTGCTTTGGTTGTGAGGAGATTGCTTATTTGAGCCATTTAATATCTAGCCAGGGCATTAGGGCTGACCCTGAGAGGTTAAAGGCCATGCTGGACTAGCCTGTCCCGAAATCCATTAAGGCTTTAAAAGGTTTTTTAGGCCTCATAGGTTATTATAGAAGGTTTGTGAAGGGTATGAGGCCATTGCTGCTAAGCTGACTGGGTTATTGAGAAAGGATGGGTTCAAGTGGGATGAAGGGGCCCAAGATGCTTTTGCAAAGCTTAAAATAGCCATGACTCAACCCCCTGTTTTGACCTTACCCAATTTTCAATTACCATTCATTATAGAATGTGATGCATCCGTAGAGGCCATTGGAGCTGTTTTAATGCAAGAAGGTAAGCTCCTTGCATTTTTCAGTCAAGCACTAAAAGGGAGGGCACTAAACATGTCCACTTATGAGAAAGAATTGATGACACTGGTTTCAGCAATGCAAAAGTGGCGGCCTTATTTGTTGGGCCAATCCGATCAAAACTGACCACCAAAGTCTTAAGTTCCTACTAGACCAAATGGTGGGAACAACTATGCAGCAAAAGTGGATCTTCAAACTCATGGGCTATGATTTTATTGTAGAATATAAGAAAGGAAAAGAAAACCTGGTGGCAGATGCACTTTCTCTAAAGGATACTCCAGTAGAGACTACATTAGCTATGATTTATGTTCCTAGTTGGGATTGGGTGACTGAAATCAAGTCTCTCTATGATACGGATGAGGTGACTCAAGGTTTATGGCAGAAATATCGAGAGGGGAGTCTACCCAGGACTACTTAGTAAAAAATTTCATTTTGCTATACAAAAATAGGATGTATGTGTGTGCCAACCCCACCATGATCACCAAACTGTTACAATTGGTGCATAACAGCCCCATGGGGGCCCATTTTGGCTTTGAAAAGACAAGCCACAGACTCAAAAGGGACTTCTACTGGCCAGGTCAGAAAAGGGATTTGAGAACATTTTTGAGGGACTATGAAGTGTGTCAGACAATCAAGGTTCATAATACACTTCCCAGTGGGCTACTACAACCCCTGCCTGTACCCTCAACACCATGGTTTTGAGATAACCATGGATTTTGTTGAAGGATTGCCCACATCTAGGGGGTTCAATTACCTATGGGTTGTGGTGGACATATTCACTAAATACACCCACTTTGTACCCATCTCACACCCCTATACAACCAAGGTGATAGCCCATCAGTTTCTAAAGCACATTTTCAAACTCCATGGGTTGCCTAATTCCATCATATCAGACAGAGATCCCACATTTACTAGCAAATTCTGGAGGAAATTATTTGATTTGCAAGGAGTCTAGCTAGCTTTCAGCACTGCCTACCACCCTCAAACGGATGGAAAAACTGAGGCTGTAAATAAGTGGGTCGAGAATAATCTTAGGAGCTATGTCAGTGATAATCCTTACGTCTGGTCGAACTGGATTGCCCTAGCCGAGTGGTGCTACAACTCTAATCAGCATGCAACCACCAAAATGACTCCCTTTGAGGCCCTCTACGAGTATAAACCCCCTAGACTAATGAACTACAATTCAGAAACAGCCAAAGTAGAGGAAGTGGGCGTTACCTTACAGGGCGTTAGTGCTTAGGAAAGGATGAAAACAAATGCGGACTTGAAGAGAAATGAGCAACAATACCAAGTGGGTGATTGGGTTTATTTGAGACTGCAACCGTATCGTCAAGCCTCGATCCAGCAACGAAAAAATCTCAAACTTTCACCTAGATACTACGGTCCCTTCCAAGCGGAGCAAAAAATTGGAGAGGTAGCCTATCCGACTCAACTTCCACCAACAACCCAAATTCACAATGTGTTTCATGTTTCACAGTTAAAGAAACAATTAGGGCAAAAGGTCAGTCCTTTACCTACATTACCACTTGTTGATTCAAGGGGGGTTTTCAAACCAGAGCCAGACGAAATTTTAACAAGAAGAATGAAGAAAATGAAAAACATACCTGTGGTGGAGTTGCTTGTTCTTTGGCAGGGGCAACCGATGGAAGAGGCCTCGTGGGAGCCATACCACCACTTGTGTGAAGCTTTCCCTCACCTTGTGGGCAAGGTGTTTTGAGGAGGAGGGCTCTGTTACGCGCCTATGAAGGATGATGGAAGTGAAGGAGATGGGTTACGACACTGAAGGTTTAGACTGTGGTGTTCGGGAATGTGGAAGTCGTATTGGAGAAGACGCTAGAAGCTAAGTGCGCAGAGCGGGCTAGATGGGCTAGGAGATAACCATGGAGCAGGGCTAATGAACGAATGCGAAGGGCCAAGAGTCATGCTCGGGCCTATGAGATGCTTATGTTTCATTTCAGTATTTTGCTTATGGGTCGTAGGCCTTAGTTATAAGGGTAGTTAAGTAATTTCCTATATTTGCTTTATAATGCCTGTAAGCAGACAGTTATGGTTTGTCTAGAATATTTCTGTGTTGTCAGACTATTGGAGGAGCTCCCCTTCGAAGAGAGCATTTCACTATCAATTACAATACAATATCATTGTTCATCAATCATCTTTTTCCAGAATTACTGTTCTACTATACAATCCATCAGCTAGAGTGTAACAAGTAGTCACGGGACTTAAGCCGAGAGCACTGTTAGATCTTGTTCCACTACCTTTACCACATAGAGTTAGTGAAGGGGCTATCGATTTTGTAGGCACCTGCAGGAAATCCATCAGGAGGTACATAACGACATAGCCCGCAACAATGCGGCATACAAACAACACACTGATACCCATCGCAGGCACGTTGAGTTTCAACCTGGAGACTTTGCTCACACATGTTTGGCCTGAGAGGTTTCCACAAGAAACACTAACCAAGTTGCATTCTCGCAAAGCTGGACCTTTCAAAATTCTGCGTCGTTTGGGTTCAAATGCTTATCTACTAGAGCTACCCTCAGAAGTGCAGTTTAGTCCCATTTTTAACTTGGAAGACTTGACTGTGTACCTAGGAGATGATACCGCGACAATTAAGGATACTACCACTGCCACGCTACCCAGGACTTGCAAGCCACGAGAAGCCATTGAGTCCATCTTAGATGATCAGATAGTGTCCACCCGGAGAGAAGTGTACTAGAAGTTCCTTGACGAATGGAAGAATAGGCCATTATCCGATTGTTGTTGGTTAAAGACGGAGGAAGTTGAACGACTTGATCTGGACTTATATGAGTTTTATCAAGCCCAACATCCGTTAGAGTCGGATTCTTTCGGGGGCGAAGGGAATTGACGTAGTCCAAGTGCAAAAAGGACTCATTGAGTAAGTAGTTGTCAATAAGACTAGGACAATAGTTAGTCTTTATCTAAACAACTTAGGTAGTAATTATATTTAAGAGTTGTTGGTTAAAGACAAAGGAAGTTCAACATCTTGATCCGGACTTATATGAGTTTTATCAGGCCCAACATCCGTCGGAGTCGGATTCTTTCAGGGTGGAGGGAATTGACGTAGTCCAAGTGCAAGGAGGACTCATGAAGCTAGTAGTTGTCAATAAGACTAAGTTAGTATGTCCTTATCTAAACAACTTACTTAGTAATTATCAATAAGGGTTGGATGCCCATGTTGATGTTATCGTTTCCTAGTTTTAGTATGTTATTGTTTTATCTACAGTTGTTCTTATCAAGTAGAGTTAGTTTGCAATTTTGGCGTTTATTTAAAGATCTGAAATGTAAAGTTGGAGGCACTTTTGATGATTTAATAAAAATACATACCGGATCCTGAGATGGGAAAAATCTGCTGAGATGCCAGAAGTGTGCAAGTTCTATTTTATTTACAGTATTGATGAGAGGTCCTGCGTCAGTGTTTGTTTCTAAAGAAATATCAAAGCATTATAATTGATTATTCACCATTTTAGGGATAAAAAGAAAAATGATAAACACACTATTTTCACAATATTTTACACAAAAATGTTTTAAAATGAGGGATTTTTTTGTAAACTACCTAATGAAAGTAAATCATTTTACAAAAATATTCTTAATTTACATGTACTATGAAATATATTGTGAAATGTATTATGTGGGGATTATTACTCGGATAAAAAAACTGCAAACATCATGCACCTCACAAGTAAGCCGGACTGATGTATTAATGTTCAAAATTGCCTTGGGATTGTTAAACAAACACTTGGATTTGGACATAATAGTATCTGCCACCATAATGGCTTAATTATAAGAAGTTACTATGTATATTTTAGTACTAATGGTTGGAGATGGAGATGGGCATGGCGTCTAGTCGTTTTATGCCTAAATCACACCTTAATTTTGTTGGGACCTTACACTTACAGGCATGATCATCATCATTAAGGCAAGAATTAGCATTAAATGTATATGAATGGAAACCATCTTATAGTGGATTGTACTTAATCTTTTGAGTTGCATTTTTTTTTTTATCCATTTTACTCTAAAATTAGAGGTGTTGAATGTTGAGTACTAAAACCGGCCGATGGTCTGGATGTCTCATGGCAGAAAGGATGATAGCTTGGAGGTATCAGTACAATTTTCCCAATATCGAATCGAGGTGGTGAGATCAAAACTGCCTCTTCTCTCATGTGGGTTATTCTTGGTGGTGGTATACTTGAGTGTTCACTTACGGTTTGTTTAATAATATATGGCTGAAAATAAAGAACATAAACATTTATGTAGTTTGGTGCTGAGACTTAACCATAAACGAATTCAAGTCTAGAGAATTTAAATTTTAAAACTAACGGCTAGAAAATTCAAAACTTAACCATAGAAAACAGACGTTGGATTCCTCATTTCATGGCCATTTTAGCCGTTGTATATACCATACTCTTATAAATATACTCTGTAGAGAGAGAAATACAGTGACTCGGAAAAGAAAAATCAATAGAGAGAGAGAGAGAGCTACGAAAATGCAGAGCGTGAAACATTTTACGCAAGGAGACATCAACGGAGAGATGGAAAGAATCGAGATGATGATGCACAACGGGAACAACGACTACGGAAACAGGGTGTTGACGTCGGCATCGACGGCAGCGACGTCCACGCTGAATGACATCGTCTTCATCCGTAATGAATGAGCAATCTCAGGGGCAGAAGACGTATTTCAAGAACGCAAAGGGACGGTACAACCTCCAATACAAGAAGACTCACTCCCTTGTTCTCCTCCCTTACTCCCACGGCAAATCCGTTTCATAGGTTGAGTTTTCTTTTTATTTTTATTTTCTTATGTTTCTGCTTTGGTCTTTCTTTTTCCTTTGCAACAGTCCAGAGGTGTTTCTGACTCCTTTTTGAGTTCTAGACCCCTCTCTGTTTGTAGCATCTGCATTTTCATTTCCTTGATCCAAAAGCAATTTGACCGAATGTCCAAGATCTGCTATTGAAAAGAGCATACAAAACCAGTTTAATTAACTGGGAAGTTTCCTCGACTGATTTCAAATAGTTTTGCTCAAGCAATTGAGTCGCAAGATTTGCTCATCAACAATAACCAGCCCTGATAAAATAATGGACTGAGTGCTTGAAGTAGTTAAGAAATTTGATAAAATGGATGCCTATAAGTTAATTGATAGATGTCTTCCAAAGTTATTATAGAAATGTGGGGAAACAACAAAGCACAAATTATACTGTATATGCTATTATCTTTTGTATATTGAACAATCCTGCTTGTTGGATAACGTTCTATCTTGATATACACGTTTCACAAAATCTAGCCCATGATCAAAGAAAATTAATTTTTTTTCACTTCAATAATTTTCAAAAAGACTTGAGCCTGGACAGCTTGGACAAGGTAGAGCTTGTTATGTCTTTTGAGCAGGAATTCTCCATTGAGATCCTTGATGAGAAAGCAGATAAGCTTACTTGCTCTACTGATGTTGCAAAGTACATAGTTTCTGGAGCTGAGCAAATGGTTGTGTAATTCTCTTATTGAAAGTGCAATTCAATAATTCATATTTCTTCTGAGGAAGAAATCTTATATGAACACACACACACCATTACTTACAAATGCATCTCTCACAACTTATGGATAGAGAGGTTTGGAACCCATAGTTCAATGCTGTGATCTAACAATATTCTTGCCTTGCAGGAATCCAGTTCATGCACAAGCAGCAAGATAAGAGGGCAAATCTCTTTGAACTAATCTCTTTGAACGATTTTGGTTTCGCTTAATTCTTGGGTTACAGTCTCATCGATTCTGTATATTGGTTTTCTTTTTTCAATTTGCAGAAAACCTAAAATAAAACGCAAAGACACCATAGTTGTTAATGGGCTGTCCGAAGAGAAAGGCCTTGCTGCAACGACATTGGTGGTACCTCCAAAGAGTACTGAAGAGACCCAACCCCAAGCAGGTAAGGTGATTAACTCTGACGAAGAAGAGGAGAGGGTAAATGTGCTGCTGATTTTGTTTTATAGTATAACCTTTCTGCTTGATGATTTTCGATGCTATTTCTTTTCTTTGTTTGATTTAAATTAAAACTCACGCTGCTTGTGGATGCAAAAATAATTCCCAAGTATTCAACAGAACATCAACGAGGCTGATGTTCGAATTAGAAGTAGTTGAGTGGGGCGAGCTAGTGAAATTAACAATGTACACCATTCAAAATATGTTTAAAAAAAAAAAATCCACAAAACCAAAGCCACAAATTCTCAATCATAAACAATACTCAAAGCAACAAAGTCAACCACCATGGATCCATGGCATAAGTACTAACCACCTCAAACAATTACCAAAATCAAAGTATACAACAATGGCCACTTCACCTTCGCAATAAATAATATTCATAGCTGCAAACTCAATGCCAATAGCACAAATAATATTTAAAACTGTAAATCTACTTAAAACTCTACTACTGAAGTATAACGAATCCAACACCACCTGACCAACCTATCGAATTCACATAATGTTGACTCCTCTTACATGATACAACTGAGGATTAGCTTGGTCTATTAGAGTTAGATGTAGTATAATGAATTAGAAGTTGTAATGTAATATTGATGGAGCGGGCTATGGATTTTCCAACATTAGAAAAGAATACTTAGTGTGGAGATTCCCAAAAGTGTGAAACTCTCTCGTTGAAGATCTTTCAGTGCAATCAAAGTATGAAATTGTTTATTATGCTATGTTTTTAGTAATACTCCTCCTATATAGATGTTGTATAAACTATATATTTTTTTTAGTGGGTTTTTAGCAATAAAAAATGAATGTTATAGTAGAGATTGCAAAAAGTCTAAAACTCTCGTGCTGAAGATTTTTCGTTGCAATCAAGGTATGAGATTCTTTATTACGCAGTATTTCAATAATCTTTTGATTGTTTTTTCTATATTCTAGCTTCTTCTTCTACTTCCTCTTCCTTTGTTGAAAGGATGTAACAGTTCCGTTGAAGATTTTCGATCGGTGTAACAGTGGTATGGATTTATTTATTCCGTTATGTTTTAATAATACTCTATGTTAGTATCAAACGTGTTCTCTTTCTTTAATCAAATATTCTCATGGTTCAAATGTTGTACACATGTCAAAATATGATTCGAAAAATATAAAAAAATAATTAGATAAAACCAAAACCACAAATCGACAATTATGAACAATACACAAAATAACAAACTCCACCACCATATGGTTCCATGGCACCACTACCACTTCAAAAAATTCTTAATATCAAAGTACACAACTATGGTCACGCCACCTTCGCAATAAATAATATTCATAGCTTCAAAATAAATGTCAATAGCAGAAATAATATTGAAACCTACAAATCTACTGAAAACTCTACTACTGAAGTATAATGCATCTAACACCATCTGGCCAACGTATCAATTTCACATAACATTGACTTATTATCTAAGACAATACAACTGAGGATTAGCATGGTCTATTAGAGTTAGATTTTTAGTACAATCAATTAGAGGTTGTAACGTAATACTGATAGCTTTTTTCTACCATTGAAAAAAAATACTTAGTGTGGAGATTGTCAAAAGTGTGAACTATATTAGTTGTTTATCATGCTTTGTTTTAATAATACTCTTATATCGATGTCATATAGACTATATTAGTTGTATTAGTGGGTTTTTTGCTATCAGAAATGAAAGCTTAGAGAGGAGATTGTGAAAAGTCTAAAACTCTCTCATTGAAAATCTTTGGTTGCAATTAAGGTACGAGAATCTTAACTACGCAATGTTTTAATATTCTTTTAATAAGTTTTTTTCTATATATTTTTTTTCTATCTTATTATTATTATTATTATTATTCTACTTCCTCTTCCCCTTTTCTACTTTGTCTTCCTCTTTCTCTTCTTCTACTTCTTCCATTTCTTGGCTGAAAAGATGGAACAATCCCGTTGAACATTTTCTTTTGGTGAATAGTGTATGGATTTATTTATTCCATTACACTTTAATAATATTCTAATGTTGGTATCAAACGTGTTCTCTGTTTTTAATCAAATATTCTAATGGCTTAAATTAACAATATACACTACTCAAAATATGATTCAAAAAAATACAAAAAAGAATATCAACAAAACCAAAACTACAAATCCACAATCATGAACAATACTCAAAGCAACAAAGTCCACCTCCATGGGTCCATGGTATCACTTCCACCTAAAAAGAATCAATCTCAATATTAAAATAGACAACAATGGCCATGCCACCTTAGTAATAAATAATATTCGTAGATGCAAAATAAATGTCAATAGCACAAATAATATTTAAAGTATCTACCGAAAACTCTACTACTGAAGTATAACGAATCCAACACCACCTGGCCAACCTATCGAATTCACATAATGTTGACTTTTATCTAAGATGATACAACTTAGGATTAGCATGGTCTATTAAAATTAGATTTTTAGTACAATGAATTAGAGGTTGTAACGTAACACTGATGGAGCAGGCAGGCTAAGGATTTTCTACAATTAAAAGAAATATTTAGAGTGGAGATTGCCAAAAGTGTGAAACTCCCTTGTTGAAGATCTTTAAGTGTAATCAAGGTATGAAATTATTTATTATGCTATGTTTTAATCATACTCTTTATATTGATGTCACATAGACTATTTTAGTTGTTTTAATGGGTTTCATGCTGTTGGAAATGAACATCTAGAGTGGAGATTGCGAAAAGTCTAAAACTCTCGCATTGAAGATCTTTCGTTGCAATCAAGGTATCACATTCTTTACCAAGCAATATTTTAATAATCTTTTGATTGATTTTCTTTTGCTATAAATTTTTTTTCTATCTTCTTCTTCTTCTACTTCTCATTTGTTTGTTGAAATGATGGAACGGCTCCGTTGAAGATTTTCTTTTGTTGCAATAGATGTATGAATTTATTTATTCCGTCATCCTTTAATAATATTCAAATGTTGGTATCAAACGTGTTCTTATTTTTTTAATTAAATCTTCTCATTGCCGAAATTAACGATGTACACTAATAAAAATATAATTTGAAAAATACAAAAAATAATATCGACAAAACCAAAACCACAAAGTCACCCACCATGAGCTCATGGCATCACAACCACCTCAAATACTTCTCAATAAGAAAGTACACAACAACGGCCATGCCGCCATAGCAATAAATATTATTCATAGCTGCAAAATCAATGCCAACAACACAAATAATATTTTAAACTATAAATCTACTAAAAACTCTACTAGTGGAATAAAACGAATCCAAACCACTTGGCTAACATATCGAATTCACATAATGTTAACTCATCTTGGATGATACAATTGAGGATTAGCATGGTCTACTAGAGTTAGTTTTTAAGTACAACGAATTAGAGATTATAAAGTAATACTTGTGGAGCGGGCTATGGATTCTCATCGTAAAAGAATACTTAGAGTGAAAATTGCCAAAATATTGAAACTCTTGTTTCGAGGATCGTTCAGTGCAATCAAGGTATAAAATTGTTTATTATGTTATGTTTTAATATTACTCTTATATTAATGTCATATAGACTACATTAATTTTTTTTTAATGAGCTTTTTGCTATCGAAAATGAATGCCTAGAGTGAAGATTGTGAAAAGTCTAAAACTCTCGTGCTGAAGATTTTTTGTTGCAATCAAGGTATGAGATTCTTTATTACGCAATATTTTAATCATCGCTTGTTTTTTTTTTCATTATTTTTTCTATCTTATTCTTCTTCTACTACTTCTTCTTCTTCTTCTTCTACGTCCTCTTTCTATTTCTACTTCTCATTTATTTGTTGAAAAGATGGAACAGCCCCGTTGAAGATTTTCTTTTGGTGCAATAGAGGTATGAATTTATTTATTCCATTATGCTTTAATAATATTCTACTGTTGGTATCAAACATGATCGCCTTTTTTACTTAAATCTTCTAATGGCTGAAATTAACAATGTACACCATTCAAAATAGGTTTTAAAAAAAAATCCTCAAAACCAAAGCCACAAATTCTCAATCATAAACAATACTCAAAGCAACAAAGTCCACCACCATGGATCCATGGCATCACTAGCACCTCAAACAATTACCAAAATCAAAGTATACAACAATGGCCACTCCACCATCACAATAAATAATATTCATAGCTGCAAACTCAATGCCAACAACACAAATAATATTTAAAACTGTAAATCTACTTAAAACTCTACTACTGAAGTATAATGAATCCATCACCACCTGACCAACTTATCGAATTCACATAATGTTGACTCCTCTTAGATGATACAACTGAGGATTAGCTTGGTCTATTAGAGTTAGATGTTTAGTACAATGGATTAGAAGTTGTAATGTAATACTGATGGAGCGGGCAATGGATTTTCCACCATCAGAAAAGAATACTTAGAGTGAGATTACCAAAAAGTTCACAACTCTCATGTTGAAGATCTTTCAGTGCAATCAAAGATATGAAATTGTTTATTAAGCTATGTTTTAATACTACTCCTATATTGATGTCATGTATAAACTATATTTGTTTTTTAGTGGGTTTTTAGCTATCGAAAATGAATGCTTAGAATGGAGATTGCAAAAAGACTAAAACTCACATGCTTAAGATTTTTCGTTGCAATCAACAAGGTATGAGATTCGTTATTACGCAGTATTTTAATAATCTTTTGATTGTTTTACCTATTTTTTTCTATATTAATCTTCTTCTAAGTTCCTCTTCCTTTTTCTCTTCTTCTACATACTCCTTATATTTTTACTTCTCATTTATTTTAAAAAATATAAAAAATAATATCGACAAAACCAAAACTACAAATCCACAATCATGAACAATACTCAAAGCAAGTCCACCACCATGGGTCCATGGTATCACTTCCACCTAAAAAAACTTCGATCTCAATAATATTTGTATATGTAAAATCAATGCCAACAACACAAATAATATTTAAACCTACATAACTAACATATCGAAAACAAAATATCGAATTCACGATCCAACACTACATGGGTCCACGTTCCAACACTACCTGACTAACATATCGAATTCACATAGTGTTGACTCCTCTTGGATGATACAACTAAGGATTAGCATGGTCTACTAGAGTTAGTTTTTTAGTACAACAAATTAGTAACGTAATACTTATGGTGCGGGCTACGGATTTTTCACCATCGTAAAAGAATACTTCGTGTAGAGATTGCCAAAAGTGTGAAAAACTTTCTTCTTGAAGATCTTTCAGTGCAATCAAGGTATGAGATTGCTTATTATGCTAGGTTTTAATAATACTCTTATATTGATGTCATTTAGACTATATTTGTTGTTTTATTTGGTTTTTTGCTGTTTGAAAATGAATACTTAGAGTGGAGATTGCGGGAAAGTTTAAAACTCTCTGGTTGAAGATCTGTCCTTGCAATCAAGGTATGAGATTCTTTATTACGCAATGTTTTAATATTCTTTTGATAGGTTTTTTCTTTCTATATTTGTTTTCTATCTTCTTCTTCTAATGTTGGTATCAAACATTTTCTTTTTAATCAAATCCTCTCATGTCTGAAATTAACAATGTACACCAGTCAAAATATGATTTGAAAAATGAAAAGAAAATATACGCAAAAGCAAAACCACAAATCCATTCATGAACAATGCTCAAAATAACAAAGTCCACCACCATGGGTCCATGGCATCCCTACAACCTCAAACAATTCTCAATATCAAATTACACAACTATGGTCACGCCACCTTCATAATAAATAATATTCATATCTGCAAAATCAATGCCAACAACAAAATTAATATTTAAAACAAAAAATCTACTTAAATCTCTGTTACTAAAATATAACGAGTCCAACACCACATGGCGAACCTATCAAATTCACATAATGTTGACTTCTCCTAGATGATACAACTGAGGATTAGCATGGTTAGTAGAGTTAGATTTTTAGTACACCATTGGAAAAGAATAGAGTGGAGATTTCTAAAAGTGTGAAATTCTCTTGTCGAAAATTGTTGCCCAGATGACTAATACAAGAAGGCGGGTGAATTGGGTTGTATTTGAAAATCCGTATTATAAGCTTAGTTACACAATATAAGATATGAACAAAATACGAAGTAGTAATAAATATAAAGAGTAAGGGTAAGAGAAAGGAAACTCAGTATTTTAACGAGGTTCAGCCCCACTGCCTACGTCCTAACCTTAAGCTACCTCTTGAGGATTCCCAAATTCACTATTCAACCTCCTTCAGGTGGGGATAGAAACCTATTACACCTTTGAGCAGTACCGCTACAAAGAATCCGTGTAGAACACCTCTACACTTGCAATCACCTTACACATGGTGATTTAACGTTTATTCCCTATGTAGAACACCTTCTACACGCACAAGGGTTATATACACACCCTTTTACTGATACAAGAACTGATAGTGGGTAAGTTATCAGAAAATACTTCTCAATGAGTGGAATAAAAATAATACAGCGTAAACTATAGCTCTTTCAAAATGAACAAGGGTTAAGGCTCAATGCTTAGAGAAGAGAGAGTGAAAGCTTTGAATGAATGTTATAAAACTTGTAATGATTTGCGTATGCTCTTGTTGTAGTTGTTGTTTGAAGATCTCACATGAGCTATTTATAGGTATATGAGACTTCACTTTTTCAAAATTTTCAAATCAAAATTTTGATTTTCGTAATTGTCAAAGACAAACATCATTCACTTTTCAAAATATTCAAATCAAAGTTTTTCTTTGTCAAAGACAACATTATTAACTTTTCATAAAATTCAAATCAAAGTTTTGTTTTTTGTAATTGTCAAAGATAACATCATTCACTTTTCAAAATATTTAAACAAAACATTGAAATATGACAATCAATTTTCAAAAATTTAAATTTCAAACTTTTAATCTTTAAATATGTCATGCACATGTGGAAAATACAATTTGATGCTTTATGATAAAATATTAATTTTGACCCTTTCCAATTTTGAATTTTATCAAGAGATGTACAAAATTACTCTAAGAGTTTCATTTGTGAGCTTGTTCCCTTTCTTTCTCATGCTTAGTTCATTGATGTGCTTGGCTTCATTGTGTAGACAACTTGAGTTTGAGATTCCTTTATACTTAAATTCATTTATTATCATCAAAATCCATATGTAGATATGTAATTAAATGAGGCTTGAAACCTTGGGTTCAACAATCTCCCCATTTTTGATGATGACAAATACTTAGTAGAACTCTGAAACCTGTAGTAATACTTAAACTCCCCCTGAGAATGTGCGTTAGTTTTTTAAGTAATAGATAAAACATAATTCCAAGCATATATATAACAAGATTAAGAAATAAAGCAATGGAAAGAACATGTTAAACTTCTAGTCTAAAACATTTCCCCCTTTTGGTATCATTAAAAAGGAACCGTAGTAAGCAATGCCAATGGACTGATGAAAATAGTGCTTTTGTAGAAACTGTGGAGAGTTGAATAATTGGAGCCGCCCGGGTCCCGATAAGTGCCGCAAAAAACGGAGCCACCTGGGTCCCTGACGCGAGCTACAAGGCCTCGAGCCTCAGTCGGGTCCCGCCTGGATTAACTCTTAACACCTTTTGGAGAGATTTGAATGCTCTGGGTTTCTATAAAAATACCATTTTCACCCTTCGACTACCCACAAAACAAATTCTGACATTGCCTATTGACCAGTAATATTCTTCCAATAATATTAAGAACGATAGCATGGCCGAGCAACATTCTTCCAATAATATTCTAGATTTGAATCAGGAACCATTTACGCCTCAACCACTAATTTTCTTTCCTGAGGCCGTCAACGCCATGATAGGAGCAGAGATGCATTTTTCAAACAGGACTGATACTGAGGTTGTTGTAGGATCAAGAATGCTCAGTGCTCAATATGCTGCCTCTCTATTACAACCATGTCTTGGAGGTTATTGGCAAGGGTGAGTGAGGTTGATTGTCTTAACAATCAAATATCTGAATTACATCAAAGGCTTGCTAATAAAAGTAGAAAGAAAAAAAGATTGAAACAAGAAAATAATGAGTTGAAGAAATTTATGGACTGGTACGCTCATGACCTGCAACCACGAATAGAGGAACTGGAACGAGAGAGAGTACAAATACAAAGTCAACATCAGCAGTTTAACAGCAGAGGTTCAGCCTTTACGAGAAAAATAGGGACAGTCTGCAGTTAATCTCGCTGGCTTAGCTAAATAAAATATGCATCCAGCATATCTTATAATCTTGACTAAGTAAGTTTTGAAGAACTAATAACTTGTCTTGTTGTCATTTCCATCTCTATAAAATCAGTCTTGAGTTTCATCTAATTTGCATCAAGTCTTCTTTGCTCTCTGTAATCCATCTACATTCGCACCTAATTCCCTCTTTTTTTTAATGGCTCAACAGTTTTCTTCCAACAATCTCCTTGTTCACTACATGGGGTATATTACACCCCAGCCACCAGTTATTTCTGTATCTACCATAGGTGCCATGATGCACCATGAGAGTGATTTGACTAACAAGTAAAATGAAGAAGCCATTTATGAACTTGTGCGTCTCGATATTCCATACTCTTCGTCCATTGTCGTATTTTCCCGACTGTTGCAGTCTAGAACTCGTGAAGTCGAAAAGCTTAACGAGAAGATTTGTTTACTTCAACGACTTGTTCACGAGTCTAACAAAAAAAAAGGAGACTTGAGACAGGAGAATAAGGATTTAAAATCCTTGCTTAGTTATATAATGTTGTATTGGGGTTCTTTGAAAGATTTATAGCACTTGTATTATCACATTTTATTGAAATGTGATTGTACATGAGCTTAAAATCCTCAAGTTGTTGCTTCATATAAAGAATTTGAGCACAAAAACTACCCATAACAACATATTCTACCTCAACAGTAGATAAGGCAACAAAATTTTACTTTTTACTTACCATGAAACAAGTGCATGACCTAAGAAATGACATATTCCATTAGTGCTTTTTTGATCAACTTTTCAATCAGCATAATCTGCATCTGTGTAGCTGATTAGATCAAAAGAAGTATACTTAGGATACCATAACCCTAGGTCAATTGTATCATCAAGATATCTAAGAATGTCCTTAACTGTAGCCAAGTGAGATTTTTTTGGAAATGATTGAAAACGTATACATAAGCATACACTGAACATAATATCTAGTCTACTAGCTGTCAAATATAATAGACTACCAATCATACCTCGATATACCTTTGAGTCAACTGGCTTACCGGTTTCATCCTTGTCAAGTTTGGTAGATGAGCTAATTGGTGTTCCAATTTCCTTCGTACCTTCCATCCCAAACTTTTTGAGTAATTCTTTGATATACTTTGATTGATTGGTGAATGTTCCACTTTTTGCTTGCTTGATTTGCAATCCGAGAAAGAAGTTAAGTTCTCCCATCATGCTCATTTCAAATTCTTCTTGCATACTCTTAACAAAATCTTGGCACATATTTTCATTAGTAGCACCAAATATTATATCATCCACATAAATCTGAATCAAAAGAATATCTTCTTTTTCATGTTTGATGAAAAGAATTGTATTGATTTTTCCTCTTAAAAAATATTTTTCAATCAAGAAACTACCAAGTCACTCATACCAAGCTCTAGGGGCTTCTTTGAGTCCATATAGTGCTTTTATGAGCTTGAAAACATGATTTGAAGAAATATGATTTCCAAAACCTAGAGGTTGCTCAACATATACCTCTTCATTTATAAAACTATTTTAAAAAACACTTTTAACATCCATTTGAAGAAGTTTAAAATCTTTATAACAAGCATAAGCAAGTAGTATTCGAATAGCTTCTAATCTTACGACTGGTGCATATGTCTTATCATAATCGATTCCTTCTTCTTGTTGAAACCTTGGGCTACAAGTCAAGCTTTGTTTCTAAAAACCCATTTTGTTCCAATAATAGTATGATTTTTGGGTCTAGGGACAAGTTTCCAAACATAATTTCTTTCAAATTGAGTTCGCTCTTCTTGCATAGCTAGAATCCAAGATTCATCAAGAAGTGCTTCATCAATATTTTTGGGTTCAATTTGAGATTAAAAAGCAGTATGATTGCAAATATTTCTAAGAGATGATCGAGTACTTACACCTCGTGAAGGTTCTCCTAGAATTTGTTCCACTGGATGATCTTTCACTGTTTGGTTGCATCTTGCATCAAGTTTTGATGATCTTTCCTGATATCTCCATGTCAGACTTCCTCTATTGTGTTCTCTTTGTTGAGATGAGACTATCTGTTTAATTTATACCTTCTCTTTCTTCAACAATAGATTTCTTGGATAGTAGAGGATTAGATTCATCAAATACTACATGCATAGATTCTCGTGCAGTCAAAGTCTTTATTGAAAACTTTATAAGCTTTCATCAGTAGAATACTCGAGAAAGATGCCTTCATCAAATTTTGCATCAAATTTGCCTAAATTATTTCTATCATTCAAAATGAAGCATTTGCATCCAAATACATGAAAGTAACCAATGTTGGACTTTTTCTCATTCCAAAGCTCATAGGAGGTTTTATCTAACTTAGACCTTCTTAACATAACTCTATTTATGACATAACAAGCAGTACTTACCGTTTCGGCCCAAAAATAACTAGGCAAGTTGTTCTCATTGAATATTGTTCTTGCCATCTCTTGAAAAGATCTATTCTTCCTCTCTACAGCCCCATTTTGTTGAGGAGTTCGAGCTGCGGAGAAATTATGCATAAAACCATTTTCATTACAAAAAGCTTCAATATATTTATTAACAAACTCTTTCCCCCTATCACTTTGGGTACTTGAAATAGTATAGCCCCTTTTATTTTGAATTCTCTTGCATAGTTTGGTAAAGACATTATGTGTCTCATCTTTATGAGCACGAAAGATGACCCAAGTATGTCTAGAGAAATCATCAACAATAACAAATGCATTATATTTTCCTCCTAAACTTGCAACTCTGTTAGGTCCAAGAAGATCCATGTGTATCAGTTGCAGTAATCTAGTAGTGGAAATATGTTTCTTGGTTTTAAAAGAGGTTTTTGCTTGTTTACCAAACTGGCATGCATCACAAATTTTGATTTTATGAAAATTTTCCTTTGATAAACCCCTCACAATATCATTTTTTGAAAGTTTGGAAATAAGTTCCATGTTGACATGACCTAGTCTTCTATGCCATAGCCAACTAGTTTCATTTTGAGCTGAAAGACAAATAGCATCTTGTGAGGCAATTTCTTCAAATTCAATAATATAAACATTATTGCTTCTAAGAGTAATAAAACATACATTGCAATCATGACCATTCAAAATAATGCATTTATCCCTTTTGAAAGTAATTGTAAATCATTTATCACATAATTGACTTATGCTCAAAAGATTATGCTTTAGACCTTCAACAAGTAGAGCATTTTCTATTCTGAGAGATGACTCATTACCAACTTTACCTATCCCCATGATCTTTCCTTTCGAGTTTTCTCCAAATGTCACGTGTCCTTCTTTAGATTTAAGATCAATAAACTTAGACTTTACCTTGAGATTGAAGGAAAATTTTCATTCTACCTTTTCCAGAATGTGTAATTGTCTCCACAAAATAGTGGAGGCTGACTTCTAGATTGGCCTTCACCAAATGTAGCTGCAATGTTACCCACAGATCTTAACTCAAAAGATAGTTAATATTGTAAAAAGAGCCTTCGCTCTGATAACACTTGTTGCCCAGATGACTAACACAAGAGGAATGGTGAATTGAGTTGTATTTAAAAATCTGCAATTATAAGGTCAATTACACAATATAAAATATGAACAAAATACGAAGTAGTAATAAATATAAAGAGCAAGGGTAAGAGAAAACAAACTCAGTATTTTAACGAGATTCAGCCTCATTGCCTACGTCATTTCCTCAAGCTACCCCTTGAGGATTCTCAAATTCACTATTCAACTTCCTTCAGGTGGAGATAGAAACCTATTACACCTTTAAGCAGTACCACTACAAAGAATCCGTGTAGAACACCCTTTACACTTGCAATCACCTTACACGTGGTGATTTAACGTCTATTCCCTGTGTAGAACACCTTCTACACGTACAAGGGTTATACACACCCTTTTACTGATACAAGAATTGATAGTGGGTAGGTTATTAGAAAACACTCCTCAATGAGTGGAATAAAAAAAAAAAGTGCAAACTATATATCTCTCAAAATGAACAAGGGTTAAGGCTCAATGCTTAGAGAAGAGAGAGTGAAAGGTTTGAATGAATGTTGTAAAACTTGCAATGATGTGTGTATGCTCTTGTTCTAGTTGTTGTTTGAAGATCTCAAATGAGCTATTTATAGGCATATGAGACTTCACTTTCAAATTTAAAAAGATTCACATGTCAAAGACAACATCATTCACTTTTTCAAAATTTTCAAATCAAAGTTTTAATTTTCGTAATTGTCAAATACAACATCATTCACTTTTCAAAATATTCAACTCAAAGTTTTGCTTTTCGTAATTGTTAAAAATAACATCATTCACTCTTCAAAATATTCAAATCAAAGTTTTGATTTTCGTAATTGTCAAAGACAAATATCATTCACTTTTCAAAATATTCATATCAAAATTTTGTTTTTCATAATTGTCAAAGACAATATTATTCACTTTTCAAAATATTCAAACGAAATATGCACATGTGAAATATGACAATCAATCATCTTTCAAAAATTCAAATTTCAAACTTTTAATTTTTAAATATGTCATGCACATGTGGAAAATGCAATTTGATGCTTTATGATAAAAGATTAATTTTGAACCTTAATCCAATTTCGAATTTTATCAAGAGATATACAAAATTACTAAGAGTTTCATTTGCGAGCTTGTTCTCTTTCTTACTCATGCTTGGTTCATGTTAGTTTCCTCCTAGAATGATGTGGGTGTAATGTAGAATGCTCAAGGACTAACAGATGTAAGGAAGGTAATATGGATTAAATGGATGAGAACCGGTGCAGGTTGTATTGAGGAACGGATGTATGAACGGGATGCCAAGAACATGATGCAAGAAAGGAACGCATGAAAGGTGTATGATGAAATTCCTCAAAGGGTCTTACTGTATTGCCACATTGGGAGTATTCGAGGTCTCCCTTCCTCCAAGAATTCCACTACCAAAGATTCTGGACACTGACCACTACCCTCACTGCTTGACTATATTCCCACTCTAACAAACTCTTCCCTTTGATAAACTTACATCCCATAACAGAAATGGAAATGACAGTAATAAAGTGCACCGTTTAGGACACTCCCCCAAACGATGCGTTACATATTCAAACTAAAAATGACACTGCTAAATAGACAATAAAAACGAGATTAAATTCCTTCCCCATGAAACGGTGAGCTTTGGGGCTTCATTTATTCCACTGCTTCACTCCAACGATGCCGTCCAGAGTAGACTCCATCTCAAACACTTCAACTCAACACTTATCACTTCCGAACCCATATCTTTGACTTCATCTCATCAGTTCTCTAGGGTTCCTGACAGTTCATTGATGTGCTTGGCTTTATTGTATAGACAACTTGAGCTTGAGATCCCCTTATGCTTGAATTCATTTGTTATCATCAAAATCCATATGTAGATATGTAATTAATGAGGGTTAAAACCTTGGATAAACAAAAATCTTTCACAATAAAGGTATGAAATTCTTTATTTTGCTATATTTTAATAATACTCTTATATTGATGTTATATAGACAATATTAGTTGTTTTAATGGGTTTTTTGTTGTCGAAAATGACAGCTTAGAGTGGAGACTGCGAAATGTCTAAAACTCTCGCGCTAAAGATCTTTCGTTGCAATCAAGGTATGAGATTGTTTTTTTCTATATTTTTTCTATCTTCTTCTTCTACTTCCTCTTCCTCTTTCTATTCTTCTACTTATTTTTTCTACTTCTACTTCTCATTTCTTTGTCGGTATTAAAGGAATTAAATCTAATATTGCTATTAAACGAGTTCTTTTTCTTAATTAAGTCTTCTCACGGCTGAAATTAACAATGTACGCTAGTAAAAATATGATTCAAAAAATTTAAAAAATAATATCCACAAAACCAAAGCCACAATTCCACAATCATGAATAAATTTAAAGCAATAAAGTCAACCACCATGGGTCCATGGCATCAGTACACAACAATGGTCATGCTGCCATCGCAGTAAATAATATTCATAGATGCAACATCACAAATAATATTTAAAGATACAAATCTACTAAAAACTTTACTACTAAAGTATCACAAATCCAACACCACCTGGCCAACATATCGAATTCACATTGGACGCGATGTTCCCACCCCCTACCGGGCTGGGCCTGACTCATTTCCAGGAGGCCCAGTAGCCAAAGCGTAATTGGCCCACGAGGCAGATTAAGAAGGAAGAGACTCAGGGCTAGCATTGCAAGAGTGTCGACGTCGAACGATGGGACGACGTCCTCTCTGACACAACCATGCACACCACCTTGTAGCATAACCACACCTCATTAAAGGGCTAGATACGGAACGTGAACAAAGATCTCGGCGAGAACCCCTGTTTCTGACAGAATGCACGGAAGGTGGCAGAAGTCACCAACTTGCCACTTAGGATATGACCTAAGAGAGCCACGTCACATTAAAGACAACGATATGTTAGCTAGTATGGAAGATGGGTAGGCGCATCTGACACGAGATATGGGGACCATCTCGGCAAGAGGTATAAAAACCAAATCCCAGGTTAGATTATTTTTTTGTTCTCTCATATACATAAATTCTCTCTAAGGATCAATGAACTAACTTAAGCATCGGGGAGGTTGGTGAACCCTCACCGTCCTTGTGTAGTAGGAGACCGAGCCTGGTGATCGGTGTGCAAAACATGTCGTTAACAATGGCGCCATTTGTGGGATACTTTATAAACTAACATGTCCTTTGCATGCCAGCTGCAACATGCTCTCAAACTACTCGCGATTAGGAAGCAATCGCGAGGAATATGGAAGGAAGATTCACAGAGATGGAAGCACGCATGAGGAGAGTGGCAGCAAAAAGGGACTACCTTCGACAGGAAAATGAAACACTAAAGGAAGGGGCATGAACACTCAAGAAGACACAGCGCCGAGTCACAAAACAAGCACGCCCAGTCGCGAAGTCACAGAGGGATGGACATCGACAAAGAATGAGGAGACCAGCTGCTCAACAGTACGGACTTGCCCTATAGTGTGAAGGTGATGGCAGCACCACTCCCACCAAAGTTCAGAGTCCCACAGATTGAGATGTATGGCGGGTCCAAAGACCCCCTCGAGCACCAGTAGATCCTTAAGGTGCATATCACCTTTAACGGACTAAGTAGAGAAGTGGCATGTCGAGAAATGCATACGCCCAAAAACCCAGATACGAGGAAGTCTTCTCCACGAAGAAGCACTTGGCAAAGTAGGTAAGGTGTTTGGCATGCCTCGCCATCTCGTTCGATAAGGAAAACTGCATAGGGTGCTCTATGCTCACGATGATGCGCTAGTAGTGACCATACACTGGTAGCCAATTACACGACAAGGAGGATCCTAATAGACAATGGCAGCTCGATTGACATCATCTTCTAGGATACTTTCACAAAATTGGGAATTGATCTAAACTGCCTTTGCCCAGCCCATTCCTCTGAAGGGGTTCTTAGGGGATGTAGTCCAACCCGTGGGCATCATAACTCTATTGGTCTTGGTCGACGAGGCCCCCCGCACCGCCGCAACCATAACCGACTTCCTAGTAGTGAAGGCTTTTTCTTCCTACAACGCCATCTTGGGCAAACAAATGCTAAACAACCTGCGAGCGGTAACATCTTCCCATCACTTGAAGACGAAGTTCCCAACAGAGGCGGGTGTAGGAGAGGCCTGGGGCAAAAAAGTACTAGTGCGAGAGTGCTACTTGTAAGAACTGAAGACTGGAGGGAGAGATATTCAAATGACCGAAAGGCCAACTTACGGCATGGACCCACAGCCACCTCCAGAGTTCGTCGGTAATGAAGAAGAAATCAGGGACAAGTAAACCCTTTGGTAGGCGGAGCTGAACGAGCCATTGGAGCTAGTCGCCCTGAATTCGGACCGCCCTGAGAACATCGTGAGACTTGGGACCAAGATGGAGCTGGAGATGAGGTGGTCAACGAAGCAACTCCTGACCGAGCATCTGGATGTATTCTTGCTTGGAACCATGAAGACAATTCCAGGATAGATAATACAGTAAATGAAAACTACCTTTGTGTGAATCCCGAGGCAAATAAAGTTTGGTAGAAGCGTAGAAGTTCAGCGCGGAGAAGTATGCCGCCATAGTCGAAAAAGTTGACCTCCTTCTGATAAAGGGGTTCATCTGAGAAACACATTACCCGAGTGGTTGTCCAACATGGTTTTGGTGAAAAAGTCGTTGACTTCACGGACATGAACAAAGAATGCCCAAAGAACAGTTTTCTGCTACCGTGCGTTGACCTAATAGTGGACTCCCCACCGGGTCATCGCATGTTGAGCTTCATGAACACCTACTCGAGATACAACTAGATCCTCATGAATGCTGACGATGAAGAGAAGACGACATTCATCATGGAGCAAGGGCTCTATTGTTATCGAGCCATGCCTTCGAGCTCAAGAATGCAAGAGCGACTTACCAGCGGTTGGTCAACTACATGTTCAAAGACCAGATAGGCCACAACATGTAGGTCTATGTGAATGACTTGTTCATCAAAAGCAAGGAGATTGAACACCACTTAGACGACCTATGAGAAGCCTTCAGAGTAGACTCAGACAAGTTTTTAGGCTTCATGGTCTCAGAAAAAGGGATAGAGGCAAACCTAGAGAAGATCGGAGCCATAATGAACATGTCGCCGCCTCAAAGCATAAATGATGTACAGAAGCTAACCGAACGAGTAGCCACTTTTAACCGGTCCATTTCTCAGTCGACAAAAAAGTGCTTACCATTCTTCAAAGTATTGTGGAAAGCATAGACCTAGAACGACGAGTGCGATCGCGCATTCAGGAAGCTCAAGGAGTATCTGGCCAACCCACTACACCTCAGCCAAGTAGAGTTGGGAGAGGCCTTGAATGTGTACTTGTTAGTCTCCTCACATGTCGGGCTTTGGTTAGAGGGACAAAGGGCTTCTAGAAGCCAGTGTATTACACCAGCCGGGCTTTCCGAGGAGCAGAGATGAGATACCCCCGGATGGCTATGCTAGCCTTTGTGCTGGTGATGACTTGGGCGATTGAATTGAGCGTGTTCATCATCGACTACCTCTCTTAAAATGCTGTAAAGGGACAAATACTGGCTGACTTAGCTGAATTCACCGAATATCCTGAGGAAGTCCGAGATGTACCCGCAGGAAAGTCCTGGCTGGTCTTTGTCGAGGGCTCATTCTGCTGAGCTGGAAGGTGAGTAAGGGTGCATATCACCATGAACTCTGAGGAGGAACACAACTATGCGATTATGCTTGCTTTCAAAACTATCAGCAGCGAGGCAAAGTACAAAGCATTGTTGGCCAACTACCAGTCGCCGAGTCACTAAGGGCCACTGAAGTGGAAGTAAGAGCCGACCCCCAAGTAGTTCTCAACCAAGTCCTGGGGGAATTTGCTACAAAGGGTGAAAATTTGAAGAAGTATCCTATATCTGGTATCGAAAAGGCACAATCATTTCCAGTATTTATGTATCCAACAGGTGCTGAGGGGAGAGAATTAAATGGCCGACAAGTTAGCGCGGGCCACCTCAAGACAAGAGGATTCCCCCTACCAGAATAGACGATCGTCAAAACAATTGATGTAACTGCCATGGGGACTGAAGTCTCAGAGATAAGGCCGGGAGCACCAGAATGGGCTCGGGAATTGATAAAATACCTAGATACCGAGAATCTTCCTGATGAAAAGTGGGAGCCACAAAAGGTCAAAAATCAGGCGGCACGGTTCGCATTAGTAGATGGGGTCTTGTACAGGCAAGGTTTCTTGATGCCCCTCTCGCTGGAAATGACGCAATATATACTGGTCGAAATACACGATGGGGTATGTGGGAATAATTCTAGCGGAAAAGCACTAGCCACAAAGGTGGTAAAAGTGGGGTACTATTGGCCACACGCCCTTAAAAACGTGGAAGAATTTGTCAAAAAATGCCCGAAGTGCCAACAGTATGCCCTATACCGCATTGCCCACCAGAGGAACTGATGTCAATCATGTTGCCTTGGTTGTTCGAGTAGTGGGGAATCAACCCAGTCTTACCCTTACCCCCCGAGTAAGGGGCATAAGGTTAAGGGTCGCTGTTGTAAATTACTTCACGAAATGAGTGGAAGTGGAAGCGGAAGCCCTAGCAACCATCACGGCAAACAATATCACTCGATCCGGGTGGAAGGCTGTGGTTTGCAAGTTTGGCATTCCTTGCAACATAATCTCAGACAACGAGCGACAATTTGTAAAGGTGTAAAAAAAATCAAAAAATCGGTTGATTCGAATCAGACCGAACCGAACCGGAGTTCGATCTGATTTGTAAGCAGTTTGGTGTAGTACCGATTCTTAAGAATCAAAACCGGTCCTAAACTGGTGAGGTACCGATTTTCATATTTTGAAAACCGATTTAAACCGAACCGGACCGGTAATATATTTATAATCTTTTATATTATATATAATTTTTATATAATATTATATATATATATATATATTATATGCTAAATTGTTAATTAATATAACATAAAATTTTAATCTTAAAGATAAACATTAACATTAATTTATTAATATAAACTTACTTTTGATATTAATAAATTTATCAATATCAATGAAAATACATTTTTGGCAAATAAATTATATATATATATATATATTCTTTTGTAAATACATGTTTACACATTTTATTATATATAGTCATAAAAAAGGTCTAGAACTTATATAGACTATAGTTAAATTCAATACTATGCTAGTATGTTAACAATTAGTATAAAATAATATACTTATACTATAATATAAATAGACTAAAAGTTTAGTATATGTAAACATCATATTATTACTAATATAGATAATCCGTAAAACTAAAAAAACCAGATTGGACCGGACCAAAACCGAAAAAACTAAAAGTTTTGGTTTCGAGTGAATCGGTTCGGTATTAGTTCTTAAATTTTCAATGCACCGGTTTGGTTCTTCAAAATGTACAAAACTGGATCGAACCAAACCGGTTACACCCTTAACAGTTCGACTCAAGTAACTATCGTGACCGGTGTATGGAGTTGGAAATCAAGTCCAAATACCCCCAGGTCACCCATAGGCTAAAAGACAAGTTGAAGCAACCAACAAGATGTTGCTCGGAATACTAGAGAAGAAGTTGATTGATAAGAAAGGAAATTGGGAAAAGGAACTTCTTAGAGTCCTATGGACGTACCAGACTACTGTTAGAATGCCAATGGGAGAAACCCCTTTTGCCCTCACTTATGGAAGCGAATCGGTAGTACTGGTGGAACTAGGGATGCCAACCTACAGGATCCAACACTTCAACCAAAACTCCAACAATGAGAAATTGGAAGAGCAGCTGGACCTTTTAGAAGAAAAGAGATAAGAGGCTGCGAAGCGGATGACAATCAATAAAAGAAAGGTTGAGCACTATTTCAATAGGAGGGTCAAACCCAGGTCCTTTAAAGTGGGCGGTTTGGTCCTGAGACAGACGGGAACAACCATGCAAGAGGAGAGGAGAAGCTAGGGCCACGATGAGAGGACCGTATGTCATCACCACCAACAATATTGCTTGATTAAAATATCTAATTGTAAACACTGGAGGCCATGAATAAGATTACTCTTTTCTCCAAACTTTGTGTTTCCTCTTATAGGGTGCCAACAATGGGCGGGTAGGTCCCTTGACTACCCGACCCTCGCGTATCAAGCCAAGTCCCTAGACTCACAGTCTCGAACCATGGGCGGTGACAGTGTCTTGACTGTCCAACCCTCTTGTTCCAAGTCGGGTCCTTAGACTCGCTATGAACCATGGGCAGTGATAGTGCCTTGACTGCCCAACCCTTGCATAGCAAGCTGGGTCCCTAGACTCACCGCGAACTATGGATGGTGACAGTCCATGACTGCCTGACCCTTACGTACCAAGCCGGGTTCCTAGACTCATTGCGAACCATGGGAGGTGATAGTCTCTTGAATGCCCGACTCTCACATACCAAGCCAGGTCCCTAGACTCACCACGAACCATGGGCGGTGACAGTCCCTTGACTGCACGACCCTCGCGTACTAAGTTGGCTCCCTACACTCGGCGCGAACCATGGGCGGTGACAGTCCTTTGACTGCCTGACCTTCGCATACCAAGCCAAGTCCCTTCACTTGCCGCGAACTATGGCCAGTGACAATCCCTCAACTGCCCGACCCTTGCGTACCAAGTCGAGTCTCTGGACTCGCCCCTAACCAACAAGCTTAGTTAAAGGGTGGGGAAAGTCCCTTGACTACCCAACCCCTGTGTGAATAAGAGTAAAAGAAAAGGAACACAACAGAACGTCAGAAAGAGAGAAAACGACGAAAAGAAAAGAAACAAACAAGTTGAGTAAGGATGTCTTTGTACATTAAGAAAGCACGTCTTCATTACATTCAAAAACAAATACACAGGCAAACAAATACACATTTAAAAGCCTAGAGATGTGTCCAGGAATGCATCGGGCATATAGTCCTTGCCTAGGGAGTTGGCAAATTGGAGTGCCTGACGGTCGGGCTGGAGGGAGACAAGGTTGAAAGTCCTCAGGTCGGTCTTCAGGTTCTCCAATAGGTGATCCCTCAACTTGTCCAAGCCTTCTTTATAGTCATAGCCCTAAGCCTGGTCACGAATGGTCTTCGCCAACCATAGCTATGCAGAGAAAAAATCCAAGGCCCCATTGGAATCCGCTAGGATGGGCCTCTAGGCTTGGATGACAAGATCTCGAGAGAAAGCCACAACTCTTCTTTATATACATAATTTCTATACGCCTGCACCTTGTAATGCAACTACTTTATCCCGTCTTGATCACGTCGAAGAAATGAAAGCTATGCGCCTATCTTTACCAACTAATCATTCGAGTGCAGGTCCGTGCAATTTGCTTCTAGCATGCATTTAGTGCTTATATCTTCAAAGTGACTAAAAATTGTAACATATGTCCAATGAAACTTTTTGATAATTCTAAAATCATATAACCACATAAATCCAAGATACACCTTGAAAGAGAATAATATACAAAAACTATATTCTAGTCGAGAGATGCATCTTATACTTTGTTGTTGGGGTGAAACAATTTCCGTTTGAATTGGAAAAATTTACCAGACCGGCCGAAATTTGGTGTGGGCAGTTTCGGTCCACAATGTGTCGGACCGAAGGGGTTCGGTCTGGTCTCGGGGTTTGTAAGTTTTGGACTGGACCGAACCGAAACTGATCGATTGAAATATTTATTTTTTAAAAATATTTTTAATAATATAATATATTATTTTATATAGTAATTATATAAGTTAATTATGTAATTTTCATCTAATCTATATCATTGACCATATAAAATGTTAAATAATATATGCTATCAATTAATAATATTGTATCATAAATCATATGATAATATATGTAGATACATATTACATTCATATATACTCTCTACTATTTACACTTAATTAAACTAATAAGTTAATTTCTTTTTTGGATAGCTAAGTTGCAAGCAAGCATAAATAATCTATATACAATGAAATTACTTGATATTCATTAAGCATATATAAAATGTAGGACATTACTAATAATTATGCATACTAAAGAGTAAAGTCTAAGTTAGTAAGTAGTAACTATCAACATCATAAATATAATTACAGTTAAATATTTCTTTTAATGAGTTAGTTATATAATCCATATTAGTAATTCACTTAATTTTAATTTTTGTAATTTAAATAATTTTTTATATTAATTTATTTACAAAAATAAAAATAAAACAAAATAAAAATAAATAAATAAAATAACAAAATAACTAGGCCGGACCAAACAGACTAGACCAGACTGATAGCTAACGGTCCATTATTTCCCATTCTGGACCAGACTGGTTTACACCCCTACTTTGTTGCATACTAGCTTCCATTGTCTCGACAGTATTTACCAAATTTGAGCCATCGTCACTTACAATAATGCTGCTAACCAAAACTCTTAAGCTAACAAAGGTCATCACCAACAACATTTTTCTTCCAGGAAATGTATACAATAACCTACTAACATTTCTAGCACTAAGATACCAAGAAATGAAGTAGAAGAAAGTGAGGAATTGGACACACCTAGTGCTGAAACTAGCAGCTAAAAGGCTAGTTTTCTCACTTCACTTTGTTACTCGCTCTCTCTTGGGTTCTCACAATGTATTAGTGAGTTTTTGTGCTTTGATCTTTGTGTGTGCATGAAGTAGAGATGTAGAGGAATGGAGGAAGATGACTCTCAGTTTGCATAACATAAATGAGGAGTTAAGAGAAGAAGATGTTCGACTGAAGTGCATATCGCTCACTAACTCTCTCACATGTTCAACTTTATTGCCAAGTGTATGGCATAAGATTAAGTGGTATTTACATGAGCCACACAATCGTGTTTTGCTGCAGCAAATGGTGTTCCAACTGGAGACGGGTGGAGAACACAAAGTAAAGTAAAGTTCCACACTGCGAACAATCCAAATGTGGAGAAGGGGCATCCCCGCCGCCGTCCGGGGATGTCAGCTCCTCGGTATCAATCATTGTCCAAGGAGCAACGGTGCGCACCTTAGCATCGGCGCTTAGGGAAGGAACCATCTCGCAGACATCCTCAAACAGTATGACGAGAACGCAAGATTCCCTAGGAGCTAGGGTGAGGAAGGCCAAGAACAAGGCCATCTCGAGCTCTTCCACTTCTCGGCTAAGGACCCTCGATGGGAACACAGGCCATGCTAAAGTGGGAAATTGGTCGGACCGAGGAACGTCCAAAAAATTGAAGGTAGGTCAATGACCCCGAGATGTCTCTGCAGCCCTCGATGACGACGGCACCCATGAAGACTAGCCTGGGGGAGGCATCTCAGTAGATCTGGAGCTACCACTGTTGGATCCCGACGGCTCACGAACCATCTCACCTCAATGCAAGGCTTTTTCCCTTTCCCCTCCAACGGAGAATTGGGGGCCTCTTCTGATCCCAAGGAGTGGGGGACCTCTTCATGATGTAACGGCCACTTAAACGAGATAGATCTAGAGACACCAGGAATCAATTGATGTTGGCTTCGGTTTATAGGGCATCGATATGGATTTCCTCCTTATGTGTCTCCACCAAAGCATAGACTGCCGCCAATTGAGCTTGCTCCTGCTCAGTCAAAGCCATGCAAATCTCTGATGCTCAGTCAAAGCCATGCAAATCTCTGATGCTCAGTCAAAGCCATGCAAATAAATCTCTAAGCCCCCCCACCTTCTGGCGTCCTCTCGGAGATAACTAGATGATTTATGGAAGAGTGGCGTGAAACGACAAGGTTATTGGAAGAATGCCAACTAGAAGAGGAAGCACATCAGAGGGCAAGGGTCCTGATTAACGAAATGTTGTCATTATGACTGCATTGTGAGACCACACGAAGTAAGATGGTTAGAGACCATGAGCTCAAGAAGGAGGATGAAGGTGCAGTCTCATCAGGATCAGGCATCGTCGAACTCAGCAGGGAGGCAAGTGCACCAGAAAGCAGTAGAGACAGATGCTACAGAAGCAGCCAATGTAGAATACAAGGGGAGGAAACTCTTGATCCGGTGATGGGAGAAGAGGATCTAGGGGTGAACGAAAGATTGAGTGTACCCTCACCGCTAACTGGCAAACCGTCCACGTCGGTGGAAAGGACTACTAATGTCCCGCCTTAGGCACATCCCTTGAAATTCCACATTAAGAGATAGTCCTTGTAATGCCCTCAACCCCCTCTTGTGATTTGGCAGAGATCAAGGCGTCGGGACATGCAACATTGGGTTACATACCCCCTTTGATCAAGGCGACCAATTGTATTCGGTTTGCCACCTATTAGGTGATGAACATACCATTATGGGATGTATTTAACTCTATGTGAATGTTTATGAGGAATAATAGTAACTATTTTTTTTGTGTTTTAGACTCTAGGTCTAGTTTATCAACTAGACCTCTATTTTTTCTGTTGTGATCTTATACCTATATCCCACACGTACACTTCCATCCGGATGAGGCATGCCTAACCTAATCAAATCCTGGGTGTTGACCGCCTGGCTAGCACCCTTGACACTATAGAACCTCGCTAGAACCTTTCAAGACCAAACCTCTAGAGGAGGTGCGGGACCAATCGACCCGCCAGGAGGTGGAGTTAGAGGGGTTCAGGAAGTCAAGCCATGACCTCCAGGGCGAGAAGGACAAGCTAGTCAAGTAGCATAACTCCGATGTGAGGTCCCACAACTGGTTGCATAGGACATACCAGGACCTCACCAAGTCCTGGAAGCACAATACAAAGCTTGTCAAATCTCGGGACAACAAACCAAAGCATTGGAGTCTGAACTAGCTTCCACTCCAGGCAAGCTGCTATCTCAGAACTTGCAAATTGAGGCTCTAGAGTCTAAGCTGGCTTTCACTCAGGACGAGCTGGCCAAGAGTAAAACTATAGGTCGGTTAGGTAGCTATGACAAAAAATTATAACGAGAGATAATGCTCCTGAAGATGTAATGAACAGTTCATGTAAATAGCTAAATGACACATATATGTATACTTTGGCAAAGAATCACCCACTGGGACACAGCCACATGGGTCCGTAAAACATGGCGAGGAGTCACTCAATTAGTGAAACACATATTTATATAAGCATGGTGAGGAATCTACCTCTGAGGAGTTATCCTCGCTTGCATTGTACTTTAAAGTTTGAGTATTATTTAGGCGAGTAATCACTCATCGCTCAGTAGGTCCAATCCATAAAACAATTGCCAACACATAGAGATTGACCACATAGATATTCGTCACACAGACATTTCGTCACCTGATGGGCAAACAGGGGATGAGTTACATTGCATAAATCTCTTCTACTTGAATGACATTATGCAAGCCAACCAGCATGTACCCCAATGCAGGTCGACTTACACACATATATAACATGTTGCACCGGGGAACGTCTACCGGGGCAACCAGCTTGAAGACACTAACACGTGATACACCGGGGGATTCTACATCCCAACTATAAGGTGAGGTCGACACGATACTGCCCCATCCCTCCTTTGAAGCTCCGGGCGACGTCTAGTAGGAATGGGCATGGGGAACTTCATCCTAACTCGGGAAGATTGATGCATGGTAGAAATACTCATACAGAGATATAAATACATGACAAGATCACGAATCAGCAAAAAATAGCAAACACATTCAAAATCTAGAAAAACAAGAAATGAACATAAAATAGGCATAATGATCCAAAACGAATTATTTATGTTAGAATGGGGGAGGTTACAAAAAATACAAATGCCTCTCACATACAACATTCACCCCACATTTCACAATCTTGACTTTGAAGCTAACCTACCTCACACCGTCAGGCTCGCTACTCAGTCGCATGGTTCCTTCCCTGCTTCCTCTAAAGATTTCGGCTCCACAAGGTCTCATGTGCCTAAGATCATAAAAGTGAGATTTTTTCCCATGTCCAAATCCCTTTTATAAGGTGGGACTGTCAAATGTCCTTCTGACACATCTCTGACTTTAGGTATGTTTGAATAGGGGTGCTTTGGCCTCAATTGTTGCACTGTAGGATGACATAGACAAACAACCAGGGCATGATCCACACCTCCTTACGACTTGCCAACTTCATAATCCATCCTTGAATGAGGGTCTTCCACGTGGCATCGGAACATTCCTCTAGGTTTAGATGATATGACTTCCCAAGTTGTAATCCTTCCAGCAGACCCACTACGGATGTGACCCTTCAGGTGGAGAGTTGGCTTCTATGTACGACACTGCCACTCTTCTGAGCATCTTCCATATTGTTTCGAAAAGCTCTCGTATCTGACACAATATATCCTTGACTGTTGCTCGCCCCAAGCGAGTAACCCTTGCATGCCTTGGGCGAGTAGCTCTTGTCTCATCAAAGTCATTGGCCTCTTCAGCTCCTCGTTCTCGCCAACCTGGCGGGCGACTTTTCTAGCTCACCTACTATGGGGAGAGATACTCATCTCCTCCTCACTCTGGGACATATCTTCCAGAACATTTATAATGTGCTTGTTCACCCACATGTTGGACTAACTACACTTTGCAGCACTCGCAACAATTTCCTTCACCAACCAATGGAGTGTTCCTCATCTTTCTTTCTACTTGATCGCATTGGTGGTTTTTCTCCTTGCACTGGCGGGGCCCTCACATGCTTTGTACTCCCTGTACCATTCCTAAGCGGTATGTTACCACGAGTTTAATATGGGTTGAGAGATTCTCCATGATGATTGGGGTGGGGCGTTTCTGTATTAGCTTAACATGATATCGCGAGTAGAGATAGTCCCCACATTCATCAGGTGGAGTGTCCTTTGAAATTATTTGGTAGAGGTGTTCCACATGTAACTAGGTAGAGAGATTTCCCGTGCCGAATGGGGAGTGATTCTCACACTTGGTGATTTTTATGAATGTACATGTCTTTTTCATAGAGGGTAATTCATCACCATGCTTATGAATATATGTGTTTTGCTCAACATGGTAATTCCATGCCATGCTTAGGAATACATGTGTTTGGGCTCAAAGGGTGATTCCTCGCCATGCTTAAAATATGTGTGCTCTTAAAATCATTTACATGAATTGGTGCATGCATATTCATTGACATTGTCTTTCATTTTTACTACTTTCATGGGTTTTAACTTATTGAGGTTTCATAGAAATCTAACTGTGATGATCCAACATGCGGTTTTCTTTCTCGAAACTATAGACCTTGATGTAGATGTAGCCCAGGAGAATTATCCTGAGGAAGAAATGTTGGGTTTGTGGAGCTTGGTTTTGTTGGTGTGTCAGCCCGATTGGATGACCCAACCCAACAATGATGTGCTATGGTTTTTTGGTAGATTTTCAATAAGGCTTGGCCTATGAAATGTAGGCTTGGGTTATTAGAAAAAATGCCAGATAGAAATTTTGCTCGACGTTCGTGTGACAGGTAGATGGAGCGAAGCTCAAATAGAGAATTTGCTCAAGCGAATGATGCAGAAAAGTGAAAATTAAGGTTTCCTCCATGTGACACTATAAATATGTATTTAATGAACAGTTTAGCAGGTTCTGAGTGTTCTGAATAGTGAGATTTCGCCCCAAAGTGTATTTTGTGATTCCTTAGTATATTAAAATCCTATGTTGCTCTGTGAACGTTGGCACGTTGCCGAATCATGTTAATTTTGTGTCATGTGATTGATTTGCTTGTGTTTGTTTTACTTTGTCTTTCATTGTTTTCTCACAACAACTGGTATCAAGAGCCAAGGTTTGAGTCTGAAGGGAGAACGATGGCTGGAAATGAAGTGGAAGCATTTGGGATCAAGAAGCTTGTCGGTATTGACTTTTGCTACTGGTGGAAACTTCATCTTCCATTGTTAGGGAAGAAGCCAAAGAGTATGGACGATACTGATTCGAACATGTTAGATCGACAGGTTCCGAGGGTTATCCAACTTACACTGTCAAGATCGATTGCACACAATATGGTCAAGGAGAAGACTACAGTGGATCTCATGAAGGCTTTGTTCGTATGTATGAAAGGTAGTCGGCGAATAACAAAGTGCACCTGATGAAGAAACTGTTCAACCTGAAGATGGCAGACGGTACGTCTATTGCCTAGCACCTGAATGGACTTAACAATATCAAAAACCAATTGTCGTCTGTAGAAATTGATTTTGATGATGAGATTTGGGCATTGATATTATTGGCATCAATGCCAAATAGTTGGGAGGCCATGAAATCGTTGTGAGTAATTCTGCTGGGATTTAATCCTTGTTGAGGAGGTGCGCAAAAGTGATTCTAGTGAGATCTTGGGTTCGGGTTTGGCCAAGAACGCTGAAAATTGGGGCAAGGGACAAGACATGTCAAGTTCCAGGAATAGGGGCAGGAGTAAGTCGAGATCTGGGCAGCAGATCGTTTACTGGAATTGTGGTAAGCTGGACCACACCAAAAGAGACTGTCAGAATTAGAAATAGACTAAGGATAACACTGTGAACGCGATGGCTGAGGAAATACAGGATGCTCTATTCCTTGCAGTGCATAGTGCAGTTGAAGATTGGGTGTAGGATTCAGGGGCTTCGTTCCATAGCACCTCACATCAAGAAGTCATACAGAATTATATTGCTTATAATTTTGGAAATATGTACACAGCTGATGGAGAGGTACTGGATGTAGTGGGAGTGGGCGATGTGCACATCACACATCTGATGCAGAGCTGCCAGGACGACCATACCTCCAAAGTGGTCACCCACCTTCAATTATATCCTGCTGACTGAAGGTGATGAACCACGGTACAAAGGTAAAATCTTGCGAGATGGGAGATTGAGCAAATGGGAGTTAGCTGAGAGGCAGCTGATTGGACTTTCGAGGAGGAAGCAGAGACTGTATAAGAGATGGGCATGTCGGCTGAAGACAAAATAGAATAGTAGCAAGAGGTGGGATTAGTCACCCAGATCAGAGACGGGGGCCTCGGCTACAAGTTCTCTAATGTGTGCTAGGGTCAGTACGAGACCAAATATTCCCAGTGCAGCGGGAGTTGAGAGTAACCCTACAAATGTGTTGACTGAGGGCATCATACATGAGGAACTAAGGTTATGCACAACTTCAGTTGGTCTTCTAGCTTGAAGAAAAGGGCTATAAGTTGGAGAGGTGGAGGATTACACGTTTGGAGATGATGGTGAGTTGGGTTTGTGGAGCCTTATTTTGTTGGTGTGCTGGCCCGATTTGATTGCCCGACCCGACAAGGATGCGTTATGGTCTTTTGGTAGATTTTCAATGAGACTTGGGCTATGAGGCACAGACTTGGGCCTATCAGGCCAAGCCGAAGTGAAGTTTGAGCGATTTGATGACTGAAGGTGGTGAACCACAGTACAAAGGTAAAATCTTGCGAGACAAGAGATTAAGCAAGTAAGAGTTAGTTGGAAGACAACTGATCGGACTTCTAGGGAGGGAGCAGAGATTGCACAAGAGATGGCCACATCAGTTGAAGACAGAACATGTTAGCAATAGGAGGTGGGATCAGTCGCCCAGGTCAGAGATGGGGGCCTCAGCTACAAGTTCTATGATGTGTGCCAGGGTTAGTACGAGAGCAGATATTTCCAGTTCTGTCTTCAGCTGACATGCACATCTCTTGTGCAGTCTCTGCTTCCTCCCTGGAAGTCCAGTCAGCTGCCTCTAACTCCCACTTGCTCGTATCCTGTCTCGCAAGATTTTACCTTTGTACCGTGGTTCACCACCTTCAGTCTGCAAGATATAATTCAAGGTGGGCGACCATTGTGGTGTGTTGGCTCGATTTGATGACTAGATAGAAAGTTCTCTCAACGTTTGCACGACATGTAGCTCAAGTTAAGCTCAGACATAGAGTTTCTAGAGTCTCACTCGACAGGTCACTCTAACAAACATTGAACAAAAGGTTCTCTTGAGGCGCGCTCGACACTCCGCTCAGTTTAGGGTTTCTCCTGTGTGACACTATAAATATGTACTTAAGGAACAATTTAGCAAGTTCTGAGTGTTCTGAATAGTGAGATTTCACTTTAAAGTATATTTTGTATTTCCTTAGTATAATAAAATCCTCTGCAACTCTGTAGATGTAGGCACATTGTTGAACCACCATGTTAGTTTTGTGTCGTGTGATTGATTTGCTTGTGTTTGTTTTGCTTTGTCTGTCATCATATTTCTCACGACAAGAAAGACCTTCCAATCTTGAAGAGTAGCCACTAAGGCCTGTCTTCGTTTAAGTTATATTTTATGATTTAAGATATTTATTGTAATTGGGCAACAAATACTTTGTGGTACTATATTTTGATATAAGTGATGAACTTATGATGTTGTGCAATTAATATTTGAGATGAAGTAATAGTGACATTCGTATATTATTATTATGGAAGATTGTTGGTACACTTCTCTATTACTACTATATTAGTCTCCGACTGATCCTATTTACCATTTTCACTATGATTTTTATTATCCATGTGTGCTCGGCATACGGGTGCACAACCCTCATCCGAACGTAAGGGATACAGTCGATTAGCTCACATTTTGGGCATTGCGGCTCCTCGCCAGGAAGACTAATGAGGATAGAGGACGCCACATAATGCCAACACATTTTGCGCAATACAGTGATGACAATTTCTATAAGCATTAGTTAAATCAGTTGGTACCCAAGCATCCATGAAAGTTTCGTCCATTGCACCAAGATATTTCTACAATGATATTATCAAGTGTACGTAAATCAAATAGTGTCTTCTAATCTAGACTCTAAAAAGGTTAAAGCATTATGAATGAATTAAGATCATACTAGAAAATAATTACCTCAAACTAGGGATAATAATGTTTGCGGTTACCTTCAATATAAGGATGCACCCCAATGACATGTGTTGGTTCAATTAGGCGTCTCTCAAGATTACAGAGCGCCCGCATCACTGCCCTAATAGTCGATTTATGATTTCACTAGAATGTTGGTACCGATCTCCCACAAGTCATTGTCCCCGGGTATGGCTAACCACAAAACAAAACATTGCTACTGATTCATCCACCGCCACTCCTCAAGTAGATTGAATGATATCATGTCCACATAACGTGTGCATAAGCTCGAAATGCGTCGACCTCCATTCAAAAGAAGTCCTTACGACGCTGAGAATGTCCATTCAAAATTGTAATTATATAAACATCTCCATGTAAACCGAAGTTGTGTTGCGGCATTCTAATATGCCCTTATGAATGAAACGATGCGAGCAAAATAAAATAAGTGCAGCAACTGTCATTTCCCGCATCATCACCACTAGTGTAAAAGCTCGATCCCTATTTGATACCGGATGAACTAGCACCAAATATGGTCTCTCGCTCTAGCTGTTCTATTCCATAGATAAGTCATCGTTTGGCCCACTGTCATTGTCCATAGGTAAGAGAAAAAAAAATGTTAAGATAATAAATTAAATTAATGCCATTGCATATAATGCCAACTATTTCCTTTTAAATTTGTAGAGAAAACTAAATCCATGATGTTTCCCACCACCAACACAAAAATCTTTTACCATGCCTTTGAAGTATGAAATTAAGGGTATGTCATGGGAAATGAAATAAGATGAAAATTTTATAAATAGTAGTGATATAATTTGAGTTAATTATTTATTGAGTTTTGGAAAAGGAGAGCGAAAAAGTTAAATAAAAAATATTATGAAGTTAAAATATTATTAGAATATAATGTTTTAATATTATTTTTATTTTGAAATTTTAAAAAATTAATTTTTTTGTTTTTTGTTTGGAAATTTGAGAAAGTTGTAATGATTAGTTTGAAAGTGTTTAAGTGATATTTGAGAAGAAAATAAGGTGGGATGAGATGAGACTAGATAGGATAGGATGGATGAGATGAAAATTATTTCCAAACAACTCCATATGAATATCAATAGTACGAAAATGATAATCATAATATAATAATGAGGCCATAACATAACAACTCACTCTGAATATGATAAATAAAAAAACATATTACAATAAACAAACCTGATTGTTACCCTGGGTTAGACTCAGTTGTTTGAACATGGCACACAATTGTTATGAATAGTAAAGTCAAACAATAGTGGAAAATACGACGAAACCATATAAATACAACTACCGTGCCACTGCCCACCACAGTAAAATAATTAGTCGAGCACATAGACTGATAGAATAAAGGCCTAATTCAATGTAAACCCCAAGCCCATCCACTCCTGTGACTTTTAGCAAGGAAGCCTTTTTGAACTGTCTGACCACATAATCAATGGTTTGGATAGTGAAATAAGAAGAGATAATTTTAGATAAAAATTAAAAGTTGAATAAAATATTATTAGAATATTATTTTTAATATTATTATTATTTTGAGATTTTAAAAAATTAAATTATTTATTATATTTTATTTAAAAATTTTAAAAAATTATAATAATAAGATGAGATGATATGAGACGAGACAATTTCACCATCCAAACGGGGCGAACACAATGAGAGTGGAAATCAAAACAGCCATCCGACGACCCACTGCTCATTTCGTCTTTACTGCGCTTCACGGTCATTGTCCCATAGAATGCCTCATCCAAGTTTGCCCTCGCTGCAGCACTACGAGATGTTGTCTCTAGGCACTTGCTATGAGAATGCAACAATTGAAGCGATAAAAGCAAATATATTATGGATTGCCAATGATCGATGAACAATAAAGCAGTGCAAATATCAAAGTACCAATAGTAGCAGCATGCAGCATCAACATCAATATAAAAGCTACAAAGTTCATAATGACAATAAACAGAAGATATTTCTCGTTAATGTTTCTCTTGTAAAACAAGAGAAAAAACTTTATTAAGAGGCAGGGGCTCCATAAGTAGAATCTCTGTAGGAGCAGGTGCTAAAGATTCATTCAATCCCATCAAAAATTGTAAAACACGTTTCTGTTGGACATAATGGTTTAACGTTTGTACAGCTCCACAAGAACAAGCAAGAAAAGGCTTGTAATTAGTAAGTTCATCCCAAAATCCTTTAAGATGAGTAAAATAGTTACTCACAGAAAGAGAACCTTGAGAAAGGGAGGAAATCAATTTTTGTAACTGAAAAATGTGAGGTCCATTTTTTTGAGAAAATCGTTCCTTAAGATCTTAACAGATCTCACAAACAGTTGTAATATACAAGATATTAGAAGAAATTTCAGAAGAAACATAGTTTAAGATCAAAGATATCACCATATTGTTACATCGGAGCCATGGAGAGAAAAGAGAATATGTTGAATCTGAAGGTTTAGTAATGGATCCATCAACAAATCCAAGCTTGTTTTTCGCCGAGAGAGCCATAGTCATCAAGTGAGACTAGGCATGGTAGTTCTCACCGAGAAGATGTTGCGTAACCAAGAGAACACCAGGACTGTCACTAGGATGAAGAAAATAAAGAGAAGTAGCATCCTTAGAGATGGATTTGTGAGACGGCGCCATAGAAGCAAGAAAAAAAGGACGTCTGATACCATGTAAAGTGAACCCTAGAAGAGCACAGGAAAGGGTGAAAACCCTAGCAGACCAAGGGTCAAGAGAAAAAGGGAAAGAACCTTCTAGAAGTGAAATGAAAAATATACTTTGTAAAGTGTTAATTACATCTGTGTATAGTGGCACTATTTATAAGAATACATGAGGAAATAAAATTACATGTGACTATCATGTGATACAAAGATGAATGAAGTGAATAAAAGAATAGAATAATAAAAAGATGAAAAATAATAAATCTAATTCCTGATAATAGGCGTAGCATAATGGGTCTATATTCAAGGGCAATGATACTGTTACACCTCATTTACTATTATTTTACTATCCAGTTTTTTTTTTCCTTTTGTTCTTTGAATCTCGATTAAAAATTTCAGAATATGACATTCTTGTATAATTTAGAAGACAATAAATTTAATCAGCCAATGTAATCATGTAAATTAATTCAAAATAAATTCAATTGTATAAATCTTGTACGCCATGTAAATTAATTCAAAATAAATTCAATTTTGCTAATTTTTTCAGACTCTTGTATGCCATGAGATTGAGAATTCATGGAAGTGATAAGTTGTGGTGGATACCCACTAGAAAAGATACATTCTCTATTCGTTCCTTTTATAAGACCCTCACAAATCCGCAGCCCAATCACTTTCTATGAAAAAATATTTGGAGAAATAAGGCACCTCTCAAAGTGATTTTTTTTGCTTGGACAATATTTTGGGCAAGACTTGACTATGGATAACTTATGGAAATACTGGGTGATTGTTGTGAACTAGTGCTGTATGTACAGGAAGAATGGTGAGACTGTGGATCATCTTCTTTTGAATTGTGAGGTCACCAGAACGTTATGAGATGATGTTTTAGGAGATTGGAGTTAGCCTGGGTTATGTCTGCTACTGTGGTGAGCACTTGGCCAGCTGGAAGAATCTGAGTCAAATTCTACAAATCACAGCTATGTGGATGATGGTTCTTATATGTATTCTATGGTGCCTATAGAAGGAACGAAATAAATGGACTAAGGAGTGCTCATTGGAGGAGATTAGAGTGTTCTTTGTGAAAACTTTATTCTTTTGGGCAGATGCTGTAGATTTGAATGGCATAGATTTTCATGATTTTCTTGTTTCTATTTCTTCCTCCTAACTAGGTGTAAGCTCTTGTTTACCCTCTATGTACTTGGGTTATGCATATTATTAATATAATCTATTACTTATAAAAAATAAAAATAAAAACAAAGAAATGATTCTAACTAAAGATGAGACTTCTGTCAAGAAATCTGTCACCACTCTTAATGTGTAATGTAAATATATGGTATCTATAAATTTAGAGAGTTCAATAGAATTGTATTGGTAATGAATTTGTTGAGGAGCTATTGTGCTAACATTTCGTCACTAGGATGCTTGACAAAGTCACATCAGTGGACAATTTCGCTTGACTGGTGAATTACCTTGATGCTAACTGCACTGTCAAGACGATTTACCTTGATGCTAACAGTACCACCATCAGGAATGGAATGATCAAGGTTTTCAATTGCTTTGAGTTTTAGAATAAGTGATAATCTCGTAATGACGTCAAATAAGATGATTTTGAGTTAGCATTATATTTTTCAACCATGCCCCTTTGCCCTAGCTCAAGTAATGGGATCATCAGCCTAGGCTTCCGCTTCAACTATTGTCTTGCATTAGTATTAGTGACCATACACATGATTTGTCTTGCATTATGAGGCTCATAGGCAATACTCCCCGACTCTAAAATAGATTATGGAAGTAATCAGGTTGATTTGAACATCAAGCTGAATGCCAATTGGGTTTGACTTCCTCTGCAATAAGAAGTGCCTATTAATTTTCTACAATCCGGAGGGAAATTCTCCCATATACATCATAATTCATTACGAGAGAAAAAGGATTAGGCAACTTGTCATGTGTTTACTTGGAGTTAACAGAAGAAGCTCATAAAAAATCCAAGCATTAATGGAAGCAGCTCTTTCCATGCTTCCTGTGCTTCTAATGCTTCTTGTTTTGCCCTGTACTACTTGTTAACTGGATTAATCTACATCAGTTCATGTGAGTCAGATGATAAAATCTATAATGAAGAATAGCATTGCTCGAGCTTTTAAAGCCCACTAATTATTTTCTTAATGTAATAAAACTTCATCGAATGGGTTGGCAAAGCAAATTTTCACAAGTTGACATATTTAATAGCAAAATGCCTATCCAATTATGTCGATATGCATGGGATGAACATTACTACTTAACGTACGTCTTGCCCCCCACTTTCCCTTTCAAATACCTGACTGTATATTATTCTGAACCACCCTATATATGCATCTTCATATCATATTTGTCAGAAGATTTCACAAATAAATTCATGAACCGTTTCAAGCCTTAATCTCCAAGAAACCAAATAAATAAAGCACTATAAATTACAAAGTCCATGTATGGATCAAATGGATGATCCCCAGATGCTGCGTCTATTATAAAGTCCAATGTCCCAACCAGGGCCTGTAATAAAAAATATGATAGTAACCATCAGTTGGAACAAAAATCATTGATTAAGGCATCGACTTTGGAAAAACATTTTCAAAAGTATGGAAAAAAATTCAAGAATCATAAACAAAAGAGAGACAGACACATAAAATGAGACATAACATTTATATTAAATGGCCAATTAATTCGGTAGCATTAATATTTTTCTTCAACTTAAAAACTCTCAAGATTTGGGTAAGAACTCAAGGAGATCTTAATTAAACTAAGAAGAAGTCTTGAGTTGTACGTTACCTCCATCTGCTGTTGGTCAGATGAAATCACAAACTTGTCTGCATTAAGAAGACTTAGGGCCTCCTCTCTCTTAGATATGCTTGTGCTGAAAACTATAACGTTCAACCCAAAAGCCTAGCCAAACTTGACAGCCATATGACCCAGACCACCGAGGCCAATCACTCCTAGAGATTTACCAGGTTGATTCATCTTGTACCTCATCATGGGAGAATAAACTGTAATTCCAGCACAAAACAGAGGTGCTGCCGAAGCCAGTGGATAGTTTTCTGGAATCTTATAGCAATATCTGTAGATCCAATAATTTCCCAAAACAAAACTATAATTCAATTTGTTGTAATCCCTTGATTTCTTTCTAACTAGGCAATAATGATACTAAATAAATCAATTTGCAAATCTACTTATTGACACAACAAATATACCAGCTGCTTACAACATGATCTTAAAAATACTTGCCTTTCATGGACAACAGTGTAGTTGGAGTATCCTCCTTTGGTGATTGTACCATCATTATCGATGACGTTAAAAGTGCCAACAACTCCCTTTGCACAATAAACTTCTAACGCATCATTACAAAAATGGCAATCCCTGCAAGAGTTAACATAAGTTCCCACCCCAACATGGTCCCCAACTTTGAAACCGCGGACATTGAACCAATCTCCTTCACAATTCTAGCAATCTCGTGTCTGCAGCCATGCAAATAATCCAATGACCATCAGTCTATTAAAATAAGAAGAAAAATTATATTCATCATCCTCACACCACACACCATACATAATTTTTTTTATTTTTTTTATTTTTTTCTCTTACTAAATGCGTGATGTATGGATGATGATTAAAAGAAGTCAATGAGTTTAGGAAGAATAAAATAAAAAAAAAATTAAAAAAATAAAATAAGTGTGTTGTGTGGTATGTGAAGATAATGAGTAGCAAAAACTCTTTTCACAATATTTTACACAAAAAATGTTTTAAAATGAGGGATATTTTTTTAAACAACCTAATGAAAGTAAATTATTTTTCAAAAATATTCTTATTTTACATGTACTATGAAATATATTGTGAAATGTATTATGTGAGTATTATTACTCGGATAAAAAACTGCAAACATCATGCACCTCACAAGTAAGCCGGACTGATGTATTAATGTGCAAAATTGCCTTGGGATTGTTAAACAAACACTTATAATGTACTAATGGTTGGAGATGAAGATGGGCATGGTGTCTAGTCGTTTTATGCCTAAATCACACCTTAATTTTGTTGGGACCTTACACTTACAGGCATGATCATCATCATTAAGGCAAGAATTAGCATTAAATGTATATGAATGGAAACCATCTTATAGTGGATTGTACTTAATCTTTTGAGTTGCATTTTTTTTTTTTACCCATTTTACTCTAAAATTAGAGGTGTTGAATGTTGAGTACTAAAACCGGCCCGATGGTTTGGATGTCTCATGGCAGAAAGGATGATAGCATGGAGGTATCAGTACAATTTTCCCAATATCGAATCGAGGTGGTGAGATCAAAA